>OU343219.1:209407936-209643415 GCA_910596185.1 Chrysanthemum makinoi | reverse complement strand
TTGAGCCGTGGATTGCGGCTCATGCTGATTTATCGAGGTATTGGAAATTTTGAGATTTTGTATGTTTTGATATGTTATCGTGATTTTATAACTTGCGTATGAATTAGTTTGATATAGATGCTAGAGGGTGTTTGTTTAAGCTTATATAGCGGGCTTATAGCTTATGTTTCATAAGCTCACTTTTTGTTGCTTATTTTGAAACTTTTCGGCTTACATAAGCTTATCTTGTCATAATAAGCATATACAAAAGTTTGAAAATAAGCCACTAAAAGTGAGCTTATGAAACATAAGCCGAAAACTATGTAAGCCATAAGCCTAAACAAACACCCAGTAGTGATTGGATGCTAATTGGTTAGATATGGTGATGATATGAAATGAAATGACTATAAATATCTATCACAATTTAAATGTATCTAAGAATGTGTTAGGAAAATTACATATTGAGTGTCATGCGTTAAAGAGCCAGGGTTTAACTCACTTTAGGTTAGGCCATGTACATCTGAGTCAAAGACTGCCCTCTCCGGGTAGCCTGAACTAGGAAAACCTCATCCGTTTTGGTTTAACTCACCTTCATGCTCTTACATCTCTTGGCACTTGCTAGGCTTTAACCCTCTTTGACTTTATGTGCAACTGTCTAATGATTGATCATTGGACAGTAGAAACATAACTTGGAGGTGTTTGAGTCGTTGATTTGATATTTTGATATCTAGATATGGAGTTTAGGTTTCCAAGACATATGGAACTAGTTGTCGATCCATATTCTAGTGTAGTTAATGTCGTCTAAATGGTACGCGGACTCTTATGTTTGAGGTGTTGGTAAAGTTTTATTAAGTTTGTATGGAAAAACTAGTGTTTCGGTTACTTACTCTTACTACTGGAAATCTTGTCGGAATTAGTGATGAAACACATGAACAAAATGGAAAAGAGAATATCAGGTTTATGCAGTTCAGTAAGTTGCTTTCAACCACGTGTTGCTAGGATTCTATTACGTGATTCTTGAGTTAGAAATCAAAGTTTGAACTAGAGAATGAGAAAGCCAAGCCTTTTTTAAAAAACAAAAGTCGGACAAGACAATAATTGTCATTTGTAACGATTAACTGTCGTAACCTTATTAATTATTTGTTACATGGTGTGGTTTATCAAACAGCTTCAGCTCAAATTAGTTGGCCCTGTATCCAATGAAAGTTGTAATACATGTGTAATTCTCATTAAATTTTGTTAGTAGAACTATGTTCAATGTTTTTAACATGTCTATGTTCATTAACAGGTGTGTCCTCCTTGGTGTAAGCTCTGGAGCAAATATTGCAAATTACGTCACACAAAAGTGTGTTGAAGCCAGGAACCTGTTGGACCCTATAAGAGTAGTAGCACAAGTCCTTATGTACCCTTTTTTCATAGGAAGCACTCCCACAAAATCCGAGATCAAACTGGCTAATTCTTACATTTACGACAAAGCCATGGCCATTTTAGCTTGGAAACTTTTCTTACCAGAAGACCAATTCAGTCTGGACCATCCAGCAGCCAACCCTCTCATATCTGCTAAAAGAGTACCCCTAAAACAAATGCCCCCTACCTTAACAATAGTAGCCGAGCATGATTGGATGCGGGACCGCGCCATTGCATACTCGCAGGAGCTTCGGAAAGTTAATGTAGACGCCCCAGTGTATGATTACAAAGACGCTGTTCATGAATTTGCAACTTCTGAGATGTTTCTCAATACACCAAAAGCGCAGGCATGTGCAGAAGATATTGCAATTTGGGTAAAGAAATATATATCACTAAGAGGCCTTGAGTTCTCTTATTGAAAAAGGGGTCATCGGAAATTCAAAAGTGGCAGGCCGGAATTTTGAGTTCATTATGCGGGCGGATTTGACGGCTCTGCTGAAAGTTCCTTCAAGGTACATAATCGAGAAAGTATTTGATTGGTGACATTGTTATTGAGTAGAATAAGACGCGGTCACTGTACTATAGAGGTTACTTATTGTGGCCAACGGCAAGGCACTACGGCCAAAATCAGTAATTAAACAATAAATGGTCGGAAATTATTTTACTCGATAATACAAGAGCCCAACGAATATATTTGTATGTATAAAGTGTAATGAGTAGCACTTTTGAACCTTGTCTTATAGGTTGCGAACAAAATTTTGTTGATTTTTTTGTTCCTTTTTTGTTAATACTGTAGCGATAGTGTATAGTAGTAGTATTCATAGGTTGTGAACAAAAATTTATTGATTCTCTTTTCCAATTTTCCATGTAATCTGGTGTTTCTGTTATGCTTTTGATTTCACTTGTTTGTTTATTATGCTTTTGCCATATTTATACGTATCAGGAATCAGTTTTCAGAAGTACTATAGAACTAGACGCAAGGGCAGATACACGATGGCCATGGGATATGTAGTTTCCCAACAGCGCTGCTATGCCTATGAAAACATGGTAATTCACTAATTTGGTTGTTCGGTATATGAATGACCCACATTCGACCACACTAACAAGTCTATATTGTGAGTTTAATCTTTGGGTCTGTGATAAAGCTCTACAGTTACATGAAAGAAATAATCCAAATAACTTAAATTCGATTATCAGAATAATAGAAACCGAATTAGAGTATAGGTAAATCTGATTGTGTTCTCCAGAATTTGGTTCGTATCTCGGGATGGTTGAACCATTTTCAAGGTGTCCAAGTGGGAAGGCAGCCCAAAGGTTTCACAAGAGACGCGGGTTTAAACCTTGCTGGGTGGACATCTTGGGATGGCAGGAAAGAGTCAGGCAAACAGCCAGAGAGTACCGGCTAGGCTACATACATAAGAGAGAAAACACTTGACTTTCCTCGGTCCTCGGATAGCCTCAACCGGGTCCTTGTCCGTTTACCCGTCTTGGGTTGGTTGGTAATTTGTTAAAACCTGACTAGTCTAAACTTATGTTGATGAAAGTTGAACCTGTAAAACCAAATTATCAGTAACTATTAAAAGATAGGTGGAACAGTTCTACTTGCCACAAACAGTGACAGGTGATTCTTGGTGTGTTTGTTAATAACGCGTTTTGCTTTGAATTTGTAAAGTCATGATGAGGCTCCTCTTAAAAGTTCAACAATAAAAATGTGCTTATTTAATTGACTAATCAGTGTTCAACAAAGGTTTTGAAAATTATTATAGCATACAACTCTTGCAAGATCCAAGAATCCGCAAAGGTTGTTGTATAACTTTATGATTTAAGATCATTTGAGGACAAAAGATTATTTACATACCAAGGGATTAATCTCCACCATTCATTTTTATTTGATCTAATAGATGAGATTAATTCCAAATAATTTAAAAACCCACTTTCATCATTTTTTCAAATATTAATATCTTTCAAACCAAGTTAAGCGAAAAAAATATATATCGTGCGACAAGCATTTAATTATCTTTTCGATAGATTTTATACTTTCTTCAAAAAAAAATTAGATTTTTCGTTTTTTTTAAGTTTTTTTTTTTTACAAGCATCGAATTTCAAAAAATCGTATATATAAAACACTAATTTGAATATCACACGTGATATTAGTGTAATATCATATATGATATGTAATATCACATGTGATATTAGTGTAATATCACATATGATATTACCTACTATTATATGTGATATTACACTAATATCACATGTGATATTCAATTTAGTGTTTTATCATATATTTTTTTCACGAAATTTTAGTAGCGTAAAAACGAAAAAACGTAAAAAACGAAATTTTTTATTTTTTCGAAAGTATATCAAAGTGCCCGCTCATGAAAGATAATTAAATGCTCGTCGCATGGTGTAAATATTTTCACTTAACGATTAACGGTTTAAGAGATATTTAAATTATAAAAAATATATGAAATAATAAAATCAGAATCTCAACCATTGATTTTTTTAGATGGATGGTGGAGATGAGTCCCTCGTAGAAGAAGTTGGTATGTAAAAAATCTCCTCTAACTTTAGATTAAACATAGATTTAAGATCATTTGAGGACAAAAGATTATTTACATACTAGGGATTACCCCACCATCTATTTTATTTGATCTAATGGATGAGATTAATTAAACAATTTAAAAACCCATTTCATCATTTTTTCAAATATTAATATCTTCAAACCGTTAATCGTTAAGCAAAAAAAATATATCATCTGGACGAGCATTTAATTATCTTTCTATAAATGCGTTTTGATATACTTTCGACAAAATTTTTTTTCGTATTTTCGTTTTTAAGTTTTTCGTTTTTTACATTCTGAAATTTGCATTAAAAATCATATATGAAAAACACTAATTGAATATCACATGTGATATTAGTGTAATATCATATATGATATGTAATATCACATGTGATATTAGGGCGTGCTTGGTTGGGGTTAAGGGGGAATGGGAAAAGATTCGCGCCTACCTCATCAAATAAATTGATGCTTGGTGGGGAGGGGTAAGGGTTTGATTACCTCAGGGGGTAATGAATCATTATAGAGTAAATTGGGGTGTGATCGACACCCACCCCTTCCTTCTCAGATTCCTTTCCTCTCTTCCTTTCCTTTTCCTTTCCCACTTTGAACCAAGCGGACCCTTAGTGTTTTATGACATATGATATTACCTACTATCATATGTGATATTACATGTAATATCATATGTGATATTACATGTAATATCATATATGATATTACACAAATATCACATGTGATATTCAATTTAGTGTTTTATCATATATGATTTTTTTTTTCATGCAATTCAGTGAACGTAAAAAAACGCGAAAAAATAACGAAAAACGTAAAAACGAAATTTTTCAAAAGTATATCAAAGTCGCCGTCTATGAAAGATAATAAATGCCAAGCCGCGCGATGGTGTAAATATTTTCACTTAACGATTAACGGTTTAAGAGATATTTAAATTATAAAAAATTGAAATAAATAAAACGCTTTTAATCTCAACCATTGATTTCTTTTTATATGGATGGTGGAGATGAGTCCCTTGGTATGGTAAAAGTTTGGTATGTAAAATAACTCTCCTCTTAAACATAAATATACTTTAGATTTTCTAAAAATTTACACATAAATTTGTTCTTGTGTTATTCACAAGAGAACATATGTTTCACTGTTTTTAGGTCCACCATGTCCAATCTTCAGCAATCATCATGACATGGATGGACAGAGGCTTTTTTCACCTCTCAAAATTCCACATTTAGTGCTACAAAAGCATAGGGTCCTCTTATGCAGGCACCCCATGGGTAGGGGTGGTGAATTTTGCATTTCGATTCCTACCAATTATTAGATTTCTCGATTTCCGTGCCAAGTTTTTTTACAACTTATTTTTTACCACTAATACCACTTATTTTTACAAGTTTTTTTTTTTTTTTTTTTTTTTTTTTTTTTTTTTTTTCAGTTTTTTGTACATGTTTTTTTTTTACAAGTTTTTTTTATAACTTATACCACTTTTTTACAACTTTTTTTTTTGGTTTTACAATTTTACAACTAATTTTTTGGTTTTACAAGTTTTTTTATGATATAAATTCAGCTTTAAAATTTTTTAAAAAACCGTAGTTTTAAAATTTTGGCGCTGGTTCGAAGGTTGCAAAGTGAGATTTTATCCCACTTCACGGTCCATTCGGTTTATCTATCGCGTCGAAGTTTTGAGCTCAAAATCATCATCGCTGAAAATTTTGTACTAAACGGCCGAAGTGTCAGATTGACTCACTTTTACCGCCCATTCTGGTTTTATCATCAACGCTTCGGAAGTTTTAAAGTTTTAGGCTCAAAAATCATCATCGCCTCGGAAAAGTTTGTCACAACTGCACAAAGTCACCAGTTCACATGAATCGCACAAAATCTGACTCACAAAATCTGCATTAAGCCTCACAAATCTCAAGCATTAAGCCTCACAAAATCTGCATTAAGCAAAGTGACTCAACAAATTTCATTGTTTCTACTAAGTTTACACAAGTTACACGCTTTTGAACATGATTCTCTGCTGAGTTACTTCAATTGCAAAGTTCACATTCTGGACTAAGATTCCTGGGTTCCCATGTGTACTAAGATTCTCCAAAGCTACCACCCCATATGAAAGCAACAACACCAACAACAATCCCAAATAAAGCAACAACACCAATAACAATACCAAGAAAGAATAACACAACAACAATACTGGGTGAAAGCAAAGTTCTTACACCAACAAGTGGTCCAATAACAACACTAACAACACTATAAATTCTGCGACCCATATAATCCCACTGAAAGCAACAACACAAACAAGTGGTCCGGATCAACAACAATCAACCAACAACAAAGAACTAAGTGGCCAGGACAACAACAATAATCAACCAACACGCTCTGGCCTACCATTTTAACACACAAGAGGTAAACAACTTATCAAAGGCAGATTATTACTTTATAGCTCATGTTGGTTTGAAATTCGGGCCATTTCGCCAAAATCTTTAAGTTTTGTTTTAAAAACAAATCATCATTGCCTTTTATTTCATTAAAGTTGTAAATGACATTGAATTGGTCACTTTACCATCCAAGAGAATGAAATTTTTTATACTAAAAACACTAAGTTTTTTTCTAATACAGCTTGCAAAGTGAATCACTTTACCATCCAAAGAATGCCAGGATAAGTAAGTGTCTTACAAGGATAACGGGTGCTTTAATGTAAGCTTTACCACAAAAGTGGTCCCCTACGCATAAACCTCGCAAAACAAAAACATACAAACATATAAGAAAACAATTTTAGATCTAAAAGGCAATGATGATTTTTTAAAAAAAACTTAAAAAGAGTTTTTTTAACAAATCCAAACATACGAATAATATACGAGCCTACAAACACTATAGCTTCAAGATCTAACAAGGTAATACTTGTTAGATCAAAGTTTTTGATCCGAAATCTTATCAAATAATAAAAAAAGTAAAGTTTTTTATCAACTCAAGTTAATTTCCAAAACACCATACAACTTCAATTTTAAAAACATTTTATCTAAAACTTAACTACGAATAATATCTGAGCCACAAAACCATTACAATATTTCAAGATCTAACAAGTGTAAAACTTGTTAGATCAAAATTTTAGATCTAAATCTTATCAAATAATCAAAAAAAGAAAGTTTTTTTTACCAACCTCAAGTTAATTTCCAAAACACCACAGCTTGAGATCTAAAAAGATTTGAGATCTAAAACTTAACTACTTAATAATATAATGCAGTCACAAAACCACCATAGCCAAAAGATCTAACAAGTGTAAAACTTGTTAGATCAAAATTTTAGACTAAATCTTATCAAATAATCAAAAAAAAGAAAGTTTTTTTACCAACCTCAAGTTAATTTCCAAAACACCACAACTTCAAGATCTAAAAAAGATTTCGTGATCTAAAACTTAACTAACGAATAATATAATGAGCCACAAAACCACCATAGCTTCAAGATCTAACAAGTGTAAAACTTGTTAGATCAAAATTTTTAGATCCGAAATCTTATCAAATAATCAAAAAAGTGAAAAGTTTTTTACCAACCTCAAGTTAATTTCCAAAACACCACATTTCAAGATCTAAAAAAGATTTCAAGATCTAAAACTTAACTACTGAATAATATAATGAGTCACAAAACCAATTATAGCCTTCAAGATTCAATAAAGTGTAAAACTTGTTAGATCTAACAAGTGTACAAAGATTTCGGATAAAAGCTGTAACAACGATTTCAAAATAAAACGCGAAACCACTTAAGCACCACACACGTATACACACAAAAAACACAAACTCGCCTTTAGCACAATATGCCCATTCAGATTCAAGATCTAACAAGTTTTACACTTGTTAGATCAACGATTTTAGATCAAAAATCATAAGATCTAAATTTTTTTTAGAGAGAGATTGGTAATACCACCAAGTGAGAGAGATAGATGGTTTCAAAACGACAAAGGGCTTAATATCACCAATAAAAAGCATGGGGAGAAACCATGTATAAAGACACACACCGGTTTCAAAATGAAAGCAAGTAAACCACTTATGCACTACACACGATACACACAAAACGACGCTGCCTACACTTAATAACAAAAAAGCTAAGCGTTTTTATAAGTTTTAAAGTTAATAACGCTTTTTTTAAGTTTTTATAAGTTTTAAAAGTTAATAACGTTTTTTATAAGTTTTTAAAGTAAAAGTATTAATAAAGTTATTAAAAGTAAAAAAAGAGTTAATAACGTTTTTTTTTTAAGTTTTTAAAAGAAAACTTTTTTTATAAGAAAACTTTTTTTTATAAGAAAACTTTTTTTTTACAAACTTTTTTTTAAAAGTAAAAGTATTAATAAACTTTTTTTTAAAAGTAAAAGTTTTTTTTAAGAAAATGTATTAATATAAAGGTTGTTGTGTTTTTATATTGTATAGGTGTTCACAATCTCTTAACCGTCCTATTGTATGTATAACCAATTCACAATCTCTTTTGTGTCTTCCTACCGGATAAGCCCCGATTCACAGAAATATCACTGTCTCTGGCCAGTGATTCTTCAAGTGTGGGGAACAACGAATGTGCTCACTTCGCTCTTGCGTTTCGATGAAGACTCACACTCCCCGTGATAATCACCCACAATGGAGACATTTTAGAAATGCCGAGGCAGCGCCACGGGAAATATGTGTTTGCTCAACGACGAGGATGTTTAGATATACGTAGAAACAAGTTATTGATTTATATTGTAAATGACACAACATGTATAGACATCGATTTATATTGTAAATGACACAACATGTATAGACGACTCGATTTATATTGTAAATGACACAACATGTATAGACGACACCGATTTATAGCAAAACCGACTGGTCATCTTTTGTTACTGATTTCGCCCTCGCCCGGTTCTTCCTCATCTTTTGTTACAGAATCGGATGACATTCGATGGAGGGACATTCATTATGTCAACCACACACCCACCTGTTGAGAGTCCGTGATATAAATGCTTTCTTCACATCTTATGTGCCTCCCTCTCCAAAGCTATATCTCCAAATTCTGCAGATGAGGACAATTTTATACACCGAACCTCCGGTTCTTCCTCATCTTTTGTTACAAAATGGCCTCAAGTTGACGGAAATATGGTCTGGCGAGATCGACGGATTGAGGAGACGATTTCAGGTTAGAGTCTCGTGGTGCATATAGACAAAGATCATTGGAAGTACTTACGCCATTGATCTTAGTTTCTAGTTATATTGAATTTTGTGAACCATGTATCAAACTATTAATCTATAACAAGATTGGTTATTTATGTATTCAAGTTTCTAATTTCATGGAACCACATATTACTAATTTATGTTGTGAATAATTATACAAATTCTTTTGCGAGATGCAAACAACAAAATCCTTACTTGTGTTGGTCATAACGACACATAGTTAACATCCCACAAGCCCAAAACTCAGTGGCCCGGGTGATATGACGCCCTTTCTCAAATGTAAATAATTAAACGCTTCTTATTTGCTTAAATAAATATATCAATAACTTGTTTGTTTAGAATACATTTCTTATAATTGTTTACATGTAAATGTACCCGGGGACTAAAGACTACGTATGGTTGTATACTCATGTAGGAAATATTTTAACAAAAGTACTTTGGTGAAGCCTCTTCTTCAACGCAGCCAAAACTGCTGAAACCAAAGATACAACGATCAACACTATTGGGTAGAAACAATTGGTCGCAGCAAAATAAAGCGCTTGGGGATCCACCGAATCAAGCAAGAAATCCAGATTGATCACGCATGTCACCGAGTAATACTCTAGAGCTTATAGATGACATTAATAATCTTCATGAAGTAGATTTCGTTGTAATATGAAAAAACATGTTGTTTACTTGTTTAATGTTTTATTGTTATTGTTTAATTAATTAAATGGAAACAAACACACAATTAAAAAGCATAACGTAAAATAAATATCATATAAAAACACTACACAATTAAATACACTATACATATAAAAATACTACACAAATTAAATACACTATACAATATACCTAAATTAAACACTACACACAATTTAAAAAAAAAAAAAAAAAGTACCACTGCATCTATGGGAGGATGGACCACACTATTTGAAGTGCTCGCAAGGAAAACGTAAGGTGCCTGAGATAAAAGCTACCAAAGCATATCCTGATTAGGATATAAAGTTATATCTTGCTAATGATAACTTGTATCTTCCCCATTTTCATATGTAAAGTTAACATTTATCTCTCTATCAAGCTTTGAGTTTATCAATATGAATGTGCACATTATCATCCACACAAAGAATTAGTGTTTGATCAACAAAGTAATTGTTGCCAATGTCGCGTAGCTCGGTTGGTAATGGGTGAGGGCATCTTGACTCAGCAAGCACACAAAGTCAAGGTTCAATCTTTGACCCCATACCATAACCGTTGAAGTGAGTCATGTATGCCTCCCACATTATGAAAAGACAAAGTCAAGGGTTCAATCTTTGGCACCCCATAGCCACAACCGTTGAGTGAGTCATGTATGCCCCCCACATTATGGAAAGACAGCCGTTTTGGGTTACCGGTCATTAACCTTTTGCACCCAACAGACTATTTGTTTTGACACCCATTTGAAAAAATCAGGACAATGTGAGACTATCTTCTTTTTTCTCAATGTGAGATAAAAATTCTCACTTAACAAAATTTAGAGATAGATTTTAGATGGGACCAATAATCTAGCCAAATGTCGAAACATGTGAAGGTGGGGGGCATCAAATGCATTTGCTTTTTTGCTAACTCAGTAAAAAAGCTTAAAGAGAGTTTGGTCCAAAGTGACAAAGAAAAAGATTTTTTATGTAATCATAAAGCAAAAGCTAAATTAAAGCCAAAGTGTGTGATAAGATTTAAATGGTCTACCTTTTGTTTTGTGCTTTTTCTTGCTTTAATTATTCCTTTACCCGTGTAAGATTTCACTGCTTAAAACATAAATCAACAATAAGGCTAGATTTGCGGAAATTATTGGTTATAGTGGCTGTGTTTGTCGCGATAAATCATTCATATGATTGATTATAGGTTGAAGTTCTATGCAAAGTCGCAAACCATGGGTACCAAACTAATAACCAACACATGATATGACTGGTTTAGCATTATCATATTTGTATATATGCCACCGCAAGTATAAGGCGAGGTATCAAACTAATAACCGACACCAGATTAGTCATTCAGAATGTTGTTATGGATTTAATCGATACAAAACTTACTAATTATGGATAGAAGAATAATGTACTAATGGTTTATCAGCTAAACAAAATGGGAAAGGGAAATTTAATCAATGGGAATTGATGAAGCTAAAATTATACAGTATGTGCTATGATGCTTAAATAGTTGAATGGAACAAAGGTATCTAAAACAGTTGTATATTCAAGAACACACAAAGGACATTGCATAGTCAAAAGTGTTTGGTTAAAAAGATATGATCAAAAGCAAAAAGTTACATTTTGGCATTTCATTTTTCTAGATATTGAGCTTACTAAAAAGGTATGGTAAAAATACAGCCAGGAACACAAGATGCAACTTATTGTGTTTTTGAACGGCAAATTATTACGACGTACACCACCTATCTCACATGTCTCCAACGAGACTTGAACCCACAATCTCTAAGTTGTTGGATCACTCACGGTTGTCCAAGATGCCTTTGGTGTGTTTTACTTTTAACAACGATAGTATTTCACTTTTTATAGAAATATTGATCACGATGGGCACACTCATGCGACCACAAATCTACGGTTTCCGGAGTCAGGAAACTGTAATCAATAGGGTGGTATTCTTGGAAAGTTACCTATTAAAACACATGGAAACTTTAAGATTAAATGTGCTACTTTAGGTCAACTTTAATTTAGAGCATAGCAGTTTTAACCCATTTTAGGCCACTGTTCTTAATTTACTCAGTGATGAAATCCAATAATTTGCAATTTCTGGATTATTGAAGATATATTGTCTCACATAATGTTTTTAGCATGAAACTGAGCTAAAAACATAAGTAATGATAAGTTAAATGGATAGTGTAACACACAATCACACATTTTGTGCATGTAAAACCTGGTCAAAAGTCAAAACTAGCAACAGTAACAGTACATCATGTATATATCTCCACCAACAACCATTTATTATGCATTCAATGGCCTTTATCAATTACTATCAGTGACTAAAATAATGAAAGCAACATATATATTTCAGATCAGTAAAAAAGATTCAGTAGATTTAAACTGAAAAGTGCTGTTTTGAATTATTAAAATCAAAAGTAATTACATAGATCATATCAGATAGATGTTTTTCACCTTTATATGAATGAGCTGGTGTCATATCCTCCTATTCTTAACCAAAGCAAGTAAAGTTGAAACTCCAAAAAAGAACCTAAGATTCTGTCCATAAGAAAAAGCAAGATTTGAAAAATCAAGAAAAAAACAGACAAATGTGAATTAAAATGACACAAACTTATCAATCAAAAAAGTTGATTGCAAGTGGAAGTTAGACTAACTAATATGCTTCTGCTGCTATTATTTGCACACAAATTTTAACTCTTTAGCACTTGTTCATCAAAACCTTCATGGGTTTGAATCTTCATATATTTTTACTCTTTCTTAGCTGCTCAGTTTCATCTCTTTTGTCTCAAGTTACAGGTATGCTAATTATCTTTATTTGTACACTTTATTGCAAGATTCTTGTTTTTAGTATTTAAATGTCTGTTTTAGACCATATAATTCATTGGTTTGAATTGAAATAGCTCATTTAGTTCAAAGGTTTTAACTTTATGCGGTTTAGTATGATGCATAACCTTAAAACATTTGAAATACTGCAGAATTTGTAAGTATAGACTGTGGAGGAACAAGTAATCATACTGACACGAAAACCGGATTACCATGGGTTTCGGATTCTGGGATCATTGGCCGTGGAACATCTGTGGAGATTGAGAACTTGAACGGGACCTCAGTTCAATATCAAACGCGTAGAGACTTCCCTATAGACAATAAGAAGTATTGTTATACTTTAAATACAACAGAAAGAAGGCGATATATAATCCGTGCCACCTTTTTGTAAGGTAGTTCTGAAAGCGAAAATGCATACCCGAAATTTCAGTTATATTTGGATGCGACTAAATGGGCAACTGTTAGTGTGTTGGAAGCATCTACGGTTTATATTAAAGAGATGATTATTAGAGCACCTTCGTGTTCGATTGATGTGTGCTTGTGTTGTGCCACTACGGGTTCACCTTTTATAACGACGCTTGAGCTTAGGCCGTTAAATCTTTCTATGTATGCTACTGATTTTGAGGATGATTTTTACTTGAAAGTAGCAGCTAGAGTTAATTTTGGAGCTGCAAGCACAGACACCATAAGGTATATTTCTATCAATCTTCGTGTATGACAAGTAAACATATCATAAACATATGAACTGGTTGATTTGGGTTGTTTTTCAAATGGATCAAACCAAAAGATTTAGATAAAAGGGGAACGGGTTACGGGTCAGATTGATTAAAATGTTCAAAGTTGATGAAAGTCTATATTTTCTTGTTTAATGCATACAACTGACAACACATATGATACTTTTATTGAACGGCACATATAATACTATGTTTCCAGTAAAGAAATATCTGTTGTGGAATAAATGCCGATTTTGAACCGGTTTGACGATTTATAACAGGTACCCTGATGATCCATATGATCGGATATGGGATTCAGATCTTGTAAAACGGCAGAATTTTCTAGTTGGAGCGGCACCGGGAACAATGAGGATTAATACAACAAAGCAAATAAACACAAACACAAGAGAATACCCACCTATGAAAGTCATGCAAACTGCAGTTGTAGGCACTCAAGGGACTCTTAGCTACAGATTGAATTTAGAAGATTTCCCTGCTAATGCTCGAGCTTATGCATACTTTGCAGAAATTAAGGATTTAGCAGAAAATGAAACTCGAAAGTTCACAATGAAGGAGCCGTACATACCTGACTATAGTAACGCTGTGGTGAATATTCAAGAAAACGCTAACGGAAGCTACACATTATATGAGCCTAGTTACATGAACGTTACATTGTCTTTTGTTTTTTCATTTTCTTTCCAAAAGACACAAGATTCTACCGAAGGACCACTTCTGAATGCTATTGAAATCAGTAAATATGTACCGATTTCATCAAAGACCGATAAAAAAGATGGTACATCCAATGCACTTTTCAGTTATAAGTGAAACTAACGAGAAAATGCATACAAGCTAATCTATTTATTTTTTCAATTTCCTCCAATGAAGTGAATGTTCTTGGAGAATTTCGGTCAATGCTTGCCATTGAGGATCTAATCGAAGAAGGTGATCCATGTGTTCCTTCTCCGTGGGAATGGGTGACTTGTAGCACAAATACTCCTCCTAGAATCACCAAAATGTGAGTTCAGATATCAGATTCTATATTATGCTTCACATCTTATGATTTATACTAATATATGCTTCAACAGCGCACTGTCAGGTTCTAATTTGGAAGGTGAAATTCCATCAGGGATCAAGGACTTGCAAGAGTTGACAGAGTTGTAAGTATTAGTGAACTAAAATTTCAGTTTATGAGTTAATTTGATTCACTAACACATAATTACTGGTTCAATTATATCAGGTGGTTAAATGGGAACTCCCTCAACGGAACTATCCCTGATATGAGTAATCTTGACAAATTGACAATTATGTAAGTTTTCCTCTTTCTAAGATATGGTACATTTTAGTAATCTATTAGTGTTTGCTGACTACGTGTGTTCTTGGTCAAATCGCAGACATCTAGAGGATAACAAGCTGACTGGTCCTTTACCATCTTACTTTGGTAGCTTGCCAAACTTAAAAGAACTGTATGTGGTGATATTTACATTTCGTTTATCAAAGCTTACACTCTTCAGTTGGTTCACAACAACGTAGAAGTTACAATAATATTATGAACTGTGTCGCAACTCTAACAAATCCTCATGCAGGTATATACAAAAAAACTCTCTAACTGGGGACATTCCTCCAGCACTATTAACCGGAAAAATAATATTTAAGTAAGTATGTTTCTTTCTCAAAATGGATAGATCTTCATACAGGTAGAAACACTTTTTGTCCAAACTTCTTTACAACCTTCTTTACATTATTTGTAAATAAATAGCATGTTGAATATGATTACAGAAACTATATTTACAATTGTAATATCATTATATTAAAGCGATTTAGGAGAACATAACACAAATCGACCCGTTTCCTTTTTACTAGTATTTTCTTATTTAGCCCATATGACCCGTCAGAGATAAAAACATAACCAAATTGTCAACTATCGTATCTATGCATCACCTAAAATTCCAAAAAGCACATCTTCTAAACTTCAATTAGGTTTTCTACTGCAGCTATGAAGGTAATCATGGTCTACGCAAGCCTGGGAAGAAAAAGTCACATTTCAAACTGATATTTGGAATTTCAGTTGGAATTCTTGCGATCCTGTTTATTTTGTTCTTAGGAAGCTTGTTATTACTACGTTATTTTAGGAAAAAGGCACCAACTCAAAGAACCGAAGATAAAGGTAATCAATCTTACAACCTGTCTTGTTTATTCCTACCATTTATAGTACGTTTATCTGATCTAGCGATTGACAAATTAATCATTAACACAGGAGCAACTTCATCACGCAAGAGTATTATAGGATCAACTCGCTACTCAGTGGCACGAGGCGGAAGTTTAATGGATGAAGGAGTATCGTACTATTTCACACTTGCTGAAGTGGAAGCAGCTACTAGTGGATTCTCAAAGAAGATTGGTAAAGGAAGTTTTGGACCTGTATATTACGGAAAAATGAAAGATGGGAAGGAAGTTGCAGTTAAAATGATGGCCGATTCATCTAGTCATGGAGCCCAACAATTTGCTACCGAGGTACAATTTGCAAAAAAAGAAATGAAAAAGCTTTAAAAAGCTATTAACTTACTATTATCAGAAACAATAAGTAACTTTGACGTATCTACTGATAACAGGTTGCTCTCTTGTCAAGAATTCATCATAGAAATTTAGTACCTTTAATAGGTTACTGTGAAGAGGATCATCATCGTATGCTGGTTTACGAGTACATGCACAATGGGACTTTGCGAGATCACATACATGGTATGTCAACTAAAACCGCTAGTTTCACTTTTTCTATGTGATCAAATTTATATGACTCAAACATGCAAACAGATAAGATCAACAAAAAGCATGTGGATTGGAGAGCTCGTCTTCGCATTGCAGAAGATTCAGCCAAAGGTCTTGAGTATTTGCACACTGGATGCAACCCAAGTATCATTCACCGGGACATAAAAACTAGTAATATTCTTTTAGATATTAATATGAGGGCAAAAGTATCAGATTTTGGACTTTCAAGGCAAACTGAAGAAGACTTGACTCACATATCAAGTGTAGCACGAGGAACCGTAGGCTACCTTGACCCTGAGTAAGTTACACGCACAGAAAGTTTTATAATAGCTAAATAATACTCCGTATTACTCAAGCTTAACGTAACTAAGTGCTCATTACCAGGTACTACGCTAACCAACAGCTAACTGAGAAAAGTGATGTCTATAGTTTCGGGGTTGTTCTCTTAGAACTTATTTCGGGAAGAAAGCCTGTATCTCCAGACGAGTATGGGGCTGATTGGAGCATTGTTCATTGGGTAAGTTTTTTCTTAATAATTTCATTTAATTAATGAAAATTTACTGATATTCTTTCTTTTTTTGCAGGCAAGGTCTTTGATTCGTAAAGGTGATGTTGTGAGCATAATAGATCCTACACTAGCACAAGATGTAAAGATCGAGTCTATATGGAGAATCGCAGAAGTAGCAATACAATGTGTAGAACAGCACGGATATACACGGCCAAGAATGCAAGAAATCATATTAGCCATACAAGATGCAATCAAGATCGAAACAGGCAATGATGGCAAGATAACCTCAGAAAGTTCAAGAGGACAATCGTCCCGGAAAACTTTACTAACTACCTTCCTAGACATGGATAGCCCAGACCTTTCTAATGATTGCTTGATCCCTTCTGCTAGATAATAGACAATGTGCATGGTGTATACTTCGAAGAAACTGATACATATATCACTTGTGGTTTTCTTCTTCTTTTTTTTTGTGGAAAAAACGACGATTTATGTATATCAACAATGAGAAAAATGGCATCCATGGTAGTCGAGTGTAAACTTTAACATTTTAATATTTATTGTAACATGTAACTATGTAACGTTATGCAATTTTTTGAACATGGTAACGACCACATAGACAAGATGAATGTAATATTATAGTATATTGTATCCATAACGATACATGTCGTGATGGGCTTGTTGTTATTATTATATGGGCTAAGTTATATATTATTTATGGGGCTGTTGTTATTAGTATATGGGCTAAGCCCATATAGGAAGGTTTGTAAAAGTTTATGTTAAATAGATGGACGGAGAGGAAATTGTTGATAGTGCTTGAGGGGTTAAGCTGGTAAGTGGACTATGAGTTTATTCGAAGTTCTATGGTTCAATTCTTGCTACTGTTTTTTTTTTAATGTAATTCTATATGTTTTTTATCTTTTCACTTGGTATTTGTTAAATTTATCTAAGTTATTATCAAAAAAATAAAATGATAAGTTTATTTAATTACTTTTTATATATATATATATATATATATATTTTACAAAATCTACACATTTCTTTTATACATATTGATCGTGTTTGATGAATAATTGTTAAGTATTGTATAGTGTATCCATAACAGCACATGACGTGATGTGGGAAAGACTTGGAAGCCAAGTTGTTTTTTATTTTAATTGTGTCGGTTTATACGTGAGCACCAAAAGGCTTATAGAGATCATCACTTATTCTTAGTTTATTTGTATAATATAAATGTACTATATGGCAGTATCGAACGCAAAACTAAAAGTTATGAGGTGTATTTCACTAGTACAATAATACTAAACGAAGCTTGTAACAAAAAACTTTTGGACGTGGTGTATTATAAAAAAAATCGGTATTTTTGTAATATTTAACACCGAGAAAACCCCATGTGGTTCACGAGAACTCTTGAAAAGCATCGTAGATTCGCCCCTGCTACATAGTAATATTCCTTCCTTTAAGAAGATTATAAATAAAATGAACAATGAGCTAGCGTATTAAGTTTAACTGAAGGAATAGATTGCCCCCAAATGACTTAACCTTCTTCAAGCTTCTTTGCATGCTAATCCGCTATTTTACAGTTGACTACTTAAGTATCATTGAAAGTTATGGGCCTGCTGTTAGTGTTAAATGGGCTAAGCCCATATATGAAAAAGGTTTGTAAAGTTTAGGTTAAATAGATGAAAGGAGAGAAAATTAGTGGGGTCTGTTGAGATGGTAGGCTGATAAGTGAGCTACTGGTTAATTGGAATGTAAAACACGGAATTTCTATTATTACTTGGAATGTCTATGGTTCGATTCTTGCCGACCGCCTTCAAACAGACTTTTTTATTTAATTTTATAAGTTTTCTATTATTTGTTTTTATAAATTAATAACCTCAATAAAATTAATAATTTGTCTAGTCCAACTTGGAACAACAAATAAATAACAAGAATAATTTTTCTTAAACCGAATCTATATATATATTTGTCCCAACAAAACTATAAATTAATATATATATATATATATATATATATATATATAATATATATATTTGTCCCAACAAAACTATAAATTAATAATTCTTGCCTACCCTCTTCAACCATGTCTTTTTTAATTAATTCTATAAGTTTTTTATCTTTTCATTTGTTTTATTTTCAATTAAATCTCTAAGTTTCCTATCATTTCATTTGGTAATTATTAAATTTATCAAATTACTCTATTCTATTTTGTGGAAAAAACGACGATTTATGTATATCAACAACTGAGAAAAACGGCATCCATAGTAGTCTGAGTGTAAACTTTAACATTTTAATATTTATTGTAACATGTAACTAAGTAACGTTATGCAATTTTTTGAACATGGTAACGACCACATAGACAAGATGAATGTAATATATTGTACTCGTATATATCCTATCCATAAGTTATTATTATATGGGCTAAGCCATATATTATTTATGGGCCTGTTGTTATTATTATATTGGCTAAGCGGCTAAGCCCATATATGTAAAAAGTTTATGTTAAATAGATGGAGAAGGAGGAAATTAATGAGATTGGTTGTGGTGGTAGGCTGGTAAGTGAACTATGAGTTACTTGGAAGGTCTATGGTTCAATTTTTGCCTACCCTCTTCAACCATGTCTTTTTAAATTAATTCTATAAGTTTTTATCTTTTCATTTGTTTTGTTTTTAATTAAATCTATAAGTTTCTTATCTTTTCATTTGGTATTTATTAAATTTATCAAATTATTCTCTTCCTTTTTATATTTTACAAAATCCACACATTTTTTTCTATATTTATCAAAAGCAAAAGGGGTAGATACGTGTTGATTCTCCAAACAAGTTTTCTCGTGTTTAGCAACTTTGCTCGATTCCGCTTTCAACGCCGCTTGTCCTGCAACAAACCCATTGTCCCTTAGCCCAACAAGAGGGGACACTCCGGTAAGATCCACACAAGCATGTTTCCCCGGCCCATCCAAACACAAGTATATCAGCTGGCCGTAAAGTAGACCTCCCTTCCGGATCTGCCGAGAAGTTCACGGGGCCTCTTTTTAGAAGAAATTCACTGTCGTTTAAGAACATCATACAAAACATCCCTAACCAAATCATGCCTGTATTTGAAACCCGGTAACTCCTTGCAATGGACCGCATGCTCGCCAAAGGAATCTAATTTGATAAATTTAATAAGGGTTTGTCTAACATGTGCCCTAAGGCACATGTTAAACACACTAAAAGGACACCGGAGTGCAGAAACATGGATCCCAAAAATTGTACTTTTCTGGATTACATGCACTTTTTATGGGACCCGGTTTTTTAGTGTCTTAACATCTTAGGGCGCTAAAAATCCATTTAATAAATATTGATTGTGTTCGATGAAATTTAGATTGGTTTGACTAAATTGAAGTTAATTTCGTCTAGATGTGTTTTTATACGTACTTATTGTGCCGGATGAAATTTGATCTAACTGAAAATCCTTAAAGAATTTAATTTCTCATTTTGTTTGATTTTTATTTTATCTGTTCTATTATTATATACTCCATAAATAAGAGATGAGTGAAATGGAATTTAATTGTCTTATTATAGCTTAAACATCTTTTAAGTTTCTTTACGTTTGCTAGTGGAAAGATAACTTTGCTAAACCAACACTCGCTCCATTGTATTTTCAGTTAACAATTTGCTCGTTTATTATTTTGACCGAAGGTTATGACTTATGTACCTGCATATACGGGGTATATATATTTAGGCTAAGCCCATGTACAAAAATACAAATTATTGTATTTCTTAAAATGGGCTCACAATACAGATAACATTGTGTAATATAATGAAATGTTTTTGTGCCAAATAGATTTAGCGTGAAAGAAACTCATGTACAACGACACTAGCATATTGGTAAGCATAGTATGATACTATGATGTGCTCGAAAGATCTTCGGTTCAATTCCCAATATTTAGTGTTTGTTGTTTTAATATTTTGTTCATTTCGTTTTCTTTTTACAAACTGTATTTTTTATTTTCTTTCAAAATTAAATGTTTATCTTTATACTTCAACTTACTCTAGATAACTGTTAAATAATATAGCGTATCCATAACACTACATGTTGTGGTGTGAGGAAGACTTGGAAGCCAACTTGTTCCTAATTTTAATCGCGTCGATTTGGTTGATAAAATTACGTGAGCGCCAAAAGGTTTATAGAAATCACGTGGGTTTCGGATTCTGGGATCATTGGCCGTGGAACATCTGTGGAGATTGAGAACTCGAACGGGACCTCAGTTCAATATCAAACGCGTAGAGACTTCCCTATAGACAATAAGAAGTATTGTTATACTTTAAATACAACAGAAAGAAGGCGATATATAATCCGTGCCACCTTTTTGTAAGGTAGTTCTGAAAGCGAAAATGCATACCCGAAATTCCAGTTATATTTGGATGCAACTAAATGGGCAACTGTTAGTGTGTTGGAAGCATCTACGGTTTATATTAAAGAGATGATTATTAGAGCACCTTCGTGTTCGATTGATGTGTGCTTGTGTTGTGCCACTACGGGTTCACCTTTTATAACGACGCTTGAGCTTAGGCCGTTAAATCTTTCTATGTATGCTACTGATTTTCAGGATGATTTATACTTAAAAGTAGCAGCTAGAGTTAGCTGCAAGCACAGACGCCATAAGGTATATTTCTATCAATTTTCGTATATGACAAGGAAACATATCAAAAACATATGAACTGGTTGATTTGGGTTGTTCTTCAAATGAATCAAACCAAAAGATTTAGATAAAAGGGGAACGGGTTACGGGTCAGATGGGTTAAACACATTCAGTTTTTTCGAAAGATTGACAAAAATGTTAGTAAAGAAAGATCTAAAAGTGACCCATTCTGACAACACATATGATACTTTTATTGAACGGCACATATAATACTATGTTTCCGGTAAAGAAATATCTGTTTTGGAATAAATGCCAATTTTGAACCGGTTTGACGATTTATAACAGGTACCCTGATGATCCATATGACCGGATATGGGATTCAGATCTTGTAAAACGGCAGAATTTTCTAGTTGGAGCAGCATCAGGAACAATGAGGATTAATACAACAAAGCAAATAAACACAAACACAAGAGAATACCCACCTATGAAAGTCATGCAAACTGCAGTTGTAGGCACTCAAGGGACTCTTAGCTACAGATTAAATTTAGAAGATTTCCCTGCTAATACTCGAGCTTATGCATACTTTGCAGAAATTAAGGATTTAGCAGAAAATGAAATTTGAAAGTTCACAATGAAGGAGCCGTACATACCTGACTATAGTAACGCTGTGGTGAATATTCAAGAAAACGCTAACGGAAGCTACACGTTATATGAGCCTAGTTACATGAACGTGACATTATCTTTTGTTTTTTCATTTTCTTTCCAAAAGACACCAGATTCTACCAAAGGACCACTTCTGAATGCTATTGAAATCAGTAAATATGTACCGATTGTTGAAACTAGCAGGTTATTATCAGATTGTTCTAAGAACACCATCTTGTGAATCATTAGAACAAAGTAAAATAATCTGGAAATAGTTATTTACCACAAAGACTAGCATTCAATGAAAGTGGTATAGACCTGACCAAACGATGTAGCAATACCTGCAACCTTCAAACTTAGGCTTTCCTGTTGAACACAAATAAAGTGTTAAAGAGCTCCGCACGGGATCAAACTCCCTGTCCTTAAAGGTGTTTACGTGCTCAATACGCTACGAGCCTCTTACGTAATAGACCGCAGGATTTGATGCAGACCTCGTGTTGTTTTCGTTAGCGTACGAACCCAACACAATGTCAATGGCGAAGCAGAAAACTTGATGGCAAGACACAAAACTCAGCAGCTTTATTATTTGTGTGTTGTGTGTTTATCATGTGAATCTCATACATCTCATTTTGAGGCTACGTAATACCTTCAAATATATAGTTTGAAAGTCACCACAAATAGGAACTTCCCATGATCTTGGTCATGCCCAAAAAAGTTAGGATTATGAGCTAATGGTTGCATCTAAGAGTGCCATCCAAATCACCCCATTATCCTTCTTTTTCTCATTGACCATTTCAATTTCACACCCACAAATTAGTGGGTGGTTGTTGTTTTAACAACTTGTACCATGAGCTACTCTTGTCATATTGTATGTCTCAGCATAGACCACTTGTACAATATGTTTCAATATATGATAACTTGCCAAACTTATAATACAGTTCCAACAATCCCCCACCAGGTTGGAAAGTTTTCTACTACTCTGAAAGGTTGTGTCACAAAGATGTCATTACGATTAAACCCCGTTTACTCAAAGTATGCAAAGTGAAATCGGTTCATTGGTGTCCGAAGATTAAACCACGAACCTTAATGATCTCACCGGCACGCTTCTACACACTCCCTATCATAACCATTGCATTCTCACTGAGCGCTAATATGGTCATGCGCTAAAATCCTGTTTCATGACCCTCTAAGAGAGAAACCATAACTCTCCGTTCAAGGCGGCACCACCTTTAGGTCATATAGGCAAAGCTACTCTAACGTCTTCGTTGCTAAGACGCCTCAAAAGCTTTGTTAAGATAAGAATCTCATCCTTTCTCGGCAACGCAGTGCTATCTAAGCTACACATGGGTTAACTTGTCGATAGCACCTTCTACCAATTAATGACTTCGTTAGTACCCATTAAACTCGTAATGTAGGAACACTACAATCAAGTTGGGTTTCCATCACTAACCGATTCTCAATGGTTTCAAACCCATGCCTCAGCAGCTCTCAATAAGTCTCTCGTCAAAGACTTAAAGGAGATACCCGACAAGTCTCTAAATCATTTGTCGGTCACAACTCAAACACTCACCAAGCCTCTCGTCAGAGGCTTAGTAGTGTCAATATCGAGTTTCTAGATTACTTGATGAACATGTCGATAATAGTACTATTCTCATAATTTTGTCTAGACATTCTATCACAATGAATTTGAGGAATTGTATCTCTAATCCATTCAAACACCTCTATTGCCACAACTTAGGCAATAAGACACCTTTCTACACGAAATAAAATCACATATGTTAATTGCATATTAAAATATAACTCATTGTGTTAGTATATAGTATCAGCAACTTGTGAAACCATATCACCACTGTGATTTACCCGAATTCCATAATGTCATCCGGTGCTTACTATTTCACGTTTCACATGCTCATGGTTCCATTACACTTGCTCACAAGCAAGGTTAAATTAAACATGTAGCATGTATAATTAATACCCCCACCATTTGGCAATATTCTGTATATACCAAGTCACATTTTACAATGAGCCTACATGCTTCACTAATTTGATATGGCACTACTAACCATTCAATTTTCTTTGTGGACTGCCTCATATTGGTTTGCAACAAATGAACTTAAGTGTTTTCTGTAACACCCCCAAAATACCGCAGCGGAAGATTGTGTCATTGGGGTGCTACTTCATAATACAAAGTACAAGTTACAGAAAACGACCTCTAAATGAGACGTTTTGAAAAGTTACCATTCGATTAATGAAATCAGAGTTACAAACAATGAGATCCCAAAGTATAATATATAAATGTTTACAAAATGTTTCGAATGGTAAATACGAATGCATAAAGTCTTCAAAATATGTCGTGCGACTCTATACTTCAAACTCTAGCTATAAGCTTAAGACCTGAGATAAACATGCTAAAAAGTGTCAACACAATGGTTGGTGAGTTCATAGAGTTTGTTTTGAATAATTTGAAAAGCCTTTAAGAATGTTCACACAACAAAGGCATTGTAAATCCACTCAGTTCCAAGTTCTGCCCATACAAAACTTGCAACCTATGTGTTTACAACCACTAACAATAGTACGTCAATCATGTATGCATGTATCATAGTAGTTAAAAGTATAAATGTTACCGCAAGGGTCTTCCAACAACTTAATTTGGGATGTATCTAATTTAATAGCCTTCCAACAACTTAATTTGGAGCCACTAAATTAATGGTCATCCAACAACTTAATTTGGAGCCACTTGTGTATGTATCTAATTTAATAGCCTTCCAACAACTTAATTTGGAGCCACTAAATTAATGATCATCCAACAACTTATTTTGGAGCCACTTGTGTATGTATCTAATTTAATAGCCTTCCAACAACTTAATTTGGAGCCACTAAATTAATGGTCATCCAACAACTTAATTTGGAGCCACTGAATTGAATAACGCAAATAAGTTTAATGCATTCAAGAATAACGCAAATAAGTATATCATAATCATGTATGTATGCAATCAAGTATAATGCAATAAAGTATAATGCAATCAAGTATTAAGCAATCAAGTATAATGCAATAAAGTATAATGCAATCAAGTATTAAGCAATCAAGTATAAAAAGTATAGCATAGCATAAAAGTGTAAATGTTTTGAGTATTTGTATTTGTAAAAGCAAGTAGTTGAGCATGTATCTCCCCTAAAAGTTTGTAAACAATTAATAGAAAATGGGGCTATGAAAACTCACGGTAATCCTTAAAAGTTTAAAGTACTTATGAAAGTAAATGAAAATAGTTTGAGCATGTATCTCCCCCAAAAGTAATTCAAAACGTATAAAAGTAGGGGCTATGAAACTCACCTTAATAATGATATGACAACGTATAACGGAATCGATGGATAAGCCTGGAAGTCTCTACGTATAACCTAGAATATGATGTCAACTCTTAGGTTCGGAATAATGCCTAAGAAAACATGAACGAGCCTATATATGCCATTATATTGATCATGACTTAGTATTTGTATGTTTGTTTATAGAAATGGTTTTAGTTTGTATATCTCATACTACTGTTCGGGCCATCATAATCAGAAGTCATGCAAAGAACGTTCGAGAGCTAGGACACTTTAATTCGTAAATCCAGCAACTCGTCGATCCGTTTACCCAAATGACCCCTCACATGAAGTTCCCTAGTGTTGTAGTCCTTATCACGTAAAACATGTATTTTAATTATTTGATTATATGCTATATTAAGAGTTTATAAATACAATAAATAAACTAACAAAGTTTATAAGTATTTAAATAAGTTTGAGTTATATATACTTACCTTAAAATAGAATGCTTGAATATTATGGAAAAATAAAATATTAGCGGAGCTTCGACGTAGAATTTGCAATCTTGAAAACCCACGCTATTAGAAGATTATAACAACGCCTTCTTGAGAACCCGAAGAAGAAAAGAAGATTATAACGACGTATTTTTGGAGACTTGAAGATATTTGAAGATTATAACGACTCTTTCTTGAAAACTTCCAAGAACGAAGATCAAACGCTAGTTTTCTTCAAGAACACATGAATGTTCTTACAAGATCTATAAGAAATGCCTTAGGGTTTAGGACTTTAGATGTTAAGAATGGGTGGTGCAAGAATAAATGAAGGTTTTAGCTTGGTATTTATAGGCTAGAGATTATGGTTAACTACATATTAGGTTAAAAACTAACCATGGTTAAATTTACACATGTAAATGATCTAAAGGAAGCATGCTTAGGATTTTGACACCAAGGTGATGACTTCCCTCCCTAATTTCGTTCATATAGAGATAAGATGACTTAGGTGGATAGTTTTGATATTATCTTGATTTCGGAGTGAGTTTTGGTTCCGTTAAATGCTAACCGAAGCCATAAAATGTAAAACCAAGTATCGTAAAAATATGAAACTTTCGGGAATGATGAAACTCATCATTATACTCCATCTAAAATTATAAAATGGGTGATAAGTCTTATTGGGTGCAAAAAACCGCTTAAAGTGGAAATACGGGTCAAAAAGCGTAATTCACAGTTTATCGGAAAAAGAACGAAATTTCGGGAAACGGCATAGTGAATTTATTTAGAGTAGACTAAAATTAGTCTAAAAGTGATATGAGATGTCAAACTTTGGTTTTCATCGTACGCGGGATAACTTAACAGTTATTCGTGAAGTTTAAAAATTACGCGATTTAAGAAAAAGGTATAACGTACAAGGTTAATTTCTTTATGGTCAAAGGAGGAGGGAAATATGTTTGACTTTTCCAAAAATGTAAAAGTTTCTAAAAATCTTAGGAAATACAGTGCAGGAATCGTTAAGTCTAGATGTAAGTAGAATTGTTTAAAACGTAAGTTTAGTTTTGTTCTGCGCTGGGCTTTTTTGGTAACATAAAATAATAAATCTTAAAAATTCTCAAATTAATCATGAGTGATCTAAAAATTTATATGATGTGAGGAAAATTATCGAGTTGATTTTAGTTATGCGTGTGATGTTTAAACGGTGGACCGTCCAAAACGAAACTTTAAAACGATGTTTTCTTAATAACTTTTGCGAAAATGATCTAACGATTGTCGAACTCTCAGGTCATTACTAAAATAATTTATCTTACGATAATGTGAAATAAAAATTTTCGGAGTGAATAGTAAAAAGTGAATAGTAACGGTGAATAGTAAAAATGAATTGTGACCCGAAAATGCGAATTGTTACATTTTCGTTAAGCACTGGTTTTGATATCATCGAATAATAAACTCGTTGTTCAACGAAATATTGCACAACAATTAATTTGAACAAAAACTATCAAAACATTTTTTTTCTTTTAACAAATAAACATAACCGAACACGTTATAGATATAAAATATAACAAACACCTTAAGTATATATTGTGCAACAACATTTGGCACAATATGATAGTGACCACCTCCTGTCAACTATACATAATGTTACTCCACGCAAGACATCCAACTCTCTCTAAACTCATCTTGTATTTGTGTCACATCACAATGTTCTTCCTCGAAATTGTGATCGATACATTCCTTCATGAATGTACTTGGCATTTGGTGTCACACAAAACATGAGGAACATTCATAAGAATCAACACATTACATTTCGAGCAGATAACCTCAACCACACATAATAGTGATTCCACACACTATTAGGAACCACTCAGGTTCATGTTTGGAATCTATCATCTCAGAGCTTCATGCATTCATAATCTCATATTCGCATTTTGTTGTAACCTTACAACAAAAGGATTTATAAAACGACATATTTATAGTCTACATTTAATTAGTGTTTGTTTCTAATTGTACCCTCGTGTACAAATAAATCATCAACCCATGTCACTAAAGAAACAAACCAATAAATGCAAATTGAGTATCAGTTCAACATCTAACTACACGAAACTCATTTTACTATATTTAAGTAAACTCATTATATACATGAAACTCATCTACAAGGTGATGGTGAAATACCATGGCTATCAAAACGTCCAATAGTGTTACAAAAACCACAAAATTAGACTAAAATTTCACTCCAGTTGTTACCATACAAAAACCACAAAATTAGACTAAAATTTCAGTCTAGTTGTTACCATTTCATGACCAATTTTGTCCCTCAATTCAAAACACATTTGTATCACAATACAGTACTTAGCTCTTTAAACAACATGTCTTGAAACTGATTTTATTACAAGTTGTAAAAACCCTTAAAATCAGATTATGGTTCCAACGTAAACCCTCTAATATGTAGAGATAAACACCTTTAAGATTGTTGAAACTAGCAGGTTATTATCAGATTGTTCTAAGAACACCATCTTGTGAATCATTAGAACAAAGTAAAATAATCTGGATAGTAAAATAGTTATTTACCATAAAGACTAGCATTCAATGAAAGTGGTATAGACCTGACCAATCGATGTAGCAATACCCGCAACCTTCAAACTTAGGCTTTCCTGTTGAACACAAATAAAGTGTTAAAGAGCTCCGCACTGGATCAAACTCCCTGTCCTTAAAGGTGTTTACGTGCTCAATCGCTACTGAGCCTCTACGTAATAGACCACAGGATTTGATGCGACCTCGTGTTGTTTCGTTAGCGTGCACGAACCCAACACAATGTCAATGGCGAAGCAGAAAACTTGATGGCAAGACACAAAACTCAGCAGCTTTATTATTTGTGTGTTGTGTATTTATCATGTGAATCTCGTACATCTCATTTGGAGGCTACATAATACCTTCAAATATATAGTTTGAAAGTAACCACAAATAGGAACATCCCATGATCTTGGTCATGCCCAAAAAAGTTAGGATTATGGGCTAATGGTTGCATCTGAGAGTGCCATCCAAATCACCCCATTATCCTTCTTTTTCTCATTGACTATTTCAATTTCACACCCACAAATTAGTGGGTGGTTGTTGCTTTAATAACTTATACCATGAGCTACTCTTGTCATATTGTATGTCTCAGCATAGACCACTTGTACAATATGTTTCAATATATGAAAACTTGCAAACTTATAATACAGTTCCAACACCGATCTCATAAAAAACCGATAAAAAGATGGTTAGTGCACTGAACTTTTCAGTTACAAAGTGAAATTAATCAGAAAATGCATATAACTAAATCTATTTAATTATTCAATTTCCTCCATTGTAGTGAATGTTCTTGGAGAATTTCGGTCAATGCTGGCCATTGAGGATCTGATCGAAGAAGGTGATCCATGTGTTCCTTCTCCGTGGGAATGGGTGACTTGTAGCACAAATACTCCTCCCAAAATCACCAAAATGTGAGTTCAGATATCAGATTCAATAGATATTAGACAATGTGGTGTATACTTTGAAGAAACTCATACATTAATCACTTGTGTTTTCTTCTTTTTTTTTTTGGAAAAAACGATGATTTATATATATCAACAACTCAGAAAAACGGTGTCAATGGTAGTCGAGTGTAAACTTTAGCATTTTAATATTTATCAAAACATGTAACTATGTAACGTTATGCAATTTTTTGAGCATGGTAACGACCAAATAGATGGAGAGGGAGGAAATTGATGAGATCGGTTGTGGTGGTATGCTGGTAAGTGAACTATGAATTATTTGGAAGGTCTATGGTTCAATTCTTGCCTACCCTCTTCAACCATGTCTTTTTTAATTAATTCTATAAGTTTTTTATCTTTTCATTTGTTTTATTTTCAATTAAATCTCTAAGTTTCCTATCATTTCATTTGGTAATTATTAAATTTATCAAATTACTCTATTCTATTTTGTGGAAAAAACGACGATTTATGTATATCAACAACTGAGAAAAACGGCATCCATAGTAGTCTGAGTGTAAACTTTAACATTTTAATATTTATTGTAACATGTAACTAAGTAACGTTATGCAATTTTTTGAACATGGTAACGACCACATAGACAAGATGAATGTAATATATTGTACTCGTATATATCGTATCCATAAGTTATTATTATATGGGCTAAGCCATATATTATTTATGGGCCTATTGTTATTATTATATTGGCTAAGCGGCTAAGCCCATATATGAAAAAAATTTATGTTAAATAGATGGAGAGGTAGGAAATTGATGAGATTGGTTGTGGTGGTAGGCTGGTAAGTGAACTACGAGTTACTTGGAAGGTCTATGGTTCAATTCTTGCCTACCCTCTTCAACCATGTAATTTTTAATTAATTCTATAAGTTTTTTATCTTTTCATTTGTTTTGTTTTTAATTAAATCTCTAAGTTTCCTATCATTTCATTTGGTATTTATTAAATTTATCAAATTACTCTCTTCTTTTTTGTGGAAAAAACGACGATTTATGTATATCAACAACTGAGAAAAACGGCATCCGTGGTAGTCTGAGTGTAAACTTTAACATTTTAATAATTATTGTAACATGTAACCATGTAACGTTATGCAATTTTTTGAACATGGTAACGACCACATAGACAAGATGAATGTAATATATTGTACTCGTATATATCGTATCCATAAGTTATTATTATATAGGCTAAGCCATATATTATTTATGGGCATGTTGTTATTATTATATTGGCTAAGCGGCTAAGCCCATATATGAAAAAAGTTTATGTTAAATAGATGGAGAGGGAGGAAATTGATGAGATTGGTTGTGGTGGTATGGTGGTAAGTGAACTATGAGTTACTTGGAAGGTCTATGGTTCAATTCTTGCCTACCCTCTTCAACCATGTATTTTTTAATTAATTCTTTAAGTTTTTTATCTTTTCATTTTTTTTTTTGTTTTTAATTAGATCTATAAGTTTCCTATCACTTCATTTGGTATTTATTAAATTTATCAAATTACTCTCTTCTTTTTTGTGGAAAAAACGACGATTTATGTATATCAACAACTGAGAAAAACGGCATCCGTGGTAGTATGAGTGTAAACTTTACCATTTTAATATTTATTGTAACATGTAACTATGTAACTTTATGCAATTTTGTAACACCCCAAAATATCGCAGCGGAAGATTGTGTCACTGGGGTGCTACTTCATAATACAAAGTACAAATTATAGAAACCGACCTCTAAATGAGATGTTTTGAAAAGTTACCATTCGATTAATGTAATCAGAGTTACAAACAATGAGGTCCCAAATTAATTGTTAGCCTCGCTTTTTTATAAAGATAACGTCACTTACGTGAATTGGACTAGATGCGTGGTATACTTTGCCCATAAGGACTAGTATCATTTAAGTGGAAAATAATAGAATGTAGAGCCTATAAATACCCCTCATGACTTCCCATGAGGGGTGAGGTGAAGCATTGGGTTAGTGTATTGTGTGTTTTATCAATAAACTCATCTTGTGTTTTCTCCTCCCTCTCACTACTTTCTCTCTCTAAAAGGATGAAGATATTCATCTTCTTCCACCAACCAAGGCCTCCCAAAACCACATAAATCTTAAGTTTTTCAATAAGAATGGGTGTTAGGGTTAACTATCTATTTAAATACCCGGATACAAAATGAGAGTGTGGCTTTTGGAGTTGAATCGTGGGCTTCCATAAACCGGTTATCATGATTAGTTAGTGATTGAAATGGGCCTTGTGATTTAATTCAGTTTGGGATGAAATGGGCTAATGTGGACTAGGTTTCATGCGTTATTACATGGACGACCATATGATTTGGGCTGATGGATCGGGTTGATTAAAACTATCAACATATGTTATATGAATTTCATGTTAAGTATAACATTACTGATAACATTTGATGAATGAGGTATTTTTGGTATGATAAAAATTTCACGGAGGATACAAAATTCACGGGTTGAACTAATTATTGAACAAAAATGGCTACGAGGTTTTTGTAAGGTATTGCATACGCGAAATTGAAGTAACGTTTCACGGGTGATCTTCTTTATCATGGAGACGTTGGTTGGTTGGTTGCATGTCTCAAGATAACTTGTCAGTGATTATGAATTTGACAATCTGATTATAACTGATGTAAGGAGTTACGTTGTAGTGCTCACAGTGTATAACCATCACTTTAAGGAGTTACGTTGTTGTACTCAGTGTCACACACAGTTGTGGATTGATCAAGAATATAGAACAAGTAGTAAGTCACAAAGTTGGGATGTTTACTTCCTTTTCAAGTTAGTCGTATCGGGTTTTCTCCATATGTGGTCATTACTATTAGCCGGTGAATTCAAATGAGGTTCGATTAAAGGTTGGTTAGAGAGAAGTGGATTGAGAGTATTTTTGCGACATATTCTCACGGAATTATAAACAAGACAAGGTTTAATATTGCATCAAGGAAAATGTATATGGCATGTACACAACATTATGATGATTCTGATAGCTCGCAACCATCAAGAGGGAGAAGTTGGTGTTTCATCTTCTGTAATTGGATTGACGAAGGGAATTGTGCTTAAGACTGAAGAAGGAGAAGTAGTGTGTGTACATCGGGGCTTTTTACCAACTTGGATGCAATGCTAAGTGAGTTATGTTGTTACGATGTTCCCAGAACGACAACCATTGTGCCAGAATCAAGAGTCTACTTTCTCCCTGCGTGTTAAGAGACTAAAGAAATTTCAAGAAAGAGAGTTGTCGATTCAGGAGGGAGCAAAAAAAGAAAAAGGCTCACTAGTTAGGAGGGAGTAATAACCTAACTAGACCGTTACAGTTGAAGTTCAGAGCTACAAGGATTTGTGCCATCAGCACCAAAGATCAAATGCCGAGATCGTCAGAAAAGAGAACTTCAAGTTTGCCTCAGATCTAGAATACAGAGACTCTCAAGGCTTCAACAAAGTCAACATTGTTCATTACTATTGTAATTTACTTTGTTTTGTATTTATAGGTCTCATTGTAACCATTCACGTGTGACGATATCTTGGAGGGAGATTGTTAGCCTCGCTTTTTTATAAAGATAACGTCACTTACGTGAATTGGACTAGATGCGTAGTATACTTTGCCCATAGGGACTAGTATCGTTTAAGTGGAAAAGTAATAGAATGTAGAGCCTATAAATACCCCTCATGACTCTTCATGAGGGGTGAGGTGAAGCATTAGGTTAGTGTATTGTGTGTTTTATCAATAAACTCATCTTGTGTTTTCTCCTCCCTCTCACTACTTTCTCTCTCTAAAAGGATGAAGATATTCATCTTCTTCCACCAACCAAGGCCTCCCAAAACCACATAAATCTTAAGTTTTTTGGTCCTAACAGTAAAACATACAAATATTTACAAAATGTACTATCGAATGGTAAATACAAATGTATAAAGTCTTCAAAACATGTCGTGCGACTCTAAGTTCCATGCAACAGCTATCGCCTTATTGACCTGAGATAAACATGCTAAAAAGTGTCAACACAATGGTTGGTGAGTTCATAGAGTTTGTTTAACATGTAAGCCTTAAAAGAATGTTCACACAGCAAAGGCATTGTAAATCCACTCAGTTCCAAGTTCCGCCCATATAAAACTTGCAACCTGTATGTTCACAACCCACTGCCAAAATATAGTTTGCACAATACACCGGATTATATTCACCCAAGGTCATGAATCTTGTACACAAGGGCGGGGGCATCTTCCCAAATAGTACTATATTACTCCCAAGGTCATGAATCTGGTACACATGGGCGGGGGCATATACCCGACTTATAGTACTATAAATATCTCTCCGACAGTATAGAGTATTGTGTAGGTATGTAAATACAAATCATGTATTTACATTAAGCGAGTAAACTATTTCCAAGAATGTATAACGAAATCATGTATAATGCAATCAAGTATAATGTAATCATGTATAAATGCAATCAAGTATACTGCAATCAAATGAAATCAAGTATAAATGTTTTGAGTATTTGTAAAAGTAAAAGCAAGTAGTTGAGCATGTATCTCCCCCAAAGAGTTTATAAAGTAATTAAACGAGTAAAAGTGGGCTACGAACTCTCCTTAATAAATGTGATATCAAATGTATAACGAATCGATGGATAAGCCGAGAAACCTCTACCCACAACCTAGAATATGATGTTGTGTCTTAGTTTCTAAAATATCGATGCGAATGTATAAACATGTCTTATATAGTTATTACATCAATTATGCTTGGATACTTAACATTTGTGAAGTCGTATAAGTGTTTACGTTTCGTTTATTTAAGTTTTCTCCGTCTAAATCTACCCGTTATTTCTAAACCGTAATTGATCATGACTCAGTTTTTATGTCCTCGGAAAGGTAATTGACTGTACTAAACATATTAGTGGGCCATAATGCCCCAGAAATTATTTAACTAATGTGAAATTATGAATTTACCCTTGGATGTACTAGTTATTTCAATAAGCAGCAAACTGTCTCACGGTTTTGGTCATAAGTCGAGTTCTAAAACTCGGTTTAACGCATGGCCAGCGGCCACGTTCAAGTTAGGGTGTTAGCTAAAACGTTTATTCTTTGACAAACAAGGGGTTATATGCAATTTTTATTTGTTTTAGCCGTTTAAAATTTGTTACTCAGTTTTGGACACGTTTTGCTGTTTTGGCTCTAGTTTATTCATCGGGATGAGTTACGGCATGAGCCACCCGGAGAAACGACCACAAGACATTGATATATAATACTATGTTATTACCTAAGTTTCTCATTTCATGAATTTTTTCCAGTAACTACGTTTACAGCCCATGTTCAGTTTCTATTTTGCAAAACTAGTCCTATCGACGATTTCTAGTGTTTTAGTTCAATTATCCAAGCACAATCAACCATAATAAGCATATAAAACATATCACATACATGAAATACTAGTATATACAGTAATCAAATGATAACATAATAGTTTGCTTACAATCCTTGTGATGAATACTAACAAGAAACAAGAACTAGGACACTAAAACCTAAATCCTTCCAATATGAACCCGAGCTTCCAAATCCTTAACACACCTTGCTAACCCTTTCTAGGCTTGATCTAACCTTGTAAGAACACTTCTAAATCATCCCTTTTCACCTTGTGTAGCTCCTAATTCAACCATAGAATCACCAAAAGAACACTAGAACTATGTAGAGAATAACTAGGCCTTGAACTTCGATATATAACTTGTAGTTTGAAGATTAAAGAATCATGGTGCTAGGTATTGTGAAGTTAAAGACCAAATGAAGGAAAAGAGAGAGTTTTTTTGAGTTTATCTTGATCTTTTATGTTCATATGAGTCATAAAACAATTATATAGTCTTGAAATACTTAGTTGTTAAGTTTACTTAAACATGTATAAGTCTTCCTTTGTAAGTTTCCTAGTCTTATCTTGATGACACATATACAAACACCCCATGTGGTCTAAAATTTCGTTCCATATTTATCTTGGATGACTAGATATGAGATTTGATAATATTTTGCTTTTACGGAGTGAGTTTTGGTCCCGTTAATCGCTAACCGTAAGTCGTAAAGTCACGAAACTTAAAACCGGGTATCCTAAAAATATGAATCTTATAAATATGTTAAAACTTATCAATATACTCTATATAAGCATATTAGATGAGTGATAAGTTCTATCGAGTTTCTTAAACGCTGCTAAAACTGGAAACATTTGTTTAAAACGCGTAAATTGCGTAAAACGCGGAACTGAAAAACATAAATTTCCAAAACTTACGAAAATGGCATGGTTGTTAGCTTGCCTTTCATGGCATGGTTGTATAGCTTGCCTTATGGCATGGTTGTATAGCTTGCCTTTCATGGCATGGTTGTATAGCTTGCCTTATGGCATGGTTGTTAGCTTGCCTTTCATGGAATGGTTGTATAGCTTGCCTTATGGCATGGTTGTTAGCTTGCCTTTCATGGCATGGTTGCATAGCTTGCCTTTTTTGGCATGTTGTTTAGCTTGCCTTTATGGCATGGATGAAGAGTTAGAGAGATTGGATCCCAGGCTAGAAAATATGGAAAGTAAAGTAAGTAACATTGTTGTGTCGGAAGTACTTAAGTTGGATGATTTGTAATTTCCTTATATAGATGGATTGGGACGCCTTTTCATTTAAATAAAGAAATTATAAATTGCCCAACCATAAGTTTATGATTCCTTATTTACATAGATTGGGACGCCTTTTTATGTAAATAACGAATTGTAAATGTGTGGGCCTATGTGTAACGGATATGGAATGAGTACGGGTAGAGAATGGAAACTGAAAGCTAAAACTAGTTAGACGTCATAAGAAATGAGATTAGCTTTGAATGGAAACTTATAACGGCATTAAGGTCATGTGTGAAACCTTAAGATAGACGCCTAGAATGAGTTTGTGCTATAAGTTGAGAAGATGATGAGTAGTATTTCCAAAATTTAACAGGAAAGATTGCTTAAGTAATGCCTGAGAAAGATTTTGAAAGTGTCGTTTATATGGTACCTTATATAAATTTGAAATGAGTTGGGTGTTAAGTAGAATGCGAGTTTGACCACTTTATGACTTAAGGTCATGTTAGTGCATTAATGAATGACGTGGAAATAGTGTTGAAGTTTGACTTATATAAAGTCAAATAGTAGATGTTTCCGGATGACAAGTCGTCATTGTGGGAAGTTTTAGATAAGCTTGTGATGTGAAGTGTTGTTTATAGTGGATTATGAGTAATGATTGTATTATAGTAAGAATGGAATTGCAAAATCATCTAGATCGTTGCAATGAAATGACTAAGGATTTGAAGTATGAGAATGGAGGTATATTGTGAATGAGTTTTGGATAGTAATAGACGAGAGATTTCGAGGACGAAATCTAAACAAGGGGTAGAATTGTTAGACCCATTTCCCGGGTACTGGGACCCCACCCTAGATGAAAATGGACCAAAGGCCTTATGTGATTGGTTAGTCAATGAATGTTGTATTGTAGTCAAGCCCGATAGTCAAAGTGACAATCAAAGAATGTGTTATATATTTATCAAAAGTATTATGTGGCACAACAAGAAGGGAATGGACTTCAATGACTTAAGTTGCCAAGAAATATATGTGTTATAAGTTAGATGTGGCCAAAGTGGAATGAATGACACTTAAGGGACTAGTTATGCCAATTGTTCAAAGATGCAAGCTAACTAGTTATATCTAGGGATGTCAAGACTTTTCCACACCATTCTTGGGGGTGTTTGTGTGTCCGGTTTTGGAGAAGAGAAAGAGAGGGAAATAGAGCTTGGATGATAAAGAGATTAAGGAGATGAGTTCCTTGTTAAGATTAAATTCTAGCAATGATAATCCCAAGTAAGTAATCTCTCTATTTGTTGTTATTGAGGCTAAGGTTTATGGGTTAAGTAGGAAATCATCATATGATCAAGAAATGATCATATGATGATATAGGATGGAAGGTTAGTATGTTTTAAGGGTTATGTAAACCCTATTTTATGATGTTAGGTTATGTTTTAATAGTTTGATTATGATGATGAAGGATGATGATGATGGTGATGAAGGTAGAGTCATGATGTCCATACTAGACTTAGCTTGGAGCTAAGGTAAGTAAACCGACTATAATGTAAAGTTATAATGATTTCTATGTGTTACGCGTTATGTGGCTTATGTGCTAGATTGATGATTTGCTTGGTTAGTTGTACTTATGTGATTATGAGTAAGATGATAGTTACGTGTTAGACGAGAAAGGATTAGAGGAAAGAATGGTTAGGGCTTTAAGTAGCCGAGGTATGTGGTTATGCTTTATAATTGTGATAGCGTGTTATGCGTGAATGAATTATAATGATATGTTATACTCGCTTTACTTACTAAGCATTCGTGCTTACGGTTTAAGATGTTAATGCTTTGTAGGTTGTTATGTGGTTATGATGGTAAGCTTGGGCTAAGGCTTATGTATTGCTAGTTATGTGGAAGATTGGAAGATTGGTAATGAAGTAGGAGCTAGATAGTATACCGAGCTCAATGTCGAGTTTGTATCCCCGTTGGTCCTATGATAGTTTGTATGGTGTAGTCAAGTATCAATTTGTATGTTATGATTGTCTTGCTGAATCAGTGGCCAACCGTTGGGTCAAAGTGTGTTTTAAGTGTTTATAGTCAAAGTTAAAGGGGTGTTTGGTATAAGCATATTTATACCCATTTTGGGGTCAAACGGGTCGAATAGTTATGAACATGATGATGTATTATGTTATATTAAAGATTTCTGGAAAGTTTTGTTAAGTTTTGAGTCACGAAAGTATGGTTTCCGGAAAAGGTGTGAAGTATTGTTTTATAAAATTTTCTGCAGGTCCTATATGACCATATGGTATTTTCAGCATATGGCCATATGATTGCTTCAGAAAGTTTAAATAAGGGCATATGACCAGAATATGGCCATATGGTATTTTTAGCATATGGCCATATGGTTGTCTCAGAAATTTTAATTAGGGTATATGGCCAGCATATGGCCATGTCGAATTTTAGCATATGGCCATATGCTTCCGTCAAAGTATTAATAGAGTATTTTTCAGATTTTGTCGATTTTAAAAAAATCATATCTTTTAAACCGTAAGTCATCACGGGTCGCGCCACCCGCCATTTCGAAGGTAATTAAGTCTAGTTTCATGTAAAAATGGTTTCAAGGTCTGAATGGTAATAGATTCTCGTCAGTTGTTAAAAGAGTAATGAAAGGTCCGTGATAGTCAAGTCGTTTCCGCTTAAAAGTTCAATGATTTTTAAGTCGTGTCGTTCACGGGGCATAACAACTTGGTATCAGAGCTTCGGTTTAAGTGAATTAGGTTGCCACAATAGGTTGCCTAGTCTTAAACCACTCGTAGAAGCGTTGAATGTAAGTGTTAGTAATGTGGGAAGTAATCGTTAAGTATGAGATGGACTATGTCTTTGGTTAGATGAGCTTATTGATGACAAGCGATGAATGTGTCTTATAGTGTTGATGTGTATGAGATGTAAGTCCGTAGAGGACTTGAAGTGTTTGAATGATTAGTTAGCCGTACACCTCGGTTGGTGCCGGTGATTATATTGTGATTATATGAATGTATGATAGAGAAATGGTAATGAAATGCGAGTAAGAATGGTAAGTGGTATTAGAGATGGGCTAATCAGTGAATTAAAGTTTTATGATGCCTTAGTTATAAGGTAGACTAGTGTTTGCGGCTAATTAAAATGTTGATGCTTAGACATAGATGATTATGCAATGTGATATATGAGCCATAGATTATATGAATTGATTATGATTACGAATGTTTTAACACTTGTTGGATAAGTGTTAAGTGTTATCGGTTATGCGATGTTAAGTGTATGGCGGTTGGTTATATGGCTAAGTAGAATGAGATTGTGCTTGATAGCATGGTACATAGAAGTGTACGAGATAAGATAGATCCATTGGAATGCATAATATGTAAGACTTAATTGATATGTGTGAGTAATATTTATTGAGCAAATAATTGTTTATGATAGCAGTTGCGTGAAGCATGGATTAGATTTAATATAATTTATAATTGCCACATTATGCGTGATGACCAAATGGTGGCTAAAGGTGGATAAACCATATTGATATGTGAAAAAGTTAAGAAGTATGTTTATAGCTTGGTGCTTAGAAGACGTGATTTAGTTTAATTGTGGTAATTATATCGAAACAAAGAAGTGATGTGATAGTGAGTAAATAATAGAAGCATGGTTGCTTTCATGCTTAATAAAAGAGATGAGAAAAGTTAAAGTGCATAGTTATGATGTAATAAGATCATGTTTCATATAAAACATGATAATTAGATTATGTTAGTAATGAATGCTTGATGCATGATTAAAGTTAAAGATTAAAGTAGTATGATATGGCTTTAATGCCAATGAATGGATGAGATGAATAAAGTATGTGAACAAGAAAGTAAAGTTGAGTAGGCTAAAGTTGTGATAGATAGAAGATAAAATGTATGAATCAACTTGAGGTTGACGGATGAGTGATAAGTTGCATTGTGAAAATGCAAATGTAATAAATTGACAAGTGTTATATAGAAACTTGTCTAGATGGAAGTAAACATGGTAGCGAATGTTGAAATTGCTTAAGGCAATAAGAACTGTTGTAATGATAGTGTGTACTTGATGATAAAAGTACATGAAATATTAAGTGAGTAAAGATGATAAGGTAGATATAGCTTGGATCCAATGCTCTAGTTTTGGTATCCTTTGTAATAGCCCAGCTTGCCTTTATAGCATGTGTTTTGGCATCCTTCGGAATGGCATAGCTTTCCTTATGGCATGGTTGTTAGCATGCCTTTCATGGCATGGTTGTTAGCTTGCATTTCATGGCATGGTTGTATAGCTTGCCTTATGGCATGGTTGTATAGCTTGCCTTTCATGGCATGGTTGTATAGCTTGGCTTATGGCATGGTTGTTAGCTTGTCTTTCATGGAATGGTTGTATAGCTTGCCTTATGGCATGGTTGTTAGCTTGCCTTATGGCATGGTTGTTAGCTTTCCTTTCATGGCATGGTTGTATAGCTTGCCTTTTTTGGCATGTTGTTTAGCTTGCCTTTATGGCATGGATGAAGAGTTAGAGAGATTGGATCCCAGGCTAGAAAAGATGGAAAGTAAAGTCAGTATGATTGTTGTGTCGGAAGTACTTAAGTAGGATGATTTGTAATTTCCTTATTTAGATGGATTGGGACGCTTTTTCATTTAAATAATGAAATTGTAAATTGCCCAACCATAAGTTTATGATTCCTTACTTACATAGATTGGGACGCCTTTTTATGTAAATAACGAATTGTAAATGAGTGGGCTTATGTGTATCCGATATGGCATGAGTACGGGTTGAGAATGGAAAGTGAAGTCATAAGAAATGAGATTAGCTTTGAATGGAAACTTATAACGGCATTAAGTTCATGTGTGAAACCTTAAGATAGACGCCTAGAATGTGTTTGTGCTTTAAGTTGAGAAGATGATGACTAGTATTTCCAAAATTTAACAGGAAAGATTGCTTAAGTAATGCGTGAGAAAGATTTTGAAAGTGTCATTTATATGGTACCTTATATAAATTTGAAATGAGTTGGGTGTTAAGTAGAATGCGAGTTTGACCAGTTTATGACTTAAGGTCATGTTAGTGCATTAATGAATGACGTGGAAATAGTGTTGAAGTTTGACTTATATAAAGTCAAATAGTAGATGTTTCCGGATGACAAGTCGTCATTGTGGGAAGTTTTAGATAAGCTTGTGATGTGAAGTGTTGTTTATAGTGGATTATGAGTAATGATTGTATTATAGTAAGAATGGAATTGCAAAATCATCTAGATCGTTGCAATGAAATGACTAAGGATTTGAAGTATGAGAATGGGGGTATGTTGTGAATGAGTTTTGGATAGTAATAGACGAGAGATTTCGAGGACGAAATCTAAACAAGGGGTAGAATTGTTAGACCCATTTCCCGGGTACTGGGACCCCACCCTAGATGAAAATGGACCGAAGGCCTTATGTGATTGGTTATATAATGAATGTTATATTGTAGTCAAGCCCGATAGTCAAAGTGACAATCAAATAATGTGTTATATAGTTATGAAAAGTATTATGTGGCACAACAAGAAGGGAATGGACTTCAAGGACTTAAGTTGCCAAGAAATATATGTGTTATAAGTTAGATGTGGCCAAAGTGGAATGAATGACACTTAAGGGACTAGTTATGCCAATTGTTCAAAGATGCAAGCTAACTAGTTATATCTAGGGATGTCTAGACTTTTCCACACCATTCTTAGGGGTGTTTGTGTGTCCGGTTTTGGAGAAGAGAAATAGAGGGAAATAGAGCTTGGATGATAAAGAGATTAAAGAGATGAGTTCCTTGTTAAGGTTAAGTTCTAGCAATGATAATCCCAAGTAAGTAATCTCTCTATTTGTTGTTATTGAGGCTAAGGTTTATGGGTTAAGTGGGAAATCATCATATGATCAAGATATGATCATATGATGATATATGATGGAAGGTTAGTATGTTTTAAGGGTTATGTAAACCCTTGTTTATGATGTTAGGTTATGTTTTAATAGTTTGATTATGATGATGAAGGATGATGATGATGGTGATGAAGGTAGAGTCATGATGTCCATACTAGACTTAGCTTGGAGCTAAGGTATAAAGTTATAATGATTTCTATGTCTTACGCGTTATGTGGCTTATGTGCTAGATTGATGATTTGCTTGGTTAGTTGTACTTATGTGATTATGAGTTAGATGATAGTTACGTGTTAGACGAGAAAGGATTAGAGGAAAGAATGGTTAGGGCTTTAAGTAGCCGAGGTATGTGGTTATGCTTTATAATTGTGATAGCGTGTTATGCGTGAATGAATTATAATGATATGTTATACTCGCTTTACTTACTAAGCATTCGTGCTTACGGTTTAAGATGTTAATGCTTTGTAGGTTGTTATGTGGTGATGATGGTAAGCTTGGGCTAAGGCTTACGGATTGCTAGTTGTGTGGAAGATTGGTAAGGAAGTATTGGCTAGGTAGTATACCGAGCTAAATGTCGAGTTTGTACCCCCGTTGGTCCTATGATAGTTTTTATTGTGTAGTCAAGTATCAATTTGTATGTTATGATTGTCTTGATGAATCAGTGGCCAACCGCTGGGTCAAAGTGTGTTTTAAGTGTTTATAGTCAAAGTTAAAGGGGTGTTTGGTATAAGCGTATTTATACCCATTTTGGGGTCAAACGGGTCGAATGGTTATGAACATGATGATGTATTATGTTATATTAAAGATTTCTGGAAAGTTTCGTTAAGTTTTGAGTCACGGAAGTATGGTTTCCGGAAAAGGTGTGAAGTATTGTTTTATAAAATTTTCTTCAGGTCCTATATGACCATATGGTATTTTCAGCATATGGCCATATGACTGCATCAGAAAGTTTAATAGGGGCATATGGTCATCATATGGCCATATGGTATTTTCAGCATATGGCCATATGGCTGTCTCAGAAAGTTTAATAAGGGTATATGGCCAACATATGGCCATGTCGAATTTTAGCATATGGCCATATGTTCCGTCAAAGTATTAATAGAGTATTTTTCAGATTTTGTCGATTATAGAAAAATCATATCTTTTAAACCGTAAGTCATCATGGGTCGTGCCACCCGCCATTTCGAAGGTTATTAAGTCTAATTTCATGTAAAAATGGTTTCAAGGTCTGAATGGTAATAGATTCTCGTCAGTTGCTAAAACAGTAACGAAAGGTCCGTGATAGTCAAGTCGTTTCCGCGTAAAAGTTTAAATTTTTAAGTCGTGTCGTTCACAGGGCGTAACAAAAATTTCAGTGATGAATAGTAAAAGTGAATAGTAAAAATTTGAAAATGGATAGAAATCCTAAGCATGCGAATTGTTACAAATTTTTTGAATATGGTAACGACCACATAGACAAGATGACTGTAATATATTGTACTCGTATATATCGTATCTATAAGTTATTATTCTATGGGCTAAGCCATATATTACTTATGGGCCTGTTGTTATTATTATATTGGATAAGCGGTTAAGCCCATATATGAAAAAAGTTTATGTTAAATAGATGGAGAGGGAGGAAATTGATGAGATTGGTTGTGGTGGTAGGCTAGTAAGCGAACTATGAGTTACTTGGAAGGTCTATGATTCAATTCTTGCATACCCTCTTCAACCATGTCTTTTTTAATTATTTCTATAAGTTTTTTATCTTTTCATTTGTTTTGTTTTTAATTAAATCATTAAGTTTCCTATCATTTCATTTGGTATTTATTAAATTTATCAAATTACTCTCTTCCTTTTTTGGAAAAAACGACGATTTATGTATATCAAAAACTGAGAAAAACGGCATCCGTAGTTGTCTGAGTGTAAACTTTAACATTTTAATATTTGTTGTAAATTGTAACTATGTAACGTTATGCAATTTTTTGAACATGGTAACGATCACATAGACAAGATGAATGTAATATATTGTACTCGTATATATCGTATCCATAAGTTATTATTATATGCGCTAAGCCAAATATTATTTATGGGCTTGTTGTAATTATTATATTGGCTAAGCGGCTAAGCCCATATATGAAAAACGTTTATGTTAAATAGATGGAGAGGGTGAAATTGATGAGATTTGTTTTGGTGGAAGCCTGGTATGTGAACTATGAGTTATTTGTAAGGTCTATAGTTCAATTCTTGCCTACCCTCTTTAACCATGACTTTTTTAGTTAATTCTGTAAGTTTTGCTTCTTTTTTTTTTTTTTTTTTATCTTTTCATTTGTTTTGTTTTTAATTAAATCTAAAAGTTTCCTATCATTTCATTTGGTATTTATTAAATTTATCAAATTACCCTCTTCTTTTTGTGGAAAAAACGACGATTTATGTATTTCAACAACTGAGAAAAACAGCATCCGCGGTAGTCTGAGTGTAAACTTTAACATTTTAATATTTGTTGTAACATGTAACTATGTAACGTTATGCAACTTTTTGAACAAGGTAACGACCACATACACAAGATGAATGTAATATATTTTACTCGTATATGTCGTATCCATAAGTTATTATTATATGGGCTAAGGCATATATTATTTATGGGCATGTTGTTATTATTATATTGGCTAAGCGGCTAAGCCAATATATGAAAAAAGTTTATGTTAAATAGATGGAGAGGGTGAAATTGATGAGATTGGTTGTGGTGATAGGCTGGTAAGTGAACTATGAGTTACTTGGAAGGTCTATGGTTCAAGTCTTGCCTACTCTCTTCAACCATGTATTTTTTAGTTAATTCTATAAGTTTTTTTATCTTTTCATTTGTTTTGTTTTTAATTAAATCTATAAGTTTCCTATCATTTCATTTGGTATTTATTAAATTTATCAATTTACTCTCTCCTTTATGTGGAAAAAACGACGATTTATATATCAACAACTGGGAAAAACAGCATCCGCGGTAGTCTGAGTGTAAACTTTAACATTTTAATATTTATTGTAACATGTAACTATGTAACGTTATGCAATTTTTTGAACATGGTAACGACCACCTAGACAAGATGAATGTAATATATTGTACTCGTATATATCGTATCCATAAGTTATTATTCTATGAGCTAAGCCATATATTATTTATGGGCCTGTTTTTATTATTATATTGGCTAAGCGGCTAAGCCCATATATGAAAAAAGTTTATTTTAAATAGATGGAGAGGGAGGAAATTGATGAGATTGGTTGTGGTGGTAGGCTGGTAAGTGAACTATGAGTTACTTGGAAGGTCTATGGTTCAATTCTTGCCTACCCTCTTCAACCATGTTTTTTTTAATTAATTCTATAAGTTTTTTATCTTTTCATTTGTTTTGTTTTTAATTAAATCTCTAAGTTTCCTATCATTTCATTTGGTATTTATTAAATTTATCAAATTACTCTTTTCTTTTTTGTGGAAGAAACAACGATTTATGTATATCAACAAATGAGAAAACGGCATCCGTGGTAGTCTGAGTGTAAACTTTAACATTTTAATATTTATTATAACATGTAACTATGTAACATTATGCAATTTTTTTAACATGGTAACGACCACAAAGACAAGATGAATGTAATATATTGTACTCGTATGTATCGTATCCATAAGTTATTATTATATGGGCGAAGTCATATATTATTTATGGGCCTGTTGTTATTATTATATTGGCTATGCGGCTAAGCTAATATATGAAAAAAGTTTATGTTAAATAGATGGAGAGGAGGAAATTGATGAGATTGCTTGTGGTGGTAGACTGGTAAGTGAACTATGAGTTACTTGGAAGGTCTATGGTTCAATTCTTGCATACCCTCTTCAGCCATGTCCTTTTTAGTTAATTCTATAAGTTTTTCATCTTTTCATTTGTTTTGTTTTTAATTAAATCTATAAGTTTCCTATCATTTCATTTGGTATTTATAAAATTTATCAATTTACTCTGTTCTTTTTGTGGAAAAAACAACGATTTATGTATATCAACAACTGAGAAAAACAACATCCGCGGTAGTCTGAGTGTAAACTTTAACATTTTAATATTTATTGTAACTATGTAACGTTCTGCAATTTTTTGAACATGGTAACGACCACATAGACAAGATGAATGTAATATATTGTACTCGTATATATCTTATCCATAAGTTATTATTCTATGAGCTAAGCCATATATTATTTGTGGGCCTGTTTTTATTATTATATTGGCTAAGCGGCTAAGCCCATATATGAAAAAAGTTTATGTTAAATAGATGCAGAGGGAGGAAATTGATGAGATTGGTTGTGGTGGTAGGCTGGTAAGTGAACTATGAGTTACTTGGAAGGTCTATTATTCAATTCTTGCCTACTCTCTTCAATCATGTCTTTTTTAGTTAATTCTATAAGTTTTTTTTTATCTTTTCATTTGTTTTGTTTTTTATTAAATCTATAAGTTTCCTATCATTCCATTTGGTATTTAATAAATTTATCAAATTACTCTCTTCTTTTTGGGGAAAAAACGACGATTTATGTATATCAACAACTGAGAAAAACATCATCCGCGGTAGTCTGAGTGTAAACTTTAACATTTTAATATTTATTGTAACATGTAACTATGTAACGTTATGCAATTTTATGAACATGGTAACGACCACATAGACAAGATGAATGTAATATATTGTACTCGTATATATCGTATCCATAAGTTATTATTAGAGTAAATTACACCGTTCGTCCCTGTGGTTTGCGTTGACCGCAGGGTTTAGTCCTTTGACCAAAAAAATTGCACCATACGCCCTTAAGTGTGAAACGTTATGCACCGTTCGTCCCTCCGTCCATCCACGGACCCAACTCAAGATAACGTCAGTTAACTAAGGTTTTTAAAGGGGTATATCCGTCATTTCCCTAGCAACATAGTTATGCAATTCTATGAACAAGGACGAACGGTGTAATTTACTCTAATAAAAACAAAATCATAAACACATCCTAACCTTACCCACATGTTCCATCGTTTTCTTCTATCTGTCTTTCCCCCTCTCTCTCTTTGAATCACACACAGAAACATCAAAGTAGATGTTTCTTCCTCCTTTTTGAAGGTCAAATGTACATCTATAAATGGAATCGAGTTTTGACCCAGGTTCATTCACATCTCACACACAATCACCAAAAATTAGGGTTTTCAAAGATTAATGGTTTTCAAAATTAAGAGAGGGGTTTTGTTAATTGAGGTGTTAGAGGCGTAATTTGAGTTCCAACTGTATCAAATTCAAAGGATTCGTGTGCTAATTGGAGTTTTTCTTGTTCGGTTCATCCAATCTAACCTATCTCCCATTATCCTCTACTCACCATCACTTCCACAAATCTTGAAATTAAAAGTAAAAACTATTACAAGACTCGAAACATAAACGGAAAACAACTCAAGATCTCAGTTGGGTGCACCATTGGTTATAATTGTTAACTATTTCTTTTATGTGTCACCTTAACATCATCGATCTATTATTTTTTGAAGCAATGCTTCAATTAAATATCTGAATCTTTAAAGAATGAACAAAACAACTGTTTCATTCAATCTTTTATTCGGTTATACACACAAAAAATAAGGGATAGAAACAACAAGTTGATCTCGATTATTTTTTGGTAATCATACTTGTCCAAAGACATAAACCAAAAAAGATAAAGTCATCACAGATCCATGAGAAGATTTACATTTTCTTTGATGATATCCGAAATTAAAGAAAGATTTATAACAATAGTGTTATTATCTTACTTTTTTTTGTTTAATATACACACAAATTCAATTTAACTACAACCAAACCTACCTTAGACCTTGATATTCTTCAAGACCTTGAAGCCTTTAAATTAAAAACGTCACCCACGAGTCCTCTTGATATCTAAGTGTGGTGGTCGCAAATGGTATCAAAGAAAACCCTTAACACCACGAAAACCCTCCAATCAGTCACTTCCCAAATCGAATATGTACCAGACCAAAGGTATACCCTTGGTGTTCCCACGATGGTGTCACCCCAACTGCGACAAGGTGATGGCGGTTGGAGAGGAGGGAGACTGCCGGCAGAGGTGGTGGCGAAGAGGAAGTGGCGGCGCAGAGCCGGCAGATTCCACTATCGTGAACCAAACACTAATCAAAATGGCGAGTGGGGAACGTCAAAATGACGAGGGAGATGAGATGAATATTATGGAGGTGGCGGTGTGGGTGGGACCAGCGGTGGTAGTGGCGGTTTAGGAGTAGCTGGCGGCGGCTTCAAGGATAGAGAGAGGCCAGAGTTTAGGTTAGAGAGAGAGTTTTTTCGATTTATGTAATTTTTACTTTAAAAATTGGTATAAATGCTAGTTGCTAGTGAAATGACAGATATACCCTTTTAAAAATCTTAGTTAACGGACGTTAGTGGGAATTGGTGGGCCCAGATGGACGGAGGGACGAACGGTGCATAACGTTTCACACTTAAGGACGTACGGTGCAATTTTTTTGGTCAAAGGACTAAACCCTGCGGTCAACGCAAACCACAGGGACGAACGGTGTAATTTACTCTTATTATTATATGGGCTAAGCCATATATTATTTATGGGCCTGTTGTTATTATTATATTGGCTAAACGGCTAGGCCCATATATGAAAAAAGTTTATGTTAAATAGATGGAGAGGGAGAAATTGATGAGATTTGTTTTGGTGGTAGGCTGGTAAGTGAAATATGAGTTACTTGTAAGGTCTATGGTTCAATTCTTGCCTACCCTCTTTAACCATGTCTTTTTAGTTAATTCTATAAGTTTTTTTTTTTTTTTTTTTTTTTTTAATCTTTTCATTTGTTTTGTTTTTAATTAAATCTAAAAGTTTCCTATCATTTCATTTGGTATTTATTAAATTTATCAAATTACCCTCTGCTTTTTGTGGAAAAAACGACGATTTATGTATATCAACAACTGAGAAAAACAGCATCCGCGGTAGTGTGAGTGTAAACTTTAACATTTTAATATTTATTGTAACATGTAACTATGTAACGTTATGCAACTTTTTGAACATGGTAACGACCACATAGACAAGATGAATGTAATATATTGTACTCGTATATATCGTATCCATAAGTTATTATTATATGGGCTAAGGCATATATTATTTATGGGCCTGTTGTTATTATTATATTGGCTAAGCGGCTAAGCCAATATATGAAAAAAGTTTATGTTAAATAGATGGAGAGGGAGGAAATTGATGAGATTGGTTGTGGTGGTAGGCTAGTAAGTGAACTATGAGTTACTTGGAAGGTCTATGGTTCAATTCTTGCCTATCCTCTTCAACCATGTCTTTTTTAATTAATTCTATAAGTTTTTTATCTTTTCATTTGTTTTATTTTCAATTAAATCTCTAAGTTTCCTATCATTTCATTTGGTAATTATTAAATTTATCTAATTACTCTATTCTATTTTGTGGAAAAAACGACGATTTATGTATATCAACAACTGAGGAAAATTGCATCCATAGTAGTCTGAGTGTAAACTTTAACATTTTAATATTTATTGTAACATGTAACTATGTAACGTTATGCAATTTTTTGAACATGGTAACGACCACCTAGACAAGATGAATGTAATATATTGTACTCGTATATATCGTATCCATAAGTTATTATTCTATGAGCTAAGCCATATATTATTTATGGGCCTGTTTTTATTATTATATTGGCTTGGCGGTAAGCTACATATATGAAAAAAGTTTATTTTAAATAGATGGAGAGGGAGGAAATTGATGAGATTGGTTGTGGTGGTAGGCTGGTAAGTGAACTATGAGTTACTTGGAAGGTCTATGGTTCAATTCTTGTCTACCCTCTTCAACCATGTCTTTTTTAATTAATTCTATAAGTTTTTTATCTTTTCATTTGTTTTGTTTTTAATTAAATCTCTAAGTTTCCTATCATTTCATTTGGTATTTATTAAATTTATCAAATTACTCTTTTCTTTTTTGCGGAAGAAACGACGATTTATGTATATCAACAAATGAGAAAAAGGCATCCGTGGTAGTCTGAGTGTAAACTTTAACATTTTAATATTCATTATAACATGTAACTATGTAACGTTATGCAATTTTTTGAACATGGTAACGACCACATAGACAAGATGAATGTAATATATTGTACTCGTATGTATCGTATCCATAAGTTATTATTATATGGGCTAAGTCATATATTATTTATGGGCCTGTCGTTATTATTATATTGGCTATGCGGCTAAGCCTATATATGAAAAAAGTTTATGTTAAATAGATGGAGAGGCAGGAAATTGATGAGATTGGTTGTGGTGGTAGGCTAGTAAGTGAACTATGAGTTACTTGGAAGGTCTATGGTTCATTTCTTGCCTACCCTCTTCAACCATGTCTTTTTTAGTTAAGTCTATAAGTTTTTTTATCTTTTCATTTGTTTTGTTTTTAATTAAATCTATAAGTTTCCTATCATTTCATTTGGTATTTATTAAATTTATCAAATTACTCTCTTCTTTTTTGTGGAAAAAACGACGATTTATGTATATCAACAACTGAGAAAAACTTCATCCGTAACTTTAACATTTTAATATTTATTGTAACATGTAACTATGTAACGTTATGCAATTTTTTGAACATGGTAACGACCACATAAACAAGATGAATGTAATATATTGTACTCGTATACTCCCTCCGTCACAAAATTATTGTCCAATATTGACTTTTTTAGTCTTTCTTCTTCAACTTTGACCATAATTATTTTCGTTTGTGTTATATAATACTTGATAAAAAATATATGAATGTATTGGGTTTTAAAATGTATTTTCATTGGTATAATTTTCATCAAGTATTATATAACATAAATAAGTATATTAATGGTCAAAGTTGAATAAGAAATACCGGTCAAAGTCAAAGTGGACAATAAAAATGAGACAGAGCGAGTAGATCGTATCCATAAGTTATTATTATATGGGCTAAGCCATATATTATTTATGGGCCTGTTGTTATTATTATATTGGCTAAGCGACTAAGCCCATATATGAAAAAAGTTTATGTTAAATAGATGGAGTAGGAGGAAATTAATGAGATTGGTTGTGGTGGTAGGCTGGTAAGTGAACTATGAGGCTTGTCGCAGTCATAAGGTTTCACATCGGTTGGTTGCCCAAATTCAAGACCCACGACCGATCTTAGATCGGTTGGGTACCACTGCACAACATCGGTTGGGAGATCGGTTGGACAAGAAGTTTTGGACATCGAGTGTCTCGGCGCTCGATGTTGGAGCGTGTTTAATCCTTCCCAAACGCATTCAATTAATACGAATATTACAAATCCGACCGTTTGGTCATAAAAACAAAAAATAAAAAAATAAAAAAAATAAAAAATAAACCTATTTTACCACTCTATAAATACACACATTACCTCAAACACAATTCACAACTTACCATTTTCATCTATATTCAACTCAATCTAATTCTTATCCAACTTGAAAATGTCAAAGAAAAATACACCACAATCAAAAAACCCGACGATCACGACTACCCCAAAATGCCCCGGATCTAAATTTCTCGCAGGAAAACAACTTCGAGTTAACCGGCATATCACCACAACAAAACGGCCTCTATTCGCTTTCGTCCTCAAAGTTTTGATTATCAATCACAACTACCCCAACCAAATCAAAACCAAAACGCGTTTTATCATAACCGTCCTTTTGTCCCCCGCATAGCGTTTTACAAGATTAAGCAAGAACCTGGTGGGTCGGTTACCATCCAAACATGGACTTCATTTATCCTTCTCAACCGTATCAACCTTATTCCCCGATTCGAAACACTAATCTAGACATGAATTTGGAAGATTGGATGCCGGAGTATCCGACACAAAACTACCCAAGTCAAAACTACCCAAGTCAAGATGCTTCGATGGGACAAGGTTCGTCACGGTTCGCACACCGCGGTTCGTTTCCGTTGATGATTCTGATGATGAGAAAACCGCTTCCGCTGAAGAGATGTCCCCCATCAAACCAAAGCAGGCATCTAAACGTGCTTCAAAGGCCAAGGACAAAGGCAAGGGCCGGAAACAAGCAAGGGAAAGCCAAGAAGCGTGAGCCATGGACAAAGGAGGAAGAGGTGGTGCTTTGTAAAGCTTGGGTCTATGTGTCGGGCGGCGAGAGGAAACGCCCAGAAACGCTTCAAGTTTGGGAGCAAGTGATCGCCTACTTTAGAAAAGCGGGCAAAGACCGAACCTATGACTCCATCAATACCAAATGGAAGAGCGGGATTAAATACAGGGTTGGAAATTATTGTGCTATCATGGAGAATATCAAGAACACCCATGGAAGCGGTGAGAATGATATCGACGACACCTCAAAAGCTCTTAAAGAATACCGTATGACGTACGGTCATGATTTCACTTTGGAGGAGTGCTACGAGGTTTTAAAGGGTCATCAGCTTGGAAGGAGGTTGAGTTGCCGGCTATATCAACAAATAGTCGGAAGAAAACAAAGGGTTCTACCACTACCTCTGGTTCAACCCAAGCTCGTGATCCTTTCGATGTCTATAACGTTGATGATTCTGCCGGGAAAGCGACTAGAGAATCACGACCGAATGCAGTCGTGACAAAGGAAGGAAGAAAGCATCCTCCTCCTCTCGTGATGATGATGTTCCATCAGACTCATTTATGCAATCGTTGGCCAAAAATTTCTTAAGGACCAAGAAGCCGTCAAAAGAGAATAAGCATGGTTTAGAAGATAATTGGTTACGGTTGAGGGAAAAAGAGCTCGAGATAACAGCAAAACTTGAGCTCATGAGGACATCAAAACGGGAGTCCGACATCATCTTCTACAACACTCCAATCGACCCAAATTTGACCGGCCGCCAACTAGAAGAGTTGGAGAAAGTTAAGCGACAATCAAAGAACGTTACAATTTAGATTATTAGTTTAAGTATTCTAGTGTTTATTTGAATTTCGTATTGTAATTTTTTTTAAATTAAGTAGTGTAATGTTTTTTTTTTTTTAATTTCGTAATGTAATGTTTTTTTTAATTTGAATGAAATTTAAATTTAATGTTAAAAATGTTTGAATAAAAAAAAAAAAAAAAAATCTCGGTCGTCGTGGGGCATCCGGGTTGTCCAAGTCATTTGGAGAGAAACTGGCGCTGGCTTGAGGTTGTCCCAGGAGTCCCGATCCCAGGGTTCACACTTCTGGGACTAGCCTGAGTTACTTGGAAGGTCTATGGTTCAATTTTTGCCTACCCTCTTCAACCATGTCTTTTTAAATTAATTCTATAAGTTTTTATCTTTTCATTTGTTTTGTTTTTAATTAAATCTATAAGTTTCTTATCTTTTCATTTGGTAATTATTCTCTTCTTTTTTATATTTTACAAAATCCACACATTTTTTTCTATACATATTGATTGTGTTCGATGAAATTTAGATTGGTTTGACTAAATTGAAGTTAATTTCGTCTAGATGTGTTTTTATACGTATTTATTGTGCCGGATGAAATTTGATCTAACTGAAAATCCTTAAAGAATTTAATTTCTCATTTTGTTTGATTTTTATTTTATCTGTTCTATTATTATATACTCCATAATAAGAGATGAGTGAAATGGAATTTAATTGTCTTATTATAGCTTAAACATCTTTTAAGTTTCTTTACGTTTGCTAGTGGAAAGATAAATTTGCTAAACCAACACTCGCTCCATTGTATTTTCAGTTAACAATTTGCTCGTTTATTATTTTGACCGAAGGTTATGACTTATGTACCTGCATATACGGGGTATATATATTTAGGCTAAGCCCATGTACAAAAATACAAATTATTGTATTTCTTAAAATGGGCTCACAATACATATAACATTTGTGTAATGTAATGAAATGTTTTTGTGTCAAATAGATTAAGTGTGAAATAAAACTCTCGTACAACAACGCTAGCATATTGGTAAGCATGCTACGTTACTCGAAAGGTCTTCGGTTCAATTCCCAATATTTAGTGTTTGTTGTTTTAATATTTTTTTCATTTTGTTTTCATTCTACAAAGTGTACTTTTTTTTCTTCAAAATTGGCGTGCTTGGTTAGGGGTTAAGGGGGGTGGGGAATGGGTAAAGTATTCAAAAGGGCACACATCACAAATAAATTGATGCTTGGTTGGGGAGGGGTAAGGGTTTGATTACCCCGTAGTGGGTAATGAACCATTATAAAGTAAATTGGGGGATAAGGTATTGATTACCCACCTCACTCATTCCTTTGCATTTCTTTCCCTTTCCCTTTCCCTTTTCCTTTCCTCACTTTGAACCAAGCGGACCCTAAATGTTTATCTTTATACTTTAACTTACTCAAAATAACTGCTAAATAATATAGCGTATCCATAACATTACATGTCGTGATGTGAGGAAGACTTGGAAGCCAACTTGTTCCTGATTTTAATCGCGTCGATTTGGGTGATAAAATTACGTGAGGGCCAAAAGTTTTATAAAGATCAAGTGGTGTGAGACGCTCTCAACTTATTCTTAGTTTAATTGTATAATACACATGTATGGCAGTAGGGGTGTCATTCGGGCGGACCCGACCCGACCCGAGTCAATTCAGGTCGGGTCAATCGGGTTCGAAAATATATTCGGGTCAATCGGGTCAACTCGAATTGACCCGAGATTCTAGTCGGGTTCGGGTATATTTTTTTAGCCTTGACCCGACCCGAACCCGACTAACCCGGTTCAACAACACTTTTACAATGTAAAATACTCGGGTTGACCCCGAACCCGAATTGACCCGACCCGATTGACCGGCTCGAGTTGACCCGAACCCGAATTGACCCGACCCGAGTTTTAAACAAGGTCGGGTTCGGTTATGTTTTTTTGGCTTGACCCGAGTTGACCCGAACCCGACCGGGTCAACCCGAATAACACCCCTAATATTGGCAGCGTCGGACGCACAAATAGAAGCTCTGAGGTTCATTTCACTAATACAAAACAAAGCTTGTAACACAACTTTTGGACGTGGTGCATTACAGAAAAAATTGATATTTTTGTGATGTTTTACACTGAGAGAAACTCATGTGATTCATGAGAATTCTCGAAAAACACCCTGGGTTCTCCCATGCTATATAGTATGATATTCCTTCCTGAAAGAAGATTAGAAACAGAAGAAATGAACAATGAGCTAGCGTATCCATTAATACTCGCGTACTAATGAGATTTATTAAGTCATAAATCGCATATATTACACTCTTAAATATTTAGTTGAGCATTAACGCGTAATTGAAAATAGAGTTATGAGGCATTAGTATCATGCCACATTTTTATTGCTGATTTTGTTATGTATACATACAAAATAACATACTTGCTTTAATTCTGTGAGTTTCGTTATTCGTTTTTTTTAGAATGACTTGTTTATCGTGTTGGTATTAGCCAACACTGCATATAGCAAAAGGTGGAAGAATGAGGCACTGATTTCCAAAAATGTAACCTTTGCTAATTATTAACGAAATCGTTTACTCAAGTTACTTACTTTCCAACTCATACGTATCAATCTGTTCAAAAAAAAAAAAAAAAAAAAAACTCATACCTATCAAGAGCTAAATACTTAAATTTAGAAGAAGTTAAAAAGAATGAGACGTTGAAAGTGAAACATAACAGCTTTTTCTATTAATGACTAAAATACGTGTAAGTTAGTCAGTCACATGTAATGTGTTTCATTTTTGTAAACTAGAAACTTGAGAAAAGACACCCAATAAATTTGACACAGAATTTACTTGGTTTTATTAAACGTCTAAACCCAGCAAGAAATTTGTGCAAATGACTAATGACAATTTGCTTATATATTATTTATGCTTACCCTTATTGACTTATTGTACAAGTACCTATAAGAGCAAGGGGTATCACAACATGCCCAATTCTTTTCACTTGGGTCCCACGTGTGCCACATCACCTCCACATCACTCCAACACACTAACAAAAAAATACCCCCCAATCACAACATCACCAATTCTCTTCACTTGGGCCCCACCCACTATCATTTTATTTATTTTCCATATTTTCCAAACACAACTAAATTCATTTCATTCATTTAAAATAAAAATACAACATAAAAAAACATACTGTTGAAATAAAAAAACATCTGAAATTTAAAATACATTGCGAAATAAAAAACATACTGAAATTTAAATTAATGTTGTTGCATTGGCGGTGAAGTTCGCGGCAAACACGCTCAATGATATTTCGTTGAAGTCTTTGCGTCGCGTTCTTTATCACGCGATTCTTTGGCATTCTTTCGTTGTATATCGCATCGCTCAATCCATGTCCGTTGTAAATTTGCTCGCGGACAAACATAAATTTCATTCATTTCGGATATTGCAAACTTTTGATCTTTCAAAATCATGTTATGCAATATGATGCACGTGTACATGACTCTTCTTAGTTTGTTGATAGTCCAAGCGCGTGCGGTTGCTTATAATATGCCAACGTCCTTGCAGGACCCCGAAAGCTCTTTCAACGTCTTTGCGAGCGCTTTCTTGTTTTTGTTTAAACAAGGCATTTTTCTCGGAATATGCAATCGAGAATGATTTGACAAAAGATGACCACATTGGGTAAATCCCGTCAGCTAGGTAATACCCGTGTTGAAAGGTTGCACCGTTTACTTGAAACGGAACCTTGGGGCGATGTCATCAAGAAGGTCGTCGAATAACGGTGAATGATTCAAAACAGTTAAATCATTATTCGCACCCGCTACCCCAAAAAATGCATGCCAAATCCATAAATCGTATGATGCAACAGCTTCAAGCATAATAGTTGGATATTTTTTTATCACCTCTATGAAATTGCCCTTGCCACTCAACGGGACAATTTTTCCATTCCCAGTGCATACAATCAATGCTCCAAGCATTCCCGCAACCCATGGACCGTGTTATGTGCGTTATATAAATTTTGAATGTCAACTAAACTAGGCTTTCTTAAAAACTCGGGCATAAACAACTCAATAACACACATAGTAAAATTATCTAGACAATCACGTTGCGTGTGTGACCCCATTTGCAAATATTCATCAAATGCATCGGGCGGTCTTGTAGGCCATTGGCGTAAAGCGGATGTGCATTTCATAATTACACTCATACTCATTACACCACACGCGTGGCCTGACTCTAAAGAAATCAAAATGCGGTGGAAGAGGATCAACAGTTTGAATATGATTTTCGATACCTTGTACTATTTGCAAGAATAGTCTACGGCTCATCTGAAATCGCGCTGAAATAGTACTCGGATACTTTGGATTATCGAAAAATAGTCCGATATAAGACGGTTTTCGGCAATTTCACCGGTCGCGGTAGATGTAATTACGGTGCGTGAACTTTCGCTTCATCTTCTTGCAACGATTGCCCATAACCTGCAACTTTCAAGATCATCTTGATATCGTCGAAATCATCAAGATCGGAATTCGAATTTGAACCAGCCATGTTTATTTTGATGTAAAGAGTTGAAAGAGATGTGTGTTAATGAAAAGAAAAAATGTGATAGATTGTATAAAATGGGGATTATTTATAAAGGGTGGGGAAAGTTTTTTTTTTAATAAATCATGCCGTTACACACAATTGTCTAGCAACGGATATATGTTTTGTCCTTTTCTTCGTTGTTTCACCGGCGAAATGCAAACCGGCGAGGGATGCTGGTATCGTGGCGATGGGCAACACGTTGTGGCGAGTAGCCACGTAGGAAGTGGCGAAATTTGGCATCCCCCATACCCCTTGCTCTAAGTTGCTTTAAGGGAGGTTCAAATTTTGTATATTAGTCAGACTCTTTTACATAAAATAAATAAATAATAACATTAAATCGTGTTGAAAGTATGCTTATTTTATACAAAAGGCAGTAATACACGATAGAATTACATATTTGCTAGAAAAGTTAAATTAAAATCTTTTACGGAAGGTTTAAAGTCATATATAATTACAAAAAGAATAATTTTCCATTTCATATTAAATAAAATTAGACGGATACTCACGCAAAGTGACGGTGTATAATAGCAAATAATTATACTTGCGATATTCTGATTTTAGTTCGACCCTTGATGCAAAATGTGTGTTTCTTGAAATACAAAGCGTGTGTTTTTTTTTTATATAAATAATATAGTGTGTGTTTTTTAAAAAGTTGTCAAGTTTAAGGTGTATTAATAGATACTTAAAGGTGATTTAGGCAAACTACATTAATTTAACATTTAAAATTTAATTTTCAAGATTTCAAAAATGCAAATACACTCCTTATAAATTGTAGAGATTTATTGCAATAAGGATCTTCTTACATATTTATGAAAATAAATTGATAAACAAAAGATATACTTTCAATAAAGCAAAATTATTTCTTTCAAAATAAGTAAAAACTTATTAAAAATAAAGCTTTAGGTAGGATGTAATAAGCCACTCAAAGAGGTGTCTTATGATTTGGTAGCAAAGTTTTCAAAATCGAAATCTTATTTAAGATCGTTTTTTTTTGTTTTTTGTGCAAGATTGAGATCGTAAGATCGAGATCTTACCCATGATTGGTTTTGTTTTTGCAAGATCGAAATCGTAGAATCGAATGAGGGTCAATAGATCCTAGTATAATGTGATTTTCTTTAATAGTCTTTGTATATTATTCAAAATCTGCAAATTATTATATATCATAAACACAAAATTATATGAATATTTAATGGAAATGATGTTCTAATATGCATATAAAATGTTTAAAAAGATTAACATTGTTTTTCCTTACAAAAATCCTAAAAAATATAATCCGTAACTTTATGATTTTTTAGTTTGCGGTTTGAGAAAAGTAACATCAAATCAGATTAATATTAAAATAATATGGTTAAGATCATAATTTTTTAAGATCGTCAGCTTACTAAGATATTACGTATAATTCAGATCCTTTTTTATAATATCGTTCGTAAACTCGTAAGATTCCGATATCAAAATCATTATCTTAACAAAATATGGTATAGAAAATCAGAAACACACATATTAACTTTTGTTGGTAGATTGATAAAAAGTAAAAAAGACAAGACGTGAGGCTTTCCTATATCGTCACGCTACGCTTTGCCTCACGCTATGTAGAACCATGACCAAATTGGATATGTTAACAAATATGGTATGGAAAATCACAAACAAGCACTCCTTGACATAATAACTTTTGTTGGTGGTTGGAAAGATAGAAAGTAGAAAAGACAAGATAATAATCAAATCATATACACGCTAGATAGAAAAAGCCTTTGAGTACGTGTGCTTTTTCTTGGTATCATCACAACACAACACAATAAACACGTACAACACATACAACCACTTGAGCGAGCAGTCGGTGTGTCAACTGTTTGACCTCATTCGTACGACACCGTTTCCAAAGTCATCCATCTCAGCGGGGCAACTCGACTCTCCTCTCCTCGTTTCCAAAGCTTTAAAATGATATATATGCAATTATGAGTTTTGGTTTAATATATATATGCAATTATGAGGTTTTTGAGGAATATATATGCATTTTTCCCTGTTTAAAAAGTTGTCAAATTTAAAATTAATCAAGTTTAAGGTATACTAATAGGTATTTAAGATTAATTTAGCCAAATTACATTAATTTAATTTTCAAAATTCAATTTTCAAGATTTCAAGAATGCAAATATATTCCTTATAATTAGTAGAGATTTATTGTAATGACTTACATATTTATGAAAATAAATTGATAAACAAAGATACTTTCAATAAAACAAAATTATTTCTTTCAAAATAAGTAAAAACATATATATAAAAAAAGAAAAGCTTTAGGCAGGATGTAATAAGCCACTCAAACATGTTTCTTATGATTTGGTGGTAAGGTTTTCAAAATCGAGATCTTATTCAAGATCATTTTTGTTTTTGTAAGATTGAGATCGTAAGATTGTGATCTTACCCGTGATTGGTTTTGTTTTTACAAGATCGAAATCGTAGAATCGAATGAGGGTCAATAGATCCTAGTATAATGCCATTTTTTTTAATAGTCTTTGTATTATTATTGAAATCTAAAAATTATTATATATCATAAACACAAAATTATATGAATATTTAATGGAAATGATGTTCTAATATGAATATAAAATGTTTAAAAAGATTAACATTTTTTTTCTTACAAAAATCCTAAAAAAGATAATCCATAACTTTATGATTTTTTAGTTTGCGGTTTGAAAAAAGTAACATCAAATCAGATAAAATATTAAAATAATATGGTTAAGATCATAAATTTTTAAGATCGTAAGCTTATTAAGACATTACGTATAATTCATATCATTTTTGTTATATCGTAAACTCGTAAGATTCCAAAATCAAAAATCAATATCTTAACAACATATGGTATAGAAAATCACAAACACACATAGTAACTTTTGTTGGTAGACTGATAGAAAGTAGAAAAGGCACGACGTGAGGCTTGATCATCAGCGTCACGTCACCTCACGCCTCACCTCACGGTTTATAAAACCAGAGCTATGATATAAAGACCTAAAGTTAGGCTTAAAAAGAAGCCTAAAATTATGTGTTATGATCTTAATTGCTGCAGAGAATGACCCACTTATTTTACAATCCATTAAAATCATGATACATGATTTTAGGCCTATTTTTAAGCCTAACTTTAGACCTATATATCATATCTCGTAAAACCATGATCAAATTGGATAGAGAAATGATAGAGAGACCTAAAGTTAGGCGCAAAACATGTGGCATAAATCTTGATTTTACAATGAGGATCCAACATATTACGGCCATTAGGATAATGCCACTTGATTTTATTAGGCCTCTCTATCATTTCTCAATTGGATATCTTAACAAATACGGTATAGAAAATCACAAACAGACACTTGTTGACATAATAACTTTTGTTGGTGGATAGATAGATAGAAAGTAGAAAAGACAAGATAATAATCAAATCATATAATAATAGCTAAGATAGAAAAGCCTTTTGATTAAGTGTTACTGGTATTTTGCTTTTTCTTGGTATCATCACAACACATAAAACCACTTGAGCGAGCAGTCGGTGTGTCAACTGTTTGACCTCATTCGTACGACACCGTTTCCAAAGTCATCCATCTCAGCGGGGCAACTCAACTCTCCTCGTGTGTAACGCGCTCTGCCCGCCCAACAAACAAAATCAACTACACGTAACCAATACTATTATTTTCAATCGTGTCAGAATTGTTATCATAAAACACAAGGTAAACACACATAACCTAATTATGAATGAATTGATAGAAGAAGATGAATTTAATTAAATGTGTTTGTGTTTATGCAGATCTTGTTATGAAAAATGGAAGAAGAAGATAATAATAATACTGAATTAGAAGAGGAGGTGAGTAGTGGTGCGGAAAGTCTGACAGCTGGTGAAAGTGGATTTGTTCATGTTGATCCTAATATTATTAATTCTTCTTCTTCTCCATCTTCAAGTCCTACTAATTCCATTAATCAGGTATACTTTTTACTATTTTTAGTAATTTTTAGAGTTTTTAGGAATGTTTGTTGATCACTATAAGCTTTGAAATAACTAGTAGTAGTAATTGTAATTTCACCTCAATAGTCAAACTGTTGTATTAGCGGGTATGGGGAGGTAAAATGCAGACAGATCATACCTTGGTGGGCAGGGGCGGAGCCAGAAAGTTTTTGTCAAGGGGCCAAAATATGATAATTTTTAGAAACTTCACTAAAAATTGGTTGTTGGTGGGGATTACAAAAATAGTTGAAATTTTTTAAAAATTTACACTACCATTTTTTTCGCCGGGGGGTCACATGACCCCCCTTTATCTCCACCTCTGTTGGTGGGTCCCGGGACACCCATGGAATTTTGCGCCGTAGTGTTAATTTTTGTAAAAAACCTCGACTTTTTCGTAAATGCACATGGTCAGATTGTGTCCTTGCTCCGTCTGTGACCCAGGGTAAACCCGAAAGTAAGGAGATATTTGGTTAAAAATTAGTGACTATATGGTTGTGCATTGCTGTTATTGTAAGTTTATAAATAAGTAATTGCTGGTGTTTAATTTTACGTAACAGATTAGTTTGACCATACATGTCAAACTGTATATCTGTCAATGCAAGCGTGTGTCGCCTTATAGTAATGTAGTTAGCGTATTTGATAAGTTTGTGATAAAATTGATTAGGATCAAATAATCAGCTGTAACATTGGAGTTATGATAAGTAGAATAGTTTTAGTTTTTGACAGTTTTTGATTATTTAAGGAATACGGAGCGTGTACAATGACCCTCAAATAGTCAGAATCCGTTTCATTATATCCTAACACTAGAAATTCATTATATACGACTTAGAAATGCATTAATCAGATAATCACTTCTAGGTGCAATGCCAAACACCACCTAAGTTTGATAATCTGCACAAATGGTTTGTTGCGCGGTTTATTTCTTTATGACGCATTGTTGGCTAAATTGCTGTATCCGATGTAGTATAGACTATAGAGTTAGTTGAACTTGTGACTTATGAGCAAGCTACATTTTCATTGACTTGAGCAGGATGACGGGGTAGTGGTTACAAGAGTAGATGATGTTCAAAACGAAACGAGTGATCTAATGATGACTGAAGATGGGGGAAATGAAGAGTTTGTGGATTGCCCAGACGACTTGGTTTCTTACGATGGAAGGACTGATTATGATGAGAGCAGTGAAGCAGAAATAGGTCCTGAAGGGCGACAGACATTTGGGGACGTTACACAAGATATTCGACATATTTTATTAACAAATGAAAGAGAAATCTTGCCGAACCATTATCAGGTTCCCTTATTAGCTTATTCCAGTTTAAATAGTTCTTTAAGTTGGCATTTTCGCCTTATTTATTTATGAGTGGGTCGATTCCAGGTTTATCTCAGACAAGTCAAAAAATAAAATCTAGCTAAGAATGGGGCAAAGTCTTTGCAGGTCAAACCAACATGACATGGCTCATTTTAACCCGAACTCATTTTGCCCCATTACATGACCCACATATATTTGCCACCTCTATTAGTTTTTGTACCATTATAAGCTGACTAACTTTTCATTGCAGGAAGAAAGACGTCAGTTGATGACAGAACTGACTAATCTCCGCCATGAGCTGAAGTACCTTATTAAGAAACCTCAACTGATTGATGGAAGTGATGGTGGGCTGTTTACTGGTGAACTCACATCAGCATCGTCTTTGCATGAGATGATAAAGGAATGCTCTAGCTTTATTGAGCTTGCTTTGAGCGAGCAGTCAGAAAAAGAAGGCACAATTAGAGACCTTAATGTGAAGGTTGTCGAATTGTCCTCTGTTGAGACCATTGCAGATAGGATTAGATCTATTTTTGCAACTGTTTTTGGTGAGGAAGAATTCCCGGCTACATCTGTTAGTGATAAATTATCTCATCTTGAAAAAAATACCTCCATTATAATTGAGTATTACAGTCGCTTCCTTTCAGAAGCTCAAATGCTAAACCAGTGTTTAACCGAGGTTAAGTCAGATTACCAAATTGAAGCTGACTTAGGAAAAGTTTTCTTTATCGTACGAGAGGAATTGGTTTCACTGAAAAGGAAAGAATACGAGTTGGCCCATAAAAGTAGCTATTTGGAAGTTGAATACGGGAAGCTGATGGAACAGCTTGGCAAAAGCAAAGAAACAATTGAGATGTTGAATTCAGAGATCGGAAAGCTCAATGGGGAGGTTGAATTACAGAAGACACGGGCTGCTAATACCAAAGAAAAGCTTAACTTGGCTGTGACCAAAGGCAAGTCATTGGTTCAGCAACGTGACTCACTGAAGCAAGTGATTGTTGAGAAAACAAATGAGTTAGATAAATGTTTAGCTGAACTGCAAGAGAGATCAACTGCCTTAGACGCTGCTAATTCATTGAAAGAAACCCTCTTGCAAAGGGACGTGGTGCTTAAAAAGTGTGAAGATGTTTTGTCATTTAGTGGTGTTGGAGAGCAACTTCCGTCATCCGATATCGTTGATAGGGTTGCATGGCTTGCAAGTGAATCTGTTAGGCTACATGATGAACTTAATAGAACAAAAGAGGCTGCACATGCTGAGATTGACCGCCTAACGGTGTCACTGGTGGTGGAAGCTCAGGAGAAGAACTATCTTGCAGAGGATAGATTGGAGCTGGATAACTGCTCGAATAAGATAGCAAATCTATCTGAAGAACTTCGTGTATTGAAAGATCATAATGGGTCTTTGCAAGTTGATCTTCAACGATCTGAGGATAAAGCTGCTCTATTAAGGGAGAAGTTGTCTATGGCGGTTAAGAAGGGCAAAGGTTTGGTTCAAGAGCGTGATAGTTTGAAACAACAAATGGCTGAAAAGAATGTTCAGATTGAAGAATTAAGGGCCGAGTTAATACATCAAGAAGAAAGGGACGTGGGACGGATTGCAAAGTTGGAATCTGATCTCCAGCGTTTGATAGAAGAAAAGGATCAAGTTGAGCAGTTCTTAACTGAGAGCAATACCATATTACAGCGGGTAATTGAGGCAACCGATGAAATTGCTATTCCAATTGATGTAACAAATCTGGTGGAAAAAGTGAACTGGTGTGCCACGTATTTAAATGAATGTCAAGTTGCAAAAGTGATGGTTGAGCAGGAGTTGGAAGATGTAAAAGATAAAGCTGGTAAGCTGGCAAGCCAATTACAGCAGGTAATTAAGGCAACTGATGAAATTTCTATTCCAGTTGATGTAACAAAGTTAGTTGAAAAGGTAAAATGGTGTGCAACATGTCTCAATGAATATCAAGCTGCAAAGGCAAAGGCTGGGCAGGAGTTGGGAGACGTAAAAGATGAAGCAGGTAAGCTGGCTAGCCAATTACAGCGGGTGATTGCGGCAACTGATGAAGTTGCTATTCCGGTTGATGTAACCGAGCTAGGTGAAAAGGTGAAGTGGTGTGGAACATATATACATGAATGTCAAGCTGCAAAGGCGAAGGTATAGCAGGAGTTAGAGGGCGTAAAATATGAAGCTGGTAAGCTGGCTAGCAAGTTGACTGATGTCATGACAACGATGAAGTCCCTTGAAGACGCGTCATTGGTTTCAGAACAACATGTGGCTCAATTAACCAAAGAAAAGAGAGAATTAGAAGCTGTAAAAACCAATGCTGAAGAAGAACTGCGAAAAGCAATGGAAGAGGTTTCTACTCATGCCATTAATCTAAATGAAGCCCACAAAACTGTAAAATCCCTTGAAGATGCATTATCGGTTTCAGAGCAACACGTCTCTCAATTAAATGAAGAAAAGAGGGATTTCGAAATCATAAAATCCAAGAATGAAGAAGCATTGCAGAAAGCAAAGGAAGAGGTTTCTACTAATGCTATCAACCTAAACGAAGCGTACAAAACTATGAAGTCCCTTGAAGATGCATTGTCGGTTTCAGAGCAACGTGTCACTCAATTAACAGAAGAAAAGAGGGAATTAGAAGTTATGAAAACCAACGCTGAAGAGGAGTTACGTAAAGCAATGGACGAGGTTTCTACTCATGCCATCAATCTAAAAGAAGCCTACAAAACTATTAAATCCCTTGAAGATGCAACGTCTCAGTTACAGACACATGTTTCTCAGTTTTCCAATGTAAATGAGAAAACACTAGACGATAGAAGTTTATTAGAAAATGAAATTAAGAAGCTCAAAGAAGAAGCTGCATCCCATGAGCATAAGCTCTTGGATGCCTCTACACATATCAAATCATTAGAGGATGAGGTGTTGAAGGCCGAAAACACTATCTCTGATCTTGTTGGAGAAAAGAAGAATGCTGAACAGGAAATTTCAAGTCTCGACGCCCAGTTAAGTGCATGTAGGCAAGAGCTGGCAAGCAAGCATGAAGATAATCCCTTTGACATCTCGAGCTTCCTTGACAATCTTCAAGCACTGTTGAAAGATGGAACATTGTTGACCTTGTTCAAGCAAAGTTTGAAGAAAAATGTTGAAATCTTTAGGGAAATGGGCCACCATATTAAAGATATCGAGGATTATTTAAATTTAGAACAGCTGCAAGATTTGCCTGCCATCGAGGTAACTGAATATTCTGCCAACATAACGTTAGCGTCGTTTTTTTAAAAGCTTAATTTTTGGTTTAGCTCTTCATGATAATTGTTTTCTACAGGAAAGTTTTCAGATGTCAGCTCTCATGCCTGCTGGCTTTGACAATGTTTTGAACACAGAAACAACTGATGAGAGTGCAGCCGATGCCAAGGACATTGGTCCATATGCTGGAAGAAGTTTGGAGAATTTAAAGATGAAAAACCAGATTCTTGCTGATGAATTTGGCCGAATCTCAACATTCATTAATGAGCTGACCACAACTTTATCGAGAAAACTTGTGGCGATAAAGAACACTGTGCCGGTCATGGTTGAGCTAACAAAAAGTTTGCATGAAAATGTTACTAATTTACAGATTGGTAAACAAGCACAAGAGAAGCGAGTGGAAATGCTTGAACATGAGATTAAAGAATTGCAGAATGAATTAGAGAAAACCAGGTCAATGTATGACAAAGCCAAAGAAGAAAACCACATTTTACAGAGCAGAGTTTTAAAGTTGGAGGTTGAATTGGAAGCATCTCAAAACTTGCGCGAGGAAATGAGCATTAAATTGGAAGATAACCTAGCAAAAGAGGATGAGTGGAATAAAAGAGAAGCAGAGTTATCTAAGCAAATTGCTGCATTAATGAAAGATCGTGGTAACATTTTCTTTGTAGATTTGATGAATATCTCTCATTTAATATACAGGTGGCAACTATAACCCATTTTCTTTTAAATGGGTCAATATGGGTTGTATAAGTAAATGGGTCAAATGGGTTAGAAGCCACCTAAAGTAGATATTTTAATGCATACAACTATATAAATGGTTTGTGTTCAATAATTTAGTTTATTATTGCAATATAATTGTTTTTCTAAGCATAAATAATGAAGGGTATTTTTTTTTTTAATAAATTATGGACAAAAAAGTATCTGCAGGTCAACCCGGCTTGAACCGTTAGCCAATCTTTCTGACCCCCCCATCATACCGCCTCAAATTTTGTGGCAATTAAAGTCTTATGACATGCACCATGCGTTACCGTTTTCTGTTTCATGCTTACTAAAATCTATCTTATTTGTTTTTCAGACGTTGCAAATGATCTTCTGTCGGTGTCTGAAGTAAAATCCTTGTATCATAAGATTAAAGGGATTGCAATTCCTTTCCCTAACATCGGAGAAGGAGAAACAGAGGCTCATGATTTAGACCCTTCAAAAAAGCTCTTTTATATAGTTGAAAATGTAAATGAATTGCTGGATCAGATTACCATGTTGTCTGATTCCAAAGAAGAGCTGCACTCAACTCTTTCAAAGCAGGCCCTTGAAATTGAACATTTGAAGAGTGAATTCAAAGAAGCCATCAGTTACAAGGAAGAATATGAGAAAATGAAGAAGGAATTATTTGAGTTGTCAATAGGGTTTGAACGAATGATTAGGACATTTGGAGGTGATGAGTCTGTTGGCGACAAGAAACCTGCTGATGTATCAGGACTGCTCCCTCTACTAGAAAGGCTTATTCACGATACTGTTTTGGATAATGAAAATTCAAAAGCGAAAGCTCAAGACCTCGGTGTGAAGTTGCGGGAAACGGAGAAGGTGGCTGAGGAATTAGCCAGCAAGGTTAAACTACTTGAAGATTTTAATCAAAAGCGAGCAAGTTTACCAGACACGATACATGAAAGAGGGGGCACCGAATCATCTTCCTTGCCTCCACGATCAGAGATATCAGAAGTCGAAGATCCAGTATGTGTTGTTGCATTTATCAAAATTTTCACCTATTTAGTACTATTTTTATATATGACAAATTTTCATACAGGGGTCAGTTGGGAAAAGAGCTACGCCTTTGGTGCCATCTGCTGCTCAGATGAGATCTTTACGGAAGGGATCAGATGACCATCTTTCCATAAATATTGATTCAGAATCCGACAGTTTGATTGATAAACATGAAACTGTTGAAGACAAAGGTATAGTGCTAAAGTTTTATATTTTCATATATTTACCAACTACCAATTATTTGTGAAATTTGCATTAAACTTTCATGCTTTCAGGTCACAAATTCAAGTCCCTGCATACGTCTGGTCTTGTGCCAGCAAAGGGGAAGATCATTGCGGACCGGCTTGATGGGATATGGTAATTACTTTTAACAACTCATTCATTTATATTTATTCTATGTGGACCACCTAATATTGATGGTTTTATAAAAAGGACCATCTTGTAAAGAAGGTTATGTCAGCACCAATAATAATAGTGGGAATTGAGCCTCATTAAAGATGGTTTGGCTGTATGTTAGGTGATTTTTCCTCCATACAGATAGGTGACTAACATTTAGAATCGAATGTAGGAAGGGGAGGTAGGACACCGACAGAATGACCTATTATTACCGTGATAAGAATGACCTGTTTCAACTCAAGCACATTTCGAGCCCACCCACCCACCCACCCATCTTCTCACAGTCTAGTCATAATATATGTCGGATACTCGTATATTCTGAAAGATTAAGGATACAAGGGTGCATTTATATGTGTGTGTATAGAAGTCTTAAAACCACATTGAGAAAAGAATTGTTCTTAAGATTTATACATAATAAACACTCTTACTTAATCTAGGCTTGCACTGCTTTTGGTTACATATAAAGTAAAAAAGACAGAGCGAAAGAAAAAACCACGGGTGTTTAGTTAGAGTTGTTTCCTAGATCAAACTTGTTTACTGTATGCAACATTAACCATGAAAAAATCATGGCTATTTCAACGCTGTTAGTTTCTAATGCCTTTTTGTATCTCTATACAGGGTTTCAGGTGACAGGGCTTTGAAGAGTCGGCCACGGGCAAGACTAGGGCTCATAGCTTATTGGCTTGTCTTGCATATATGGCTTCTGGGAACTCTTTTATGACCAGTGATATGATATTTCCAATGGAGAATAGCTTGTACATTGTACCATACTATAGCTCTTAGCTCCAACTTTTTTACATTCTTTAGTTACTATATTTAGAAATTTAGATTTATAGGGATGAATAAGCCATTGTTCTTTTGATTCTCTGTGATTAGATTTTAGGAATTCAGAGAATCCTTAAATATAAGCCTCTCTATTTACTGGAGAATGTTTTACTTTGTTTATTATGGTAAATACCATTGTAACTGTTCTAGGATTCATTTCAGGCGTTTTTTTGGTTTCCCGATCAAAATGTGTAGAATAAATATAGAAAACCGTCAATGTTACTATCAAACTAGCTGAGACGTTCAGTATAAAGCTTTAGGTTCATAAAACACTAAACATTGCTGGTGTTAATGTTAAGTTTGACGACTAATACGCATTTGTTCATTTGTGAAGGAGTTTTTTGCATAAGCAATATCAATAGTAAGAGCAAGATTTGAAACCACACACATACCATCCTTAAGCAATGTTGTTACATGTGAATCAGTGTTCAATTGTCATGTTCTACCTAGTTTTGGTCAGCAGAAACTTAAATAAGCTCACTCGAACCTCCTAGGATGTCATTTGATCAGGGCAGCAAATCCGAACACCAAGATCAAGACTTTAGCAGTGCAGAGTGTAAATATGGCTATGCAGAGTGCCATGTAACACCAAAAAAGTAATAGATATCATTTTAAAAACACCAGAAGATGGTCTATATCCTTGGTTATCACCATACATTGTCCCATTTGGTCAGAATCTTTGAAGCCAGGAAGGTGTTCAAAAGAATAGTGCGCGTGTGATTCACCGTATCAAGAAAGGTTAGTATTTTTTACCCAAAACTAAAATACTCAGACTTGATTTCTTTGTTTCCCAATAGCTAAGGTAATACCACTATTATTATAACACTAGTTCATGTTGCACCATTTAAGCATCAAATATTAGGAAACTCAAAAGCCAAACACTGCCAAGATGCTCAACAAGTAATATCGATCATATATATTCATTAATCTAAATGTGTATTTTGCACATATATAATAACTTAATAAATTTTACTTCAGATAAGAAGATGAAACTTATACCTTAGTTAATGCTTAGTAGCAGCACCCAAGACTGAGATAATTATTTCTAGTATGTTAACTAGGCCGAAATTAAGAATGTTTGGCATTAATATAGTCCTCGATATATACTAAAAGGCTAAAAGTGAACAATTAGGCAGGGGTCTACCCAAGAGCGAACCTACATAAAACGGGTCAAACTAACAACACAGTTACACCTTAAAAAGTGAACAGTCGTTATATACAGTACTAATCGGATTTCTGTTAACTTTTTTGACGGGTCCTATTGGCATGAAAAATCATCCGGAACACCTTCAACATACGCTTACATGTCGGATATATGTAAATGTATCTTTGCTCTGAAAATTTGATGGAGACATATGTATGGGTTTCCATTAGCCATTGAAAACTTCCAGTTGCATCACATTGTATTCTTTGTGTTGCGACTTTAAACGTACACCATCACTACTGCCTTTAGAAAGCATGGGCTTCTATAACCTTTTTAAGTATCGGAACTACATCTCATTATGGCATTATTATCTACTTTCAAGTAATACTAGTGTTGATATTTCTTACTTCGACAGTATCTTTTTTTAACAGCCTTACATCAAGTATCGCTTTCGTATTATAATCAGTTTGACAATATATTTGAAATAAGTTAACTTTTTTCATATGAGTTCACAAGTTATGTTAGTTTAATAGCCATCTTTGTTCATACCAATAAGTAAAGATTAAGTGAAAACAACATTGTTACACAAATTAACATATTGCTGTACTACAGTGGAACTTTGCAATAACCGATCTTGATCATCCAGTGAATGCATAACATTTACGCATTAGCATTCTTCGTTAAAGTACTATCTAGTTATTTTGAATGTGACCATGCTTTATCTTTTTTGATGTCAAACAGATGGTGCCACACTTAAATTTCATTAGCTCAAGTACCGGCCAGGGGGTTGCCAAACTCAATGGAGGTAAAAGGTGTTTGGCAGAAATTTATCATAATGTTTATCTTTGAAATCTAAACATCACATATAACTTTTTCAGATACTTCAAAAATATATATTACAAGAACTTATAAATATAGGTAACATGCTTTGTTGGACCATCACATCATGTCAATACATGTTCTAGCAAGAGTTGTTACAAGTTAGTTTCATATTAAAAGAATTTAATCCACTAAAGGTGTGAATTGGCCCCGACAACTCTCCCATTGTTCACACCTATAATGAATAGCTCCGGCACCAACCTGAAGTAGAGCACGGGAGAGACTCGAACCCTTGACCTTTTGTTCACAAAATCTCTCCCGTAAACTCATGAGTTTTTCAAATGTGGGTACCAACTGAGTTAAAGCCCTTTGGTATTAAAAGAATTTAATATTTGAGCACGATTCAAACAAATTTTTTTAAACAATTTTTTGTATGTTACTATGAGACTATATTGTTGATCTGTTAGTAAACAGCTGATATTGGCAAATATGTGATTTGGCGAGAAACTGGTTAAGTTGGTCGGCATGAAACTATTAATGGCACAAGGTGTTGTCCCTTGACCATCACCATTTGTGGTGGTCTGGACGAGTTTAGCCTGTACAAAATACACTCGGCATCTCCTAATATGTGTGTTTAAGTTAACGTGAAATGTTTTCGATCTCAAATAAATCCTAATAGCATCGCTTTGTTCACCTTATAATAATATGACATGTCACTTATGGCTAATGGTACTAAATTATCAGTAGATGACAGACAAAATTAATAAGAAGACTCATGTCACCGTGTGAACATAAACTAAAAATAAATTATTGGAAGGTCAAAACTTACATTATGTTTTCGAGTTTTTATTTAGAGAACCATTAAAAGAAGTGGAGAGAAAATTAGAAAAAATAATTTTTTTGAGTATATTTCTTGAAGATAAAATAAGTTGAGAGAATATTAAAAAGTTAATATTTCCAAGTATATTTCTTGAAGATAAGAGAATATTATTAGAAAAAAACTATACCCATTGTCTCTCCTAATTTTTTTTTTCCTAAATTGTTTTTTTTTAAAGAAATTTCAAATTGGTTTGCATTATTGTTTTTTTTCTCTCTCAAACATGAAATTAACCAATCTTTTTCCCTTCTTTAGTTTTGTTCTTATCAATTATTCTTTTTTTTAATACAAAGGTATCATCGATAAAATTAGTTGTAAGTTGTATGCTGTAAGCTGTAAATTGCAAAGCTGTTAACATGAGTTACAAGCTGTATCTTTTTTTTTAATAAAAGTGTTTGATAAATTAGATGTTGAATGTAATTATAAAATGTAAAATGACATAAAAGAACATATTTATAATTATAAACAAATGTTTAGAGGGTATATCAGTGATTTAAAGTTTTAACAGCTCCAAGATGTTTGAAAAGCTTTATGAATTAGCTTTAAGTTAATGAATCCAAACGAAGCTACTTATTTTATAAAAGATTATTTTTTTAACAGAAAGCTAACAACTTTTCAAAAAGCCCCTACCATACAAACCCTTAACATTTGTTCCATTAGCTTATTAGGTTGTGAATAAAGCCATTTTGTTACAAAAAACACTCTCGACTTCACAAGTATTTTGTACAAAACTAGATCTAGGTTCAAGTTACTAATAGGTTCTATAAACTTACTAAGTTTCCCACGGCCACATGCCACAACACTTTGAACCAAGGCTGTCAAGATCGCGATCCCGCGCAGGATCGTTTTTGTCTTTGCAAGATCGAGATCGTAGGATCGGATCGCGATCCTACGATCCTACCAATTAGTCATATTTTGTAAACAAATGATATCCAAGTCTCGCTTTACATTTCTACTCAACATCAAAGGTAAATTTATATAATATCCTCTTGAAAATGACTAAGTTCAAATTTCAAACACCGTAATAGAAAACACAAAAGTAAAGTTTCATCGTACATTAACGCTTTAGTGGAAATAATATTACATAACATAAGTCCTAAATTTCAAACATACTAATCTACAGATTTCAAGAAAACAAACGTTTCATAAGTGGAATTTCAAAACATACCATTTGATTAGTTTAATCACAGTTAAGTAAATAAATTAAACTATTGAACACTTTTAGACTATAATCGAAAACTATGTATAAACTATAATCTATTTGGAAAATGAGACAATAATGGTTTACTTATTAGACATTAGTAAAACACATGTATTTTTTAAGCAAGTGGAACTTAAAAGATTAAAAAAAAAAAAGTGAACTCGGATCGCGTTCGATCCATTTACGCGATCCTACGATCCTACTTACGATCCTACTCGATGATCCTACCGATTTTGATATCGTACGATCTTACGTAAATCGCGATTCGCCTATGCTTGAACCTTTAAGTTCAATTTTTGTTACGTGTAAACAACTCCTAAAGAGGTCAAGCAAATTATATGAAAAAAGAAAGTTTTACCTGATTTGAGTTTGTGTGATAGTAGATTCAAACACAATGGAATAGTCGGTGTGAAAAAAAAACACACTTGACCCTTCGATTTGTTTTTATATTCGTGTTGCTAATAGACAAGGTTATAAATAGCGCGAGGCGTGACGTGACGGCATAACCAAGCCTCACGCCTCAATGGTCAAGACGAAGTTTTTGCGTTTATAAAGCCTGACGTAAAGCGGCACAAAATATAAAAATATTTATATATATTCATATTATATTTTTAAAAAAAAGTGACGCAACATGAACAAACCTCATGTGCGAACCTTTGCTCGCCTTTTACAACCATGTCTATAGATGAACAATTTGGTTGCGTTTAATTTGATAAAACATACGAGTAATACAGTTACGTTCTGGTCATCTACTTGAACAAACTCTTTTAATACTCAAACCCAATCACCATCCAAAACCTGTGGAGTTTTCTTGAAAACTCAGTCCACCTCACCACCAAAAAAACATTAAATTTGCTAACCAACCAACCAAACACTTCATAACTAATAACCACCCTTTTTTATATAAACAAAACCCATATCTTAGATCTATCTCAAACTCACACAAACACCATGGATCTCACCTCCTTAAAAAACCAACCTTTTTGGGTCAATGTTCTTTTTTTCCTAGGTGCCATATCTTTTTTCAAGATTTTAGCTTCAGTTCTGACATGGGTTTATGTTAACTTTCTAAGGCCATCTAAGAATCTTAAGAAATATGGCTCATGGGCAGTTGTAACAGGTTCAACTGATGGTATTGGTAAAGCTTTTGCTTTTGAGTTAGCTAAAAAGGGTCTTAATTTAGTCCTAGTTGGTAGGAATGTTAAGAAATTAGAAGATGTTAGTTCAGAGATTAAGTCGAAATACTCGAAAACTGAGGTTAAGAATGTGGTGCTTGATTTTAGTGGTAGTGATTTGAAGGAAGGTGTTGAGAAGATTAAGGATGTGATTAAGGATTTAGATGTTGGTGTTTTGATTAATAATGCTGGTGTTAGTTATCCTTATGCGCGGTTTTTTCATGAAGTGGATGATGAGTTGTTGAATAGTTTGATTAAGGTTAATGTTGAAGGGACTACTAGAGTTACGCAAGCTGTGTTGCCTGGTATGTTGCAGAGGAAAAGAGGGGCTATTGTTAATATTGGTTCTGGTGCTGCTATTGTTATTCCTTCTGATCCTCTTTACGCGGTTTATGCTGCTACGAAAGCGTAAGTTTTTGTATTGGTTTTTTGGTCTTGTGGTTTTGGTGATTGTTTATTGAAGTTGTGTTTTGTTTTTATAGGTATGTTGATCAGTTTTCGAGATGTTTGTATGTTGAATACAAGAACAGTGGGATTGATGTTCAGTGTCAGGTAATTTTGTTACTTGTATTGCTTTTCGGAGTAGTAGATTACAAATTCTAGTTTTTAGTTATAGCGAATTAGTTATGATTATTTATTGGTCAAATAATCGGTTTTGGATAGTGTTTGGGAGTAGCTGCAATATTTTACATGTAAATGTTTGGATAATTAGAGTTTGCCTGTATGATTTGAAAGTGATTATTTGATTATTGCGTTTTTCAAGTTGTAGATAATAGTTTTAGCGTTTAGGTAAGTAAAACTAATTTGAAATATTTATTGATTGTATGATCAGTTTCCAATTAGTTGCAACAAAACCGACATGATGGTTTAAGGCTCATTTTAGATCTAAGTTTTTATGTTAGTAGATTATATACCAAACACCAACGGCTACTGTAAAACCACTATCTAGTGCAGCTGTGCAGTCCGTTTTGTTACATCCACGATGACCTTATTTTAAATATTCCATATCAGTACATCGCATACTTTTCAATATTAGATGCCAAACACCCCCTTAATTATATTGGATTTAGTGAATCGTTTATATCACCTCAAAAAGCACTAGAAATTATCGAAGTGCCAATATGTTCTGAGTTTAATCATGGAAATTGGTTTCAGGTCCCGTTATATGTAGCAACTAAAATGGCATCAATCAAGAGATCATCCTTCTTTGTACCATCACCAACCGGATACGCAAAGGCAGGGCTAAGGTGGTTGGGTCATGAACCCCGATGCACACCTTACTGGCCTCACTCAGTCATCTGGGCTTTGCTGTACTCGTTGCCTGAATCTGCTGTCGACACTTGGCGCCTTGGCTTCTGCCTCAAAATCAGAAAGAGAGGACAACTCAAGGATTCAAGGAAAAACGAGTGATCAAGTGGATTCTACATAATGTTTATTTCCATCCATTATAATGAGTGCATTTGAATTCGAATGTTGTACTTTAACGCAGAACTTGTAACAGTTGTTTATTTGATTGTTCTAATCTTATTTTTCAATAATTTTATCACATTTCAAGCTGCCACCATCATTGCATATACTCTTTTATATCAATCCAGGCTGTTTGTCATTGTGCTTTCAGAGTGATCCTATTGCATTTACCATTAGCAGCAATTGGTTCTAATGTTCGAGTATATCAAAACTGATTTTGATTAGAATCAATTCAGGATATTGCAAAAAAATTGATTGTGACTATCTGATTATGGTGCCAAGATGCTTATTTAAAGTACAGATAAGCAGTTTTCAGTTAACTGTTTGGGATTGCTTATGTGTGCTCTAAAACAATGCAACAAGCATGTAAGCACAAAAGCCTGCACCTGTAAATCAGCAAGTAACCGCAATTTGTTAAACGCTAGATCATCACAACTTCTAACAACAAAAGTACAGTACATTCAAGTACTATCTCTTCATCCCATTTTGTTATAGCTAATTAGACTAATACTCTATCGTCAACAAATAATAATACGCGAATATAAGAAATGGCAAAAAAGAAGATATATATATTTGCAAGAACAGTTCATTAACAAGAAATGGATTACAACATTACTAGTTCAATGTACCCCATTTATATATATATAACAAACAACTAATCAATTTCTCATTTTGTTGATCTGGTTAAGTGCAGGCTGCAAGATATTGTAAAGCACCCAAACAATAGCAGGTGCAATAACAATCAACAAAAGTGTGTCTCTGTTATCATTAGCAGCAGCTTCAGCTGCAGCTGAAGCTGAAGCTTCAGGAGTAGCAACAAAGCCAGAAGCTGCAGCTAGACCACCACCAACACCAAGCTCAACAATCACTCCCTTAGTCCTTATTCTGTTAATCTGGTTAACTGCAGGTTGGAAAATATTGTAAAGCACCCATGCAATGGCTGGAACCAAAGGCAACAAAAGCGCGATACCACGGTTATCTCCTTCTGCTATATCAGCTATTTGTTGGGCTGCAAAAGCAGGGTCACATGAGCTCAAAGTTGAAAAAATTGCACCAGCAATAGCAGTTCCTGTAAAGGTGATATTGGCTTGTGCTGAGGTGGTGAGTGACTTTGGGAGTGTTTGGAGAGTAAGGAGGGAAATGGGCTTGTTTGGGAGTTGTTTTGATGGCTTGTTGGATGTCATGCACTTGGCATTGAGCATGGCCATTGTGGTTGATAGTGTGGCTGCCATAGTAATCTGTGATGGTGATGAAGATTGGAATTTCCTTGGTCACAAAGAAGAGTTGTGGTATGTGAAAATGGGCATATAGGAAGTGAGAACCAATAGGGTTAATGTATTCAAGATTGTGGTCTTATCCTTTGAAGGATTTTGGTGTGATATGAGCCTTATATTTTAGTCCCCACTTCATATTTCTTATCACTTACTTGCATACTATTGGATTGCAAGAGATTAAACTAGTCAATAATGTTTGATTTGTGTATATACCAATTTTTGTCTATTTGCTTTTTGTACATTTTGTCATGTGATTTATACATTGTAGTTACATCAAAATTAGGAAGAACAAAAGGGAAACCTTGTAACAACATATGTATTGGTAATCATTATTTTCGAAAACTAATTAATTATGTAACATGAAATGCATAATACATACAATCACACAATATTCTTTATGCATCAAAGTATTTAAACTCGAGAGGCGAGGCCAATATGGCCCGAATCTTATCTTAGTTATCGAGCGAGGCTATCTCAAAAACCGAGTAAAAGCCTTAAGCAGAAAACCATTAGTAACATTTTAACATATGTGATCTACTTAAGAGAAAAATAAAGCGGAAGCAACAACATTTACAAATGCACCAACAATAGAGGCCTTAAAGGTTGAAGCATCACTAGTCGGTTCTTCCGTTGGGGACCCACCAGTTGCACCATCAACTGTGGCTCCTGGAGCTCCTGCGGCAGCCCCTCCACTAGCTGCATCACCGCCAGCAGCAGGTGCTGCTGATGGAGTTGCAGCGTCAGGCGCTGCTGATGCCATTGCGACAATGGCTAAGAAAATAAGTGCAAGAACGGTGAATTGACGAATGGCCATGTTGTCTATTATGTTCACGATGCTAAAATAAATAAGAGTCGAAATGTGATGTATGAAATAGACTGAAACACAATGAAGAATTGATATAAACAATAATGATGAAAGAAATGAGTCGTTAAGCATCAAGTTCGGTTGTTTAATGGCTGAGTTAATTAATACACATAGATGTTGATTTTGAATCGAACAAATGTCAAGAAAAAAGATTATATCTATGTTTGTAAATATAGAAATTGGAAAAAAGAACAACTACACTTATGTTTATTATTCGTATGCCATGTGTATAATATGTTGGCAATCTCTTTTACAAGTTGAAATTCAACATGTTATATGTCTAGGAATAATATGTTCATAGGTTGCAAATTTGCCACCATGATGAATCTACAAATTATATGCGAATATAAATTTGAAAATTCCTATCTAAAATTAAACATCATGTAACCACTCATTGGTACAAAAGAAAAAGTGTATAACAAGTTAAAAGCTTAAACAAGATAGTAATATCATGAAGTTGGCCCAAATAGACCTAATATTCTGTTTCCAACACAGCAATGTTTAAACTAAAATTTGAGGCTTGGGACCAAAACTCTCTCCTTTGGGCTTTAGCCCATAAACTCAAATCAGTAAAAATCAAATAAAGAGTCTTGCACGAATTCTTCAATTTATAGCACATTACGTCAAAAACTCCAAATCTGAAAAAGTGTGTCTAGGTTGATACATATAAGAATATTGCATCACTTATGGTACTACGACAAAGATATACTAGTAAAATGTAAAGCACAAAATTGAAACAATAAAGACATTATGGATGGTGTTTTGGTCATTAAATACCAATGAACTTTTTCAGATGTACTGATTTGGTACATGAATTTTAAAAAGGTTGAGTAAATGTAACGATATTTTATAGAGTGTTCAAATCTGCGCATTCTGATAACGTGTCATGCCTGAAAGTCTGACACGTGTCACCATTTATAACATGACACGTCATCCAAATGTGTAGATTGGAAATTTACATTAATTTTTTCAGAGTTCACGTACCGAAGCGAAACAATGAAAAATTTTGTTCGTAATCTATGACCAAAACCCTGGATAAATACTAATCTTTATATTACAAAATATAGAAATTGCAAAACAAACAGTCAAACAGTAGTTACATGCTAAATAGCATGTATCAATGCTTAAAAAATATATCAAAAATGAAAAGAACAAATAAAACATTTTATTTAGGATAATTTTCTATAGAAAATGTAAGAAACAACATCGTTTTCAAAATATTCCGACACAGGACACGTAGGACGAAAACCCGGTTCCCATGGTGCACCACTTCGAGTTGAGTTTATTTAGCATAGGAGTAATTAACATTTTGGCACGGGTTTGTGGGTATCAATAATCCTTGTTACAAGGGGAACACACAAAGATGGTCTCATGGATTATTGTCTCTAGCCTCAATGTCAATCACATAGTAAAACCATCAATCATTAAATTACAATTTTAATTTTTTAAATATAAATTAAGAAATGCCATCTCTATCGATAGTTTGTAAAAGAATGTTAATATGCACATCACAGTAAATCACACTGATGCATCAATCATTAATTGATTATCAATGGTTTATCACCTCCTTTTGTAAAAATATGTCCACACAAAGATCAATCTCTTGGAGTGGTGGGTGCAGAGGCAAATATAAAGTTAAGAAATGTCGTTTGCAGAATTTCATAACTGTGAATTTATCTATTCGATCCAAAAAGTTTGTAAAAAGACACAAATATAAGAATGACACACCATTCCTATAACTTACAATAAAATGAACCCTACCAATAATGACAAAAGTACATAAAAATTACAATACTACTCAAATGAAGCACTTGAGCCTTCTATATCACTATGGCGGTTCACCTTAACTTCCATGAAAAATCCTCCAACTTGCCCACTCATGGATCATCAATCTTATGCCACAAATGTCACACAAATGGTGACTCTACGGATAGAACACATCGGTGTATGTTTAGATTACATTGATGGTGTGCATATCACCTTCCTTTGAAAGAGTCCCAAAACTTAACTTCCATCATTACTCCGCAAAACCGGGTTTGTCGACTTCATAACCACCAATAACATCAAGTCCATAATGCAGCTAGTATTACAACAAATGTAATAATAACCAATATAAGAGTGCAATACGCAAGGAACCTGAACCCACAAAATAGGGCATCGAAACCCTAACATCGATGAGATTGAAACGATGAAGCACCGATGAGATTGAAATTCAGATCATTACCAATCAAATCCCAATCAGTTTCGTAGTAAATAATAACCATGAAGCACCGATGAGATTGAAACGAATACAAAAAAAAATTAAGGTAACCCTAACGCCCCAAGAATGCAAGAAACCCACCGATCCTACATCCAAGTAATATGACATCTCTCCACACCCACTCATCAAGCCAAACGACTTATAACCAGAAAACGGACTTACGAGATAAATTAAAAGGGGATATATATCCAGCAAAGCCCATTAACGCACATCATAAACCAACCAGAATATAATTTTGAAGGTAACCATCAAACCAAAACGCACCGTCACATAAGGCGACATGTCCCTAAAAAGATTACCAAATCAAAGTTAGAGGTAAATCACGATTTCGTAAAGATAAAAATCAAGAGTCTTACAAGATTGCATACAAAGTTTATTGAATGATTGTTTTAGCGAGGCACGAAACATCCAAATGCATCATACAGTAGTTATGATTTTATGCATACAAATGAATATACTTTTATTTTTGCTTCAATTCGAATAAGCATCTTGTGTAGTTTTGGGGATACTATATCATAGCAACAAAGGTCGAGTTAATATGACCCTAAACTTTTGCCTCCTCTTTTTTATAGGTGTCATCATGTCAACATATACTCTATAACACTTCTATAACATAAACATCATCCATAATATAATTCTTATAACAGTGCACGGAGGCTTCTTATATGAGAGATTTTTTGAACAAATAAAATTTGATCAATAGAAGAGCTTGACTTTGCCAATTAGGCGAAACAAAACATTCCTATAGGCCAATAAAAGTTAAAATTGGCTCAGTTTTATTAAACTTGTCTAAAATTCATTCAAAATATAAATATGTATAAAACACATGTCGATTTTGTGAGAGAAAAAACCCTAAAAAATAAGAGGCTACTAATAAAACTATGGTTGTCACATTTTAAATAAATTATAGCAATTAACTAAACTTAATATTGTTCATTCATTTTAATAATTTTGAAAATTTAATAAATGCCTATTAGACTTTATATTTTACGAAAAAATAAAAATAAAGCATATATGTAGTTTATATATCTGAATATTATTATCAGTATATATTAAATTAATGTATATGTATGAAATTATAAAATATCAAAAAAAAATTACGAGTTACTGTGATATATAGATGAATACACGAGATTATACATATATTAACGACTCATATTATTCCTATTTATGAGATTAAGTAAGGATCTCCGGAAATGTATTTTTTTACTATCCGCGTTCAATAACGACTCATGTTATTCCTCTATATAAGCTAAACTCGCACGTACACTGGTCTAAAAATTAAATACGGGTAAAATTATGATTAAAAAGAATACAAATATCAAAATGAAGGCACGACTTGAGATTAAAATAAATATACGAGATTATACATATAGATATTGTGTATATTTTTCAAAGGTCATTACATGTTATGTCAATTAAACTTAATAGTTAAATTTAAACAACATTAATCTAAACAACATGCTAGTTAAGCACATTCAAATCATTCATGCAACAAGAATCTATATATAAAATATTTATCGATATTAATATATAAAATTTATGTAAAAACCTGTGCGTGTACACATTTTTCTATATTATATTTTAAGAACAGCAATGCACGGATATTATAAATATATAAGTATAAAAAATTTAATATAATTTAATAGAAAAATCATTTACTTCACAAAACCATGTATTTATGAATTGTCACGGTCTTTAACTTCAAAACAAAATTTTTGAAACATTATTACTAATATGCTATCTCCCGAAATTTGGTTATTGAAATATTATTACCCGTTATACTATTTGCTTAAATTACGGGCATGCGCACTTTTTAAAACTAGTTATGCTATAGTATAATATTTTTTCTTTCATCCTTTTCATTTTATTTTGTAAACATTTTGTAACCATAGTATTTCTCATATAAAGTTATATGTACTTACCATCATTGTGTTAGAAAGTTGATAGATTAGGCTAACTCAGCTGTGCAAATGAGCTACAGTCGTAACTGTTTATGTAAATAAAGTCGATGATCTTGCATTTGTGGTCAAGTTTTTAACATTTGATAATTTTGAGAGATTGTGTATGTATGGACAATAGAACAGTAAATGGTACAAAAGTACGAAAATCAATTCGGTGCATATTAAGTTCCCTTTTTGTCGTTCTAGAAGTGGCGTAAAAAAAAAATTCATGCTTCTTCAGAGAATTTAAAACAGTTAGAAGGGACGGTACAGTGACTTATAACAAGTTAGAAGTGCTAAAATGGCACCCATGACACCCCTATAATCATTACATTCTGTTTATGGTGAAGTGACTTATAACAAGTTATAAGTGCTAAAAGGGCACGGTGTAGTGACTTATAACAAGTTGTAAGTTATAAGTTTTGTGATGTGTTATAAGAATGTTTTTGGAGAAAGTGTTATATGGTATAAGTTGATGTGATGGCACCTATTATAGTTATAGGGTGCAACTGGTTTTAGAATATGAGTGCTCTGTGCTCGTTCATCGAATATTGGATTTCACAAACGTATAGCATGAAGAGATTTAGTCGACGGGGTTGCGTTTCATCTACCCTTTGGGGACATTTTGATGGTCTTTTTGCTGTTTTGAAGCCCCTCATCGTAAGTTTCTTTTTTTTTTTCTTTTGAACTTTTATCGACAAAAAGTCACAATTGAATCATGTGCTGAAATGTATTTGCCCAAAGTTCATTAATTTGGAAACTGATTAAAAAAAAGAGGAAACAACCACCAACTTTTTTTTTTTTTTTTAAATCACTGTTGAAAGTGAATGAAACAACACGCTTTTTGTGTCCACTAGAAAAGATATGTGGAGAATGAAAGGGATGCCCACAATGTGTGTAGACGAAAAGGGGAACACATGAACAAAGCCTACCAAATTCAAAGGTACCAACACAAAACTAATTTCACTAAAATAGAAATCTAATGCTAATAACCTATTTATAGACTTCACAAAGTAAGTCGAACAAATTACAAATAGTAACACCATTCTACACTTAAATATACAATGCCGTAACTATTAGAGAATTATAGACGGTGCTTCCACACTTATGTTTCCAAAGTCTCCAACGAGTAATGTGTATCATTCAAATTCTAATACTTATTTGATAAGTATTAGTTTCAAGTTAATAAATAACTTGACAAACGGACTCTAATTGTTTGAATAATAATTCTAATGACCCACTTATATAATAAGAATTATGGTCCAAATTCACGATTCGAATTCTAATTCAAACAAATCAAATGCCAGATCTGCTCCAAACGAAGTCTTCAAATCTATGTAATACGAAATCGATAAACGTATATGTGGTAAGGTCTTTGACTTCCTATCAAGAGTTTAAGAATTCATACCTCACTAGTTCAAAAAAGTATATTTTTGTGGCCAAAACTAGATTAGTTACCAAATTACGAACAAACTTGGTCGGTCCTAAAGGCAAATCGAAAGACTTCCATCAGTTTAAGAATTCATACGATATTTGGGGTGGTCAAGCATGTGTTTCAATCTTTCATAAGGACATGCATACTCACTCACACAAAACTCACATATATCTTGCACACATTCACTCTCACACATACATATATAGGCGGTTTTTCTAGAAGCAATCTTTTTGTCTTTGATTGGGGGTGTAATTGTTTACATCGTATCACTCATACCCCGTTTTAATTATTACTTCCTCCGTCCCATATTAAATGTCCAAGTTTGACTTTTCAAGTATTTCTTTTACAATTTTGACCTTAAATATTTTTGCTTGTATTATATAGTATTAGATAAAAATAATACGTAATGAAAATACATTTAAAACTCAATCTGTTATATATTTTGCATCAAATGTTATATAACACTACCAAAAATATTTATGGTCAAAGTAAAAAAAAAAAGGACTTAGAAAATTCAAACTGCACATTTAATATGGGACGGAGGGAGTATTATTTTTTGTTTGTATGTACATTTTCATAATATTATCATTTTTCCTATAATCTTAAAACATGACATTGCAGTGCACATGATACATCCCCTCAGACGTCAATTCGTCATTTCTTGCACATACATATGTTTCGTGATGTATCGCCTATTGAAATTTCTCATTGATATATTAGATCCATGTGTTAATCATACAACCCTAATAATCTTGAAAACAATGAATCACTTAGTCAGTTGTTGACATCACGATGCAATCATGCAATTCGTTTCAAAACATGCAATCATCTATGCTATTAAAACACGGGAAAATACATATTTTAGTTTTGCTAAATTTCTAATAATGGGCTTTTTCGCAATGGAATTTATAAATGAAAAGGAACAAAATTTTGACGTCCCCATATTTTCATTGGTTTTAGATTTCGCCTACTTTAACAAAACCGATTTCACCATAATTTTAAAATTTCTCTTTAATTTGAAATTGACTTTTTAGTGGGTGTTATAATTTTCGGTAGAGTTTAGAGACCGAATTATGCAAAACTTCCATGAAAGTTGTAGCCTTTTGCCATTCTGTAAGTTAATCATACAACCTTAGAAACATATAATGACGCGAGTACCTTCTTGATTTTGAAACAAGTGAATCGTGGATAACTCAAAACTATCGCTACAAACTGATGAACAACACAAACTGTGAACTAAAAAGTTGTTGATCAAAATTCATATATAGGATACAGCTTTAAAGATTTTGGAACACGATTGTATGTCACCAAGCTTTCCAAGGCTTAAAGAATCTTGTAAAAGCTTCCTTCCTCCTTCTTTTGAGTAAGATATCACACGTTAAATATGACATTTTTCAATGCACACAAGGTGTTTGATGAAATGACTAGCTTAGATTTTTAGTGTTAAAATTGAGTTAAATGCACTAATTTTTGTGCAATAACACACCTTTAATCATTTTATTAATGTAGAACAAAAATGATATTTTTGTTATTTATTTTGTTCATCAATATTTATTAGAAAAGTATTCGTATGAACATTGATGTTCATCAATGTTTATTAAAAATCTAAGTTGAACATTATATCCCTAAAACAATTGATATAGTCACTATGCGGTTATCTAAAACATGATGGTCGGATGTAATTCATCAATCACAACCAAATTACAAAATCCGTTATTTTTTTGTGAACAAAGATTAAGTGATATGAACAAACACCAACCTTATGATTTCATGCATGATCAACTGATGCATGATATAAATACAATGAAACTATGTGAACTACAACAACGATGAACAATATAAATTAAATGTATTTTGGTTATATATACCAACTTATCAAGATTAACATAAGTACGTGCTATGATGAACAAGAATAAAAACTATTTGAACACAAGTAAAATGGCTAAAAAATTACGTTATGATGAATGTATCACCTTTTTCAAGATTAAATGAACAATGAAATTTAATGATGAACATTAATGACTAATGATGCTAAAAATGTTAACGATTAAAACATGCTTTGGTACAAAAATTAGGGAAACTGCATCACAGTGATATCTTACTCATATAACATCATATTGAGTGATTATATTCATGGTTTAAGTTTTTCACGAATCGACTTACCGAAAATGCTCAAAAAATTAACATTCATTTGATATATAAAGTTTCAAATAACAAGATTTATACCAAAAATGGGCATTTGAATTTTGATGAAAGTTCAATGCTTATGAATGGCTTTCTACACTTTTTAGAAAAGATGTCTTTTTATTAGATCCCCTACCATCTTCACATATGCTCGTTTGGATTTTCTAAATTCTCTTTTTGGTACCGTAAAACCTCTATAATTTAATACTCGATAAATTAATAACTTCGATAAAATTAATAATTTGTACAGTCCCAACTTGGGACCAGTACAAATTTGAACTTTAATCGATAAAATAATAAGATAATAACTTTTTTGAAACCCCAGTGTATATATATAGTAGTCCCAACGAAACTATAAATTAATAATTACGAAAAATTTCATATATATGTATATATGTGTGTGAGAGAGATACACTTCTAAATCCTAAGATTGTTTAGCAAAAATGAATTCTTAGTCACTTGATTTTTGTTAAACTTCAAATCTATATTTAGTTTATCATAAAATCTTCTTACTGCACTAAAAATTAGGTGCGTTGTCTTCTCGTATTGCAACAAAAAGTATTAATTTTATTTTCATAAAGTGTAATGTGTATTTATAAAATGTTAATTGGAACTTGTTTTTCAAATTTATTTTTCGTCTCTAATAAGTATACATTGTAAATAGCTAGTATATTAGACTTGAAAATTATTAATTTATCGATATAATAATATCTCGCTAAATTAATAAAATATTTTGGTCCCACCAGTATTAATTTATAGAGATTTTACTGTATCTTCTAATAATCCGTATTTGAGGGTTAACGAGTACATAATCTCATATTCTCGTATCCAAAGGGAATTTAATAAACCTCTAGTAGATGTTTAATTCCAAAGGTGCATAGGAGTTACTGGTGTTTTTGGTGATTTTGTTTATGTATTTTTTGTTTTGAGTGTTCACTAGGAGAGTTTTATGAGTGTGTTTATATTTAGATACTCTCTCTGTCTCAATTTAATTGTCACGAGAGAGAAATCAAAAACTTTAATAAAAGTGGAGCAACTTTAATTTTCAACCACACGAATAGAATATTTTCTCTTTAGATTCTCTAGTTTTTACTAAAAAATGAAAGTGGACAATCTTTTTGAGACATACAAAAATAGAAATATGGACAATTAAATTGAGACGGAAGGAGTAATGTTTAAGAATAGGTCTAAAAATTTATGAAGTGCTCTAATAATTTTTTTACTATAGTGAGTAACTATTTCAATGTTAGGTAGCATGAAAAGGTCTAGGATTTTGAAGAGGTCCAAAAAATGTTTATTATCTTTTTTCTTTAATTTTTTTAACTAAATAATAAATGACATTTAAATGTTAAAACAATTTTTAAACCTTAAAGTTATATTCATACTAGGAATAGGTTCATAATATGAAATGTTTAATGAATTAATGACATTATGAGAGGTGGCAATTTTATAAACCTTTAATAGGTTCATCCATAGTGGGTGCCCTTATATTGGAGTGATTTTGGCGTTTTCACCATATCAAAGCAATCTTACTTTATTAATTGCTTTTAGAATTTGAAGTTGTTAAACAAGCTTTGAGGATGTAGGGTTGCAATCGAGTCAAGTTGAGCTTTAGCTTGATAGGGCTTGAGCTCGGTTCGAAAATTATTAAGCAGGGTTAAGCTTGATGAGATTTAATCATTCAGGCGTGAGCTCAGCTCGAAAAAGTTGAATTTATAGATAATCATTAAATTCGATGACCAAACTCAAATTTAAGAAAATACGCGATAAACTTAAGAGCAAATAACTTATACAAAAAATTTAAGAGAATTAGGGTTTAAATAGTCCTACAAGTATTCACGCCTTTAGATGTTTATTTATATATGTATTATAAAAATATATATGTTCTAGAAAGCTCGAAAAGCTCAATAAGAGCTCGAGCTATTAAAAGTTCGAGCTTGGCTCGTTATGTGTTTCTAGCTTGTTTATTGGGGTCGGGCTCCGACTTGAGCTCGTTAAAAGTGTTGGTTTGTGGGAGTTAAAACACACGTAAACGAATAGAAGTGTGTGAGCCTATGGGGGCACACACGTTAAACACGAGAGTACGTGACGAACGTTTTATTATTTGAATACATATGACCCGTTATGTATGCATGCAATCCGATCCAATTACACGACCCATGTATTGTTTTCCTTTTTAAAGTGGGTCGGTTCATGTTGCCTTGGGCCTAGACATAGGGCGATCGGATGGGGGTGTTTGGGTTTATAACTTGGGACGCAAGTTTTAAGTCCAAGTGGGATTAGGGTTCCTATCCTATAAATATAAACACACCCTATGCATTCATTCACAACATTCTATCCCTAAACTATACTAAAACCGATTCACCTACAAGTCTTTCTGTACCTAATCGGATTTCTCCAAAAACGATTAGGGTTTAGTTTGGTTTTATAAACTCTAAACCTTTCATTCGATTATCCAAGTGTGTTTAGTGTTTCATTGTTTTGGTTTACTTGTTCTAAGTTCCTAGTCGAACAAGGCAGCAACAAGTTTTCCTGGGTTTTCTGTTCGTGGTGGTTCTTGGACAAAAGGGACAGTTTTATCAGAAAAAGTGTGTCCGATATCGAGTATTGTGAAAAGCTGTTCTCGGATAGTTGGTTCTCGGGCAGGAAGAGAGAAGTTTGGTTCTTGGGTTTTTCTTGTTCGTGTTATTCAAGGGGTTGATTGGTAAACGTTCCCGACTAGCTAATTCAAACGTACTTGGTTTAAGTGTTTGTGTGTGGACTCATAGAGGTATCTACTTTAGATACTTGGTTTCTTGTCCGTGTTATAGTGTGTAGTTGACTTCGAGGGTTAGTTTTCTATTTACCTTTTATTATTATTGTTTATTATTTACGTGTTTACCTAATTGCATAAACTAGATCCAATTCCGCTGCGTACTCGTTTGCGTTACTTGGTTAACTAGATTAATTAAATCCCAACAGTGGCATCACAAGTCAACTTGTTTTTGCGATTATGGGTTATACGCTTTAATAAACATGTTTAAAAGACTGCATGAAATCTAATTAGTTATTCGTTTTATTTTTATTTTGACAACTATATGCAATACTTGTCAATTATTGATAAAAAATAACAAGACACACACAAATTAAAATTAAAAAATTAATTAGAATTAATTTGTTAACTGAAATTAAATTTGTTAATTAGAATTAAAGGTTAATTAGAATTAATTGTTAATTAGAATTATATTGATAATTAGAATTACATATTGTTTGTTAAATACATAAAATAATTAATTGTTAATAAAGTTTGCCATGTTTTTTATGTGTTTTTCCGGCTATAAGACCCATTCAATTGCTTTTTGTGATGTATGGGGCGATATAGGTTTCGTACCTAGTAACGGTCTTATGGTTCTCCTTTTGGGGAAGACTCGCGAGAGAACTCGGAACAATATGTGTTTATATTGATGTTTATGTTTATATGTTTGTGATTCCTTATGTGCATAATTGTTACTTGTTTTTTACACCTAATTGTATGCAATATGGAATAATACATATCGTAATCATAACATTAATATTGGTCTTTATTTACATGCCTAAATATCATGCTCATTGTGACCTGCTATTTGTTTTGTGGAAAATTATTTTTGTTAAATAAAGTGACCTAAACTATTGAAACAAGTTTTCATGAATTTAAAAACTAGACGCTATGGACACTTGGGATGTACGGCTCACCCACTAGAACAAACTATAAAAGGGGTTTAAGGAGGTGCGCACAGTCACACCTAAAGGATTTTCGGTTATTGCCTAGCGCTGACCTGGTCCTCCGCCTCCCTGCGAGTTCGATTGGAGCTACCGTGAACCATGATGATCACTACAGTGTCATTACCAAAAGTTTTTAAAATAAGTGTTACAAAGTTGTTTTGCATTATTACTTGTTTACTAATGCCTTAAACAGTCTCATAAAGTCTAAGAGTTGCATTATGCAATTAACGCTCGTCGCTTACCTCTTGTCCTACTTAGTTACTCACTGGTCAGGCCTCTGGTAAATAAGTGGGAGTGCAAGATGGAACTTAGTCTTATTAGTAATTAATTGGGTAGTTAATTCTTTTAAGAATGCCTCTGGTAAATAAGTGGGAGTGCAAGATGGAACTTAGTCTTATTAATAATTAATTGGGTAGTTAATTCTTTTAAGAATGTAATTATCGAAAATACTAATTAATCTGAACTTTTCTAAATTGTAGATGACTACCTCAGTCGGAAACAATTCGGTACTCAGGAGTTTTTTTGAGAAACAAAAACTCACTGGACCTAACTTCATTGACTGGTATCGCCAGCTTCGCATTATATTGTCAGCTGAAGATAAGGAAACTTATTTGGAGCATCCCATACTTGCTGCACCCGTTGCAACTCCTGGCCACCCTATCCCTGCTGAGGCTCTTGCAGCTAACACTGCTTGGGTTAAAGGCTTAAAGGATATAGCTGCCTTCATGCTCATGACCATGGAGTTAGAGATCCAACGAAATCTAACTCATCTTGGTGCTTTTGACATGCTTCAGGAGTTGAAGTCTATGTTTTCCCAATAGGCAGAACAAGAGCTTCTACAACTGCACGTGAATTTCACGCTTGTAAGCAAGAACAGGGTCAATCGGTTAGCTCATATGTTCTAAAGATGAAGAGCTACATTGACAATTTGGAACGTCTTGGTAACCCAGTTACTCTGAACTATGGAGTTAGTTTGATCATAATCGGTCTCTCTAAAGAGTACATTTCGTTTGTGCAGAAATTTAATATGCACAACATGGGGAAGACTGTAAATGAATTACATGCTATGCTTAAGAAACATGAGCAGATGTTGCCAAAGAAAGATGTTGCACCTGCACTACATAACATACGTGCGGGGAAGGTCCAGAAAAACCAAAAGAAGAATAAATCGTTTAAGGCTGCTAAGGGGAATCATGGAAATGGAAATAATAAGTTTGGTTATGCTACTGAGTATAAACCATACAATGCTTCCAAACCTAAAATTCCTCCACCACCCAAGAAGGATAATCCTGCGAAGGACGCAACCTGTCACCAGTGTGGTGAGATGGGTCATTGGAGAAGGAATTGTCCACAGTATCTCGCCGAGTTGATGAAAAAGAAGAAATAGTCTCTTGCAGCTAGTTCTTCAGGTATTTTCACTATAGAACTCTACTCTTTTCCTAATACATCCTTAGTATATGACACGGGTTGTGGTACTCACATCTGTAATACTACTCAGGGTATCAGGGGAAGTTGGAAGCTGAAGCCAGGAGCATTAAGTCTGTACGTGGGCAATGGTCAACGGGCAGGAGTTGAAGCTATTGATGTTTTTCATTTAAGTTTCCCTAGTGGATTTGTAATTGTTTTAAATGATTGTCATTATCCTCCCTCTATTACTAGAGGGATTATTTCAATTTCCCGTTTGTATGACGATGGTTTTGTTAACCGTTTTGAATCGAATAATGCAATTTCAGTTTCTAAGAATAACATTGTTTATTTTACTGCTATTCCGCGTAATGGTATTTATGAAATTGATATGTCGTGTTCAAATACAAATGATAGTTCTATGTTTACTATAAGCAATAAAAGAGCCAAGTCTAACTTGGACTCTGCTCTCTTATGGCATGGTCCTCTTGGACACATTAGCAAAAAACGCATGGAGAAGTTGCAACATGATGGACTTCTCAACTAAGCTGACATTAAGTCACTTGAAAAGTGTGTTTCATGCATGTCTGGTAAGATGGCAAGAAAACCCTATACACATCAAGTGGAAAGGGCTAAAGATCTACTTGGACTAATACACTCAGATGTATGTGGCCCATTTAGAATTATGTCAAGACAAGGATTAAGTTACTTCGTGACTTTTACTGTCGACTATAGTCGGTATGGTTATGTTTACTTACTGAAACATAAACATTAAGTGTTTGAAACATTTAAGGTGTTTCAAAAGGAAGTAGAAAATCAACTCGGGAAGACCATAAAGTCACTACGTTCTGATCGTGGAGGTGAATATGTGAGTCAAGAGTTTTTGGATCATCTAAAGGAGCATGGGATTATTGCCCATCGAACTCTTCCTTACACTCCACAATATAATGGTGTGTCTGTGAGGAGAAATCATACCCTGCTTGACATGGTTCACTCCATGATGAGTCAAACTACTCTTCCAAAGTCCTTTTGGGATTATGCCCTTGAGTCTGCTACACGCATTCTCAATATGGTTCCAACTAAAAAGGTTGATAAGACACGATACGAAGTATGGCATGGGCAAGCCCCTAAGCTGTCTTAATTAAAAGTCTGGGGCTGTGAGGCACTTTTTAAGCGTGATACACTTACCAAACCTGACAAACTTGAACCTAGATCTGTTAAGTGTATCTTTGTAGGATACCCAAAGGAAACAATGGGATATTATTTCTACCTTCCATCAGAGAACAAAGTAATTGTTGCTCGAAATGTTGAGTTCTTTGAGAGCAATCTCATGGATCGAGAAGCAAGTGGGAGTTTAGAAGATCTTGAAATAATTCAAGATGAAGATACAAATCCTTCTTTAGACACTAGCATTCATCATGATGAGGATGATCAAGAAATTGATGAACCTCAAAGTGATATTGTTTCAATTCGAAAGTTAGCAAGGACACGTCGTGCTCCTGATTGAATGTGCTTATACATCGATGCTGAGGAACATGAGTTAAGTGATCTTGGTGAACCTAATAACTATAAAGCTGCATTGCTGGATTTTGAATCCAAGAAATGGCTTGATGCGATGAATGTGGAAATGCAATCCATGAAAGACAATGAAGTCTGGGTTTTAGTTGAGCTTCCTCCTAACTGCAAGACAGTTGGTGGCAAGTGGCTTTTCAAGAAGAAAACCGACATGGATGGTAAGGTATACACCTTTAAAGCTCGTCTTGTAGCAAAGGGCTTCACTCAAACCTACGGGATTGATTATGAAGAAACCTTTTCTCCTGTAGCAGACATTAGAGCTATAAGAGTTCTCATAGCCATAGCGGCGTTCTATGATTATGAGATATGGCAAATGGATGTCAAAACCGCCTTTCTTAATGGACATCTTTACGAAGAGGTCTATATGGAGCAACCTGAGGGGTTTGTTAATCCTAAATATCCTAACCGTGTATGCAAGCTCAAGCGTTCCATTTATGGACTTAAGCAAGCATCTAGGAAATGGAATAAGCGTTTTGATGATGAGATAAAGAAATTCGGATTTTCTCAAAATCAAGATGAGCCATGTGTATATCAGAAAGCTAGTGGGAGTTTTGTCACTTTCCTAATTTTATATGTTAATGACATATTGCTTATGGGAAACAAAATTCCAATGTTACAAGATGTAAAATCCTATCTTGGAAGATGTTTCGCCATGAAAGATTTAGGAGAAGCTGCATATATTCTTGGAATCAAGATCTATCGAGGCAGATATAAACAATTGATTGGTTTATGTCAAAGTGCTTACATTGAGAAAATCTTGAAGAGATTCTGTATGGAGAATTCCAAATGTGGAGCTATCCTAATGCAAGAGGAGCCTAAGTTGAGTAAGTCACAAGGTGCTGAGACACCTGCTGTGAAAGAGCACATGCAAAGAGTTCCTTATGCTTCGGCTATAGGATCTAGTATGTATACTGTGAGATGTACTCGTCCTGATGTTACGTTCGCTCAGAATGTTACAAGCCGATTTCAACAGAATCCATGTGAACTTCACTGGACTGCTGTTAAGAATATTCTTAAGTATTTACGCAATACTAAGGATATGTTTCTGGTTTATGGAGAGGAGAAGGAACAAGAGCTCAGGGTTTCTTGCTACACTGATGCTGGATATCTGACAGATGCTGATGACTTGAAATCTCATATTGGATATGTATTTGTTCTAAATGGAGGTGTTGTTGACTGGAAAAGCACAAAGCTAAGTATTTTTGCTACTTCATCTACAGAAGCTGAGTATATAGCTGCTTGTGATGCATCTAAAGAGGCTGTATGGATTCGTAAATTCATTTCTGGGTTGAACATTGTTCCCAGAATTGAAGAACCCATAAATATGTATTGTGATAATACTGGAGCCATTACTATAGCTAATGAAACTAGAATCACCAAAGGTGCTAGATATTATCGCGCTAAAGTTCATTAACTTCAAGAGACCATTGAAATGGGTGATGTGAAGATATCAAAGGTTCACATAGATGACAACCTAGCAGATCCATTTACGAAAGCTTTAGCATTTCCTAAGCATTCTAAATTGACTAGAGGTATAGGTTTAATACCTGCTAGTAGTCTCATGTAAATCTGTGTGTTAATTAGTATTTGGATAATTTGGAATTGTAAGACAATTATTACTTTCTTATAAATAAAGATACGAGGTATTTGTTATTATATTCATATAATCTGTTATTCCATATTTGCATGTTTAATCCATGATGATTTATCATTCTAAATATGTCCGTTGTCGGTTAACAACATGGGAATATTTTTATGTAAGGCAAATGTGAGTGTTGGTTATATTCTAATGAGAATGTGGATTGTTCCCACCAAACTCATATTTATTCACTAGAGATGCATATTGGATACCCCAAATTTCAAACATTTACTTTTGGATCCTTGTCATAAGTAAAATATTGAAAATGGTTTGTTAATTTCATCCTTAGACTTGGAGATACAAGCAAGTTCTGTTATGTGTGGTATCATTTTTGTAAGTATACGCAAAACGCTATCTGGATAAGGTAGTTACAAAAGCTATATTTCGGAGTGATGTGAAACAACATCCACAACACTTGTAGTCAATAAAGGATTTGTTACTCCACTTGATATGTGTAGAAAGATACCATGGCGCTTCTCCAGATTTAATCAGCCAAATGTTTGGCCAAACCCAAAGGGTAATGCAAGATGATTCTTGATTACATTTGGTATATCTGAATTGAATTCTATAACGAGATTCTAAATGGTTAAACTATATGGAATGAGTTCGGATCCATATCCATGGTTTAACGGTATCTATAACAAAGGATGACTAAAGAAAAACATTGAATGACCATGCTACTGAGAAATTTTATGAAACTATTATCTCAGACACTTTTAGTTAAAAAGCGAGTGAGAGCGTTGCTAGGCGTTTCCGTCGTTGGTTTTGTGTGCTATTCGACACTCCAACTCCCAAGTCGGAGCTGTCGGTTCGTGGGAGTTAAAACACACGTAAACGACTAGAAGTGTGTGAGCCTATGGGGGCACACACGTTCAACACGAGAGTACGTGACGAACATTTTATTATTTGAATACATATGACCTGTTATTCATGCATGCAATCCAATCCAATTACACGACCCATGGATTGTTTTCCTTTTCAAAGTGGGTCGGTTCATGTTGCCTTAGGCCTAGACATGGGACGATCGGATGGGGGTGTTTGGTTTTATAACTTGGGACGCAAGTTTTAAGTCCAAGTGGGATTAGGGTTCCTATCCTATAAATATAAACACACCCTATGCATTCATTCAAAACATTCTATCCCTAAACTATACTAAAACCGATTCACCTACAAGTCTTTCTATACCTAATTGGATTTCTCCAAAAACGATTAGGGTTTAGTTTGGTTTTATAAACTCTAAACCTTGCATTCGATTATCTAAGTGTGTTTAATGTTTCACTGTTTTGGTTTACTTGTTCTAAGTTCCTAGTCGAACAAGGCAGCAACAAGTTTTCCTGGGTTTTCTGTTCGTGGTGGTTCTCGGACAAAAGGGACAGTTTTATCAGAAAAATTCTGTCCGATATCGAGTATTGTGAAAAGTTGTTCTCGGACAATTGGTTCTCGGGCAGAAAGAGAGAAGTTTGGTTCTTGGGTTTTTCTTGTTCGTGTTATTCAAGGGGTTGATTGGTAAACTGTTGTGTTCAGTGAATACCCAAACCCCTTAAGTCTAGGATTTTAATAGAAAAAACCATAAGTGTTTAGTCCCTTAAACACTAACAAGTCACTGAGCGCATAGCCACTCAGTGAGCTGTCTTCGGGATACTCAGTAAGAGACAAAGAAGAAGTCTCTCCACTCAGTAAGGCGGAACTTAAGGGGTGAAGACTGAGTCAAGAAGAAGATAGTGGATTCAGTGAGTGATGACAATAGCTCACTGAATCCCAAAACTTCTCACCAACTACTGTCACTGAAGACAAACTGATTATGAAGACTGAAGGCTAAGAAGACTGAAGAATGAGAGGGACAAGGCGGGATAAGTTTGAAATAGATTAGACGAAGTCCTTATCAACCAAAGTTAAACTTTCCCTGAATCACTAACTACCAGGCTCAGTGTCATCACTGACTAGAAGAAAGTAGCCTTGTCACTTACTCTAAATAGCCAATGTAAACAGAGACAAAATACATCAGTATTTTGTCTTCTGTAACCTGTCAGTTTGTCCTCAAAGATAGAGTTAAAAACCATACTTGTATAAATAGCATAAGAGTTGGAGTGGAAGATTTCAAGCTTGTGCATTAATTGTAAAACACACACACAAGCCATCTTTCACTCCTCCAAATACAACTCTGTCTCTGAGTTAGCTCAGTGGTACCTTTGTAGTTGTGCTCAGACTTAGCCTGGGCTTAGTGAGGAGATACCATACTTGTCATTTAAATCCCAAGTACTATTCCGCAAGTAATTGGGTAATGTATTCTTTCTGATTCATTTCTAATAAAGAATATAAACGTTGAAAATTAATCAGTGTGTTTTTACTTGCATTATTTCAGTCATTATTCACAATTAGTTGTTTTAAATCATTTTATACGATTGTGAAACGGGAACAACAAGTGGTATCAGAGCAGGCTGATTATAAAACCTTTTTTAAGCCGCTCAAAAAAGTTTTTAAATCAGGATCCAAATGGCTGAAATTGATGTGCCCCAACTTGTCGACAAAAAGGGTGGAGCTTATTCAGCTGTTGCCCCTCGACTCGAAGTTGGTAAATTTAAGAAATGGAAAAAGCGAATGCTTTGCTATTTGACTGGGATGGAACCTTACTACACTAAGTGTATTAATAAATGTCCATTTATCCCAAACACTGCTGAAGGTTTGCCCAAACCTGAAGCTCAGTGGACTCAGGACGAGAGGAGAGTGGTCAACGAGGACCAAAGGCTCAAAAGCATCATCATATCATGTCTTCTTGATGATGTTAGGGAGTCTGTTATAGGCTGTAGTACAGCTAAACAAACCTGGGATGACCTGGTCCACAGTCATGAAGGTCCCTCGGATACCAAGATTATGGACCTGAAACTTGAGTATAACAACTTCAGAGCTAAGGACTCAAAAACTCTGTCTCAAACTTACACCCGGTACAAAACTTTGTTAAATGAACTGTCAAATGGTGGTGTTAAGTTGTCCAAAAATGAAATCAATGTTGGTTTTGTAAAAAGTCTTCCTGATAAGTTGTTGAATTTCTCTCAGGGACTAAGGAATGCTAATCACATTCAGAATCTTTAGCTTCCTGAAATTTACGGGAAATTTGTCTATGAGGATAACCTCATAAATAGACGATACCCTGACTTAAAAAAGTCTCAGGAAGTCAAGAAGTCCCTGACAACCACTTCAACTCATGTGTCAACTGCTTTTTACTCTAACAGTGTGGTTCAAGATTTTCAGGAAAATTCAGATGATGAGGCTGATGAGAGGACTAGCGATGAGTACCTGAACGACTTAAATATGGAGTTTCAGGAAAGGGCACTCCTTGCTAACTCTAAAAGGTTTATACGAAGAAACAAAATTTTTTCAAATGCTAAAGCTAAAGAGGACACTGAATGTTTTAAGTGTCACAAAAGAGGTCATTTTGCCAAAGACTGTTTTCAAAAACAATTTCTGAACCCTCTTACAAACCATCAGGGTCAAATTAGTCCTCAGGATTTAGCAAATTTCAACCAAAAATCTATCAGTCTCATCAAAACTTTCAAAACAAATCTGATCAAAATAAAACCGTTGATTTTGAAGCTAAGTATAGGAAAGCCAAAGCTAAGCTAACACTGCTTGAGGCCACTCCCTCAGAAACAACAAACAATGTTAAATCTGTGCAAGGTAAAAACAAGGGCCTAGTTGTTGAAGTCTTCGACTGGGATGAAGAGCCAGTCTCATCTGACAACGAAATGGTGCAAGTCAGTGCATTGATGGCTCTCTCAGAAGAGGACAAGCTAGCTGTTGGGAAGAATCATGCCAGAAATGGAGAATGGGACAATATCACAATGAAGAAGGTAAATATTTTACTTTCTATGGATGATGATTCAGATTGGCAGTCCTTTATGAACTATATTAATGTTGACCTTAAGTTTGTAGAGGAGCAACGATTAAATCTTTTTTCTAAATACAACAAGTTAAGTTTTGAATTAAACAAGTGTAGGGATGAACTGCTTCTTTTAAAACAAGCCAAGCTTGAGGCTGTCACACTGCAAATTCAAAAAACTGAACTAGTTTAAAAAAATCAAGCTCTTCAGGAAGAGCTTAAAAAGTAAACAGATATCATTGAAAGCTGGACTGCTAAGAATCCCAGGGTCTTTGATACTGTTGGAACCCCCAGTAGCAAAAAGAGAATCATAGGTGAAGATCATCTCCTTGATTATCACAATAAAGACCAAGGTCCAAAACCATTTGTATCTGCTGGCATGCTCTCCAATGTGGAGTCAATTCCCAAATCCAGTTATTGGGTTGAAAGGGTAAACCCTGATAGTAAGCTTCCATATTTCGATTCTGGAAGAATACTAGAGCCTAAAAGCCAAGCTCTAAAGAGCATGCTTGGACTCCCTGATGTGCCTAGTAGTACTGAACACATCTCTGAGTCTGAAGCCGAATCTCAAGCACCGCTTCCACCCCTGAAACCTCTTCAGGGTGCTGCACCTAACCTTGAGCTTACTCCCTTGCAATTCAACCCTCACTCACCAAAAGAAAGATCTAGACTTGGTAGAACCATCCTGAAAAGTCCAACAAAACCAACCCAAGAAGACTCTATTCCCACTGAGACTTCCACATATTCAGTTCCTACTGAAGCAGACCAAATCCAGCAACTGACTGAACTTATGAGGAAGTTGACTGACAAAATGAACTCTATTGAGAAAGCTCCTGATTCAACAATCAAGGAAACTAAGTCAGCCTCCTCTAGTTCATCAAGGTCAAAATCCAGCACCAAACCCATGCAGAAGTGTGATATGTGCCATTATACCAGTCATACCACTGATAATTGCTATAGAATCCTTTTTTGTATGATCTGCAAAAAGGGTGATCACAAAACTTCTGATCACTTACAGTATGTAAGTTCATTAACATACCAATGTTGGTCATCAACATGCTTCAACCTCCAAACAAGCTCACAGGCATAGAGAAAAACCCTTACCTCCTTGTCCACACTGTGGCTTCAATGATCATCATCCTGATGATTGTCTCATGAACACCTGCTGTGATATTTGCGAAAATCCAACTAATGAGACATCCCATCATGACAGTGTCATCCAAGCAAGGAGAAGTTCAAAGCAACCCTGCATCGCTGAGTCATCCTCAGTCAGCAAATGCAAAACCTGTGGTAGCACAATGCACTCAACCATTGACCATGAGTCAATTGCCAAATTTAAGCAGACCTTTAGACCCAAGCCCACTAGCATGTAGGTTAGCAAGAGAAACTAATTCAGTTTACTATTTGTGCAGAGACACGCTAGGGAGCCTATTTGGCATCTAGATAGTGGATGTTCAAGAAGCATGACTGGTGTAAAGGAGTATCTGCACAAGTATGTAAAGGAACCAGGACCCAAGGTAGTATTTGGGGATAACTCATCATTTCCCACTGAGGGTTATGGTTCAGTAAACTGCAATGGAATAGTCTTCTCTAGGATAGCTTATGTCAATGGTCTAACATACAATCTCATCAGTGTCAGTCAATTATGTGATGCAAAGTACATGGTGCAATTCAATGACAAATAAGGCACCATTTTCAATGCCAACAAAGAAGTTGTTTTGATAGCTCCTAGGAGAGACGATGTTTATGTGTTAAGACATGTCAACACTCTCTCAAGATGGAACTTGTCTCTTTGCCAAAGCCACTGAAACTGTCAACTGGCTGTGGCACAAGAGACTCTCTCACTTAAATTTCAAAAACATCAACAACTTGGGAAAACAAAATAAAGTCCTTGGCTTACCATTACTGGTTTTTGCAAAATACAAACCATGCTCAGCCTGTGAAAAAGGAAAACACCATAGAGCTTCATTCAAAACAAAACAAAACTTCTCTATCAAAAGCTGCCTTCACCTCCTGCACATGGATCTCTTTGGACCAGTAAGTCCATGATCAATCCAGCATGAGAAGTATACACTTGTCATTGTTGATTAGTTTTCAAGATACACTTGGGTATACTTTCTTTCCAAAGAGAGTCTGGAAGCTGAAACCATAATGTCATTCATCAGGAAGATTGAAAATCAGAATGACATTTGATGCAGGTTTTACTGACCAGGTCTTAATATTTATAGTGTCTTGCTATACCTATGGTCTACCCTAATGCACTAACGGGAAGTGTACCCGGTCGTGTGTAGTATAGTAAATGGTAAAGCCGAGGTCGTCCCAAGAGCTATGTGTGTCGGATAATTACTAAGTATAATTGTCACAGAATATTAATGGTTTGATAGGTTTTTAATTAATTAAACTACTAATGCAGAATATAAAAGCAAATAAATGGTAGAAGGGAAATCAATAGAGGAATAGTGGTGCTAACCTAGTTAATCCTCCTAACTAGTTATGTCTACGTCTACCTACTTCCAATTACTTCAGGTGGGGTCAAATTCGAGAGGACAACATTTGGTCAATTCGCCCTAACCTATCAACAGAGATGCCACCACAGGAGAAATCAGGCGCACAGTCATAAGTCCTGTTGTTCCTGGTCTCCTAAGCCGAGTCATTAAGTACCGCTACATGATAGATTCTAAATAGTGAGTGCCCAGCCGTTAGGAACTTAGACACTACACCCCCCAATTCTTAAGTTCATCCAAACGATAGGTGATCAGTTGGTCAAATCGCACAAGTAGAAAGGGTCGTCATTTGGTCATATCTTACCCTTCCCGTCTCAGTCCGCTCACCTAGGGTCAGTTGGTCATATCTCCTAGGCAATTGGCCTCTATCGCCATTCAAAACTACCGAACCAAGGGTGACTACCAAAGAACTATGCATGCATACACTTAGAAATAATTGTACGGAAGTAAAGGTAAACGCAAACAAAACAATTAAGGAATCATAACTAGGCTAGCACCAAAGGGTGCTTAGCCGCTCATATTAATCATGCAAATCAATTCAATATTCAAAGGTACGAAATACATGAATTGAAAGTAAAAGAAATATAAAACGCTAAAGCTTATTGTAATGGTGTGACTTCTCCCTTGGAAACAGCTCCGTATGCTTCCCAAGACCTGCCTTGAGCTTTTTCCCACGTTCTCAGAGTGTTGTGTGTGGAATGGGATGCTTTGAAATGCTGGAATTCGTGGGGTATTTATAGGCCAAGTCTGGGTTACGGCGTAACCCATAGAGGAGTTACGCCGTAACCTTCTATTTCTCCGCAAATGCACTAGATCTGCCAGTTACGGCGTAACCTAAGAAGTGGTTACGCCGTAGTCTTCAATAAACTCGGTTACGTCGTAAGTGTTGCAGTAGTTACGGCGTAAGTATCAGCGGCGTGGAACCTCTTTTGACCTAATGGAGTTACGTCGTAACCTTTGGGAGGAGTTACGCCGTAACCTCTTGATAAGTTGGACTTCTGGCTCACGCAATAGTTACGGCGTAATGTGAGAGATGAGTTAAGCCGTAACTTCTTCCAAATAAGCATACTGTGATAAATCTTTAGTAATGTTTCCATTTCCGCGTCTCTTTAGCTCCAATGCTCGTAATTTACCTGAAAGTGTAAAACAATGGAAAACAAGCGTAAATCCATATAAATGATATAAATAACGAGCATTATCAGGGGAAATTGACACTTAATATTCAGGACTATTTGATGTTATCAAATATCCCCCCACTTGAACGCTACTTGCCCTCAAGTAGACCTTATTAGATAGATTCCTAAAAAGATATCTCCCAAAACCTGGAAAATATGAATTTACAAATCCCTTATGTTAGAATAAAACAAATCCGAACACCTCACGAAATGGGAACAAACACTCAAATCTCTCAACTATTCTAAGTGTCAATTTCGGGGTGATCACTAAATCGCACAGTCATAGCATGTATTCTATCATAAGCTTGGCGGTTACACAAATCTCCACCACTAGAGTTAAGGGCTAAAAAATTCTCGAAGGCTGTATGGGTAGACGCGACAAAGGTTAAGGGGTGACTCGTCATTACTAACATGTCACGGCGAAGTGGACAAAATCAATGATACATGACCAAATCCATGGCCAAGACACCAAAGATTGCTCGCTGCATCACCTAGACATGCTTCATGACTAAAGGGTAGGATAAGACATGGGATATATAATTGGTGTGTCTATATCTATAATTAAGTCATCACCACTTACCATCCGCCCAAAGTTCAAGCTTAGAAGTCTAGAGACCGGATCATGAATATGCAAGGTAGATGCGTCATTAGAGGACGTCATGATGGGCACACTACCTTTTCTTCTTCAGTTGGTATAACTCCAACTCCAATCTTCAGATGTGACCGAGGTGGCCTCCTCGATACTAAACAATAAAGCTCATACTATAGTGCTTATAACAACGCACTTTACAAAATCATAACTCAATCAACTTTTTTTTTTGAATCAAACATGATAACATAACATCCCCCCACTTGAGATGAACAATGGGAATTCGGGGGGTCTTCAATGATCTTCATAATTGTTGTCGATGAAAGCGTGATTTCCAAACCTTTCCACTCGAACCTTGAACTTAGGCAAATGATAACTTCCCAATTACAAATAAAGACTACTGGGTAGGCTAAGGTGTAAGGGTGTAACGAAACAATATATTGGGGTGACAAAATGAAAGGAATGGCTCAGAAGGGTGTATCTAGGGGTATCTTGCACTAAAGGGGAGTGCAAGAAAATGATTTCACATGGGGGTCAAAAAGTCGAGGTAACTAATCGAAAGACTCACAATGGTAGGCTGTTTGGGTGATAATCCTATAATACTGCCTTCTAAAACTGAAAAGTCCAAATACATCGAGCTAACTCAACATACCTCGTCTATGGTCTCGAAATGATGCAAAGGCCAAGTTCTAAAGTTTACAAGCTACCGGCACACTCATAATTTGGTGGATTTGGGGTAAAATATTGGAAACGGATAAAGCTAATCTCACCATGTAATATCAAGGGTTGTATGTGCTCGGCTAAGGTCTAATCTAGTTAGGTTCAGAAAAACATGTCAAAATTTAAAAAATGGCATAATTTTTCAAAATAAACTAGAAAAAATGAGGGCGAAATAAAGTTCAAGAGATAATTCTACTCCCGTCCCCCCACTTGAATTGTAAAAAGTCCCTTTTGTACTAGGAATTAAAATAAAGGTGAAGAGAAAGGTAGAATTAGAGCGAGAACTTCCCTGAAATTTGCTCCAAAAAAGAAGAAGGCTCACGAGAAAGGATCGTGCCTTCATTTAAGCGTCATGAACAAACTTCAATCCCTGAAATCACAATACCGACAAGCATAATTCTAAAAAGAAAAAATAAAATGAAAAACAAACCTAACTCACTTTCGTAGGAATCACGGTTGCATTTAGCGAATGCAACAAGCCTTTTAAACCACTTGGTGTCCCAAGTGGACGAATGAAGTCTCGTGAGGGTTTACAGGGAACACACCCACAAAGTTCATTTAAAAACTAATACAAGGTTACTGTGTTTTAAAATGAAAGAATTAAAGCAGAGGATAGTTACGTCGTAACTCCTATGAGAGAGTTACGCCGTAACTAGCAAAACCTAGTATGAGCTGTGAAGCGAATAGTTACGGCGTAACCACTGAGATGGTATTACGCCGTAATTGGTAATGCGTCAAGAATTCTGCTGCGAAAATGATGGTTACGGCGTAATCACCAAGATGAGTTACGCCGTAACTCTGTTCAGATCAGAAACTGCAGCAGTAATTACTTCTTTGTCTCCTGCAAAAATGGTTAGAAAACACAAAACCCAACAGAAAGGAAATAAAAACAAAAGAAATGGATAATTCGGGTTGTCTCCCGAAAGAGCACTTTTCTTTATTAACGTGTCTTTAAGTTAGACTCAGAGCCGCGAGATTCCTATGGGGGTCTTTGAACATCCCCGACTTCATCCACGTCTTTCGTTAAGTTGCGCCTAACCCATCCGACATTTGTTGTAGTGCGCAGGTATTCTTTGGTTTCAATTTTCCGTATCTTGCAAAATTTTTCTTCAGGCCCCAAATGGTATCGCGTAAACTCAAATTTTTCGGCTATAATAGGAGGTGGCCTCTTAAATGGGATGCCAAGAAGCTTGCATCTTCGTTTCTCGTGTATCTCATTATCTGGGTCGATGAAACCGTCTTCTCCTTGCAACTCGAGATAATCGAAATCATTGTCGGAATCGGTATCTTCAAGTTGGTTGAGAATATGTCTGCATTTTTCATTGTTTACTGAGTCTTTGGAGTCATCTTCTGGTTTTTCATCAGGAGCTTCGTTGTTTGATTGATTTTTACTCATACAACCTTCCCAGATTTTCTTTTTGGTTAACGTGTCAATTTTTCCGTATTTGATTTTGATCCAATCGTTGAATCCGAGATCATCTGGCCAAGGCAGTTCTGTTCTTTCGGAATCGTTAGTCGAAGTCCAAAGGAATTCGTCTTCCACAGCTCTCTCGATGCTGCTTCCTCCATCACATTCATACTTAAAAGGGTTGCAGGAGGCCCAAATTTTTCTGTTGCTGGTTTTAATTTGTTCGCACCAATGATTCCTAACTCCTTTATCATACTCATCTTCAGAATGAATATCATCGAGGGGCTTAATGGTTTTTCCTCGAAGAATGTGTTTCTCATATTTCAGTTCCAGATTTCTGAATAGAGTTGAATTAATTATTGCGTCCCCGAACCATATTGAATACCAATCACTGAATGATAGATTTCCAAAATCAACGTCGTTTCTCCCAGACTCATGTGGGCATATCCAAACTTCGTTCTTCACATTACCTCTTCCGTTGCAATAATCACGAAAAGGATTGCACGTTGGCCAAGCGTTAGTAATCTCATCTTCCATGATGAGTAAGGGTTTGCAGTAATGCTTGCTGGGTGGCCCTTCCACTTTGTTAATTGAGAACTTGGCTAACCTTTCCTCGTCATTCAGTGTAGTCAATCTGTATCTATCATCTTTTATCCTTTCCTTATCAACACCACCATCGCAGGTTTTCCGAGGATTACATAAGGCCCACAAACTGTAGCATTCTCCATCATCAATTGCAATACTCTTACACCAATGACTCCTTCTTTTGGAGTTGTTGTCATTGCCGTCCGTGTCTTTGCTTGAATTTGGGTTACGCCGTAATTTTGGAGTGTGATTACGGCGTAACTCACTTTCGCCATCGGTATCCGACTCACCAGAGCACTTGTTGTTGTCAGAGAACACGGCCTTACATAAAGTGGAGTTGCTCTTTTGTTCTTCGTTCCTTCTTTGAACCTCGTCGCCAATCTTTCCAATTAGAGTTTCCAAGTTCTTAACTGATGTTTCGTGGGACGCGAGGTTTTTGTTTGTGTTATCTTGGAAATTCTTAAACCATTCTTCTTGCTCCTTTTGCCTCTTGGTAGTGTCCACAAGGTACTTGTTGATAATCCCTTCCAGGTTAGCTCTTCTCTCATTACGCTCATAATACGGTGGGGGTCCTCCACGAAACCCATTACGATTATCCTTGTAAAAAGGCCTATTTTCCCCGTATTTAGCTTCCTCGATCATATCTTCCTTGTCGTTTTTAGGACAGTTTTTAGTCAAATGTCCCCCCACCACAGTTTTCGACTTGGATGGCATGAACAGCTTCTTTGATTTTCAGCATATCTCTACCGAGATTTTCAAGTTTACTAGCTATCGATGCTATTTCGTCGAAACTTCTGCCTTGGTTTCTTTTACTTCCACCGTCGTGCCATTTTTTAGAATGGTCCGCCATTTTTTGAATAGCTTCAATTGCAGTAGTAGGAGTCATGTTCGGGATAGGTCCTTGATAGTCCAGCATCTGTCTTGTAGTAACATTTATTCCTTTGTAGAAAATATTGACCTTCTGCTGGTTATTTAGATCATTGGTAGGACACTTATAAAGAAGATCGTTGTATCTGTCCCAAGCTTGATACATAGTTTCGTCGTCTTCTTGTTTGAAGTTATGGATCTATAAAAGCTGATGAGAAATTTTCGATGGTGGGCAATATCTTTGGATAAAGTGTTTCTTCAGTAGTGCCCAAGTATTAACCGCCCGGCGGCAATCTTTCGATCCATCTTCTAGCTGCTCCAGTGAGAGTCATAGGGAATACCCTGAGCATAACAAAGATCATGAGACACGCCCGGAATGTTAAAAAGGCTGGCGATGTATACGACATTTTCAACGTGCTCATATGCGTCTTCGTCCCTATTTCCTAAAAAAGGGTTACCGTGAAGCTCCCTCATAAATTGGTCTTTAATCTCGAAACGAACATCCGCTCCGATTGCCGGTCTTACGAGACCCGGCCCTTGATCTGCTCTAGTGAACGCCAAGTATTCCTCAAGAGTGAGGTCATCGATGTTAACAACTTCCATGGTACCTGAAAACTTGAAATATGATCGTGAGAAAAGTTTAAAATAGAAAATGAAAGACTTAATATCAATCCTAATATAGCTCCCCGGCAGCGGTGCCAAAAACTTGATGCAGGTTTTACTGACCAGGTCTTAATATTTATAGTGTCATGTTATACCTATGGTCTACCCTAATGCACTAACGGGCAGTGTACCCGGTCGTGTGTAGTGTAGTAAATGGTAAAGCCGAGGTCGTCCCAAGAGCTATGTGTGTCGGATAATTACTAAGTCTAATTGTCACAGAATATTAATGGTTTGATAGGGTTTTAATTAATTAAACTACTAATGCAGAATATAAAAGCAAAGAAATGGTAGAAGGGAAATCAATAGAGGAATAGTGGTGCTAACCTAGTTAATCCTCCTAACTAGTTATGTCTACGTCTACCTACTTCCAATTACTTCAGGTGGGGTCAAATTCGAGAGGACAGCATTTGGTCAATTCGCCCTAACCTATCAGCAAAGATGCCGCCACAGGAGAAATCAGGCGCACCGTCATAAGTCCTGTTGTTCCTGGTCCCCTAAGCTGAGTCATTAAGTACCTCTACATGCTAGATTCTAAATAGTGAGTGCCCGGCCGTTAGGAACTTAGACACTACACCCCCCAATTCTTAAGTTCATCCAAACGATATGTGATCAGTTGGTCAAATCGCACAAGTAGAAAGGGTCGTCTGTTGGTCATATCTTACCCTTCCCGTCTCAGTCCGCTCACCTAGGGTCAGTTGGTCATATCTCCTAGGGAATTGGCCTCTATCGCCATTCAAAACTACCGAACCAAGGGTGACTACCAAAGAACTATGCATGCATACACTTAGAAATAATTGTACGGAAGTAAAGGTAAACGCAAACAAAACAATTAAGGAATCATAACTAGGCTAGCACCAAAGGGTGCTTAGCCGCTCATATTAATCATGCAAATCAATTCAATATTCAAAGGTACGAAATACATGAATTGAAAGTAAAAGAAATATAAAATGCTAAAGCTTATCGTAATGGTGTGACTTCTCCCTTGGAAACAGCTTCGTATGCTTTCCTAGACCTGCCTTGAGCTTTTTCCCACGTTCTCAGAGTGTTGTGTGTGGAATGGGATGCTTTGAAATGCTGGAATTCGTGGGGTATTTCTAGGCCAGGTCTGGGTTACGGCGTAACCCATAGAGAAGTTACGCCGTAACCTTCTATTTCTCAGTAAATGCACTAGATCTGCTAGTTACGGCATAACCTAAGAAGTGGTTACGCCGTAGTCTTCAATAAACTCGGTTACGTCGTAAGTGTTGCAGTAGTTACGGCGTAAGTATCAGCGGCGTGGAACCTCTTTTGACCTAATGGAGTTACGTCGTAACCTTTGGGAGGAGTTACGCCATAACCTCTTGATAAGTTGGACTTCTGGGTCACGCAATAGTTACGGCGTAATGTGAGAGATGAGTTACGCCGTAACTTCTTCCAAATAAGCATACTGTGATAAATCTTTAGTAATGTTTCCATTTCCGCGTCTCTTTAGCTCCAATGTTCTTAATTTACCTGAAAGTGTAAAACAATGGAAAACAAGCGTAAATCCATATAAATGATATAAATAACGAGCATTATCGGGGGAAATTGACACTTAATATTCAGGACTATTTGATGTTATCAACATTACTGTGAAACAAATCAGAACTGACAATGGTACTGAGTTCAGAAATCAAGAGCTTGAGAGCTTCTGTGATGAAAAAAGGAATTTCCCAAAAATTTTCATCACCTTACACCCCTGAACAAAGTGGGGTAGCTGAAAGGAAAAAAAGAACTCTCATTGAGGCTGCTAGAACTATGTTAAATGGCTCAGCACTCTCAAAGCACTTCTGGACTGAAGCTGTCAAAACAGCCTGTTACACTCAAAACAGGTCAATCATTGTCAAAAGGCATAACAAAACCCCATATGAGATCTTCAAAGGAAGACTCCCTGACATCAGCTACTTTCATGTGTTTTGGTGTCCTGTGTTCATTCACAATTACAAGGATCACTTAGGAAAATTTGATGCAAAAGCTGATGATAGGTACTTTCTAGGTTACTCACTGATCTCTAAAGCCTTCAGGGTATTTAACACCAGGAGACAACAAGTTGAGGAAACCTTTCATGTCACCTTTGACGAAAGTTCAGAAAGCATCAGGTTTACCAATACCTCAGTGGAGGAAATAGGAATTGATAACTCATCAAGATACCCTCCTGATGAGTACAACACTGAAATCAATTCCTCATATCAAGTTAATGTTGACATCTCATATTATGTCTTACCTCACAACCTTCCTCAACCTACAATCAGTGAATTCATTGATAATCAATCAGTCCCTACTGGGATAGGTAATACTGAACCAAATGTTCAGGAACCTGTGATTCAAGAACCCCAACCTGAACAAAGCAGCCCAACTGATGATTTAATGATTCTGTTGCTCCTGCACCTGAACTCACTCCTGAGTTTCTAGTGACCTCTTCAAGCTCAGATCCTAGACCACAAAGTAAGTGGACAAGATCTCAGGACATTGAGCTTGTAAACATCATTGGTGAACCCACTGAAGGCATGCTCAGTAGAAGCATGGCTGCTAAGTTAACAGTAGCTTCAGCCAATGAATGTCTATATGCTGATTTTCTATCAGAAAGAGAACCCAAAAGTGTCACCGAAGCTCTAAAACATCCAAGTTGGGTTCATGACATGCAAGAAGAACTTCAACTGTTTGATAAAAACAAGGTCATGACCTTGATCAAATGTCCTCAGGATGTCATTGTCATAGGAATGAAGTGGGTTTTCAGAAACAAGGTCATGACCTTGATAAAAACGGCACTGTCATTAAAAACAAAGCAAGACTTGTAGCCAAAGGTTACAGTCAACAAGAAGGAATTGACAATGATGATACATTTGCTCCTGTTGCAAGAATGGAAGCCATCAGGATCTTCCTTGCATTTGCAACTTACATGAACTTCAAAGTTTACCAAATGGATGTGAAAATAGCATTCCTGAATGGTAAACTCAAGGAAGATGTGTATGTTCAGCAACCTCCTGGCTTTGAGAGTAGTGAATACCTTGACTATGTCTGCAAGCTTCACAAAGCCCTATATGGACTTAAACAAGCTCCCAGAGCATGGTATGAAATTCTCTCAGCCTTCCTGATTCAAAACAAGTTTGTCAGAGGAAAGATAGACAACACACTGTTTATCTATAGGACTAAACAAGATGTGATACTAGTCTAAGTGTATGTTGATGACATCATCTTTGGATCAATAAATTATACTCTTTGCAAACAGTTTGAAAAACTGATGACAAAGAAATTTGAAATGAGCATGATGGGGGAACTCACTTACTTCCTTGGACTACAAATCAGGCAAACTGATAAAGGAATCTCCATCAGTCAAGAGAAATATACCAGAAATCTCTTGAAGAAATATGAGATCTCTGACTGTGCTTCAGTAAAGACACCAATGGTCCATCCTAACAACCTTGGACCTAATCTCACTGGCAAATCAGTCAATCAAACTCATTTCAGGGGGATTGTAGGATCACTGATGTATCTAACTGCTTCCAGACCTGACATACAATTCTCAGTATGTCTAATAGCAAGATATCAGTCCAATCCTAAAGAATCCCATCTCACTGCAGCCAAAAGAATTCTCAGATATCTGAAGGGAACTCTAAGCCTTGGACTTTACTATCCAAAATGTTCAGGGTTTGACCTCAAAGGGTATTCTGACTCTGAATATGCAGGCTGCAACATGGACAAAAAAAGTACCTCAGGGTCCTGTCAATATCTTGGAGGCAAGCTGGCTGTTGGAGTGCTAAAACGCAATAATCAGTGGCTATGTATTCAGCTGAAGCTGAATATGTAGCAGCTGCAGGATGCTGTGCCAATGTGTTATGGATGAAAAGTCAACTCAGTGACTATGACATCCATTACAAAATGTTACCCATCTTCTGTGACAACACCAATGCTATTGCAATCTCCAACAACCCTGTTCTTCACCAAAGAACCAAACACATTGATATCAGATATCATTTCATCAGGGACCACATCATGAAAGGAGACATTAAACTCCATTTCATCCCTACTGAGTATCAACTTGCTGATATCTTCACCAAACCTTTGGATGAACCTACCTTCAGGAGACTGAAAGCTGAATTAGGAATGCTCGACATTGAAAGTCAGCAACCTGATAATTAATCCTAACCTCATCAAGTTTTCCCTGAAATGGTCCCTGATCCCTGAACAAAACCCTAAAATAATCTACTCACTGAATGAGTAAGACTCATTCAGGGACCCTGACAGTGGATATTGAACATTGAATGAGTAACTAAATGCACTAAGTATTTCAGTTACTTAAATGTCCTAGGTTAGTAATCATTCCAATTTAATATAGGAATATATGTCTCTATGTCCTCCTGTCACTCATGTCAAGGGTCCCTCAAACCTTACCTCATCCCACTTGGCATTTAATGCCTCCTCTCACAACAAATACCCGTGAGATATTTTAATCCTGCAAAATGCACTTTTACTGTGCACTACAACTGTTCCCTAGAAAACCGTGAGAAAAACTGCGGGTAGTGAGTGGTCGCATTAAATGAGGTAAATAAAACATTTTTCAAAACCGAGTTTAAAAATCCTCACATATGCAAAACATACCCTTCTCACCACTCTATAAATACCCCTCTCAAAAACATTAAAACACGCACAAATTGTTTCTGCATCAAAACTCTGTCAAAATCTTCTCTCAAACCCAGAAACATTGTGTGTTCTTTAAATCACCAATCAGTTTTAAAGCAAAATCTTCTCTGTAAACAATTTACAAAAGGTTTTTTCATCACCAAACTCAAAAGATTTTCATCTCTTTGATTGTTCGTTTCAAAAATATTCTTTCCAAAACCCTAAAACTTTTCTGAATGTAAATGGCAAGAACACAAAGTCTTCAGTTTGCACCTCAGTGGGTAGGCGGTCTTGAAAACGTTGAATTCAAAACAAATAATGTTATAGGCAACTTTGAATACCCACATGATGGCCCAGCCTATAAGGGAATCATGAAATTTTTACTGAACTGCCCACAAAAACAGGCCTTTACTCAGTCCCCATCTATATTGTACAACAACTTCCTCTTGGAGTTTTGGGCAACTGCAGTGGCCTATGACCCGACACCCTCAACTGATGAGAACATACCAAGACCCCTCAGGAAGTTTCTCATCAGGTTCTCTATTTTAAATGGGCAACAAATTGTCACCCTGGACTTCAAAACTTTTTGCTCATCAACAGGGCTTGACTACAACAAAGGAAAATATGTTCCTCTCCATGACCCAGCCATTATAAAGGCTGAGTTAGAAAAAATTTCTCTTGATCCAAAACTTTTGGACAAAACCCCAGTCACCAAGAACTCTTTTCCCGTGGCTTAGAGGATCCTGTTCACATTTGTGATTCAGGTTCTCGGCGGGAACCACTCATCCACTGAACAGATTAATTCTATTCAGTTGATGATGGCCTACTGCTTGATGACTGGTACTAATGTTGACATGGGGGAGATCATTTACAGTGATCTCGTAACCAAGTTACAGAACAAAACTAGGGTGAAATACATTTCATATCCTAGATTTGTTTCTTGTGCTTTGCAAGTGTTACTTGGTTACAACTACACTCAGTATTTTCAACATGGTGCTTGACCAACCACCCTGAGTGCATCAAATTTTCAAAAGAACCCATCCCTGGTCACTGATATCGAATTGACGGCGCACATGGTTGCTGTAAACAACCAGGCGGATTCCGTGTCTCCAAACCCTGCTCTTAAAAAGAGAAAGGGGAAGTCTCATACTGGGACTAAGACTAAACCCAAGTCTCAAGGCCCTGAGACTTCTGGAGGACAGCCTAAAAGGCATAAAAAGCCCCAGACTGATAAGACACCCAAGGGCGACCAATAAACAACCACCCTGGTGACATCGAAGGACACTGATACATCACAGTCAGTGACCTTGGTCCCACAGACTACTCCCTAAGATCCAGAGGGAAACATACAACCCGCTGGTAGGGGAGCGCCTTCCACTTAGCTCGAGGAGAACACTCGCAAAACACAACTTTTATCCGAGGGCACAACTATCATTCCCAAAGACTCAGGGGAAACAAACAACCCACTGATAGGGATATCACTGCCACCGCTTCTAAGGATGGCACTGGGAACCACCCACCAGTGCTTGAAGGAGCACAGGGGGACAAAGACTCAGAGGGATAAAAACCACCCGCTGATACGGAACCCATCACCCCCACTGGTTTACTGACTGTTTTTAAGGTAAATGACATACTGTTCTCTGATGAAGAGCTTGCTGACAGTGAAGAAGAAATACTTTCAGCTGGAGAAGAAATGGACGTTGATGTTCAATCACAGGAACAAGAGCATCAGCCTGATCCACAAGAGACTGAAGAGTCACCTGTTCAGCCTGATGATTATGACTCTGACTCCTCTTCCTCCTGTCCTGAGGAACTGAAAAAGTATGACAACATTCTTTCACTAACTGAAAGGCAACTGGTTATGTGGATAACAAGAGCTTCAAGGAAGCTATACTCCGGTGTTACTGATACTCTCTAGGATCAGCATGTTGAAGCTGCTGCCATTTACGCTGATCTGAAAGCTGAAGTGCTCACTGCTAATGTCAACACCGACGCTAGCAGTGGAGCTCATGTATCAACATCTGCACAGACTGGAAGAAAACTTGATTAAATTTCTCAAGTACTTTCAGGAGACTCACACCAAACTGGATGAAATTAGGGATTCTGTTAAAGAAGACCCATGAAGAATTCCTCCAGTCTCACTGAACTGATCACCATGCTCAACTCTGCAAATGTTCATGGTCTTCAGTCTTCAATCCAGTCTTTTCAATCAACCCTGGGTTCACTGGATGCTAAAGTTACTGATCTGGCTAAATCATTGTCTTCTATGGCCTGGAATCTTGGGCCTAGAATGACCGCACTGGAATTATCTCAGGCCAATCTTGCTGAAAAGGTCACAAGTCTTTAACAAGATACATCTGACATCAAGACCATGGTCTCGGAGATATATCAAGCCTTCAAAGGTCAAGCAGCTCCTTCTCCCTCAGTATCCCAAACAACTCTTGCTCTCACTGACGTTGCAGCAACAGTTGAGGGGGAGAGAGCCACTGAAGAGACTCCTTCTCACACTGAGGGGGAGCCAACTCAACCTGTATCAGCAACACCTATCTCATCCATCCCACCATCAGGAACACCAACCTCAGTGACAATGTCTACAACAACAACAACTCTTATTATTACAACAACACCCCCACTGGTATCCTCTTCTTCATCAGCTCAGGATAAAGGCAAAGCAATCATGATCACACATGAGCCTGAAAAAATACTATACAAAATACAGGGCAAAAAGTACAAAATCAGTCCAAAACAGCTAACTGCATAAATTAAAAAAGAAGAAAGACTCAAGAAACAGGCTGAGGAAGAACAAAGAAGCAAAGATGCCTTGATTAAAGTAGTTGCTGAAGAAGCTGAAAAGATTGGGATTGATCCTAAGAAGCTTGAAAAGGGACAGGCAGGCCAACAGTTCAAAGATGTTCAGAATGCTGAAATGGCTGCTATGAGAAAGAAGCCTGATGAAAAGAACAAGAAGGCTGCTGCTATCAGGCAAGAAAGGACCAATCACTACAACTGGACCATGACAAGCAGAAGGCTACCTGAGAAAATCACTAATGTAAAAATCATCCCTAAATCCAAACCACTGGCAATGAATGTCTACAGGGGGATGATAAAAGGCATTTTGAGGTTCATGATCCCTTGAAGTTCACTGACTTTGGGATCACTGAACTTGATGAGTTTGGTCCTATTATCGAGAAGAAGCAAAATGCAGTGGTCAAGGAACTGATGAAATCCCTCAGCAAGCATTATGAAAGACTCAGGGATGCACCAGCACTGCTAGGGATACAGCCAGCTCTTACTGCAACTCAAGGATCTTAGTCTCAGCCATCCCAAGGTAAGAGGAAAAGGGTTGAATCGGAACCTGAATTCAAGGTGCCTGGCCTTGACTGCAACAGGGAGCTGCCTGAAGGGGTTAAGTTTGTGAATTACTTGGTTATAGAAAAGCCTGAAAGAGGACTTTTCTTTATTGATGTCTATGGGAACCCAACATTCCAAAGGTGGAGTGACATTGATTAGGCAAGGGTATCTACAATGGCAAGCTACCTACCAGTGGCCTCTCAAATCCAAACTCCTGAAAACATCAGGTTCTGCACTAACCTGAATGCCAAGATAAGAGAGCACCCTGATAAAGAAACCCTCCTAAAAAAGAAACCAAAGCTAGAAGCACTGGGAATCCATCTTGATTGACATAATATGCTTTATCATTTATCTTTTGTACTAGTGATAGGAACTATGTAATCTGATCAATAAACGATGTATGTTTTGTTAAAATATTCAGTGTTCCTTAGTATGTTCATTAGTACATTCAGCGTAAGAAGAAGCCATTTGCTCACTTGCACTGATCAAACACTTAGGCTATTTGTATATCCAAATAGGGGAGACTATTGGGTTTAGTGAATACCCAAACCCCTTAAGTCTAGGATTTGAATAGAAAATACCCTAAGTGTTTAGTCCCTTAAACACTAACAAGTCACTGAGCGCATAGCCACTCAGTGAGCTGTCTTCGGGATACTCAGTAAGAGACAAAGAAGAAGTCTCTCCACTTAGTAAGGCGGAACTTAAGGGGTGAAGACTGAGTCAAGAAGAAGATAGTGGATTCAGTGAGTGATGACAATAACTCACTAAATCCCAAAACTCCTCACCAACTACTGTCACTGAAGACAAACTGATTATGAAGACTGAAGGCTAAGAAGACTGAAGAATGAGCGGGACAAGGCGGGATAAGTTTGAAATAGATAAGACGAAGTCTTTATCAACCAAAGTCAAACTTTCCCTGAACCACTAACTACCAGGCTCAGTGTCATCACTGACTAGAAGAAAGTAGCCTTGTCACTTACTCTAAATAGCCAATGTAAACAGAGACAAAATACACCAGTATTTTGTCTTCTGTAACCTGTCAGTTTGTCCTCAAGGATAGAGTTAAAAACCATACTTGTATAAATAGCATAAGAGTTTGAGTGGAAGATTTCAAGCTTGTGCATTAATTGTAAAACACACACACAAGCCATCTTTCACTCCTCCAAATACAACTATGTCCCTGAGATAGCTCAGTGGTACCTTTGTAGTTGTGCTCAGACTTAGCCTGAGCTTAGTGAGGAGATACCATACTTGTCATTTCAATCCCAAGTACTATTCCGCAAGTACTTGGGTAATGTATTCTTTCTGATTCATTTCTAATAAAGAATATAAACGTTGAAAATTAATCAGTATGTTTTTACTTGCATTATTTCAGTAATTATTCACAATTAGTTGTTTTAAATCATTTTATACGATTGTGAAACGGGAACAACATAAACGTTCTCGACTAGCTAATTCAAACGTACTTGGTTTAAGTGTTTGTGTGTGGACTCGTAGAGGTATCTACTTTAGATACTTGGTTTCTTGTTTGTGTTATAGCGTGCAGTTGACTTCGAGGGTTAGTTTTCTATTTACCTTTTATTATTATTGTTTATTATTTACGTGTTTACCTAATTGCAAAAACTAGGTCCAATTCCGCTGCGTACTCGTTTGCATTACTTGGTTAACTAGATTAATTAAATCCCAACAAAAAGCTCGACTTGATCAAGTCAAGCTCGAGTTGCTTGATAAAAGTTTGACTTGTTTATAGTCTTATTTGAAGCATTATAGAACTTTTATGGAATATGAGAGCTATAATAAAACTCATTTAGGGCGAATTAAATACTTTTATATTATATGTCTAATACAAATCAATAAAATATTTGCATCCACATTGAGATATTATAATCAGCTTCATGTTTTTGTGAATTTATTTATACCACAATTTGTGTCTTAAAGTACATAAATTTAGAGCTTTTATTTAGGTTTCGCATAAAGACCGATGTATATCCAATAGCTTTTACACATTGACGTGTATTAACTTCACGTCCTAATATTTTTCGTATTTGCAAGAGATTGCGTATTTTCATGTTGGCCAATCATTTCCTTGAGTGCACTTTTAGATAACAATTAATATATGTTTCTCATTATGCATAATAACAAGCCGCTATATTGTATGTAAACAAATTTATCGACATCCTTTTGTTTTGATTCCATATATGATTTTAGAAATAATAGAATTTACTGAGATCTCATTAGTTATTTGAGGTTCTTTTGAACTTTCATGTCTAGTGTCTCTATGAGACTATCATAGGGCCTTTTATATCTAAACAACCATCTTGTTTTCATGCTCCATATTTTCATTTGAAATCGATTATTCTACCATGTTTGAGGCATGTCATAATAAAACAATGTCCTTGAAGGACAACGTATAATCGGAGCATGAGTAGCTGAAATGTTGTTTTAGATCAATGTATATGTATCAATTGGATTATCCATAGAATAATAAATTCATAAATTTTTTTGCGAGAATCAATAAAATTTGATAATTCATTCATAATTTGCAGCTACTTCTTCTCTTTCTATAAAGGAATTATCATATCCTTCTTCAATCCGTATTTTTAAAAACAGATAATTAATTTGACCAACTATAAACCTCTATATTTTTCATAAGCTCGTTTAAATTGGTCCGAGTTTATGAAAACTTATAGCTTATATAATCCCTTATAAACTGTGTGAAAAACGAAGTTTATTTTATAAGCTACCCTATGCTCAAATCTTTAGGCCCATATAAACTCGGAGCCAAACAAAGCCTAATTTTCTAAATCGATAAAGTGAAAATATATTCATATTCGAATAACAGATATTTCAAATTACTACTCGACTATATCCCATTTATAACTTTGATGTTCTCTAACATGCATGTGACCGACGATAAGAAATGCTCATACGTCTAGAGTGTATTTAGGGCCCGTTTGGTTTGGAGGTATTAGGGGTATAGATTGAAAGAATGACCAAATTAATTGTTTGGTTCATTTTTTATTCCTCTGACACATCTTTTTCAATGATAGATTCATTCTTGCCCCCACTTGTGCCTTTTGATGAAACCCACCAACCAAATTTAACTTGTAATTTAAAAAACCAAAATCAACCACATATTTGTTTATAAACTAATTTATAATAGTTTCATTTATATATAAACAAACACATACTTTAAATAACTATTAGTTTTCTCTCTCTTTATTTTCTTTCAAACATTTCTCAAATTCAAATCCAATTTCAATCTCACCTACAAACCAAACGCACCCTTAATTATTTAAATATATATTTAGGGCCCGTTTGTTTTGAGGGTGTGGAATAAAAGAAAAGGTATGAATGTTGTATTTTATTGTTTGGTTAACATCAGGCCCACAACAATGGAATAAAAAATTAAATTGATACCCTTAGCTTCATAGTAGTCAAGAAGTGTCTCATTGGAACCATTCATGTGTACTTGTTAATTCTCAACCACATGTTTACAATTTATTTTTTTTTACTTTGTTTTTTTTCCTCCATTTTAATTACAAATAACATATTTGAATCTAATATAATATTATAAAACAAACAAACTTTATAAATAATTATACACTTTCTCTCTCCTTCTTTTCTTTCAATATATACCGAATCCAAATCCTATTCTAAACCCGTGATCATACCAAACACCCCCTAAATGAGTAATTAATATCTTAAGAAATTCATTATGTAAATAATTTTTAAACAAAAATACACTGTTGGTCCTTAAAGTTGCCAAAAATCATCGCATGTGGCCGAACTTGAGAGAATCGTCGTCGTGAGTCCAAACTTTGGGTTTTTGAGGCCGATTGCGTCCTTTGACCCGTTTTGTCTCGGTCAACGTCCGTTTTAAGTTATATATTCAAGGGCATAACAGACCAAGCACTTTTATGACTACACCTTAGTTAATCTAACCCAACCCGTTACCATTTTATTTTTTCCTTCTGTGATAAAACTCTAATCAACAGCAACACACCCAATTTTCACACAACCCTAATCACTAACAATGGCACAAAACGATAAGGGGAAGGATTTGTACATTGGGTCTGATGAAGAGGAGTGGGCAAAAGTTTTAGACAACTATTTTCTCTCTGATTTAGTTCTTGAGGGATTTGGCGATGAACCAATTGTTGAATATGGTTCATACAGGAAGATACTTAAGGAGTTGAGAGAAAAGATTCTGAATTCGCTGAGGGAACAAAAGTACTACTATGAAGAGCTTTTGGGTGTTACGGAGGTGAACCAAGAGGTTGTGGATACCAGGTTATTAGAGGTTGATGATTTGGAAAAGAGGATTAAAAATCTTGAAGCTTTGTTTAAACATCTAAAGGATAGGAAGGAAAGAAAGGAAAAGGGGTGATGCGGAAAGTATCGGTTATTTCTAAGCTTGTGTTTAGTTGATAGGAAAATTTGTAATGGTTGTAAACATGTAATCAATCAATAAAATTTTGGGTTGTTATTGTAACGGCTAGTGTTTCGTTATGCATTGCTAAATATGTTTGACTTAGGGAAGTCAAACATATGTTAAGTGAAATTGATCAATAAAAAGCTCTTGCTTTTAATAATGGCATACTCTGAATATAAAATTGGGTTGTTATTCTAAATGATAGCGTTTGGTTGTGCATTTCTAAATAGGTTTGACTTAGGGAAGTCAAAAATCAAGAAGTTAGAATTTGTGGTATTTACTAAATAGGTTTGATTTAGGGAAGTCAAAAATCAAGAAGTTACAATTTGTGCTATTTGGTTGTTCAGTGTCACTATCAACACTAACACCATACCATTTTTTTCATAAACAATACACATTGTCAATACAATGAGATTTAATGCTAAAGCCTTTGCATTTTGAACACATATAACATTATAACCACTGTGTTTGATTTTCCTGATATAAAGGGGTGTTTGTTTTTGCTGATAGAAACAGTACACCAAATAACACAATACAAAAAGATTATATGGTAAAACTTAATATTTATATTTCATCATAATTATAGTAGATTACAAGAACAACAAGAACTAGATCAAACTATCATCAATAACCAAACAAAAGATCCAATTACATACCCCTGTTAACAACTTAATAATCGAAAACAAGCAACCAAAAGACCCCATTTACCTACCCCCATCAAACGAGCAAGTAGGTCGGTGTGCCTCGCATGGGTTTCTCTCAGCGCATCCAAACTGTCTAGCGCCACACCACGTGATCCCAAAGTTTTGTTCTCCATAATCAGCTCCCTACGCTTGATGATGATCCCCTTGAGATGATCAATGCATGCACGAGTTAGGTTTTTAAAAAACCATTCTTCTGTAGCCTCTTACCCAAACTACAATCCTTTACGATCATGTAAGCGTGATGAACCAACGACCTCCATTATTTCATTTAACATAGGAAAATCTTCCATTGGAAAATCTGTGAGGAAAAGGTTTTAGTTGGGTTTATTGGTTCGCGTTCAAAAGTAAATAACGTCTCAGGGAAGAGACGATCGAGGGGTTTAGTAATGAGTTTTTTTCACACTTGGTCCCTGAATTTGTCTATGTTTCCGTTTTCATTCTTAAAACTCACACCCATTAACAACTTGATTGTGCACATTTGGTCCTTCAATTTGACAACTTTATCTTTTCTATAATTAATCCAAACCCATTAAATCCTTACTCACCCCGATCAAATATAAACACACACATTAAATCCTCTGATTCAAGCAGTTCAGATTCAATCACTACTGGTACAGGAATCCCACCTCAATTGCTTGCTTGGTATTTTTCACAACTAGATTATTCAAGCTCTGAATATCTAATTGGAGATCACAGTACTGATGTTGAGCAAGTTGATCCTGTCTCAGTTCATAAGCCTCACAAACTCAAATTTAACCACAATATAGTGTTGGGACTGGCAGCTAAGAAAACTTGGACTGCCATTAGTGACAAGACATTTGGGACAAAAAAACCTAAAGGTTTTAGAGCACCTGAATGCAGCCAAGGGAAAGGCAAGAGGAAGATGGTGTATAATCTCCAATAATAGCTTTTGTAGTAATCTCTTGGAATGATAAAACATTTGATGGTACTGTAGTTTAAATGGTTGTAGTTTTAAACTTTAAATGGTAGCAGTTTGGTTGGTTATATTATCTTTTGAAAAAAAATTGTTATTAATTTCTATAGCAGTTTGGTTTACTCTTGTTGAGTCTCGCAAATCATATCTGATACGCTTACACAGCGCGTTCGGGGTCAAAGGAACTTCCTTTTCGTCGAGCAAGTTTTATAACACCCTAGGCAGTGAACCTAATTGTTGTAGTGTAGTATTAGGGTAAGCCACGGGTGATGATATCATTCTCTAAGGGAATAGGAATGCTAGTGAGAAATTACTATGCTAAGGTTGGGGTTGAGGAAGATTATTTTTTTAGCTTTTTATGTTTTTTAGGAAATTGAAATGTACGAATCTCGGGGTTTGGATTTGGGGGGTGGTATTTCTATCGATTACTCTACTATTATCTAATTATCTAATCTAAGCTAGGGGTAGTCTATGTCTATTGTTGTGTGCTCGTATGACGATTTAAAAATGTGTTTACTTAGGTTTTATTACTCCCTAGTTATCTCCTATTGATGGTTGAATTGTCACGTCCTTATTCTTAATCGCGTTATGTGTCTAAGGTCGTAGGGTATGCGTTTATCCCTAACTCTTTGAAGCTACCAAAGGTTAATGACTACAAAATCTCTATGATTCATAAACTTAACACTAAGGTACTCTTTGGATGTTTAGCCTACGATTCCACTAATGACCATAAGCTAAGGTTCACAAAGATTAATCAAGCATTAATGACACAACAGATGACCTATCGCAATACTAGATCAATAACAATTAAGATAAGATACAACCAATCAATATTCAATAACTAAGTTTCATATTACCTAAGCAAACACACAAGTAAATTAGCCAGACATGGGAAACATGCAAGCATACACACAATCAATTGAAGACATAATTGAATTAATGAAGTAAAACACTTATCTTGATGTAAGATAGGGTATGGAACCCTAAAATACTGTACAAGACAGCCTTGGTTCGGTTTAGGTTTTTACTCCACAAAACTACACACTGAAAACTAAAAAACTCGGATTCTATATATAGTGTTACAAACTGTGACGGCGTCACTCTTTAATTGTGACGCCGACGGGTCGCCGTCATTAGGGTTTCGTCTTGGCCACGTAAACATTGTGACGGCGTCACCTTATGCCCGTGACGCCGTCGCCTTCAGTATCTGACGCCATCTAGATAAAATCTAGGCCGTCTAAGCTGCGACGCCCTACTCTTTTAAAACCTGATGCTGTCACTTGATAATTAGTAATTTGGCTACTGGACCGTCACAAAAAATCCACGAAGGCGTCGCCATTTTGGCAGTGACGCCGTCCCCTTTTGGTTGTGACGCCGTCCCCTTCAGTTCCAGCAGCTTGAGTGTCTCGGTTCTTGACTTTGGCCATTTTCTTCGTATATTCGCGCCTTTTCGTCTGAATAAGTGTCATTCCAGCAATTTGCCTTCAAAAGACCTAAAAAGTGAAAAGGGACGGAATTAAGTAGTAACGGATACAAAAGTGATCAATTAAAGGCTTAAATGACCCCTCAAAAGTGTACCTTTTAAATCCTTATCAATATCCAAACACCCCTCATAAATATTGTGTAATTCCTTTGTAGTTGAGTCTTGTGTCATTTTTGTGTATAATTTTTTGGACCACATTTGACTTCCATTTAGCATTTGAAAGTTTGACTTTACAAATGTAAATTGTAAATTGGTAACTCATGGACCACAATTTGACCCATGGATTTGCAATTTTGACTTTAGAAAGTCAAACTGCAAATGGAAAATGGCCTTTACCATTTGACTCATGGATTGTAGTTTTACTTTCTAGAGTCAAATGAAAATGCTATATGGAAGTTTGCTTTCTAATTTCAAACTTGCAAATCCATAACAAATACAACCTTTTTTCAAAGTTGGCAAAAATCTCATTTACCACAATTTTGGCAACCAACATATGCACAACCTAAATTAGACATTTGCATTACCAACATATGCAGAAGCTAAATTTAATTAAACTATAGAAATAACAAAATACTTTATACAAGATTAATTGTCATAGGGTATTCAACCCATACATAAACTACAACCACTAAAAGAATTATACTAAGGCTGTGAGGGAAGCTCGGTGGAGTTTCAACAGCTTCCTAGCCAACTCCCAATTTATCTTGATATTTTCAGACTCAGCATCACTCAAATCGCTGACCCTGATATAAATCATCTTCAACAAGGGGGACCATGCAAGTACGAACTTTATTAAAGTTAATTCATTCTCTGATCTAGGAAAAGATCGAAACACCATACTCTCAAGCTACCCCGCCCTCATTGTCTTGATGTCTAAATCTAATGAATAAATTTTCAAAGGTAGAACACTAAGCGTGTATGAAGCCTGCAAAATCAGATAGTATTGAAATGCACAACCATGGCAATTTAAGATGATTTATTTGATACATATGCATTCCACTTGCTCTGATTTCTAGCATTTGTAAATTTGGAGATCCACGAATCATTTGAATGATGACTGATTGATGCGGATTCTTGTAAACCTCACAACGAGTTTTACAATCCTCCTAGGCAGTATACCTAACTGTTGTAGTGTAGTATAGGTAAGACACGATGGATTGATCATTCTCTAAGGGAATAGTTAGGTCTAAGGTGAGGGATGATTCTTTTTATATTTTTATAAAAGCAAGTTTCGGTATTTGATTGGGGGTTTTGATTATCAACTTTTTAAACTACTAATTGAACTAATTAAAACTTATAATTAAACTAAATGACAAGTGAATTAAATGAGAGATTCAAAAGATAGGTAAAAGCGTGTTTACTTAGATTTCACTACTCCCTATTTATCTCCTATTGATTAGTCGAATTGTCACATCCTTGTTTAATTGGCGCATTGTAATCCTAAGGTCGTATGGAGGTGCCAAATGCCCTATTTCTATGAATGTAATTGATAACAATCACAATTCACGCAATAAACACAACGAAAAGTCTACTAGTGCACTCTAGGACATGAATACGTTTCTTTGGACATTCAAGCTCGCAACACTAAAGGAAGAAGCAAGTTTTCCTAACCTAACGTGTAACAACCACTTAAACAAGAGACAATAATCAATAGTTAACAACTATGTTTTATTAGATCTAAGCAAACACTATATTAAATTAGCTAGGCATGAAAAAGATAATGAAACATGTAATGATAATTAAGCATGAATTAAATATAATGATATATTGGATTAACAGACTTATATGTGGGAAACTAGAAGGGGGTTGAATAGTTTCATTGCTTTTTAATTTAATTATAAAAGTTTACTTGGGAAAAACTTCGATTCAATCCTTTGTGAAATCAAACCACAACAATATGAATCCTACTTAACAATACTACAATAAACACACTACAACTATTGAAAGTAAGTAATGAATGTAAAGAGTAAGAGATGGAAAGATCAAATCGAGACAAATAGCTTTATCGTGGTTTGTTAACGAAGCTCTTATTCACTGTTACACACCATGCCTGGTTTGACCGAAAATTAAAAATTTTGACGCGGAAACGCATTAACTATAACGGAATTCGTTAAATGACAAGAATTCATGACATTACAACTTTTAAAATACGTTACAAGAACATATACTTGATTTCCCTTTAAAACGTTCTACACAATTACCATAACACAACCAAACAACCTGATGTGCTTACCGTGTGCAAGTTTTAAAAATTTATAAACACGATTTATCCGGCTATTACTATAAACACATACGAGCAAGTATACTCGTTCGCGATAGCAAAGGTGGGTAAGTCGAGATCGTCCCAAGGGATTTTGCTTTTTGAAATTGTTTTAAAGGATTGGTAACAAGAAAGCTTTGTCAAGGCTCTCTCCAAAAATGATGGTTTTAGTAAAATTCAATATAAAGAAACATATACTTGTGTGTAGTCTATAGGCAATCATAGTAAGTGTTCATGAAGGCTTGGTGTAAACTCTTGATGTGATGCACAAATCATAAGCAAATGATTTCCAACCCATGGTTTATGTTTTATAAAATCATTTTTAAGAACAATAACATATAGGTAATCCTTTCGGTCCTTATCCTAATGATTATCCTTTAGAAAATCCATTTGTTTGTAAAATGTTCTTATTAAACTTGTTCCTACGAATCTTTCGACCTTTCGCGATGAAAATGTTTCTAGTCTTGTTTCAATAAGTAAACATGGTGGTTGTCAATCACCATATCTCCATACTAGTTTCTCACTCAACTTTTTGGAATAAAACACAAGAGAAATCCTTTCGGTCCTTTTTCTTAAAACATGTTTTACCAACAAATCAAACAAGACTAGTAGTTTTCCAACAAACTCATTTAAACAAGATCATATATACATGCATCACATATGAGAACACTAGTATGATTTCCTACATCCATACACACAAGTATATTCAAGAACTACTCCATGATAATTATAACAAAACACAAGTAATAACAAAGTAATTCCAATAACTCAAAAGAATAGAAATCCATAACAAGTTTCATAGAATACCTAAACTTTTGGGATTACAAAAACTATAATTCGTGGATTATAGCAACCACACGCCTCCAATTGCCTAGCTTAACCGTATAACTCCAAATGATCAAAACAATGGACGAGAAATAGTCTCTCCAACCTCTTGGATGTTTTACAGTAATAACTAAACTTTTGGGATGAATAAAATGGTTGGTAATAGTTTTGGTGTAAACTATTACACTTTGGGTTGTGTCACACCTAGACTACTAAGTCTAGGTTCAATATATAGCCATAAAACCATAACTAACTGGCTAAAAACGTTCTCCACAAGTAAATAACAGGAAATGACCGGCCTCCAATGCTTATGTGGAGTTAAGGCAACATTAAATGAAAATTGTGTAACTCCAGTTCATGCAACCGGATCGGTTGCGCCTTGTTCACTTCGCCCAACCGGATTGGTTGCGGGCTCCAACCGAACGGTTGGACGCCTCTTGTACCCCCAGTTTTGACTTTTGTTGACTTTTCTTGATTTGCGCCTTTTTCTTTGATTTCGCTGATGATTTCCGAGACGAAACTTGATCTTTACTTGTTGTAGATACTTAGAAATCATTGCGCCTCCTAGTCATTGAGTCCAAGAGCTTCCTTACTCGACTTCCTTTCTCGGGAATTCTCCAAACGTGCATGAAAAATTCATTTCTTCATCTTTTGTGATACCTAGCTAAATACACATACACAATACGCATCTTTTGCACTTTTGCAACAGATATGATTAAATATAGCCGATTATCATACACAAAACCAACAATAACGCTACTAAAAACATGTTCATTTTAAGCGTTATCAAATTCCCCCACACTTAAGTTCTACTCGCCCTCGAGTAGGTCTAACATTTTCAAAAATCGATTTCAATAGTCTTGATACCGTGGTTACGAAAATTTAACAATCATCTCAAAAGAAATAATCATTAATTTGCTTTTAATATGTAAAAACATTAAAATGAACCAAACACTTTAGATAACACAACTAAACACCTCACGAATGATTTTAAGAATTCACTCAACACTCATATATTGGTGGTATATGTAAATCACTTAATGCCTAGTCATGATTAATGCTTTTTACCATAAGCTTGTACAAGTATCAAAACAAAGAAAATAAATTCATCAAAGAGGGCTTTTATTCGGGTTATAACGTTAAGGCTTCGGGTTTATAAAAGGTATGGATAAGGCATGGGATAGTTTATGAAATTGGTGTTAAAAAGAAAAATAAAGTCAAGTCTAAACCTCCTTGTTGCTAGCCATCATACAAACCACAATCCCGAAAATGATTATATCTTCTCCTCTTCACATATCGATCTCCAAACATATATAACTCAATTTAGCTCATTGGCCAATCAATATTCCTCATATAGCACATTGGCTATAACCATTTTTTTTAATAAGTTCCCCCACACTTAGTGTAAGCATACACCACAAAAAAATACAAATGAGAAAGACGTCTCCTTCAACTTTGTTGGAGAATGGTACACACTATAGACAAAGTGTAGCTTCTTCAAAATCATCAAAAACAATCCAACACTCCAAACAACTAGCAGCAAACCAATAGACATTACATGGGTTGGCTAAGGTTTAAGGTGTAAAATCTTTATGTATTTTTCTGGATTTAAACAAGAATGAAAAGATTGGCTCAAAGGGTGTAACTAAGGGTATCTAGTGCTAAATATGAGCACTAACAAATGGGTCCATATAAGGTGGTTAACTAACCGATGTGGTTAGCTAATATATCATCCGATGTAAAATGGAAGGCCATTTGGGTTAAATCCTACGATGCCTCTTATAACTTGAACATATTTTATCACTCGAGAGTGATTTTAACCGTAATGCATAACAGTACAAGTTCTAGAATCGACACAATCACCGGCACACTCATAGCAAATATAAAACAAAAGATGTGTTTTATACAAAAAGTAACCTCACAATTAAGTGGAAAAATGCTATAATGCGTGCTAGAAAATGCTATCGAATTCATAATGAATTACTTCCATAATTTGGTCCAAATCAAAAATTTTCAAAAACCTCATTTTACCATTGAAATACTCAAGTTGTTTTTAATATATATTAATAACGTGTGAAAACAACTAGACAATCAAGGGCGATTTCCTGTTAATTACTTAAATCCAAAAATTTGCCTAAAAATAAGACTAAAAAAATTAAAATCGTATCATTTTTGTTAATACAAATAAACCGTAAAAACGTTTATTTATATTTTACGATCTTCTAATGTTTTGTCAATAACAAACGTAAAATCATTTTAACGAAACAAATAAAATAAGTAAATGGTTTGAACTAATAGTTTCTAACATACCTACGTTTTCACAAAAAACACTAAAACAAGTATAAGTGATTTTATGATTTAATATTACATATGTACAACAACTAGTGTTTACATATTTGGGTAAAATATACACATAACTAGTATGTAGTATATTGGGTAATTTAAATGGGTAGAAACTTAAGTATCATAACCCATTGACCAAATACATTGAATGTAGTTGGGTACAACCCAAAGTCCATGACCCATGGAGCTTGACCCATAACCCATTGCATGACATCATGCTTATATCATATATGGATAATATCCATAACCCATGGTATTGACCCATACCCATACGACTAAGTGCATTGCACTCATTAGATACATTGCATCTAGTAAAGAACCTATGGATCAACCCATGACCCATGACCCATAACCAAAATACCCATGGGTAAAGAGGAGCGTCCCACGGATCCCTAGCTTTACGCTAGACTAAGGGTGAGCATTCCGACCGAACGGACCGGACCGACCGAAGGACCGACCGGACCGGTCCGGACCGAGACCGGACCGACCACATTCGGTCCGGTCCGCGGTCTTGGCATTTGGTCTAATTCGGTCCTCGGTCCGGTCCGGACCAAAACCGAAGGATTTAGGCTAATTTGGACCGGACCGACCGGACCGGTCCGGACCGAGACCGGACCGACCACATTCGGTCCGGTCTCGGTCTAGGGTTTATGCCGAAGTCGGTTTTCGGTCCGGTCCGGTCTTGGCCGGTCCGGTCCGGTTTTGAGACCATGCACAGCCCTACGCTAGACGGATCCTTTGTGGGAGGGATCTGAGGGATCCGGGGAACATTAGACATTTTCCTCTATAAATAGTGAGCCATTTCTTCATTGTTTCTCACCCCTTTCTAACATACTTTCTCCCTGAGTTAAAAACTCTCTAACCACAGATCCAAGTGATCTATGTTTGTAGTTTTGTTTTTGTGTGATCCTCTAGGTTCCTCTTAAAGGCGAGATCATCACCTTTGAAGTCAAGGAAGCTCAAGTCCATGAGTTGCCATACTTCCTCATCATCAAGACTACTGAAGTCCTCTTGTTGATGATTCTTTTCTTTCCTCTAAGAAGTGTAGTGTTGAAGACATTAGTGAAAGATGTCTCAAGTGTCAAGACGAAGACATTAATGAAAGGTGTCGATCGTCCGGATTATAGGCATTAGTGAAGGGTGCCTAGAAGTCAAGCCGCAAGACAATAGTAAAGGGTGTCTTGAAGATCTATTTAAAGGCATTAGTGAAAGGTGTCTTAGGTGTACATTCGATATGGTGTGTTTCGATGTACAAGATAGATTAGTATTAGATCCAAGGATATTGATATCCTTGATGATGTTGTAACAAGGAGTTGATCTCCTTTGGGATTAGTCGTTGGTGTAGTGTTGGGTAGTAGTTCCTCTATTGTAATGGAACTCGGTATCTAGCCTAGTACCAGATAAAGGGTAGGCGAGGTTGTGATAGGATTAGTTCTCCTTGGAGTGAAAGAACTCAGTGGTTAGCCTAGCACCGGATAAAAGGTAGGCGACGTTGTGTTAGGTGTGGTTCACCTTGGTGTGAAAGAACCCGGTGGTTAGCCTAGTACCGGAAAAAGAGTAGGAAACGTTGTGAAGGTTTCTCCACCATAAGGAGTCGGTGTTGTGTGGTTTTGTGCTTCTTACTCTTATCTTTTCATTACATACTTCTATATGTTTGTTTATCAACATCCAACACACACATCTAAATAGATTGACATAAGTCGATCTAAATATTTAAAAGAAAGTTTTAAATTGGTAAAACTATTCAACCCCCCCCCCCTTCTAGTTTTCCACAATTTTTCCTATTTTCTTTCCTCCCTGATTCTCTCCCGAACCACCTTCTTTTATTTCTCCGTTCACAAAACCGTAACAGATGATAAAAGGGCGACAGCCCGGGAGAAAAATGCAAGTTTACCAAGGATTAAAATATCCTTGGATCGTTTATGTCCTGGTGAGGCGTGATAATCCACATACAATGACTTGTGAATGCTGAAATGATATAGAATGTACAAAAACAGGAATCTGATTGACTAACACTAGGAATGTGAATAGTAATAGCTCTATCACAGCTATGCCGTTAAAAATGTACAATCAGAAACCTAAAAACGCAAAAGATATACAAACGTACGTTTTACTAAAACGTAAACGTTTAAAAACAAAACGACTATAACTATAATAGGGATTTGCATGTCTAGGCGACTTAAATGCAAATTAAATAAAATATAATATATAACTATAATTTACAAGTATATACAAAAGGTTAAGATAACTAAAAACTAAAACAACAAATACATATTTACATAATAATTACATAAATGTAACAAAAATGAAATAAGAAAAGAATTATAATTATACTAAGGAAATATAAAAATATCAAAATTTTGAAGTCATTTTAATTCTATTTTTACAATTGTTTAACCGATTAAAATCTAAAAACTCACGTTTACTAAATTTTATGTAAACGTACAAAATAAAAACGTGAATTCAGTCCAATACAACTTCCACAATTGTGAAAATTATATTTTTAGAATCCTAAAAATATAAGAAAATGATTAGAAAAGAAAAATAAATTTTTACACAATTAAATTAATTAATATAAATTAAAAATGAATTAAATGTATTTAAAATGAATTAAATAATAAGAAAATCTAAAATTAACTTAAATAAATGAAATAAAGAATTTGAAAAATCTAAAATATCATAAAATGAATTTTTGAAACTGAAAATATATTTTTTACATAATTATTCTATTTATTATTAATTATTTACTATTATTAAGTATTAAAAACTATAACTGATTTATTAAAAATACTAAATGAATACAGAAAAATCTGAAACTTTTTACAAAATTCTAAAATAAATACAAGAAGCTATGAAAAATATAAAAATGGAAGCTTATGTACAAAAATAAGCTAATGGGCAAAAGCTCCAAATGGAAGCTATTACTTAAGCTTGAAAAGGACTTCTTTTTGGCTTTTCTGTTTTCTGGACTTATAAAGTACTAATATTATACATATGTGATGAAAAATAAGCTATACAAACCAAGAAATAAGCATAGCATGAGCTTATGAGCCCAACAGTTAAGCTTTTGGCTTGACTGTTGGAGCTTAAGCTCATGATAAGCTCAAAATAAGCTATACAGATAAAACAAAAGGTGAACTAAGGTATACATCAGTCCAATGCAACAATATAAACAAGAAAAATGGACTGCTAAAGTGTGAGCTTATGGTTTAGACAATCAAGCTACAAACTTGACTTGGATGGAATTGAGGCCTCAAAGGACCTGTAATAAGCTCCACACTTGATAACAAAAGTAAAATAATATGTATACAAGCTATATGGACAAGTATAAACAAGCTAGTGTACTGGCATTTACCTAAAAGCTTGCAATAAGCTAATAAGCAAATCCAAAACCAAAGTACTGCAGAAGCAGTACTTTCACAAAATGGGACAAAAAGAAAGCTCATTGCAGCCCTAGTGAATGAGCTACAATGTCTAATTTAAGCATGGGAACCTATAATCTAGTGGGTTAGCTTCCAAAAGAAACTAAAATCACTAGCTAAGTCCTAGGAATAAGCTTTTGAGAGGCTTGTGGAAATGGTGCAAATGGACTGCATAAGCAGTCCATTGTTGTGAATGGGCAAACAACAAGCCTCATTTGAACCTATCAAATAAGCTCTAATAAGCTCAACTTGAAATTGAAACATTGAGATGGACTGCTTAGCTTCTCACAAAGCCAAGAATCACAATCTCAAGCTCATTAAGGAGCTTATAAGAGGCTTAGGTAATAAGCCCCACTCAACTGTTTGCTTCAGTTGAGTGGACAAAATGGGACAATATAGATGGATAGATTAAGCTAAGCAAATAAGCTAAATATGTAAAAATAATCATACACATAAATAAAAGACCACAAAGGCTACACAAAGAAGCCAAGTACACAAGCTAAGGTCAAATCTACAAGCTTTTGCAAGCTTGTGAATTTGACTCCTAAACCTGTGCACAGGGCATGGTTACAGATAAGGTAGCTAAAATAAGCTAAGAAATAAGTACTTAAAAAGCTGATAAAAGATAAACTAATATTTTTGTATTTTTCTTAAGCAGCTATATTTTGAAATCCCAAAAGGATTAAGACTAAAACTTAAAACTGAATCCTACACAAAATTATACTTTTTATTCAAAAACGACTATTTGAAAATTTTGACTTTTGTTCAAAACCAAAAGTTTGACTAAAATGGATTTTGAATTGATTTTAAGCACTGATGATGTTATGTTAAGGTGTTTTAAGACTGAATATAGCAAGATTAACAACTTTTGAACACAAAATAATGATCAAGCTTCATGAAATCTCAACAGTGGACAACCTATATAAGATCCAAAGTGATTTTGACTTTTTGCTTACAAAGACATGTTTTCTAGACTGAAATGAGTTAATAGACACATATGTAACATTAAACAAGTACAAACAACAACTCAAACACACAATAGCACAGTTAAAACTATCAAATCCAAACACACCTAAAATGGACTTTAATTAAGCTTTTCAATACATAGGACTGAGTAAACCAATTTTATCAAATCCACAGGCTTTCATCTGTTAAATTAGGACCTTTAAAGCTTAAACAAGTAGTTACACAAGGTTTAAACCATGATTATCAAAAATCATGTTCACACAGTCAAAATGGAATTTTAAGCATAACCAAATTCCAAAACACAACAAACTTATATTAAGCTATATTATCATTAACTAGTAACATATAAACATAGAAACATGATAATTAAAACAGAAGAAAGATTAAAACTAAGAAATGCAAAATTGAGAGAAATTGCTTACATGGTGATATGAACTGAGACTTAGAACAAATGGACAAGGTTTCACCTATTAGCTTACAAATAAGCTCCTAATACCCATAGCATTCCAAATTCAACCCTGCTTCACCATCTTCTTCATTTTCCCAAGATTTTTGATTTTTCATTGATTTTCTTGATTTTTATGATTTTCGAATTTAAAAGCTATTAATGCTTTAATGAATCTAAAAAACTAAATGAGCTCTTGTCAGGAGCTTATTTGGCTTATAAAAATCCATCAAACAACTACTTGACTTGAAATTAAAATGACATGAAATTTAAAGGAAATTAAAGCAAAAACTTAAAACTGACATTCAACTGAAATTAAACTTAAAATAAGGTTTCATTACACTACTGAAAGATAAAGTACAACATTTGAAAGATTTAAAGACATTTAAACTAAGAAAGCCATAAAAACTACAACTACGTGACTAAGGCTTAAGGCCAAAGTGATTTCTTCACTCTTTCTTCTTCCTTTTATATTCCAATGAGTTCCCACTAGTGCTCTGATTTGATCCCACCATCTTCCAGCCCTTGGATTGCTCAAATTCATCAAAACCATACATGTGTCTTTTTGGCGCCAAATATTTCTTTGAGCAGTTTTAATCATTTAATGAATTTGGTTGAGTTAATTAAAGCTTTTGTTGTTTAGGGGGTGAGGAGGGGACATAGTATGGGAGGGGTGAAGAAAAATTGGTGAAACCAGGTCTGGTTTTGAATTTCTGGTGGGGAAGAGATACTGCTACAGTAACACTGGTTTTAGAGCGCGTTTTCTTGGGTTTGACTTCGTTTGACCGTAGCTAATATTAAACGAGGGAGGGGTCAAAATGGGTTGTGGCTGGGGTCAAAAGGAATTGTGGCCTGGCTCAAGGTGCAAGACCAAGGTCCAAGGTTCATGGGTTTTGGGCTAATGTTGGGCCAGCTGGTTAGTGGATTGGATTTGGGTTTGATATGTTAAAAATATGTCCGTTTGGTTTAAGTGGTAAACAAGGACCAAAAGTGCAACTTAACCAAACTTCAAGGACTGAAAATGTAGCTTTTCCAAACTCTCACAAGGACCAAACATGACATAAATGAATAGTACATGGACCACTTTTGCATAAAATTCATTTAAAAAGGTCCAAGGACTATTTTTGCAATTTTTGGATTTTGAGGGACTAAAAGTGTAATATCCCAAAAGTTATCAAATTGTTCCATTTGTTAAATCATGCATAGTACAAGGGTATTATTTGTAAAATTCCAAGTTTAGAATACCCAGGGACCATTTTTGCCAATTTTGTAACTTGAGGGGTAAAAATTGCCATTTTGTGTAAACTTTCATCCAGGGATGTTTTGTGAACATTTTTGATTTCCCAAGGACTTAAGTTGACTTTTCATTCATTTAAAACATTTAGGGACTAGTTTTGACATTTTGTGTAACTCCAGGGACTGAAAACGACAATTGTTGTGAAATTGATCAATTTTCACTTGTTTTTCAATCTTTTGTACCTGAATCACATAAAAACACATTTTTATGAATTTGTATCATTTTGAGAGTCATTTGTGTGTTTTTGGTTGTTTTTGTGGGTTTTTATAATACAAATATATGTGTATTTAGACACATATCAAATCCCCCACACTAAACTATTGCTAGTCCCTAGCAATCTTTTGAAACTTTAATGGATTTTAAAAACTCTTTACCAGAAGCCATTACTTCCGGAGTAGCCAAATGTTTTAGTTCAAGTAAGAACCATGGTACACCGATAACCATGTGATTTTGAGCAAACCACCAGCTTTCAACGGATTAGATTTTGTCTTTACCGAAGCCGTACCATCGGACTAGCCAACTCTTAGATAAATTATCAATATTATCTTTGGTGAGTCGATTACCAATTATGGTTTTTCCACTGCCTTTACCACAAGCCATAATCTTGCGGGCTAGCCAACTCTTCACTTTTTAGGATATGGTGAGCTGAATACCATACAATTTTGGGCAAATTGCAGGCCATATAAACGGATTTGAGAAATCTTTACCAAGAGCCGTTTGCTCCTGGATTAGCCAATCCTTTTGTTTTACAGACAAGGCGGACTGATAACCAATTGAGTAAGTGTAAAACACTTACTCCAAAAAAAATTTTGGCCAAAAACGGGGGAATTGGTATAATTATATGATAAAATTCGCGAGAATTCCCCCCCACACTTAGAAATGAATATTGCCCTCAATATTCAAAGTACCGGCGGTTATGCCGAAACAAAGAACGTAAAAGGGAAATATTACGGCCATTATTTAGAAGATTTTTTTTTTTAGAAAATATATATATATATAACATGTGGGGCAACCCCCCCACACTAGGGTGGTAGAAAATAGAAAGAAGTCAGAAATATGGGAGAAAACCCATATGGTGCGTGCTAATGTTTTTGATAACCAAGTCACTAGCTTGACTTGACCCCGAATTAAATGGTTCATGGGGAAACTGAGTGGGATTGCCACTCAGAGATTGGGTGAGAAATTGGAGTGGGATTGCCACTCACAGAATTATGAATAATCATCACTTAAGATTAGTCTAAGAATCTTAGAAAGAAACTCAGAAAAGGCGAGAAGAATCTTTTTGATTTTTGATTTTATAAAAAGAAATGAAGAATATTTTTGTATTTTTTTGAAGTTTTATATATATATGTACAAAAGAAATTCCTAACAACCGCCCCTCGAAAGGGAATCTGGGTCTGACAGAGTTCAGCAACTGTAAACAGCCAACAACCAAATGTTGTAACTGAGGGACTTATCAAACTGGGCAAGTTGTGTGCAAAGGAAAAAAAATGTTTTTGTATTTTATATTGTTTTTGAAATCTGAAATATATTATATATAATATATACAAGGGATAGATATAAAACACAAGTACGTTATACGCAGCACACCTCCCCGCGGGCCAAAATTTGATTCTCTCCCGAACCACCTTCTTTTATTTCTCCGTTCACAAAACCGTAACAGATGATAAAAGGGCGACGGGAGAAAATGCAAGTTTACCAAGGATTAAAATATCCTTGGATCGTTTATGTCCTGGTGTGATAATCCACATACAATGACTTGTGAATGCTGAAATGATATAGAATGTACAAAAACAGGAATCTGATTGACTAACACTAGGAATGTGAATAGTAATAGCTCTGTCACAGCTATGCCGTTAAAAATGTACAATCAGAAACCTAAAAACGCAAAAGATATACAAACGTACGTTTTACTAAAACGTAAACGTTTAAAAACAAAACGACTAGAACTATAATAGGGATTTGCATGTCTAGGCGACTTAAATGCAAATTAAATAAAATATAATATATAACTATAATTTACAAGTATATACAAAAGGTTAAGATAACTAAAAACTAAAACAACAAATACATATTTACATAATAATTACATAAATGTAACAAAAATGAAATAAGAAAAGAATTATAATTATACTAAGGAAATATAAAAATATCAAAATTTTGAAGTCATTTTAATTCTATTTTTACAATTGTTTAACCGATTAAAATCTAAAAACTCACGTTTACTAAATTTTATGTAAACGTACAAAATAAAAACGTGAATTCAGTCCAATACAACTTCCACAATTGTGAAAATTATATTTTTAGAATCCTAAAAATATAAGAAAATGATTAGAAAAGAAAAATAAATTTTTACACAATTAAATTAATTAATATAAATTAAAAATGAATTAAATGTATTAAAAATGAATTAAATAATAAGAAAATCTAAAATTAACTTAAATAAATGAAATAAAGAATTTGAAAAATCTAAAATATCATAAAATGAATTTTTGAAACTGAAAATATATTTTTTACATAATTATTCTATTTATTATTAATTATTTACTATTATTAAGTATTAAAAACTATAACTGATTTATTAAAAATACTAAATGAATACAGAAAAATCTGAAACTTTTTACAAAATTCTAAAATAAATACAAGAAGCTATGAAAAATATAAAAATGGAAGCTTATGTACAAAAATAAGCTAATGGGCAAAAGCTCCAAATGGAAGCTATTACTTAAGCTTGAAAAGGACTTCTTTTTGGCTTTTCTGTTTTCTGGACTTATAAAGTACTAATATTATACATATGTGATGAAAAATAAGCTATACAAACCAAGAAATAAGCATAGCATGAGCTTATGAGCCCAACAGTTAAGCTTTTGGCTTGACTGTTGGAGCTTAAGCTCATGATAAGCTCAAAATAAGCTATACAGATAAAACAAAAGGTGAACTAAGGTATACATCAGTCCAATGCAACAATATAAACAAGAAAAATGGACTGCTAAAGTGTGAGCTTATGGTTTAGACAATCAAGCTACAAACTTGACTTGGATGGAATTGAGGCCTCAAAGGACCTGTAATAAGCTCCACACTTGATAACAAAAGTAAAATAATATGTATACAAGCTATATGGACAAGTATAAACAAGCTAGTGTACTGGCATTTACCTAAAAGCTTGCAATAAGCTAATAAGCAAATCCAAAACCAAAGTACTGCAGAAGCAGTACTTTCACAAAATGGGACAAAAAGAAAGCTCATTTGCAGCCCTAGTGAATGAGCTACAATGTCTAATTTAAGCATGGGAACCTATAATCTAGTGGGTTAGCTTCCAAAAGAAACTAAAATCACTAGCTAAGTCCTAGGAATAAGCTTTTGAGAGGCTTGTGGAAATGGTACAAATGGACTGCATAAGCAGTCCATTGTTGTGAATGGGCAAACAACAAGCCTCATTTGAACCTATCAAATAAGCTCTAATAAGCTCAACTTGAACTTGAAACATTGAGATGGACTGCTTAGCTTCTCACAAAGCCAAGAATCACAATCTCAAGCTCATTAAGGAGCTTATAAGAGGCTTAGGTAATAAGCCCCACTCAACTGTTTGCTTCAGTTGAGTGGACAAAATGGGACAATATAGATGGATAGATTAAGCTAAGCAAATAAGCTAAATATGTAAAAATAATCATACACATAAATAAAAGACCACAAAGGCTACACAAAGAAGCCAAGTACACAAGCTAAGGTCAAATCTACAAGCTTTTGCAAGCTTGTGAATTTGACTCTAAACCTCACAAGGGCATGGTTACTGAATAAGGTAGCTAAAATAAGCTAAGAAATAAGTACTTAAAAAGCTGATAAAAGATAAACTAATATTTTTGTATTTTTCTTAAGCAGCTATATTTTGAAATCCCAAAAGGATTAAGACTAAAACTTAAAACTGAATCCTACACAAAATTATACTTTTTATTCAAAAACGACTATTTGAAAATTTTGACTTTTGTTCAAAACCAAAAGTTTGACTAAAATGGATTTTGAATTGATTTTAAGCACTGATGATGTTATGTTAAGGTGTTTTAAGACTGAATATAGCAAGATTAACAACTTTTGAACACAAAATAATGATCAAGCTTCATGAAATCTCAACAGTGGACAACCTATATAAGATCCAAAGTGATTTTGACTTTTTGCTTACAAAGACATGTTTTCTAGACTGAAATGAGTTAATAGACACATATGTAACATTAAACAAGTACAAACAACAACTCAAACACACAATAGCACAGTTAAAACTATCAAATCCAAACACACCTAAAATGGACTTTAATTAAGCTTTTCAATACATAGGACTGAGTAAACCAATTTTATCAAATCCACGGCTTTCATCTCATTAAATTAGGACCTTTAAAGCTTAAACAAGTAGTCACACAAGGTTTAAACCATGATTATCAAAAATCATGTTCACAGCAGATCAAAATGGAATTTTAAGCATAACCAAATTCCAAAACACAACAAACTTATATTAAGCTATATTATCATTAACTAGTAACATATAAACATAGAAACATGATAATTAAAACAGAAGAAAGATTAAAACTAAGAAATGCAAAATTGAGAGAAATTGCTTACATGGTGATATGAACTGAGACTTAGAACAAATGGACAAGGTTTCACCTATTAGCTTACAAATAAGCTCCTAATACCCATAGCATTCCAAATTCAACCCTGCTTCACCATCTTCTTCATTTTCCCAAGATTTTTGATTTTTCATTGATTTTCTTGATTTTTTATGATTTTCTGAATTTAAAAGCTATTAATGCTTTAATGAATCTAAAAAACTAAATGAGCTCTTGTCAGGAGCTTATTTGGCTTATAAAAATCCATCAAACAACTACTTGACTTGAAATTAAAATGACATGAAATTTAAAGGAAATTAAAGCAAAAACTTAAAACTGACATTCAACTGAAATTAAACTTAAAATAAGGTTTCATTACACTACTGAAAGATAAAGTACAACATTTGAAAGATTTAAAGACATTTAAACTAAGAAAGCCATAAAAACTACAACTACGTGACTAAGGCTTAAGGCCAAAGTGATTTCTTCACTCTTTCTTCTTCCTTTTATATTCCAATGAGTTCCCACTAGTGCTCTGATTTGATCCCACCATCTTCCAGCCCTTGGATTGCTCAAATTCATCAAAACCATACATGTGTCTTTTTGGCGCCAAATATTTCTTTGAGCAGTTTTAATCATTTAATGAATTTGGTTGAGTTAATTAAAGCTTTTGTTGTTTAGGGGTGAGGAGGGACATAGTATGGGAGGGTGAAGAAAATTGGTGAAACCAGTCGGTTTTGAATTTCGGTGGGGAAGAATCTTTCACAAGAATAACACTTGGTTTTAGAGCATTTTCTTGGGTTTGACTTAGTTTGGACCGTAGCTAATATTAAGCGAGGGAGGGTCAAAATGGGTTGTGGCTGGGGTCAAAGGAATTGTGGCACGGCTCAAGGTGCAAGACCAAGGTCCAAGGTTCATGGGTTTTGGGCTAATGTTGGGCGGTGGTTAGTGGATTGGATTTGGGTTTGATATGTTAAAAATATGTCCGTTTGGTTTAAGTGGTAAACAAGGACCAAAAGTGCAACAACAAACTTCAAGGACTGAAAATGTAGCTTTTCCAAACTCTCACAAGGACCAAACATGACATAAATGAATAGTACATGGACCACTTTTGCATAAAATTCATTTAAAAAGGTCCAAGGACTATTTTTGCAATTTTTGGATTTTGAGGGACTAAAAGTGTAATATCCCAAAAGTTATCAAATTGTTCCATTTGTTAAATCATGCATAGTACAAGGGTATTATTTGTAAAATTCCAAGTTTAGAATACCCAGGGACCATTTTTGCCAATTTTGTAACTTGAGGGGTAAAATTGCCATTTGTGTAAACTTTCATCCGAGGATGTTTGTGAACATTTTGATTTCCAAGGACTTAAGTTGACTTTTCATTCATTTAAAACATTTAGGGACTAGTTTTGACAATTTGTGTAACTCCAGGACCTAAAACGACAATTGTTGTGAAATTGATCATTTTTCACTTGTTTTTCAATCTTTTGTAACTGAATCACATAAAAACACATTTTTATGAATTTGTATCATTTTGAGAGTCATTTGTGTGTTTTTGGTTGTTTTTGTGGGTTTTTATAATACAAATATATGTGTATTTAGACACATATCACTCCCCCATACTTAAGTTTTGCATTGTCCTCAATGTAATAAAAATGAACTTCAAAGTAAAGAAAATGGGAAAAGAAATAGTAAAAAAGATACCACAGGATAGAATATGCAATACGCATATTGGGTCATAAGCAAGCATGTGATTTATCCAACTCCAAATATTTGACCAACAATAAGCTTCCGTCACATCCATCCTGCAAACAAAAGCGCAAAATCTGCGATACACAAAACAAAACAAGCAAACAATCCAAATGCTACTAAAAATATGAAAAATATACAAAGTATGATAATCATCCTAAATAAATAGTTAAGAGATAGATATAATATTGTTCAACACATGATAACCATTGTTTTGAAACCATAATCAAGAATGATCCACGATCATTAGAGTCATCCTCACTATATCATCACCTTCTTCATCATCATCGCTTTCGGTTTCATAGTTCTCCTCCTCATCAACGATTGTGTAAACCTTTCTCTTCTTCTTCTCCTTTGCAACGCCCGATGAAGATCCTACAACATCATAGCTTGATCCTCCAATCTCGGGTAATCTACCATATGTGCAGATTGTAGGAAATGGTGCATATCAAGGATATGGATACGGATAGGGTCGGGATAAGAGGTGTAGGGGAAAGGATATGGTGGAACATTAGATTGGATTGTAGGGTCGCAACTCGTAATTGGCTTCTTGAGCCATATGTTGAAAAATCGGCATTGAATAATCATTGATGTAATTGTTTCTCAACATCATCGAATCTCTCCAAACTTCCCTAAGACCAATTTCATTCAAATGTTGGTTCCACTCTCCCCAACCTGAGTCAAAACTACTAGACGTACCCGTTTGCACGTTTCCCATCAGTATATTGCCCATTGGCACATTTTTCTGCGGTGGTTGTTGTTGTTGTTGTTGTGGTGGTTCAATCCATCATAACGTTTCTTCTTATTCAAAGCATTTCCAAAACCATTTGCATTCCAAATCTCACAAAACTTTGGCTCTCCACACTTAGCCAATTCACTACTATTGTAATACCCAAGATTCCTTGCCAACCTTGTCACAAAATGGCCTCCACAAATATTGCTATTACCTTTAATTTCTGGGGCTCTCCTAGACAAATACTGCTATGAGCCAAGCATTTAAGTCCTTAGTTTCCTCCAATAACATCATAACCCACAAGTCCGCTATGACATTTGTCCCTGCTTCAACTCTATGAAGCGGCCCATTACTAGCAACTTGTGTAGCACTCTCATCAATGGATTCCTAATGGTTGCAGCATTCCTCCTAGCATAAGAAGGATCTCCCACTCGATTCCATGGCGGGGATGCTAGGGTATTCTTTTTCAAACCTCATAAGCCTCGAAAAATGAGCTTCAAACAATCGATGCTTTACCTCATTCGGTTCATACAAGCCAAGAGCAACAACAAAATCCGGCAATGTGTAGGCGTGATCCTGCCCACATAGCCTAAAACAAACACAAACTTCTTCCATGATGTTTCGAACGTTGACCTTTCTTTCAAAGTACATGGTCGGAAAGAACTCCATACACCATTCACGATAAACCTCTTCATTAATGCTAAACGCTCTTTCCCATGACAAATCATCAAACGAATCCCCATTAACCGGATAGACATAAGACATCCGTGATCATATTACGCAACTCATTTTCACACTCATACTCGGCTAAAAAATCCCAATCAATCACCCTTGGAACCAAAGCCGTCCTATTTTGCAACTTTGATAATCGTTCGAAAGCATGTTTCTCTCGTGGTGAGATCTTTGAACTTCAAGTTTGCATTAAACCGCCACCTTCAAGCTATCGTGACTTTCTTCCTTGCGTTCCTTTGGCAATACTTGGCAACAATCGGGTTTAGTGGAACCCGTGTCGAACTTGAACAACCTACAACATTTCTCTTTAGAAATCATAAATATAAGTCAATATAAGAGTGTTAGAATAAACGGGAAGGTCTATGGAAGCCTCTAAGGTCTACTTCAAAAATTCGAAAATTTTCAAAACAGAACGTGGAACCGGATCGGTTGAGGAGGAACCGGATCGGTTCCACCTGCTTCCTCTATCCAACCGTTCGGTTGCGCTTCGCAACCGGATCGGTTCCTCAACCTGCAGAAGGCTTTGCCTTTAAATCCATTTCCCACTAGATTTTTCTAAGTCCAATTCACTCCTAGACTGCATTCTAACATTATCAATGGTTCCCACATCCTCAAATTGTTCTAAATTCGTTTCCAAAGCTTCCAATCATCAAATATTCATCTTGCTTAGAACTCAACAATATCAACCTCAATTCTCAATTACTTGTTCTAATCAACAATGTGGCATCTAAAATTCATTAAAAACGCATCATCTACCAACTAGGAATCATCAATTGCAACTTAATTGATTCAATGGCAAAACCTAATTAAATCTGAAAATTCAATTATCAAATACTCATTCCGTGTTGAATCAATCACTACAATTCTTTTTGCAATGCATTCCTATATCAATTACCCACTTAATCCTAAAAGATTACAACTTAATTCGAATTCTATAAAAAAAAACCCCCAAATTAGTGACCTAATTTGTAATTCGAATCAAATGCTCTAATTAAACCTTAATTAAGTTAATTGCTTGCAGATGCTTACTTGCTTAGGTGCCATGATGATCTTCTACAACTTTTACAATCTTCAAATAACTTCTAATGGTTGAATTTTGAAAACCATGGAGGATTAGTGTGTGTGTTTTTCACGGAAAATTTGATTTTTGGTATATATACTTGCATGCAACCGGATCAGTCATGGACACAACCGTTTCGGTTTGCATTTTTGCAGAATTTTGCCTTTTTAACTTTACTTGGGCATTTTACCTTCCAAGTAACAGTCATTTACTCAAAAATCCGTTTAAAGATGCACACAACATTCATCCAACCATTTGGAAATTTCAACAACATCTAATCTCAAAAACTAAATCGTCATACTCATAACTCAAACTAAAACAAAAAATGCATCAATTAAATAACTTCAAAATAATAAGAGAAAATAAAAATGAAATGAAAAACAAGAAATCCTAAATGCATAAAATGAAAAGTTCATGAAAATCAAGCAAACAATTGCTTGTTATTATGGTGTTTTGCTTCTCCTTATTACTCCTCAAAATACTCATGCCTTAAGATGTCCTCACTTAGAAATTTCCCTGTCAATTCACGGTGTGTTTCGTAAGTTTTGAACTTCCTTATAAATCTTCTCCCATCCGGGCATAGTATATCAAATTTGACGTGCCATTCTCTGTCTCCATCCTCTCTTTTGTAAACACTTGACCCTCGGGTCCCCATTCCAAATTTTTGAGTTGAACCGGGAGAGAACCTAAGAAATCGGCTAGCTTCTTGTAAACAAGGATGTTTTTGAATGGATTGTAAAATGCTTCCACCGCTAGTGCGCGTTCCATCTCATCCTTAATATCAAAGTATGGTGGAGCTAGTGGTCCATACATCGGGTTTCCATGGACATCAAGTCCAATTTCAAAACAAGTCAAGTCATCGTCCGCTTCCATCAATTCTAAATCTTCCATGAATTCCAAAACTGGTCCCCTCGGTTTGGGATAATAGGTTTGTTTTGAGATCCCATCATCGATTGTCATCGTACCCCTACTCATATCTTTGATTGCACCACATGTGCGTAGGAACGGTCTTCCTAGTAGAAGAGGTAGACTCTTATCAACCGGGATGTCTAGAACTAGAAAATCGGCCAAGTAGGGTTGATAGCCAATTTGAACCCTTACGTTTTTCACCTCCCCCATCGCTTTTGCTTGGGAGTTATCCGCCATGGTAAGTTTTGAGTGGTTTGGTTGTGGTTTACTAAGTCCCAACGTCTTAAATAATGGATAGGGCATAACATTGGCCGAACCGTGTCACCAAAGCATACATTGGCGTGGTCCCATTAACCTTAATCGGCAAAACAAAATTTCCCGGGTCTTTCTCCTTACGTGGCATACCCCTAAACAAAATCCTATCTCTATCCTCCTCCGATAGATCTTTTTCCTCCAATCTTGCTCTTGCTAACATCATCGCATCTAGTTTCTTGCGGTATAAAACATAATCTTGTAATTTTTGATCAAGGTTTTCCAAGATGGCTTCTTTTTGGTCTTGGGTTAAAGGTTTGAAGGTGTTTGGTGTATTGGGTGGTGAAGGTGTGTAATCATTGTTTTTGTTGGTGGATGTGGTAGGAGTTAATTTGTTGGATGAGGTTTTCTTTCTATTAGCCTTCCCCATCTTAACGACTTCCACATTTTCCTTTTCCATATTAGCACATAATTCCACAAGCATTTCATTCACCCATTTCTCCTCTTCCAAGTCGGTGATGTTGATCCTCATCTCCCCTAAAGCAAAGTCCACTTGACATTTGGTTGTCACAAGAAAATCCGCAAAACATCGTTAGGCTCATCAGTTTCCTTCCTCCAAGACAACAAAATCGCCGAAAATGTGACCATGAATGTTAACCTTAAGATTCTTAACCATTCTCCTCCGTAAGCTTCAATCCAAACGTCCATGTGGCCAATTTGATCAAGAACTTTCTCCACAATATAATTTTCACCATAGGCCATGTTTAGTTGAGCGTCCCACGCACTCACCCCCTCGACACTACAAGGCGTACCGAACCTCATAAGTGGTGAATCATACTCCGTTAGTGGTGCTTGCATGAATACCACAACTCTACCCGTCTTAGGAAGTTGAACCTTGTTCTCTCCCACTTCTTCCACATTATCCGCATCAATACCCAAGTCCTTCTTACTCTCTTCTAAAATATTCCCAATCTTCTCCAACGAATTCCCGGTGTCTTTGAACATCTCATCCAAGTTACGTAGGTACTCAGAAATTCCGCTTAAACTATCCATAACAACTATCTAACAAGACAAAACCAAACCAAAGACAAAAATCCAAATCATTAGCGTTATAGTTAGTATAAACAAAAGCAAACTACAGAAACATATACTAAACAAGTAAAGACACTTAACAAAACTAAAAACACAAGCTAAAACTCAAAATCAAAAAACTAGAAAAAATTTACCGAGAGCTCCAACCGGATCGGTTGTATAACCGATTCGGTTGGTGGTAAACTTCTTAACAAAACTTAACCGATCCGGTTCATTCGAGCGGTTGGATCGACTCACTTAAATTTTATTTTTTTATATATATATATATTTAAACCTGTTAATTTAATTTAATTAAAGACCATTAATTGTACTTAAACTCTTAATTAAATGAGGCTACTCATTATCCTTATTAATTATAAATATTAATTAAGTTAATTAATCAAAACTATTTTAACTAATCTACTTAACTACTCATTAAAACTATTAACCCATAAAAACTGAAAATTAACTAAGTTAATAACTGTAATTAAGACAAAATTAACTAAAAAGTAAATAAAACTAAAAATGATTAAATCTAAAAAATCTAAAAATTACTAAGAAAAGCATAAACAATCTATAAGACACTCTATAAAAATCAGAAATGATAAGAATTAAACTAAAAACTATAACACAAAACACTAGATAAACTAAAAACTATGAAAACCAAAACAAAAACTTTTCCGAGAGCACCTTTCGGTTGCTCGCGCAACCGATTCGGTTAGCCTCTAAACCAATATTTTATTTTATTTTTTTATTTTTTTATTATTATGAAATCTAATTTTAATATTACAAATTTTACAGAATCTTAACAAGATCAAAATACTTAAAAATCCAAAATCCCATGGCCCAAAACTTGATGTGCTTACCGTGTGCAAGTTTTAAAAATTTATAAACACGATTTATCCAATTATTACTATAAACATATGAAAGCAAGTATACTGTTCATAGCAAAGGTGGGTAAGTCGAGATCGTCCCAAGGGATTTTGATTTTTGAAATTGTTTTAAAGGATTGATTAAGTAACAAAGCATTGTCAAGGCTCTCTCCAAAAATGATGGTTTTAGTAAAATTCAATATAAAGAAACATATACTTGTGTGTAGTCTATAGGCAATCATAGTAAGTGTTCATGAAGGCTTGGTGTAAACTCTTGATGTGATGCACAAATCATAAGCAAATGATTTTCAACCCATGGTTTATGTTTTGTAAAATCATTTTAAGAACAATAACATATAGGTAATCCTTTCGGTCCTTATCTTAATGATTATCCTTTAGAAAATCCACTTATTTGTAAAATGTTCTTATTAAACTTGTTCCTATGAATCTTTAGACCTTTCGTGATGAAAATGTTTCTAGTCTTGTTTCAATAAGTAAACATGGTGGTTGTCAATCACCATATTCCCATACTAGTTTTTCCTCAACTTTTGGAATAAAACACAAGAGAAATCCTTTCGTCCTTTTCTTAAAACATGTTTTCTTAAAAATCAAACAAGACTAGTAGTTTTCCAACAAACTCATTTAAACAAGATCATATATACATGCATCACATATGAGAACACTAGTATGATTTCCTACATCCATACACACAAGTATATTCAAGAACTACTTCATTATAATTATAACAAAACACAAGTAATAACAAAGTAATTCCAATAACTCAAAAGAATAAAAACCCATAACAAGTTTCATACAATACCTAAACTTTTGGGATTACAAGAACTAGAATTCGTGGATTATAGCAACTACACGCCTCCAATTGCCTAGCTTAACCGTATAACTCCGAATGATCAAAACACTGGACGAGAATGAGTCTCTCTGACCTCCTGACGCGTTTACAAGTAATAACTAAACTTTTGGGATGAATAAAATGGTTGGTAATAGTTTTGGTGTAAACTATTACACTTTGGTTTGTATCACACCTAGACTACTAAGTCTAGGTTCAATATATATAACCATATAACCATAACTAAGCGGCTAAAACGTTCTCCACAAGTAAATAACAGGAAATGATCGGCCTCCAATGATTATGGGGAGTTAAGGCAACATTAAATGAAAATTGTGTAACTCCAGTCCATGCAACCGGATCGGTTGGCGCTTGATCCTTCTCAGCCCAACCGGATCGGTTGTGGGATCCAACCGAGCGTTTGCCAGCCTCTTATTACCCCAGTTTTGACTTTTGTTGACTTTTCTTGATTTGCTTTTTCTTTGATTTATTTGATGATTTCAAGCGAAACTTGATCTTTACTTGTTGTAGATACTTAGAAATCATTGCGCCTCCTAGTCTGTAAGATATAACTTTTCACATACACATCATAACATTAACACAAGGTAGCATATAGATGGAATTCTAGAGAGAGAAAGTTAGAGGTTTAGGGTACTTAGTGAGAGAAAGTGAAAGATATTATTATGAGCTCCAACTCTCTACCTTGGGAGGTAGAGAGTATTTATAGTCTTACATAAACGCCACACATCGGGCGTGGATCGGCATCTGATGGGTAAAGACCCGTCAGTCCTCCACGGTGTTACTTAACTAAATACTACTTAACTTAAAATAACTACGACTACGAGCTTTCTAGCGATTACATATACTTGAGGTGACCGACTCTTTAATACATGGAATTTCTAATTCCTAACAATCTCCCCTAAGGAGGTCACCTCAATCATGCACTAAAATTACATTGAATACAAACAGATATGACATTAACAATTGTTCTTGCATTCTTGATGTAGTCCTTTGTTCCTAAGCTCGTAGTCATTGATTCTTCACATTGCATGTTTGGTTACTTCAAGTGGAGGTCTTTTACTGATCCACGTGATAATAATGTTGAGACAGCTTTTGAGATCATCTAGTAGAAAATCTCGATACATCCTTTGTGGTGTTGGTATTATATGATGTTGTGACTTTAGGACCGACATGCTCACATTCTAGATCATGATATCTTCTCATCAGAGTAGCGGAAGCATTTGTTGAATCATGATATTGGCGGCGTAGCGAAGCATGGAGTGAAAATATCAGAGTCATTGATGCACTAATCATGATTACTTTTGAGATGAATGTGTTAAGTGAGCATGCGGCTATGGATTGACCGCTTCATTCGACAAGTTTTGCAAGCGTCGAGCGTACACGCATACGATTAGCAATAAATCGCACGAAAGTGTCTTTGATCACTTTCGTTGAATTGAGGTACATGGCCCACGGTTCCCGTTGATGTTACAAGTACGCTTGCTGTGATCAGGTATAATCTCAAGAATTTCCTTGCAGGTTTAGCTTCTAGCGTTCTCAAACCGGAACATCTCAAAGAAGACAACACGGAGTGAGTGAACCGGCGAATTTGAGTCGCGATTGATGAAAAGATATTTGAAAAACAATCAGTATTGCTCAATAGAAATTATTTTTGCAATATGAAGGTTTTAATGAAAATCAATTATCAATCATAAAACACCTTTTGATTTGAAAAATTAGTACACGGTCGACATGCTAATGAAAAGAATTTTAAAGCACATAGACCGGTTTTGCAAAGGTATCCGTCAATCCATAACTGAACCGGGATTGATTCAAAAGATTGAATCACCCCATTGTTTCTTTCAGGTTGTCACATGGTTGATCTGTATAATAGATCTCACATGCCACCTACCGGGAGCTTGTTAGATGTTGGCTCCAGAAGGCTTTCCATCTTCACAGTGAATATGTAAACACATCACTCGGATGTTACGGCAATACCACAAGGATAATGCGTAGGACTCAAGATATAATCTCTCTTTCCACATTGTGTGAAACAGAGTCTTCATTGAAAGTGTCCTAATGAGATTTATTGATGATCTCGTGGCTCTAGACTCAATTTGTGCATATTTGGATCCTGTGCTGGAGACTAGGGAGAGGGTCTCCTTCTTCAATATCAACAATCTCTAAGAGAAAGTCGATAGATAATGTCGGTTCCCCGTGAGAATGAAACAAATCCTTTTAAGAGGAACTTGAGTGGTTTGGAAAGTTGAAGTGCAGTGCGTCACTGGGTCCATGACGTCTTGTCTTCAATACCGATGTTACCATCAGTAGCATATGAATTGAACCCGGTTTCCGCCCTAAGGTTGAATAAATGGAGGGCTATTTGTTTTCACCCTTTTCTCATTCAATTCTTTTTAATTCTTCAACCCCTTCAATGCTTACCGAGACTTCATAGCTAGAACCTTGTTGGGTTTATTCGATTACTAGCTCGGAGTCTCAGCACTCTTCCCATTCCTCATTTTCTCCTTTTATTATCATACCTAAGAACTCTACACTAACTAGTGGATAGTTCCTGGGTAGATCCCTCCGGTTCTGGCGGATCATGGGAACACATACCTAACCTTATCGTCCTTATATCACCATACATAATGTAAAGTTGGTCAGTCTTTTTGGTATTGTTCGTCTGCCATAGGAACCAATTGAAAACCATTTGAAAATCAATCCAGATACTTGTGATATATTATCAAAACATTTTGTAACTGAATTGTTTTTGATATTTTTAGAATAAGTGCTCCCCCTCAACATGTGCATCAAATGTTTGAAATTGTTTTGCACACGGAGGCAAGAGAAAGAAATTAACTTCTTTGTTTACCATTTTCTAAAAATATCACCATCACTTCCTTGATCAAATCAAGTAGATAAAGCATTTCCAGGAAGGATGAGGTTTCCATGAATTTGCTCCCCTCAATATGTGCCTCGAGGTTTGAAAAGAGTTTTACACATTACTAGAGGAACATGCACATTGAGATAAGTGATCACGTTTCAAATCATTGTGGTTTAATATAGATGCTCCCCCTCAATGTGTGCATGGAAAATTTGAAATCGTTTGTCACTTACGGGGAGGCAAACATGCTAATCACTTAAGAAACCATTTATCGAATTATCAGTTTAAATCCAGTTTAAATCACACTTCTCCCCGATCACAATTATTAAAACATTTGAGATTTGTGATCTCTGTAGATTTAAATTGATTTTGAAAGCTTTTAAGGAGAATTGTGATTATGAAAGCGTTTTAAGCGATAAGGATCGATGTTGAGATTTTAAACTCCATTGGTTAAACATGCATGTACATCTTTTGAAAACAATTTAATGCCAAATAACTTTTAATTTAATTGAAATCATTCTCCCCTTCAATCAATGACATAGGTTGTTGATTGAGCGATAGAGATTTTGATGATAAGTCCGATGATTATCAAAAATAGAGACCGAGTTATTTTTCAAAGCATTTAGCGCAGATAAATGTTATAGAATCGAGCATGGAATTTGAAAACATGGCTCGTTCTTTCTTTTAAAACGGGTTATTGCACGAAAATGACAATAAACCATTTTTCTCTTTCTCAAACATAATTTTTTGATTTTTTTTTTTTTTTTTTTTTAAATTGAACAACATCTAAAGTCCGTGTCATTCTTTGAATGAAACACAAGACCGTAGATATAATCGAACAGAGAAAAACATGACAAATAGACAATATTTTTTGAAGATTTTTCGATATTTTCAGATTTTTATGGATTTTGAAAGTTTTATATTTTTCTATTTGGTTTTATAGGGTTTTATAATTTTGTATTTTGTTTTTCGAATAAATATTTACATGAGATAAATTAGTTTAAGAGAATGATGAAATGAGTACCGAGATAAAGATATCGTTAAGACGTTGTAGAAGAAAGGAATCAACATCTCTTAAACTTTCGCCACCAAAGCATTCGAGGCTTCTAAGAAAATTGTCTGGACATGAGCCTTCTCAATTTGAATCTTTGGTAGCTTCCCCCCAAACCGACAAACATCGAATAAAGACCATTTCCCTAATAAGTATAGTTGAATACAAAGCGGTCTCATTGATTGAAGCTCACCTACAAGAACCACGAGAACACCGAAGTAACAAGTTGAAACATTGATCGTCTCGGTGGTTATCAAATCCGATTAGCGATTCACGACCGATCACATGAACTCACAGGCATCCCCGATGTACACCTTACTCTTCGAGTTTGACCAGTTGTCTATTTAGGGGAACAATATATCAACATCTTCATTTTACCAAGTGCATTCCGGTTATATAACATATAACCAATCATCACATAATGTACACATGTACCCAACAAGAGTAGAGACGATGACATCCATGTAACATGTTGAGTCACTAATCATCTCTGTGGATGTCAACTCTGAAATAACTGAATTAGCTCGATCAAGTGAACATGTTGTGCATATAACCGGAAGCACTTTATCATAAACCGAATATAAGATGTCGATAAAGGCGTATCATCTCCGTTCCAAATATTCTTCTCACATTTCTTCAAGCCAACACCGAAGTAACATAATATATCCATAAACTTGAAATCTTGTGCGAAGAACTCAAATAGCCCAAATGAATCTGTGAGAATCAAGCTGCTACATAAACTCTCTCTGACTATATTTATCAACCCATATGTAGACAATTTGAAGTGACCACCGCTTAAGAAAAAACCAATATACCAAACTTGAAACTGAAGTCGAATTTCCCGTATTTGTGTCTTAAGCTTGCACTTAAAGATGGAAGAACGGTGTCGAGAATTTATGCACCAAGAAAATCTCTTAAGTACTCAATACTCAATTAAAGTATGAGACATTAACACCTCTTGCGATTGTCCACAACGTAATATACAGCATGCGTGACCTGAGTAAAACAACGTAACTCCTAATAGTGATAGTTAACCGGGTCTTCAACCATCCACCTCATTTCTGGTAACAGATAACCCAAGACTTCAACTCTAATTCTTAAGCTCGAGCAAGTTATCAAATAAGATCACGCCTTTGTGAACGTCAACTTCAACCTCAAATAAGTGATAAAAGAGTAACTTCGAAGTAATCAACTTGTGTCAAATGCCCAACATGTGAATAAACATAAAATCGGATGTACATTCACCCTTGAATGAACCAGGAACAAATGATGCCTCAACATCAATGTAATCTTCCTAAAAGTATTCATGTAGAGACGATCGGAGGATACACCAATAACTTCGAGCGAATGAGGTAGACATTTTCCTTGACGTTCATGTGGTTGATTTATAGCATGTACGATGTGAGGAACAATAATCCATGAAGATTTGGCAAAGGAATACCAAAGAGTGGATCATTATTCATGAACAATAATCCGTGAAGATTTGGCAAAGGAATACCAAAGAGCGGATCATTATTCATGAGTGCAACTGCAATATTATGATAATCATTATCTACGCCTTGAGGAATAAGCGGAGATAGGGATTTTTGAGTAGTGCGAGTTGTACTTCTTTGATGATCATCAAACATATCTTGAACTCATGAATCACATAGTCTTTGATGATCATCAAATATTCGCTAGCGGTTGTAAATACTCATCAAACATATCTTGAACCAATGAATCCCAAACAATAAATCCCATTTATCCTTAGTGAGTGAAACATTAGGCGTTGGAGGAGAGTCATCAAACTTTAAGTCATATAACCATTATTCAAACATCCATCATCATTTAGTATATTCACTCTTCTCATAAATCCCATTTATCCTTAGTGAGTGAGAGTCATCAAACTTTAAGTTGTATAACCATTATTCAAACATCCATCATCATTTAGTATATTCACTCTTCTCCCCTCAAAAATTGCATCCGAAGTTGCCATTTTGATTTAGCAAGTGAATAAGAATATACATTAATGAATGTAGATCCATTTGATGACTGAATGAGCATGGGAGAAACATGAAGCTTGTTGATGAAGAATGTCGATGGGATTGGTCATAAACATGAATTTCTCTTCTCGAAGATAAAAGCGCTGAAGCGTACACTTTTCTTTTCTTTGAGGAGCGGGGCCTGGTGTTATCTGCGACGCCATAATGATGAAGTACGAGGCCCCAAATGCCATGTGAACGAGAGCGTCATAATGATGAAGAAGCGCGAGGCCCGATGTGAGCGAGGCGTCATTGTTTAGAGCCCATCATATGTTTAGAGCGCCCGAATCCAAATACCAAGGGGCGATTTATGCGACCTGCTTTGGACAAATGACGAAGACAGAGAATTGGAAACATTGGATCCCCGCGTGCTCATGGGGTCCTTTTGGTTAGCACAAACAATCTTTGAATCAGCAGAAACCCTAGGTGCAATGTCATTGTCACTAGGAGCTAAACTAGTAGAAGCATCCGACTTAGTCGAGGGACATTTTGTGCTTAATGGGATTATTCTACCAGTTGGCTTCCAAACCTTAACTAGCACTACTCTAGGCATAGTGGATCTAGTTAAGGGGCAAGGTTTGCCATTCGTGAATATTCGACCTGTTGGCTTCCACTGAAATCCTACATTGGTAAAAATCTTCCCTGTAGGTTTCGAGATTGCTTAATCTGCTTCGCTCTCCAAACTTTCTTAACCGGGTTATGAATCTTAGACCTCAGAAATAACACATCACATTTATCATGATTACCAGAAATTAAACATTTTTGCATGTTTTGCGAGACATAAGGCCTCGAATTAATTTTAGTAAGCTTAGAGCTAATACTAGAACTAACACGATTCTTTTTGTTCAAATCAAACTTCTTGTCCCTATGGTGTTCTTTCACTTCCTTATCATGAACACTTTTATTTTGCGTAATCCTATCCTTCTTTGCATAGCTTCTAGGTTTTGACCCGCTAACTTTAGTGTCAATCTTAACATCAGTAGAAGTAACGATGGGAACATCACATGGCTTCACTACTTTCGCATTCCGGTCTAGAAGTCTTTGGGATCTCGAAATTCTAGGAGGCACATCACAGGTTGCTTGCTTGAATTAGGATATGGAACAAGGCATATCAAGGGTCACATGCTTGGCTTTAGGCATAGAACGGATTTTCTGTTTGGCACTAGGCATAGAACAAGGCTTCACAGCTTTGCCTTTTTCACCTAAGGGTTTTGGACATGTTGCAATTACACATTCAAGCAGCTCTTGAGATCGTTTGGACTGGAGGCAAGCAAACCTAATTTCACTATCAAGAGGTTTGTTAATGAAATCCTCTTCGACAATCTCACGGAGACATTCTAGACTATCCTTAAGGTGAGCACAGGAGTCATGAAAAGCATGTTCATTATTCCTAAGATGAGGAGGAATATATTTAACTATCACAGTGTATTTGCAATCTAAGGGTGATTTTGAGACAACATTCTTATTGAAAACAAGTGGAAGTTTCCCATTTCCCGACTTCTCGATTCTCAATTTCCTTTTGTAAAGGCGTTATTTTTTCGTTGTTTTGGTCACGGGTGACGTTTATTGAATCATATAACTCTTTAAAATGTCGTTTAACCTTTTCATTTTCTTCTAGAAAACTTTCGTTTTCCTTTTGTAAAGCATTTACTAGGTTTTGAAGATGAAATGTTTGAGAATTCGAGAATCTAAAGGAGGAGGCATTTGGGAGCCTGTCATATTGTTCGTTTGACCCTTTAATTGAGAGATTTGGGCTTTCAACTTTCTGATCGTGTTGCAATGCGCTTGAATCTGTTCATCACGTTTGTTAATTTGAAAACGCATCAAACTCGGAGCATCTGAAGATGTCTTGATATTTGAAGTTTTGACATTTTCTTTGAGATGTTGATATTTGAGTTGTAAATTAAAATGCTCAACTTCTAGTTTAGAAAAATGTTTAACCAAATTGTCGTGATCATCCAGTTCAATTTTCTCGTTTAGTTTAGAATTAGTTTTTCAAGCTCAATGACACGATCATGGGAGACTTTCAGGGCCAGAGATAGTTCATGAAATTTGGAAGCATTAATAGAGCAATTTGAAGCAGTGAAAAAGATATCTTGAGCAACACATTCAGGAATAAGAGTCTCATTTAAGGTATGCAAGTTCTTCCTCTCAATCTCATTATATTTTAGTGCACGCTCATAATCACTAACTTCAACTACCATTGCATCAAATTCCTTTTACATTTCTTTAATATCGATTTTGTCCCTCTTTAAGACTCTCAAAATGATCTTTTAGTTGTTTAAAGAAAGGCATGACCTCCGTTAAATAACATTCTTTCATTTGCTCAAAACCCCTTTCCCCTTCAGTTATCCCGGTGGGTGTGATCCTTTTCTTACAAGTTTTCTCAAAATCGGTAAATAGTTGAAGAATAACATATGGACTGATTAAGGTCTTGCTCTTAGTGGCAATAGTTCTAGGAACTAAATGCATTGGTGTATTTGGAGGATACACGGTCGCTTTAGGGAATTTCCTACAAGGGGATTCATTTCAACAAGATTTTCAGCTTTTTGCAAGTCCATATCCTTTTTCTAGAACACTTGTTCAGTGGGTCAATAGAGTCACGAGGCTTAAACATGTTTAAGGATATCCAATTTTCCTTAGTGTAATCATGGGGTTTTATCGTTATCTTGTTCTTTTTACACTCGGGATCTTCTAGCTTCTTATTCATTTTCTCCCTAGTGACTTCATCTGATTTCTTATCTTCCTCAGCGCACTCAGCGCAACTAGGTTTCTGTCTAGGCTTAAGGATCTCATTACCATCATACAGTACCTTATGAGCATTTCTAGCCTTTTAATTACCTCTGGATTAGGTTCCTCAACAAGGGGAATGCTATGCTTATCGCTTAAGACTCTATGTTTAGTGATCATGTGAGTCGAATGGTATTCCTTGTACGCATACAACTTATTTTCAAGCTTGTTTTTCAAAGTTTTTAGATTGGAAAAATCATTCAAAAGTTTTGATTCCTTAGCCTTGAATTCTTGCTTAAGCATTTTAACATTTTCTTGAAGTTCGTGTTTTTGCTTAGCAGTTTAGAAAGCTTTTCTTGTAAGGAGTTTAACTCTTGTTTTAATACTTCTTCTCTAAACCTACTTTTTCTAATAGTTGTGCGTATTTGGACATCCATTTCCCGCTCACGGGTGGTCAACTCAAACTTAGCACGCTGTTCATAAATAGCAACCTGATCCTTATATATGTTAAGCTCGGTGGTAAGGGAATCATCAGGCACAAATGCAGAGTACTCATGCAGTTCATAATCATCATTTTGAGTAGAAGATGCACAACTAGATACAGCAGAAACATCCATGCAACTTACCCGAGCATTGACATGCACAGGCTGTGACGGGTGCATCTCTATCTTGGGTACATCCTAAGCTTCCATGGAGCGTTCCTTTGCATTAACTTGCACAGGTTGTGTCCGGTGCACCTCTCTCTTGTGAATTTGAGCACGAAGATTCCATTTTTCCATTATCTGACTCATCATTTTTGTTGTCATGACATTCGCATTCAAGCAACACCGATTCTTCAACATATACATTACCCAACTTATCACAACAATCTTTCAACTGCACCTGACACTCATTCACGTCTTCATTCTTTTATGCAGATTCTTCAATGTACTTTTTCACATTATCCATGAGTTGGATAAATGTCTCAATGAATTCCTGAATTTCCATTCCAGTATATGTTTTTGAAGGAAATTCGGTCAAGTGTTGATCGTAATCTGAATATTCCCCACCGATGAATGGTGAAATTGTTTGTAGATTACTTGAAGAGCGACCTTTGGAACCATCCTTTTGAACCTCTTTATTGGTAAGTTGCAGCTTTAAGTGTTCTAAGTTCAACGGCAAGCTTCTTGTCAATGTAGGTAAGTCCCTGGCGAGGAAAAGAGCACTACATGTACGATCCCCAGCTATGGATAACAATTTGAATGAGGTGCGAGATGAAGTAGGCTGATAGGGCTCAATGTCGCATTTCATTTGCATGGCATTTTGTAGCTTGGTGTGCGATTCTCTCTCATTAGATTACGAACACGAGATCTCACATCCTCATTGCTTAATTCAATCATCTTTAATCGTTGATTAGCCTACATTATCATTGTTGTCCACAACATCATACAGTTTAAGCACTTCAAAATCACTTTGGGTCGTAAGAGAGTAAGACATGATGTGGAAGGATGCACGGGATTTTACACGTCTATGATTTAAACCGAGAAATAGAATCTTTCGCGGGATTTTACTAAAATCAAGACAAAACCGTTAAGCAATGACCAGTAGAGGGTGTTAAGATGACCGATGGAATGATACAATGAAGGACGATTGTGTGATAGGACTTTAGATTGTTAGGTGGGATAAGCAGAGATGTTGTTTGGTTGTGATTCGGATTGGTTTATGCCCGTTTTCCTAAGAAATTTAGGTCTAAAAACTTAAAAACCTCAATAACTTTTGTTCGGAGCGGATTTAGACCTCGAAGATTGACCGAAAGGTCGTTTTGATGGGTAGAACGCTGAAAAACGGAGTTACGGTTCAAAAGTTATGGCCGTTTGAAGTTTTGTCAGGAAAAATCAACCAAGTCGCTAAGAATTCTTGAACCAAGTAAGCTAACAACTAATTCGCTACCACGCTTAAGTCGCTAGAGTTCCAAGTCGCTAGCCGATGTAAGTAAGCTAAGTGGTAACTTCGCTAACACTCAAGTCGCTAGCAAAATTTCGGCAACAATTCGCTACTCAAGTCGCTAACAATGCAAGTCGCTAAAGAGCAACTCGCTCTGAGACCAAGTCGCTACCACCAAGTCGCTACCGTAGTGGAGAGTCCACTACTTGTACTTTAACTTCGCTAGATCTAACTCGCTAGCCCCAACAACCGTAAGTCGCTACAAAAATGTGAAGCAAGTCGCTACCAAGAATATTATCCGTGAACTAAGTCGCTAGCATGAAAAACCATATAAACATCACTTTTCAATCCAAAACAACCCAACCAAGATGATTCAAGCTTACCAAATGAAAACCTAAACACTTTTGATGATTCTAAACATAAAAGTACAACCAAAATCGAAACTTTAACACTAGAAATCAATCAAATGATGCAAAACCACTAAACTTTTTCAAACTCAAAAACCACCTAAAACCACTAGAAATCCAAAGATGTGTAAGATATGATCTAACCATGGCTCTTGATACCAATTGTAAGATATAACTTTTCACATACACATCATAACATTAACACAAGGTAGCATATAGATGGAATTCTAGAGAGAGAAAGTTAGAGGTTTAGGGAACTTAGTGAGAGAAAGTGAAAGATATTATTATGAGCTCCAACTCTCTACCTTGGGAGGTAGAGAGTATTTATAGTCTTACAATAAAGCGCCACACATCGGGTACGTGGATCAGCATACAGTGGGTAAAGAACCGTCCGTCCTCCACGGTGTTACTTAACTAAATACTACTTAACTTAAAATAACTACGACTACGAGCTTTCTAACGATTACATATACTTGAGGTGACCGACTCTTTAATACCTGGAATTTCTAATTCCTAACATAGTCATTGAGTCCAAGAGCTTCCTTACTCGACTTCCTTTCTCGGGAATTCTCCAAACGTGCATGAAAACTTCATTTCTTCATCTTTTGTGATACCTAGCTACATACACATACACAATACACATCTTTTGCACTTTTGCAACAGATATGAGTAAATGTAGCCGATTATCATACACAAAACCAACAATAACGCTACTAAAAACATGTTCATTTTAAGCGTTATCACAACCCTTCTGTGACCCCCAATACGTTGTATCCTTATAATAGGACATGACGTATTGGATCTGAGGTCCATATGTCGTATTACCCCCAAGGTGATACACCATATCACCATATTCACTTAATACACCGTATCCATATAGTGGATACACCGTATCGGATCATTTGAGACAGAACATCAGCAGGAAAGCCTGCATAGACTCAACACATAACACAAACCACTTTGACACCATTTACATGCTACAACCTTTACAAAACATTGTCCATTTATCATATAACCATGACCATTCATACTATAACGTTTATACACCACTTAACCCGTTATAACCCAAAATGCGTATAATTAAGCATTCGTCCAAACACTTCTTTAACCATAACTATAAATATATTAAACCACCCATTTTTAATAACCAAAACTCTATTGCGGCCACAACATGAAGCTTGACACTTGACAACATACATTTAACCATTTAGGACTCACGGGGTACAACATCGACATTGAGCTTGGTATTATACCTAAGCTCATATCACATACCAAACCTTCTAAGCTTGCACTTCCATAGCTAGGCCGTACTCTAACCGTTACCTCATCGCACATAAACCTACAAACACTGGATACTTAAACCGTAAGCGATAATGCTTAGTAAGTAAAACGATCATAACATACCATTATACTTCAAACAACATATAAACATCACATATATCCAAACACTTACTTCACGGGCCTTATACCTTAAGTCTTACTTAAGTACCTAGCATCAACTTCTCTATAACACCATAGTATTACTAAAACCACATTCATCACAACACTTTAGCTTATCTCAAGTCTCATATTAGTTAGCACATATCATACATAACACATATACGTTAGGAATCTGTATAACAACATGCTATCATCATTTTACTTACCTTAGCTCCAAGCTAAGCATATCAAAGCATCATAATCATCATATCCATCGTCATCATCATCATTATCATCATATGATTAGATCATCATACATAAACACTTAATAATACATAATCAAATAATTATAATAATGGTTTATACAACCATTAGCTCACTTCCCAAAATACCTCTAATCATCATATAATCATATATTGATTATATGATGATCAATCACATCATTCACTAACTTAAACCCATTATAAAATCATCTCATAAATACTATAACACTTTAATTATATTAAAACCATCACTTACCCAACTTTCCCAAATTAGGGTTCATAAACCCTAACTCTTAATTCATAAATTAAACCCTAATTACTCATCATACCTTCTGGTGAAACAAGCTAAGAACACATCCTATGAATTGTAGCACTTTACCATCACAACATCTTCATCACAAGCTCCGTCTCTCTCCTTATTTCTCTCTAGCTCAACACCACAGAGAACACACAAGAATTATGTAGAAATGTCTAGAACTATCACTTATAAAACTAGTCAAAAGGGCAAAATAGTCTTTTTGGTCCACTTTGGTCGATACGTCGTATCCATCTTCATGGATATGCCGTATCCACTAAAATTACCTTAATACTCAGTATTGTTTCCCTTGGTACACCATATCCGTATTAATCTTCGATACGCCGTATACACTTTAACCAATACGCCGTATTGGTACTAAAACAAGTCTGTTCTATTTCTCCTATCATCCAATACACCGTATACACATTCCTAGATACGCCGTATCCAGGCCAATACACATCTACACTTATACCACCAACCATAAATCCTTAGTCAAACATACTTAGGCTCGGTCAATTCCCTCTAAGGTGGGGCCTATTTGTATCCGGGAAACGGGTGTTACAATTCTTCCCCCTTATTTAGAGTTTGTCCCCTAAATCTCTTGTCTAATACTAACCAAGACTTAGTCACATAATACACTTCATTCTTAACACCTTCAAATATTAAACCACCTTATTGCAATGATCTAATTGATCTTGCAAATCTAAGCATACTATATCACAACCATTTCTTTATTCCATTCTATTTTTCGCTAAAGCATATGGCTTTTACTAAAGTTATCATATCATCCCGAATCACATTTACTTTAACGGTTTATATCATTAGCCACCTTTATTACTATCACACGACATTCTAACTTGATCCATTCTAATTTTACCGTCAAGGACTATATGTCACATGAGTGGATCACACCATTCTTACTATATTTCGTACTCTTTACCATAACCATTACATTATTCCATTAACATTTTACTATAACGCTTCACTTATCTTCATTCTTTTCCAAGAATTTCCATTCATTTTATGACAACCACGGTCGTTTCTTACATTAAAACATGCCACAAGGCTAATCATAACATCATTAATACTTCCTTAATCGCTTTGACTCACACCTTTAGACACCTAATTCATAGGTTCACATGACATCTCTCACCTACGGTTAATCCAACTCTTTTCCTATCCACCTATCTTAGTTCTTACGACTTCTAGCTATCTCTAAGCTCTCATTTTCTACCCCTTTACCCTACTCGTGCCATGTATGGAACACATAAGCCCACTCATTTATACTTCCTCATTTACATGAAGAGGCGTCCCAATTGATGTAAATCAGGAAATATAAACTCATGGTTCGGCGATCTACAATCTCTTTACTTAAATGAAAAGGCATCCAAATCCATTTAAATAAGGAAATTATAAATTCATTCTACTTATACACTTCCAACATAACACTTGCACCTATTCATTACATGTTTTAGATTTTATTCTCTTCGTTATTTTTACACTTCACGTTACCTTTTAACTTTTAGACTTGGATCCATATCATTATCACATTCATTTTGGGGATATTTTATATGCCAAAGATGTAGGCAACCCCTTGCCAGCGAAGGCACTTTAACTTATCCTAGAGGATACCATTACACTTGTATCTCGAAGGATACCATTACACTTGTATCCCGGAACACTTCACATTTTAACATTGGATCCAAGCTATTAGCATTTTAACATACACAAATTATCTCATCCATTTATTTAGTTTACATAAGCATCGTAGGGTATACGAAACCCGCTTATTATAATTACACATTCTATGTGTTTGCACTTTCATTACAACCCACATTCTTAACCCGCGTTAATCATTACCACATCTTGCATTACCCATTTTAGTCTACCCGGCCCTTTTCACATTTAAACCTTACGTAAGTTAGTTTACTTCTTCTTTCACGTTTTAAGTTGTTTACACATTCTTATTATGTTTTAGTTTCATCTTCGCTTCATTACGTTCTAACTCACACACTTAACTTATCACATCCTCATTCTCATCCCTTAGCTCATTTCCTAATTTGTCTATGCATTGAAACAACTATCTTTCTTTCTCGTCTCTTACTTAGCATCATACTTTAATCTCGGTTTATAGCTTTATATTATTAGACACTTAGCAATTAATGTGTCGAGCAAATCTTACTTACATTACCACATGCTACAACATCATTATCATTATTGCATATTCATGTTCATACTTAAAGTCTTAAACTTCATATACCTTAGCTTACCATTAACTCGACTCTATACTACATTAACGTCAATCATAAACATTAAATACAATAAGACCATATGTTGGTCATTAACACCTTACGGACCACGTGTCATTACATACTATCATCTCTTAACCTCATCCTTTAACCTCATGTCAATAAACACTTAACAATTAGTGTTCTAATTATATCTTATCTTTACACATTATACCTAGCACGCTTAATATCATTATGTTCCACACTGAGTAGCGTCATTACTCAATTCGCTTGCTAGCCCATCTCCAATACCACTTATCGTTCCTACTCGCATTCCATTACCGTTACTCTAACACGCATTCACATAATCACAATACAATCTTCTGCACTAGCCAAGGTGCACGGCTAACTAATCACTTAAACATTTCAAGTCTACCACGGACTTACATCACATACATGCTAACACATAAAACACATTCATCATTTCATCAACTTAGATTCATATAACCTATCTCATGATTCACTTCAAAACTTAAACATTTACTTTCCCGCATTACCTACTCTTAACATTTAACGCAACTCCTAGTGGTTTAAGTCTAGGTAACCTAGCGTGGAAACCTAATTCACTTAAACTGAAGCTCTGATACCAATTTGTTACACCCCATGCCCGGTTTGACCAGAAATTAAAAACTTTTGACACGAAAACGCATTAACTATAACGGACTCACTTGAAGCCTTCGTTAATCGACAATAATTCATGACATTACAACTTTTAAAATACGTTACAATAACATATACTTAATTTCCCTTTAAAACGTTCTACACAATTACCATAACACAACCAAACAACCCTTCTGCGACCCCCAATACGTCGTATCCATATAATGGATACGTCGTATTGGATCTGAGGTCCATACGCCGTATCTCCCCCAAGGTGATACGCCATATCTCCATATTTACTTAATACAATGTATCCATATAATGGATAATCAGATCATCTGAGACAGAACATCAACATGAAAGTCTGCATAGACTCAACACATAACACAAACCACTTTGACACCATTTACATGCTACAACCTTTACAAAACATTTTTCGTTTATCATATAACCATGACCATTCATACTATAACGTTTATACACCACTTGACCCGTTATAGCCCAAAATGGGTTTAATTAAGCATTCGTCCAAACACTCCTTTAACCGTAACTATAAATACATTAAACCACCCATTTTTAATAATCAAAACTCTATAACGACCACAACATGAAACTTGACACTTAACAACATACATTTAACCATTTAGGACTCACGGGGTACAACATCGACATTGAGTTCGGTATTCTACCTAAGCTCCTATCACATACCAAACTTTTTAAGCTTTCACTTCCATAGCTAGCCCGTACTCCAACCGTTACCTCATCGCACATAAACCTATAAACATTGGACACTTAAACCGTAAGCGATAGCACTTAGTAAGTAAAATGATCATAACATATCATTATACATTTATACTTCAAACAACATATAAGCATCACATATATCCAAACACTTACTTCACGGGCCTTATACCTTAAGTCTCACTTAACCATCTAGAATCAACTTCTCTATAACACCATAGCATTACTTAAATCACATTCATCGCAACACTTAAGCTTATCTCAAGTCTCCTATTACTTAGCACATATCATACGTAACACATATGTTGGAATCGCTCCTAACTCGTAAATGGAACGACATTGACGGGATTACTATTTCTATCTTTGTTACCTCAAACACATGGGCTTGTTATGTCAATTACCCATAGATGTATGTGTTTGGGTATATAAACCCCTCCATACTTCCATGGAGGGGTGAGTCTCATTTGTGTAACCTTCATCTTTCATAAATAAAACACACATAGTTTCTCCCTTCTCTCTTGTTTCTCTCTCTAACTTTAAGATGGGTTTCTTCCATCTTCCAAGACCTCCCGATTCACCATATCAACCAAACATACGATCCTAACATTGGTATCAAGAGCAAGGTCGGTTTTATCATTGGTTGATTTTGGTGATGTTTTTCGTGTCAAAATCTTGTTTTTAAATATGTTTTAATCTTAATTTTCACAAATTTTTTTTGGTTTAACAGATTTTTTACAAGTGTTATTGTATCATTTTTTGTTCCAAAAAAAAAATATCTTATCTTTTCATATTTAAGATACATATCTGTTTATGTATTTTATAGTCTTTATTCATCTCGTGATATGGTCCAATGGTCAACTGTCAAACGTCATGGTTAAACGGGTTATTGGGCGTTTTCGCTTTCATATCCGGGTTACTTGCAATCTGATGAGAATTTTTGGTCGAATTCATCGCCGAAAAAAGTCAACATGGGTCAAAACCCTAGTTCTACACCTAAGGATCTTCAGATTGTTTACGAGTAGGTTGGAAAGCTACTCGTAGGTATTATTGTAGGTCTTACGCCTAAGACATTTACGCTAACTTTTTGGCTTACGCCTAAGTCGGTTTACGATAAGATTTTCATGTTACGCGTAAGTCATGGGTTACGCGTAGGTTACTTAACTGTTTACGCATAAGACTCAAAACCAAATATTTTACGCATAAGACCTTGTGACAGTAAATGGAGATGAAGCGAAATATGTTTTACATTGACCAAAACATTTGACCAAAACCAAAATTATCAACTATCTTGCTATACCAAACAATCATCCAATATCCAACATCATATCCTAATCTAGACACAACCATTGATTCTCACCGTCACTCCCCAACACTCACCATCTCTAAACAACTACTCGGATTTAAAATTAAAAAAATTATCATATGATCTCAGTCATATTTTTCGTGTGTCAATAAATATTATCAGACTTCATAGTTCAATAAACACGAAAAATAACACATCATCGATCTATTGTTGAAGCTTAGCTTCATTGATATACGAAAAATAGGTGAAAGATTCATAACAAACATGTTATGATCTATTATTTTATTTCGTTTAAACACAAGTCTACAACAATTAAACCTTACCCGAGACCCTTTTCTTAAGGATCTTGAAGCATTCGTTAGTTTTTCTTCTTAATTCGTACGAGAGTTGAAAATTAAAGTAATGGTTAATGGTTCGGATTGTGAGGTTGATAGAACTGAGAATGGATTCGTAGGTATTATTTTTGTTCGGACGGATGAAGATAAAATTGATGATAGATTGAGATGAGATCTAAGTTTGATGAGATGAGGTTAATAAAGCGCTGTTAACAATGAGTGGCAGGAAAAGGAGATGGGGGCGGATACAAACATGTAGGTTAACGTAAAATGATACCAAGCGATTAGGTGTTACATCTTTAAGTACTGGTATTTCATTTGTGTGTGATATGGACTGGATTGTGAATTGAGTTCAACAGGTTATCACTCGAAATATTGGGCCTGACCCAGGTGCTAATAGTTATGAATAGATGGGGTAATATTTGTTGGGCTTGTTCCATAAGTTCTACTCTTGGGCCGAAATGTTTAATTCCACTAATATAGTTGGTCTGCAATGATTAATGGACTGCAATATGTAGCAAAAAAAAAGTAGCTATTTTGGTTTAATAAAATTTCACGAGGATACAATTTTTGACAAGAATCGGGAAAAACCATCATCAAAGTTCATCTTAACCGTTAATAAAGGCTAGTTTTGAGCGTTTAATCGCAAGATGTGACTACGGCGTTAATTCTCTATTATTTATTTGAGATTGAAGTGGGATTTCACGGGTGCGCGTACTTAGTATCTGAAGATATCGGGGTTGGTTGGATGCATGATTCTTCGAGATCCTTGTTCAAGCCTTAACCGTTTCGAATGACAAAGACTTGAGTTATCTAGTTGAACCTGATATAAGGAGTTACGTTGTTGTGCTCACAGCTTATAACTATCACTTTTAAGGAGTTACGTTGTTGTGCACAAGTGTCACACTAAGGTGTGGATAATTTGAGAAACTTTAAGTTTACCTTTTTTTCGATTGTGATAAGAAAAAGGGTTCTTCGTCTGACAATAGTGCAAGTTTAAGTCACAAGTTCGGGTTATTTTTCTTTAGTCTCAAGTCCGTCATATTGGGTTTTCTCCATCATTAGTCACTACAAAAAGCCGTCAGAATGATAATGGGGTCGGTAAAGAGTTAGCTGAGAAGAGTATACACAAGTAGAGAAGTCTCATCAGCAATTGATTCTCACATGATATTTATGGTACTTCACAATTGTTCGCTTACTTGGACATACATGGTTTCGTTGTCTCCAATTCATCATCAACATACGTGGTGTATGATTCTGATTCATTGAAAACATCGGGGAGAAGAGAGTATAGGTGGTGTCCTTTGTTGTTTTTGGATTTTTGAAAACCCTCTCCTTTCATGAATTTCTTCAATCGGGGAAGAAATGAGACGATCGATGGTTAAAATTTCTCAAGTTGGTGTTATCGTCTGACTTTCACAGAGTTATCGTGTGTGAAGTTACCTAAATATGATGTTGTGATGCCACACACACGGTCATTTTATCGAGTAATTGCAGATTCACAGGTAACTATTATTCCGATAGACCGCAACATTCAGGGGGAAGTCGTTTCATTTCGTCTTTCGTGGTTTGTTTGGTGTGAAGCATCTATATATGTGAGAAGATCTTGTTGATTTCTTGCATGTTACCCCCGAACGGATTTTCCGCAATAAGTCAGATTTACCTTTTGTGGTTTACTGCTCATCTACAAATTCCGCTGCGTCAAAACGTCAAAGTTAGAGGAAATGTTCACTACATCAAAGTTTCGAATCGCTAAAGACGGTTGTCGGTTGGGGAAGTTGATTGTAAACTTCGCCAAAAGGAGTGTACAAAGAAGGCTGCTAAAGACATGCGGCATGAATTGGGGAAGTTAATCCAATTTATGCATATTACATCATTTGCCTACAAGTGAAGAAAACGGTTCTCAAGTCAAGGTACCAGAAGAAGACAAAGAGCGTAACCTTTCATCATCCTCATCACTTGAAGAGCTTATGAAGACCTTTCTTTATTTGTTTTCTATATTTGTAGTAAATGTTGTAAGTAATCCCTTATGTCGTCCCATTGGGGAAGATTGTTGGAATCGCTCCTAACTCGTAAATGGAACGACATTGACGGGATTACTATTTCTATCTTTGTTACCTCAAACACATGGGCTTGTTATGTCAATTACCCATAGATGTATGTGTTTGGGTATATAAACCCCTCCATACTTCCATGGAGGGGTGAGTCTCATTTGTGTAACCTTCATCTTTCATAAATAAAACACACATAGTTTTTCCCTTCTCTCTTGTTTCTCTCTCTAACTTTAAGATGGGTTTCTTCCATCTTCCAAGACCTCCCGATTCACCATATCAACCAAACATACGATCCTAACATTGGTATCAATAATACTACGGTATTTTGTAGGGTCCACCAATTTCCTATGTAAATCAGCGTCTAGCTTCTTGGTATGAGCCGTTGGTGTGAAATAGGTGTCACAGGTTTTCATTCCAAATTTTTTTAACAATTCAAGGGCATATTTGGACTGACTCAAGAAAATACCACGGGGTGATTAATGAACTTGCAGTCCGAGAAAGAATGTGAGTTTACCCATCATGGACATTTCAAAATTTTTCTTCATTAGTTTTGCAAAAGCGATTGAAAACTTTTTATGTGTAGACCCAAAAATGATGTCATCCACGTAAATTTGAACAATTAAGATATGTGCCCCGTGATATTGTATAAAAAGAGTTGGGTCAACCGAACCTTTGGTGAAATTATTAGCAATGAGAAAAGATGATAGCTTATCGTACCATGCCCGAGGAGCTTGTTTGAGACCATACAGAGCTTTGTTCAGTATGTAGACGTGATTCGAAACTCGTGATCAACGAATCCATCCGTTGGTCGACATAAACCGTTTCTTTAAGTTGTCCATTGAGAAACGCAGCTTTGACATCCATCTGATAGACCGTCATATTCATATGAGCCGCGAACGCTAGAAATATCCGCACTGTACCTCAAGACGAGCAACCGGAGCAAAAGATTCTTCAAAGTCAATACCCTCTTCCCGACGATAACCCTTAGCCACCAGACGTGACTTATTTCTGATAACATTTCCTTCAAAGATCCAATTTGTTTTTCCATATCCATTTGAGACTAATGACGTAGAATCCTGTTGGTATTTCAACCCGTTTCCCATACTTCAAAGACGCTTGAATTGGTTGAGTTCTTCTTGCATGGATTCAATCTAGTTGTCTTTTGTCATTGCTCTTTGATGTTTTTAGGTTCAGATTGGCAGACAGTGAGTGCATAAATGCAATGTTCACCGTCTCTGTGAAGACGTTGTCTCGTAACGACTGGTTGATTCGGGTTGCCAATAATGTTTTCCAGAGGATGGTTTTTTGTCCATCTATGTGTGGAGGGTTGATGTTGGTATATATTGTGCAGATTTTGAGGATTCAAATGGCTTGTTCAAGATTCTGCGCATCCGTGCAGCATCTCATTAGCAAACGGGTTAAAGAACGCATTTGGATCAAAATCTGCAGGGGGTACTTCATTCAGAACATCATCAGCCGATTCATCATTGTTGGAAGCGGTATGTTCAACTGTTGTGTTGGAGTCAACTGGTGGTGCTTCTTCAACAGTAGTTGTTGTAGCGGTGTATCGTATAAGATTATTATCGTGTTGAGCATGCCAAATGCGGATACACCCGAGCACGTTCATCAATATCGCCACGTCAACACGGAGCAAATAACCTTTCCATTTGTTGACGAGTAAGTTTCCGAGGGCTTTGTTCACCGATGATGGGGTTTGGGGAAGTTTAAGCGGTTGTGTCCGGTTCCAAGTCGGTATACTCGTAAGCCATTTCCGTAAGTTCATCAAAATGAGCATGAATCGTTTCCATCACCTGTTTTGTATGACGATTCAAGATTCGAAACCTTTAAATTATCAAGATCCGATAAAGACTCCAATGTCAGCTTTGGCTTTGAGCTTTCCAAAGTCATCACGAGCATTATTCGGATAGCAAAGAGATCCAAATACATGAAAGTGTTTGAGATTCGGCATTTTCGTGGACAAGCTCAAAAGGTGTTTTGTTGTGCTTTGTGATCATAGAAAGGTTTTGAGTATAGCATGCAAGAGATACGCCTTCGCCCATAAGTAACTGGAAGTTTAGCATTGATTAACATTGTTCTTGCAGCTTCCACTAACGCTCGGTTTCGCTTTCGACAACCCGCTTTTGTTCTGTGTACGCGCAATAGATGTCCGATGTCAATTCCCACTTTCTCATAAAATTCACGAAGAGTTTGATTCACAAATTCAGTGCCTCTATCTGCTCGATTAGTCTAACGGTGTTTCAGAGTCAACTTGTATTTTCGTGTGAGAAAGGTGATGATCACCGTGGAGCTTGATCTTTGCTTCAAGAAAGTAGACCCAAGTCATGCGTGAATAGTCATCAACAATTACTAAGATGTAGCGTTTGCCATTGATCGCTTGCACGCGCATCGGGCCACACAAATCCATGTGAAGAAGATGAAGCACATGCCGAGAGCTGTGTTCCACCTTTGAAGGAAAATGAGCACGAGTAATTTTGCCTTGTTCACAAGCTGAGCAAAGGTGATCTTTAGAATACCGAAATCGTGGGAGTCCTTCAACTAGTTTGTGTCGAGCAAGGTTGGTGATGGTTTGAAAGTTTAGATGTGAGAGACGACGGTGCCATAGCCAGGATTTTTTTGATGTTGCCTTTGAAAGTAAACAGATGGGAGATGAAGCAACCATGTCTTTCATAGAGATAATGTAGAGACTAGAATTACGCGATCCGCATAAGGTCATTTCCTTGTAGATCACTTAATGAAACAAGTTTTCTCTCCCGAAAGCAACCTCCAAATCTCCATCACAAACCCACCTTCAAAAACAGATTATGACCGAGGCCTTCCACATAGTAAACCCCGCCTGATTTCGATGTTCCCATTGACATAGCTCTCGAGCCCATGATAGCTGCGAAGTGATCATTCCCGAATCTGACAGTGCCAATGAACTTTGCAATAAAGTTTGATAACAGCTTAAGAGCCATGTCATGTGTCGGGAACATCCGCTATCAACAATCCGAGAATGATCTCAGTATCACCGTGCATTCACACATGCATAATACGACAGATGGAATAGAAGTAGATGTGGAACCCGAAATGTTAGAGGGTTCCAGAAAGGTATAGTAGATATACACACATTAATAGCATTAGGTATCCACTTAAATCCTAGTGTGTTATATATCCATTTATGCCATCTCCAACTAGTGTTTGCTTTAGTCTTAGTGAATGCACTAGGTGGTACTACAATCCTAGGAGGTGAAACCGAGCTACAGGACAAAGAATGCGCTTCTTAGAATCTAAAAGAGGCGGTCTACCAAGCACACACTTAGAAAGATTAGTGGGCCTAGAGGTATTCCGGTTCTTAGGATTCCTTAAACGAGATGATAGCTTTAGCAACACATTTATCATGACAATCAGAATTCATACTTTTACGACAATTAACACAAGGTGCATTAGACCTAATATCAAAAGTACTTAACGGTTTAACATTCGTTACATCACTATTTCTATTACATTTGCCGACTTAAATATCTATAGTGGAGGCAACGTGAGTCTTATTCATAGTCCTAGGGTGTTCTTCTACTTTAGCATTCCTGATTGATCTTTTCTTAGGTCGCAGCTTCCTATTCTTCGAGTTAGTGCTCCTAGGCGCTGGCGCGGACATTTGGAAAAGATGCAACTATTCCCTGCTTTCAAGAGAAGGAGGCACGCTAGCAACTTGTGATTTGGCAAGAGGATTCTAGGTTCATGAGTACTAAGTGTTACGGGCTAATCTCTTAATGATGAGTTGGCGAAGTTGTTCATACTTTCCTAACATTTCTCTTAACTTGAGGATAGTGTGAATCGATCTTGATTTTCGTAACCAACATTTCCAAAGAAAATGCATAACTTCTTTAGTGTGTGCAAGATAATGATCAAGTTCATTTGATGCTTCATCACGAATCTTTTTTAGTAAATCAAATATGAGACCATATTCCTTTTAACTTTTACAAGTTCTTGTTCATATTTTGAGATTTGACACTTAAAAGACACGCTTTGATCATCTAATTGCTCAATTTTAGGATCGTAAGATTTTGCACGAATCGGAACGATTTTGTGTTGAAAAACAAGTTGTTGATCGTGAATATCTTTTTGACACCAATTAAGACGCCGAATTGCATTTGAAAGTTCGTTTGACAATCGCTTGTTTTCAACTTTTAAGGACTCGACCAAGCACATTATCGTTCTCAACATTTACCACGTGAATCAACAGATATAGAGATATAATCAAATGCATATGACAAAGAATTCAATAGCACAACATTATGGATATCAGCACAGATGACATCTTCCAAGAGTCGACCAACATCTTTTCTCACTTCTTTTACGCTTAGTGTTAGAAATAGATGTTCGTTTTCAAAACGACCTTCATTAATCCAAGTTCCTTATGAAAGTCCTTTCCCAAGACAATGCACAACTTTTCAAATTTTTAACATTTGGTAAAAGATTTTTTTGAAAAATGTCTCTTTGTTCTCGCGCCAGAGGCGATTGAAAATGTTGAACTTTGATTTTCGAATGATATTCTATCTCATGTTGTAAAGTTTTGAGGTCAGCCATGAAAATGTCAAAATATCAAGAATTTTTACGATTTTCGTGTTTTGAGTTTACTTCACCGATGGAAGGTAAAGGACCATAAGTTTGTGCATAATCTGGTTGGGGATTAACATTAGAAGACTCGTGTGTTTTAGGATTACCCTTGGTGTGTTAGAAGAACTGCGTTAAAGTGACCGCTTTGAATAGTTAAAAGGTTTGTTGTAAACAACTTTTTCTAATTTTGATCGACTCGCCTTCTCACATCTAATTCCTCTTGACGATGATATTCAACAACACTCATAAATGTAATTATCAACTTTATATTCTCGTGACCGAAACTTCGTGATTTGGTTTGAATGCTTTGTTGAAAGCTTAGGTTTGTAATCGCAGATTCGGTCCATATCCATTTGGATTGGGTTTTAAAGTAAACTTTTCAATGGTCGCTGACCGACTCGCCATGTTTGTAAACAACAGCTTTAAACTCTTTAAGTTTGTTTTGCAAGCCGATGATTTCTTCAAGATGATCATCTATTCGTTGAATGCTTTTTGTATGCAGAGAACTGTTTTTGACAAGTTAACAACTCACTCATTTTAGCTTTTGATTTTCCAAGGTGAGAGCGCTAATTTGCTTTTATGTTCATGTTTCAGCTTGTTCTATTTCGACAACAAAGCATTCTTCGGCCGCTAGATCACGATCTGCCTTTCTAAATATTTTTCGCTTTGATAAGATTTGGCAAAGGTCGCTTCAAAACCGCTTTCACGCTTTTTCTTGAGTTTTGAAAAGTTGAGTTGCTTTTGTAGAACATTCAAAATCCTTGGTTAACAAAGTGCATTTTGCATTTCAAGTCCCGATTAATGGCATGACATTTTTCCACTATGGTCTGTTGGTCTTGTATTAACCGAGCAAAATCTGGAAGAGGCAAAAGTTCGGGCGTGTTCAACGCTGAGTCTCAACATGATCATTACTGAGATCTTCAAGTATAACCACGGAGTCAATTTGATTATCAAGGGAAACCGTTGGTCATCTTGATCGCCAAATATAACACGGGTCTAGTTGAAAATCGCCGAATGAGATGTGGATGGCGATTTTGAACATTCCGAGCCTTGCGGATTCGATGTTGGCGAGATATGAGATCGAGATAAATATGGTTTGTTCGGTACTGAGACAAGCCATCGCTGTAAGGGTTATTACATCGGCCGTGTGTCACGCATGTGTAACTCATGCATATTAGCCATCAACATAACAACTGCATTGGCCTGCAAGTCCTCCATATCATCATATGAGTCAAGATTTGCCATAAAGCTATGTTCTTTGTCTCGTGAGAGTTCCACCAGCCTTCATCCTTAAGAGCCAAAAGAAGAGCCTCTTTGAAATAAGCACTGCCTCTAGTCCTTGGCTTTGGGCATGCATTAGCCAGGTGTCCCTTCTCATTGCGCTTGTAGCATCAAGACCATTCAACCCATTATGAGCATTTCCGCTCCACCATCGAGCTCGATTGTTATTCCTACCCACAAAGATTAAACCCTGACCACCGCCCATCTCGACGCACCATAACCCCGATTCTAACTTCAACTCGCCCATTGTTCACAACAACTTGATTCCTTGTATTAGATGAGGAACGAATACGGTTGTTGGATTTGTTGGTATAACGGCTAATGGCATTAGCAATCATAACAAATCCTTGTGCTGCTGCTTTCAACGGATCGTATTCCTCATTAGCTTCGCTGGAGCATTGTTGTTGTTGTATGGAACCAATTGAGTTTGAGATGGAGGTTGTGAAGGATCATGTGGTGTGATTGTAGCACTTGGTTGAGTTGCTGGTTGAGGAGAATAACTGTTTTGAGCATATAAGGCAAGTTGTTGATTTTCCCGATGTGTCGGTGGAGCAATTTGAGCACGGAGAATCCTTTCCTATCAACTTCCTTTTCATGAGGCTTCAAGTAATCGTACAACAATCCATATGTAGATTGATGCATGTTTTTCGCTTGACGGAGAAAAATGACATACTTCTCCCATTCATGACCAAGACTACTTCGGAACTTAGTATTCACAAAGCAATTCTTGGCATGATGATGTTGTGTTTATCCAAATCATTGATGATGTCTAAAAACGGTGATGATAGGACTCTAGTGTCTCTCCGTGTTCAATCATGAAGTGTTCATAAGCCAAGTAAATTTTGGATTCCAAATCTTCCCGATTGAGTACAGACCCTTCCATAAGAAGATCTAATATGATCCCACATTTTCTTTGCAGCCTTTTGAGCATCAACACTACGAAGAATTGGGTTTGGTAATCCTAAGAGGATATATTCCATTGCAAGCTCATCTCCTTCATAGTGTAGAAGTTCTTGAGCATTCAAGCCCGCAATAAGAGCAATGTTCGTTTGTTCATCTCTTGGTGGAATGGCATTTGGATCTCTGGGTACAATGACAGTAGGCATCTCAAATGGACCTTCCAAGATAACCTGCTTTAAGAACTTTGCATGTGGCTTCTTTAGATCACAAAACCTAAAGAACCTTATCACCCATTGATCATAGTTTCCCGGAGTGAGCATTGGAGGTCTATCAAGTGATCCAGCCTCATGAATTGATTGTTGGCCGCTTAAAGCTTCAAACATCTTTGCAAACCAAGTAGGTTCCTTCATAATGGTCCTTGATGGATGTTGATTGAAGTCATTTGTGTACGGTTGAAGTTGAAGACTTGATGGTGGTTGAACCATTTGAGGTTGTGGATTTGCAGCAAGTTGTGGAGTATGTTGTTGGTTAAATTGTTGTTGATAAATTGCTTGTTGTTGATTCCATTGTTGATGTTGTGGATTTAGTTGTTGTTGACGTTGAGGATGAGGATAATGTGCGGAAATAGTTAGAGTATGGTGGTTGTGACATGTTGATAAACTTGTGTTGGTAAAATGGATCTTTGTAGTCGAATGAACCTTTGTTGATGAAGTATCCTTAGGCGTTGAAATCACAATAGACAAGTAGCACTTATGCGTAAAAACACCAAAGTTACGCGTTACAATTAGAGGTTACGCAGAGAATTTAGCCTTACGCGTAAGTAAGGAAAAGACGTTAAAGTTATGCTGAGACAAAGTTAGGCGAGAAAGTTAGCGTAGGATTATCTTTGGCGTAAGACTAGGCTTAGGCGTAAGAAAAATCTTATGCGTAGGATTTCTACGCATAAGCTTATGCTTATGTAATTTTAGGTTTTATCCAAGTGATCTTTTACACTTCACAAAGGCAAAAGATATCCAAAGTCGACGATTTTCGTGACTTATCCAAGTAAGAAAACACGGAATAAACCAATTTAAAATGAAGATCAAACCAAGGAGATGCTTACGCGTAGTTTTAGGGTTTTACAACGTAGACCTACTCAAATTGGATATTGCTCAAAGATGTTTCTAAACTAGTTTTTGTGTGATGAAATAGCTTCAATAACACCAAAAGACACAAAAGTGTAGAACTTGATGAACCAAACTCTTAAAATGCCACGCTGTGAGAACAATACCTACCTAATAAAAACTAGCTCAAAAACAATGATCCACGCATAAAGTTTGAAACTTTTGCCAAAAACAAGTATTTTAACACCTTAAAACGTTGAAAGTACAAGAATCTTGGTATAAAAAGTGTAAAAATACGCTTTTGCTTAACCAAAGTGTCACCCACTTTTACGCGTAAGACCAAGAAAAACCTTCAAAAAAAAACAAACTTGTTCACCCAACTATTTGGCTTATTGATACCATCCAAGTTTGTTACCACAAGCTTAAGAAGATAGCGATTGAACAACACACACACACAGATATACTATAGACGGTTAGGCGTAGGTTGTTCAAGTTATTCTCTCTTTCACATACCTACGCCTAACCGTCTATAGTATATCGTGTGTGTGTGTGGGTTTACTTGTTCAATCGCCTTATCTCTTTCTTATAAGCTTGTGTGGTAAACCTTGTGACCTAACAACATATACGTTAGGAATCTATATAACAACATGCTATCATCATTTTACTTACCTTAGCTCCAAGCTAAGCATATCAAAGCATCATCATCATCATTATCATCCTATGATAAGATCATCATAATCATCCTATGATAAGATCATCATACATAAACACTTAATAATATGTGGAAAAATAGAATGGGGGTTGAATAGTTTTGCCGATTTTAAGTTTAGTTTCAAAAACTTTAGATTCGATCTTATGTGAATTCGTATGGATGGATAGAAAGTATAAAGCAATAAGTAATGTAAGTAATGAAAGCAAGTAAAGTAAAGGATAGAAAGTAGCAACACAAGTGATTTATAGTGGTTCGGCTACAAGGACACCTTCCTTGTCCTATTCTACTCCCCGAGTCTCCTACTCGAGAGTTCAAGCACTATGTCAACAAGCTCCTTCAACACGGTGGATAAGCCTCACAACGTCGCTTACACTTTTTCCGGTACAAAGCTAAATACCGAGTCCTTAACACGGCGGACCAAACCAACACAACTATAACACAACAACTATGTGAAATATGAAATACAAGATCTTGCTACAGAAATCTTGTGGAGGAACAAATCAATCAAGGACCCCTTGCTTGGATGACTTGTAGTATCTTGTGATCTCGCCTTTGAGAATGACCTATATGAGAATCATAACAAAAGAAATAAGAACTACTAGATAGATCAAGAGATCTGAGATTAGAAGAGAGAAGTAATATATGAGAGAGTTTGTAAGAAAAGGGGTGAGTAACAATGAACAAATGACCCACTATTTATAGGCAAAAATCTCTACTGTAGCCCGGTTCCCATGGATCCCTTACGTGGGGGATCCGTCCAATGCAATCCAAGGGATCCGGCAAACTGGGTTGTACCAAATCCCGGTTTTGGGTTGCAAACCGGGTCATGGGTCATGGGTATGAGCCTTGGGTACCCAACAAGGTACAATGTATCTAGACATTGGGTTATGGATTTGCTCCATGGGTATGGGTCATGGGTCTTGGATAATATCCATCCTATTAAACTATTACAACAAATGAATTATTACAACATTTTATGTAAATGACCAAATGTATATACTTTACAAAAATAACATGTATCCTTATAATTTTACTTATGATAACTTAATATTTGTTATCAACAAAACACAAAGAGATCGCTAAATATGAATAAACGTTTTTACGGTTTATTTGTATTAATATAATACATAATTAAATAACCATAATTATGGTTTATACAACCATTAGCTCACTTCTAAAATACCTTTAATCATCACATAATCATATATTGATTATATGATGATCAATCCTGTCATTCACTAACTTAAACCTATTATAAAATCATCTCATAAATACTATAACACTTTAATTATCTTAAAACCACCACTTACCCAACTTTCCCAAATTAGGGTTCATAAACCCTAACTCTTAATTCATAAATTAAACCCTAATTACTCATCATACCTTATGAAGAAACAAGCTAGGAACACATCCTATAAATTGTAGCACTTTACCAAAGACAACATCCTCATCACAAGCTCCATCTCTCTCTTATTTCTCTCTAGCTCGACACCACAGAGAACACACAAGAATTGTGTGGAAATGTCTAGAACTATCACTTATAAAACTAGCCAAAAGGGCAAAATAGACTTTTCAGTCCACTTTGGTCGATACGTCGTATCCATCTTCATAAATACGCCATATCCACTAAAAATCCCTTAATACTCCGTATTGTTTCCCTTGGTACACCATATCCATATTAATCTTCGATACGCCATATACACTTTAACCAATACGTCGTATTAGTACTAAAACAAGTCTGTTCTATTTCTCCTATCATCTAATACGCCGTATACACATTCCTAGATACGCCGTATCCAGGCCAATACACATTTACACTTATACCACCAACCATAAATCCCTAGTCAAACATACTTAGGCCTGGTCAATTCCCACTAGGGTGGGACCTATTTGCATCCGGGAAACGGGTGTTACATTCACCCTACTCCACTCCCCAAGTACCCAACTCGAGAGTTCTAGGAACTATGTCAAAAAACTCCCTTCAGGCAAAGAAAATCGTACAACGTCGCTTATCACAATTTTTGACACTAAGCTAAATGTCGACTACTAATCTAGCTAGTACCAATCACACTCTCGATTTACACGATCCTTGTTAATCACACAACCTACTAGATCCACACGATCTAGACTTGATCCACTTGATCAACACACTATCACACAAACTACAAGAGATCTCCAAGATCTCAACACAATCACAATGATCCACCCAAGCTATCAAAACAGGACTCAAGACTACTTGATGTATATCAAGATACAACAAGTATGTAACAAGTGTTACAAGTGCACCCTACTATAACTACAACACTTAGTATCTTTTTGATACAATGTGTTCTCCTCTTGCACTAGGAGAGGAATGAAGGTGATCACTTGGTTGGAAGATATGATCACTCTTAAATAAAAATAAAAATATCTAAATGATCAAAAAAAATATGAGTGTGTTAAAAGAATTAAACACATAAAGTTTTGTGTAAAAAAGGATGCCTAAAAACTGTGAAGTGGGCTGGTATTTATAGGCAGAAAAATCTGACCGTTACAGGGGGACGGTACCACTAAACATCCTATGGTACCACTAAATTTAGTGGTACCGTGGTACCGTCCCAGACAAGGACGCTCCAAAACGTTTTTAGTGGTGAAAGTTTATTTGGGGAAGTTTAGAGCTGTTTTGGGGGGGAAATAGTTGTTGGGATTTTTAAACTTATTTTTCCAATTAAAAAAATTCTTTATTATTCAAAAATAATTTGTAAAATGTATTTTTGAAAAAATATTTTGTCACATTAAAATGTGAAGTTTGAAATACAAATTAACTTCTTTGATTATTTGTCAAGTTGTAAATTTTTTTGTTCATACCTAGAGTGATATATGTAGAAACGGGATATTTCGACTAAAAACTTGTTTACGTTAATTTTGACGTAACGTGTTTTTACATTTTGTTATCATCAAAACGTAGAGATATCGAAAGATAGAAATAACGCTTTTATACATTATTTGCATCAACATTATCTCTTAATGAATGAGGGTATTAAAACCTTAAGTTACTGTAAAAAACCTAAAAAACTCGTAGATCAACTTTTCTCTCCAAGTGTGCACACTAAATGCTAAAAATTCTAAAACTATATATAGGATTACACTTGCGACGGCGTCACTTTATAATTGTGACGCCGACAAGTCGCCGCCATTAGGGTTTCGTCTCATCCAAGTCAGCTTTGTGACGGGGTCGCTTTATGCCTTCAAACGCCGTCCCAGATTCCCTGACGCCGTCCATTTATTATTTTTTCAGGCCGTCACCTTATAATTTTCACAAAGAATTCCAACTCCATTAACAAGTGACGGCGTCACTTGTTATTTCTTCATTTTTCCACTGAGCCGTCTTTAGTAAAATCTGGGCACTTTTGATACTTTTATTTGCAAGTCACGGCGTCACCTTGTAGGTTGTGACGCCGTCTAGTGCCTTTTTCCAAACTTTTTATTACTTGGTCGTTTTATTTACATTATAATCCCTTTTCGTCCAAATAAGCATGATTTTCATCTTTTGCTTCCAAAGTACCTAAAAAGTGAAAAGGAACGAATTTAGGCAAAATTTGATCATAAATATATTAGTTTAGGGCTTAAATGACCCTCTAAAAATGTACTTTTTAAATCCTTATCAATGATACCATTATATTATTCCCAAAATCCACTCTGGATAGCTCAAGAGTCTTGAGGGATACAAAGGCCACATGGACATTTATCCAGGAGTTACATTCTACCAACAACTACAAAAGGTCGACTTTTCGAATGTTTTAAAGTTTACATTTCATAAGTTTTGGAGATTAATTTAAAATTCTATAACTTGAAGTGTAAAAGTCAAATTGGTCTTACCTTGCAGTCCTGAAAATCCAATGTAAGGGTCTCAAGTTTTGGAAGACTTGTCAGGTGAAATATATTGGAAGTTGTGATTGTCGTCGCATGGTTCCAAACACCGAATGACACATATAACTTTTTTATATTCCTAATTTTTGCAATATCCAACAGTCTCATCTCGTTTGTAGTAGCACGATTCATTTTAAGAGACTCAAGTAAGGAATAACTAGCAATAAACTCTCAATTGTACCGTTTTGAAAATTGACATAACACAATTCTAAGCTCAATAGATTTGAAAAACTACTAAAAAAATGCCAAAGTAGGAAAAGCTCAATGATGAAGTTCCAGATGTTTCAACTCACACGAGAGTAAAGTTGGGTTGGCAACGTAACTGGTTCACCGTACCAGTTTCTAATTGTGAGCCCTCAATTTGTTGCCGAGCCAAAAACAAAAGTCAATCATGAATCTCTTCATAATTCAAGTCATCTTGTCCAAACAACATTTTGGGCTCTATGGAGAAGAAAAGCCTTCTTATGAGACCATTCAGCTGAAGTAACAGTCTAGTTACATGCCTCCCATCAAACTTATTTGTTAAATAATAAAAGAAATCCTCATCCACTATGATATATGTGAGCAAAGTACATTTAAACCTCTAGTTTCTCGCTAAATTATCGGTCCTCACCGCATCTTTTATTGGCAAACGATTCATAATATTAGTGATCACGTTATCTGGCATGTTGCTAATATAATATGACATATTAGTGATAACATTAGCTCCAAACGACATCGTATTGTTGGGATTTGAGTTGGTTTTTTGAGTTCTAGAAATGAGAGTTTGGATTTGGTTTTTGATTTTCAGGTGATGGTCTGGATAAGGGTTTGTGTAATTACGGCGTGTATATGGGTTTGGTGGGTGGGTTTATTGGTTCGCACGCAAAATTAATTAGCGTATCAAAGAAGATATGCTCAAGTTGCATAGTCAAATTCATGATTGGTCCGTAACGTTCACTGTTGGGTTATGTTGATTAACTAAGGTATAGTATAAATGTGAGTTATCTATTACACCCTCGTTACTATAAGTCAAAAAGGACGTTGACCGAGACAAAATGGGTCAAGAGACGCAATCAGCTTAAAAACCCCAAGGTTTGGACTCACGGCGACGATTTTCTCAAGTTTCAGGCCCATGCGATGATTTTTGGCAAGTTTAGAGACCAACGATGTACTTTTGTCTACTGTTGGGAATTATACGTTTGAGTTGATAAGACAAAAAGAATGAAACAAGAGGGACTTAATACGACAAGAAGAAAACCTACAAAAAGATGGAAGGACTTGCTTGCAAAAGAAGTTTTATTTATTAGTCCTTTGTAGTATTTTGTAAACCCTAATCCTCTAGTATATAAAGAGGACTTAGGTGTAGGTTTAATTATTAGGTCTTCCAAGATGTAGTCGACTTAAAGGTGTGTGTGTGTCCTAGGCGTATAGTCTTGTAAACGCCTAGGTTATTAGTTTAGTTATCTAGACGTGTTCTTATAAACGTCTAAGATTAGTTAGTGTTAGTGATTGAAAACCTTGTGTCAATAACAATTATGTTTTGATTTATCCGCTGCGTATTGTCATTGTTATTGTTAAACCCTAAGGCTCAAAACGATCTAAAGGAGTTCTAACAAACTTCTCAATTGGTATCAGAGCTTGGGGAGCTCGTTACCTAGGGATTCACAAGGTTTCTTGGCGAAAAAGAATGAAGAAAATCGATTTTTTGCAAAATTCGCAACTTTTCTGCAGCACAGTTTTCAAGAGGGTATAACTTTTTAATGAACCGTTGGATCGGGCTAAAATTTGAACTGGAGCATCTTGGTATATCTATCTTTAATCTCACCGAAGGGATTGTTGATCTGAGCTGGCAATCAAAAGTTATTCAATGTCGAAGTCTGCTGCTGAAACTGAAAAAAATTCGTAAGGTTACTACAAAGACTGTTTTGAAACGATCATAACTGTTTCGTTAACCGTTGGATCGTAATGAAATTTTGGGTGGATGTTCTCTATATATCAATCAAACTTTTCACCGGAGGGATCTTCGATCTGAGCTTTTATGAGAAAGATATATGCTGTCGAAGTTGGCTGCTGACAAAGTACTGCTGTTTACTCAAAGTACTGATGTTTATATTCAAAGTACTGTTGTCGAAACCCTAAATTGATCAAAGTACTGCTACACGATATGAAAGTACTGCTCATTAGACGCAAAGTACTGCTTGGAGTTTTCAAAGTACTGCTTGTTTTTAAAGTACTGCTGTTTGATGAATGTACTGCTCGTTGAAAGTACTGCTTGGATGTTTGTACTGCTATGTTCCAAGATGATATATAATTTTTGATTCTCGTATGATTTCGATTTGAGGGGAAGTCGAGCATGGTGATTGTTATGGATTTTTGGACGACACACACATTGTTATTGGTTCACACACACAAGAAGATTAGAATTTGTTCAGAAGGATTTAAAAAGCTAGTTTTTGATTTTTATTGGATTAATTGATTACGAAGAAGGTTAAATATCATTAATTTGATGTTGTAGTTGAGTTTCACAGGTTTGTGTTCTTATCATATCACAAAGTGGGTGTAACACTTTGTAGATAACTTGTTCCTGCTTAAAGGATGTTGACGAAGACTTGCAAAATCTAGTTTTCATAGGTCAAGGGGTGGATGGATGAAGACCTAGTTAACTATCACTTAAAGGAGTTACATTGTAGTTCTCAGTGTCTCATTGAAGATGAGGATTTTGTCAAGAGTTTGTGATCTACTTATATTTATATTAGCAGTATAAGTTCAACGTCACATGGATAAACAAGACATAAGATACAAGTTTGGGTTATTTTACTTCTTCATCAAATTCGTTATATTTGGTTTTCTTCACAAGTGATCATTACAAGGAGCTTACAGATTTAAAGAATCATTTGATGTTCATGCAACATTCAAGGGGAAGTGTTTGATTTTTACTATTGTTGATCATTATTACTACTGCTAGTTGGAGTTTTCTACTGTTTTGGATCCATTTTTCTTATGATGCGTAATGGTGGGCGATTTGAAGCATTGGAAGTCTTAGATTGGAAGTATGATATTGGTTCGTGGTGGTCAAGATCATTATTTGCATACATTCCCTATTTGGATAATAACCAAAAGGGGAAGAGATGTTTGAGTGGCATGGCATGGATTAAGGGGAAGACAAAGGAAGACATACTTGTTTCATTCATGGTGAGATCCCTGATCTCAATTTCTCTACTTCGTCTAGGGAAGTTCGTTCAAGAATGGTTTTGTCATTATCAACTAGGGGAAGATTGTTGGGAATTATACGTTTGAGTTGATAAGACAAAAAGAATGAAACAAGAGAGACTTAATACGACAAGAAGAAAACCTACAAAAAGATGGAAGGACTTGCTTGCAAAAGAAGTTTTATTTATTAGTCCTTTGTAGTATTTTGTAAACCCTAATCCTCTAGTATATAAAGAGGACATAGGTGTAGGTTTTATTATTAGGTCTTCCAAGATGTAGTCGACTTAAAGGTGTGTGTGTGTCCTAGGCGTATAGTCTTGTAAACGCCTAGGTTATTAGTTTAGTTATCTAGACGTGTTCTTATAAACGTCTAAGATTAGTTAGTGTTAGTGATTGAAAACCTTGTGTCAATAACAATTATGTTTTGATTTATCCGCTGCGTATTGTCATTGTTATTGTTAAACCCTAAGGCTCAAAACGATCTAAAGGAGTTCTAACAAACTTCTCATCTACTTCTTATATTCCCCTTGAATATATAAAAGAGGCCATGATTGATTAGGGTATATTTGATGAGGTTGTGGTGTAGTTGGGCCTAAAACTAGAGTTGAAACTTATATTTTTAATTAGAAGCTGAAGTTTATATTTTATAAAATTGTTTGATAAATCAGTTGGATTTCAAACTTATTAATGTAAAAATATATAAAATCACATTAAACTATGTTCAAATATATTTTCATTTTTTTGTGATAATATACTATATTTTTAAAGATATTTAAGTAACTTGATTAACTATAAGTCCCATAAGCTTGTTTTAACAGGCTTGGGCTTATGACTTACAATTTTTTTCATAAAACTCATATGACAAAAAAAGAAAAACTTATTTTAATAGCTCAAGCCTCTATACGACCCTATAAGTCCCACGCCACAGATACCATTATGCCACGCATACCTTTATTATGCATTTCCGTTTTCGAATGAAATATGAAGGAAGCACTATATGCATGTTTCTTTGTGGCACAATTTTTTATTTTTTATTTTTGAAAGGCAACAATATATAAAACTTGAACAAAAGATACAATACAAGGCCTCCCTCCATTACTAAACAAGATAATTTAAGAATGAAGGGACCCAAAGAAAATAAAATACAAGCCAAAGACTGCTATTTCACAACTTTCACAAGACTATTACCATGACACTGACTTTTATATTTGTCCATTGCAATCTTAAACCAATTGAAACAAAACTATACCATAAATGGCCATGTCCCACAAAGAAGTCAATATTTCCTATGAGCCATGGACCAATCAAAATGTAAAGCCTAACAGCAGAAGTAAAAACCATCACATTGCAGCACGAGATGAAATTGCAGACATCAGAATATATGCAGTCCCCACATACTAGAAATATGCAGACCATACTGAATTATAAACAGCCATCACAGACAACATTTTGAAGGATCAAAAAGCCAATGTTGCCAATTCATTTCACTTTTCTTTCTCGATCTTCTAATAATCCACTCAAAGCTCTTAAGTTGGATATCTTGGACAATCTTATTTATACTAGATACTTTACCCTTGAACACACGTGCATTTCTCTCTTTCCAAATGAAGTACCCGGAAGTCCAAATAACCGCTTGCCATAAAATTGATGAACGACTAGGAACATTTGCATTCCCATTGAGAGAAAAAAGTTCCACAATAGAAAAAGCATTAACATTCCCAATCTTCCACCAACTAAATATCTTTTTCCACACACTCATAGCAAAATTACACATAACTAAACAATGGGAACATGATTCCACCGTGTCACCACAAGATGGACAAAGAATCGAATCTAAATCAATACCTCTCTTGTCTAGCTCTTCGCGAACCGGAAGTCTACCTTTTAGAGCCCGCCACACGAAGATGTTAACTTTTATAGGAACCCATTTGTTCCATATCGTCGCATTGCCTCCAATATCAATGTTTAGGATCTTCTCTTCCACCATCTTTGTCAACTCTTTCACCATGAATTCTCCACTTTCATGAAGCGCCCATCTCCACCGATCCCTACAATTACACATGATAACCACATTTTGCAAAAGATTTTGTAAATCGTCAAACTCCTTACATACCCTTCCTCTAAGATTCCTAATCCAATCCCATTCCCAACACCAAACGCCATCTACCCATTTCCCTTTTTCCGCCACTGTACCCTCTTTACGCCTATCCAAATGAAACAATCTAGTAAATCTATCACATAATCTAACTCCCCCCACCCATTTATCACCCCCAAAATGAATATCCCCCCATTTCCTACCTCCTCCGCAAAAGATGACCCAAACTCTAGCCCCAACCCATCCAACTCCTCCCCCGCCTTAATAATGTCATTTCAAACACCACCCCTTCCCCTACTTCTCCCCCCACCCCTAACCCCCTCAAACCCCCACCCCCGCCGTGGATAATTTTTATAACCCTAACCCATAACGACCCCCTCCCTTTTGAATCTCCACCACCATTTTCCTAAAAGAGCTAAGTTTTTCCCCCTCAAAGACCCAATGTTTAACCCCCCGTTCCCGTGTGAGGCAAGTAACATGTCCCACTTAACCCAAGATAATTTTTTTCCGTCCCCCACCCCACCCCAAAAGAAATTTTTTCTCACTCTCTCAAGTTGTTTTATTACACTCAAAGGCACACGGAACATCGAAAAGTAATACAACGGTAAGCTTCCTAAAACCGTCTTAACCAATGTTAAACGCCCTCCGAACGACATCGATTTAGCTTTCCACTCGGTTAGTCGATTTTTGAATTTCTCGACCACACTATTCCAAGCACCAACTCTCCTCATATCTAGGCCAATCGGCAATCCCAAGTATGTAAATGGAAAGTCACCCAAACCACATTTCATCCATCTAGCCATGTCCCTTAACTCCTCTCCATTAACTTCGATTCCGTACAACTTGATTTTATTATAATTCACCCGAAGCCCAGAAACTTCCTCAAAACACTTGAGAATACACATTAGAGCTTTTGCATTTTCTCTATTCCAATCCCCGAAGAAAATAGTGTCGTCCGCATATTGGAGATGAGAAACCACCACGTTCTCTTTCCCAACTTTCACACCCTTAAAAACACCTTTTTCCACCTCTTCGTTTACAATTGCATTTAATCCTTCGGCCGCCAAAATGAACAAGAACGGCGACAAAGGATCTCCTTGTCTAACCCCCCTTTCCAAGCAAAATTGTTCCGTTGGAGAACCATTGACTAAAATTGACATGGTTGCCTATCTAAGACAAGTTCCCACCCATTTACACCATTTGTCACCAAACCCCATTTTTTTCATTATGTCAATTATACATCTCCAATTTAGACTATCATATGCTTTCTCGAAGTCAACCTTAAATATTAGCCCTTTCTTCTGATTTTTCTTCAAATATTCCACCGTTTCGTTTGCAATCAAGACTCCATCAAGAATAAATCTTCCTTTAATAAAAGCGTTTTGAACATCCCCAACCACTTTTCCCACCACCTTTTTAACTCTCTCTGCTAATACTTTCGCTATGATCTTGTAATAACATCCAATAAGGCTTATGGGCCGAAAATCACCGAGCCCAATATGATCCACAACTTTTGGAATAATGGTCACAAAAGAAGCGTTGCACCCTCTCAAAATTTCCATCGATTCCCCGAACCATTTAACCGAACCAACCAAATCGGACTTGAAGATATCTAAAAACTTCCTAATATATTTGAAGTTGAAACCATCCGGACCCGAAGCTTTATCCCCCCCACATCCCCGAATCAAGGTCCATAATTTCCCCCTCGGAAAACTCCTTTTCCAACGCCATAGCATCCTCCGAAGAGATCCTTTCAACCCGATCGCAACAGAAAATTGGTCGAACTAACACACCCTCGGTGAATAAATTCTTAAAGTGTCTAACCATCTCCGCCTTTATAGCAGAAGGTTCTTCACACCATAGACCGTTAATCATTAGCCCCCTAATATTACTTTTGTTGTTCCTCCGTTTGATGTAAGAGTGAAAGAATTTTGAATTTTTATCCCCTTCTGCGTCCCACTTTATTATTGATTTTTGTCGAAGCATACTTCTATATTCATTTTCCTTATGCATCCATGTTTTTCTCGCCTCCATCCATGTTGCTCGTTCATTGTCATTTAAAGGTCTATTTTCCGCTTCCAACTCCAATCTCATAGCCTCTTTTTTAGCTATCTCTACTTTTTATTTCATCCCACTGAACCTTTCTTTACTCCATTTTTTAAGCGCTCCTTTCACATTTTTTAGTTTATCCCGAAATCGACAATCCGGTCTACTACTCCTTACTTCCAATTTCCATGCCTCGTCTACCACTTGTTCAATATCCTTTTCTTCTAACCATATGTCAAAAGCTCGAAATGGCCTTGGTCCAAAGTACAAATCAACGTCCTTTAATACAATGGGACAGTGATCCGAGAGCTTTCGGTCCAAAGCAACAACCGACAAATTCCTCCACAAGTTACTAAACTCCTCATTTAATAAAAATCTATCAATCTTACTAAACTTCATTCCATCATCACTAACTCTAGTAAATTTCCTCCCCCCATTGGAACCTCAATAAGTTTCGCCTCATTAATAAAGTCGTTAAACTCACTCGTTTCCTTGTTATTTACTTGTGAATTCATCCTTTCCTCGTTACCCCTTACCACATTTAAATCCCCAAATATGCACCATGCCCCTTTCTCTTCATTCATCAGCCCTATCAACCTTTCCCATAAAGACGACTTTTGTCTACCTACATGCGGTCCATATACACAAGCAAGATAGATATCCCCCCTCTACCTTTCCAGTCACCTTTGATCGCCACAAATCTTTCATCACCCATACCATCCTTATACGTGAAAGATCTAGTATCCCAAATTAGTATAATCCCTCCCGAATTCCCATTCGCCGCTAGTTGAGTAAAACCAAAGCCCCACCCTCCCCAAATTTCCTCCACCCACATATTATCAACCACACCACACTTTGTTTCTTGAATACCAATAATATTTGGACGCTCCTCTTTAATTAATGATCGAATCCAATCCTTTTTACCCACCTCACCAAAACCCCTAATATTAATTGACATAATTTTCATAATTAAACATTACTAAACGATCTTACAATAAAATTCTTACTGTAATTCCGGACCCCTTTCAGACTCTGCTCCATTCTTCTCTGTCTCCACGTTAGTACCCATTGCTTTCTCGTTCTCGGCCTTCGTCCAAGATACACCAATCATTTCTCCGATCTCCTTTACTTGTTCCATATTAATCGAACAGCTCCTATTGCTAGAATCTGCACGTCCCGAGCCTTTGAAAATAAAAATCTCGTCTCCTTCATTCTCAGCCTCATGATATACTTTGTATGCCTCCGATATCCCTTTCACGTTATCCCCCAATCCTTCTACCCCCATTTGTCTAGCTACCGCCATAGCTTTTGTAATACTCCTTCTCCCGACCTTTTTTTTACCGTTTCCTATCCCGCCATCCATGCCGTTTTTGAAGCCGAATTCACTATTTGCTTTTTCGAATTCATCTTCTATCCTATTTGCCCAATCTCCTTTCATATATTACCTATCTCTTGCTCATCTTCCACAAAGACCGTCTGCTCTTCTTTTCTTATTTATTCTATTACTGTTGCACGACGAAACTGAGCGTTCACCCCTTTTTTCTCCTCTAACATTATTTAGTTCTTCGTGTTTTTCTTTATATTCAGCTGCAAGTACTCCTTTTCTCCCTTGTTTTAGTTTACGCTTACCTCTTTTATCTATTTTACCATCTCTGTTACTCTCTTCGTCTCAAAATAATTGTCCTCATTTGAATTTTTAAAGTCTTAATTTCTTAACTTTGATCTTATATATTTTTGTTTATGTTATATAATAATTGATGCAAAATTTATGAATGGATTGGCTATATAATGGTTTTTCATTGGTGTAATTTTCATCAAGTATTATATAACACATATAAAAATATCAAGAATCAAAGTTGAGAAATTAACACTTTAAAAAGTCAAACGAGGACAATCATTTTGAGACGAAGGTAGTATTACATAACCCATCACAGTTAATAAGTCCAACATCCACTGATCCATTTATTTTTAAGAAAACCTCATGTAGGTGTTAACATGGAAGTTTTTATCGCCAACTCTCGATGTATACTGAGCTCAGATCGATTTCGTCTTTAGACATCTATATATTTTCTAATGTAGTACCACTTGTGTTCTCATATTAAGCTCCTCTTATCAAGTTTAATTAATTCGAAATTTATAAAACTAAAAGTTAACAAGATAATTCTTAAGTCGCTCACACTTAAAGACTTTATGGTACATAAAATGTAAAATTGTCGTTCATTTAAATTGTTGTGCATTTGAATTCGCTAAAAATATACTATATTCATATCAGGAAAAAAAAAATTATTTTGAAAATATACAAAATATTAAAAAATCTGACTAACTACATTTTTATCAATTAAATATTATCTTTATCTATATAATTTTTTTTTCATTAGTTGAAATATGAAATGTAATTCTCTTTTTGAAAATCTAAAATAACAATTTAACACTCGTTATAAAAAATATATATATATATATATTTAAAGCTTTAGGCTACCCCTAATAACAACCCTCATCTTTCTTGTCACATGAGCTTTCTCTCTCCTGCAACCTACAAACAATCTTTTAAGCACAATTAGACGACCTACACTATAAAAAACATACCCCACAAAATACATTTTAATTATTAAAACACACACAAACAACCACACAAACTGGGTTGTCTGGACGACCCTCATACCCAAAACCATGACCGACAATCTTCGACGACCTTGAAGCCACAATAAGAACGACCCTCAGCAACCTTAACAACCCAGTAGGTTGTCACCCTTATTGTGCCTAGCCTTATGATTTATACATAATTATTATTTTGAGATGTATCAAAAATTCAAAATAGATGTACATTTTGTATATCAAAGAATAAAAATTAATTTAAAAATGATATTATATTTAATTGACGAAAAGCATAATACGAATGTAATCAGAAAAAAATAAGTGAAACTACACGTATTCAACTCTATGTGTACTTTGTAAGCAGCTTTTTATATATATTTTTTGGGGTCTTAAACAAATGCTTGACCAGATAATACTTTTGGAGAAACAAACATTTCCATTTTTCCACTTATATAATACACATGGAAAAACACAAACCTCCCTTTTGTTCCTTTCTAGAAAAAACTTAGACCTACTCACATAAAAACACACACACTTATTTTTTCTTAAACCCTAGAAAACCACAAACCACACACACATACTTTCCGACCATGTTACCCACCGGTCGTTTTCATCTCTTTCCGACCACATTAAACCCTACTGCACAAGAATTCCGACCAACACACCAAACCCTACTTAACAACGTTAACCTTACATATAACACATACTCATACCCTTTTAACGTTTACAACCAACCACCACAACTACCACAGTTACCACCACCTTTTACCTCCCCCACAAGAACCCTGTTACTATCTTCAGTCCCTGCTGACGTCAGCGAGTCTCTGATAAGACATGACCTGGAGCTTTTTGGTGACGTCAGAGCCGTACAAATGGAGAGATTACGTGACGGGATAGTGACGGTTCATTTCTATGATCTTAGGCAGTGTAAGAAGGCTTTGCACGTCATACAAGAGCAACACATGCAACAACAAAGTAGGTTGAGGAAGCATTTTGAGATGATGAATATTGGGGTTTACACGTCAGCAGTGCCTCCTCCGGTCCCACCTCCGGCGCCTGGGCTGGTTGCCGGACGTGCTGTTTGGGCTCAGTTTTGTTTCCCGGTGCCTGCTGGTCTTCCTGATGGCTATAACCAAGGGACTATTGTTGTTTTTAACTTGGATGCTGACGTGGATGCTAAGCATATATTTGAAGCTTATGGTAACTTTTTTTTTATAACTACAACTAACTACTCCGTATCTAATATAACGTGCCATATATCAAATGTACTTTGATAATATTATGATGTTTTTTTAGATGTTTTTATCAAGAAATTTGAAGTTTATAGCATGAACCAAATAAACGGTTATAATAAATTACTAGTAGTAATTAGTAATCTCAAAGACCCCGTAAATTTGTTTTATCTTCTGTTTAATTTCGATTAGTAAGTTACTTAACGGTCCTGTTTCCTAAACACCTCGGAAATTACATATATAATATTTGCTTTATACTTAATGCGTATAATATTAGTTTAACTAGAATAAATGATGTTATATTGGTCAACATGATTATTGGCTACTATCCTGATAGGTCGCTGTCCTAATCAGAATGAGATCAAGTTTGATAAAGGTTATGTTATACAATAATGCATGTTGATATTTCGTTTGCTTCTATTTCTTGGCAGTTTATTGTTCTTCATTTGACTCACTACTTTGTAATTTCTAATTAAGTTATTTAATTATAAACTTGAAGGTTGTGTTAAGGAATTAAGAGGTACTCCATCGAAAAAGAATCAAAGGTTTGTTGAGTACTATGACACTAGAGATGCAACCAAGGCTCTTAGTAACATGAATGGAAAAAATATAATGGGAAAAACGTTAATTGTTGAGTTTAGCCGTCCAGGCGGTCACAAAAACATCCTGAAACACAAGGGACTTGGCCCCGTTAGCTCTGTTCAACCGCCACCGGTTATCCTTGCACGTAAATTTACACCGGATGCACGTGCTTTTCGCCCTCCCCCCACTGCTCTTCCTTCACCGTCTCCGCAGCCGTCACAATGTAGCTCGGGGAGCATTAAAGGGGCTAATGAGCATAGAAAAAGTGGAAAGAAACTAGTGGAGCAAACGAGTGGTGGAGGTTCTTGGACTAAACAAAGGAAGTGTTCGAGACAAATGAGAGAGAAGTTTGATCCGAGGTTTTTGTTCAGGGAAGATGGGGTTATTTCTGAATTGAATTATTTGGATCCGAGAACTACGGTTATGATCAAGAACATTCCGAATAAATACAGGTTTTAATACATCACTAGTGTCATTAATCTTTAGGTTATGAAGTAATTGCTTATTAAAACGCTTAACAGTGCTAAACATTTTTGAATCGTTTATATGGTAGATGAAAACGTACTCCATAATATATTGTTTTAATGTATGGTTGCAGTCAGAAACTGTTGTTGAACATGCTCGACAATCACTGCATTCATTGCAACGAGCAGATAATCGGCGGTGGTAGCGATGGTGGCAGTGACGGAGACCAGCCATTATCTGCCTATGACTTCGTCTACCTCCCTATCGATTTCATGTATGCATGCTCCTTTCATTTTTATTTTAACTTTGGCAACATTAATTTGTTTGAACTTCGTACGCGATTGCATTTAAGTTGTAGAATATAAAGATGAACTCGTTATTCTTTAACAGGAACAAATGCAATGTCGGATATGGGTTTGTAAACATGACGTCTCCTGAGGCAACATGGAGACTTTACAAGGCGTTTCACCATCAAAATTGGGAGGTTTTCAACTCCAAAAAGATTTGCGAAGTCTCTTATGCTAGATTGCAGGTAAGTTTCTATATTTGTTTTTCATTTTCCTTTAGTTATTCAACTACTATATAATCATAGTGTTAGGTCCCTTAACTAAACTGAAATGAACTTTTACGAGTGAATTTAACAAGCCATTTTATGCTTGATGGAGCAACTCTTAAGAGGTGCTTGCTTTTATGGATTCTGAAGATTTACTTTGATTTTCCGTACTTTATAAAAAACGAGAACCAAGTGTTCCAAACCAAAAGCTTTCGCCTTTACGAACAGTGTATGGAATCAAAATAATTTTCTTTCCAAGTGATTTTGGATGACATTTTAACTTTTTGATGGTGCATTGTTTTAAATTCAGACCTTTAAAAGCATAACATGATGCAAATCTAACATCTAGCTTTTTGTCGAAATTTCTAAAAGGGTATCGAGGCATTGAAGGAGCATTTCAAGAACTCGAGGTTCCCATGCGACGCGGAGGAGTACATGCCCGTGGTGTTTTCCCCTCCACGAGACGGGCGAGTCGTGACAGACCCATCCCCTCTCATAAAGCGAAGTAACATAACAACATCATCATCAGACCATGAACCATGCTCGACATCAGAAAATGAACAATGTTGTAATAGTAGTTGTAGTAATGATAATGTGACAGTTGTAGAAGTGAACTCTGACGTTAGTAGTAACAACTACGACGCCGTTGCTAGTGACGGCGTATGTAGTGATGGTGATGATTGAAAATATTAATTAAAAGTATGATGTGTTTTTTATTAAAGAAATATGTTGTCTCAGTAATATTGTGCTTCGTTTTGTTTTTATTTACTGTGGATTGCATCAGCATCATCAGCTGGCTTACTGGCGGCCTAGTTGCTCTAGGTACATCCTTTTTCAACATATATAATCGATGCTACTATATTTTGTTTGTTTCTAATTTAAATTTATAAAAAGTGACATCATTTTTTTTTAGATTTTCAATTTATTCTCAACATTTTAATTTTTTTTTCTTGGTTTCTCTAAATAACGAGAAATACTATAATCACACAAAATTTTTAAAATTTTTTTAACTATTTTCACAAAACAAAAGTTGATAAAGGTAAAAGAAAATAAGTAAACAAATTTCATGGCATATCATTGTGAAAGTTTTTTGTGAATATCATATGGATGTAGCAAAACTTTAGAAAATAAATGTTTACTTTATAGTAAGAAATTATAATAAGGAGGGATAATAAATTTAGAAATTATAATAAGTAGGGATAATATATATTTAAGAGTAAACTATAAAAAAATGTTGTTAAAATTTTCAAAAACTGCAAGGAATGTCCGTTAAAAAAAACATGCAGGAAATGTCTCCAAATTTTTAATTTGTTCTGCAAGAATGGCTCGTGAAGATATACTGTAGTTGCAAATTCATGATTTTAGCTAACTGTCGTAACTAAATCCCGTTAGTTACTCCTCACGTGCAACTAGGTCAGGGCCTCGCCTTTAACACTCACCGCTACCACCCCGTGCACGAATATCGACGAGGACATTTTTTGCAAAGAAACTTAGTCGTGCATAACACATTAACACGATCAAATCACATAAACAAACACATTCTATCTTCCTTCAACCGATCAAATCACACACCCATAAATACATACTATGGCAGTGGTTTCCCCACTTTAGAAGATTCGAAGACCTGATTTTCTGACCCAAGACTTGGTTCTATTTACGATAAGCTTAAATGTTTTAAGTTGTCACTTGTTTTTGTTATTCGAACATGCATGTGTACAATGTAGGATATGTGACTATTTCCGCATTAAGTAGTATGTTGGGATGTTAGACGCACTAGGATTATGGGATGCTAGTACTGTTTACATTTTAGGATCCCTATGGAATCTTTGGATCATGAGTTGCTCCCATTGATGAGTCCGAAGATGTCGGTAAGTATTTAAATACGTGTCTCGATTTAAGGAAATAAAGTTTTATATTAAAGAATGTATTTCATAAGTCGAGCAAGATTTGTTGGACATGAGGAATACTCGTGGTAAGGGTGTCATGATTGAAGATATAAATGATAATGTTGTTAAGGAATCTGAGAAATGTGTTGTTGTAATGGCTCTGGTTGTTGCTTTTATGGTGTTTGTATTCTTATGCTGTAGATGTAGATCTATATGAATTTTTCCAGTTTAATTGTAATGTAGTAAGCATGATATGTTGTGTAGAAGTCATATGATGTAATATAGAAGTAGAAATGTGCATGATGTAGTGTAGTTGACTTTTGTTGTTTGACTTTTACCTCTATGAATATAACTATGTATTAGCATTTCTAGTTAATGAGAATCTAACAACCTTTCCTCAAATATGGCTCAACTCTTATTCTCTCTAGTCTCAGTAAGTTTCATTTTCAAAATTTAGTTTGACAAATGGAAAGAAAACGGCCTGCAGTAATCAATAGAACTCAGATTGGAAAAATGTTTGACTTACAAAAGTCAAACAATGTCAATTGGTCATAGATCAATACAACATGGCATACAACAATACAACATTTACAAAAGTTATTCATAAACATTCATATCAAGTTACCTATAGTCTATTCAAATCAGAAACTTACAAAACAATCGCCAAGTTTTTCGTGCGGCCTCCATACATATAGACTACTATGGAAAACCCATATGATCTATTCAAATCGATACTACAAAAGTCTGATTCATAAATGACCATTTATCCAAGTTACAAACAGCTTTTAAAAACTAACCGAACATACTATATCCTATCTCATATCCGATCAAAGACAATTGTCCCCTCCACCAACTACCATTCAAAATCACAAAATAGAAGACCTCAAAGACATGTCAAACCGTAACACTCCATCTGCCGTTTTGTTTCATCTGTGAGAAAGAACCGGACCATCCTCCCTAGAGCAAACCTTGCCTCCTCCTTCAACTCCCTGAAACTAGGTGATGAAACAATTGCCACATTCTTCTTCACCTTCCCTCCACCAACTATCTTTGTTCTCTCACGTACTTCAAACACTTTCTCTATCCTTTCGTGCTTCACAACAATGCAAGAGAACCCATACAAGTTGTACTTCTACACAAGTTTTAATGGTATATACTGTAACAAAATGTACAAAATTTAGCATTAGGCTTTTGGGTGATTCTATCAGACATTCTGATCTATCAATCATCCTATCAGACACACAATATCTCATATAAAGAACAAATATATACAGAGGAAGCAGAGCATAAAGTCAACAATATCAAGTCTGTGTCGAAGCTACAACAACCTCACAAGCAACAGTTTCATCTAAAGGTTCAGAGAGATTGTAAAGGGATGTGACAGATGTTATTCTTGATATTTCGATAGTTGTTTAGTTTGTAATCTCATTGTAATTCTAGCGCAACATTACTTTGACTTTGAATTTCAGTTTGTATATAAACTTTTATTTGTACCCACTTCAGTTAATATGAAATACAAAAATTTTTCTCTCCATAATATTATCTCTCCAATTATCAATAAACCAACATCCACACTAACATTAAGCGTATCAAGTTAACAAATTAGCAAAGTTACAATACATTTACAAGTCATCCATCTTTCCGTAAAGCAGTCATCTTTCTCAGAATGCCCTTCTTCTTGATCATGGAGAGTGTGAAACGCCCATACACACCTAGTTCATCCGACGGGCTTCAAAATCTGAATTTAATAATACAAAATTAGTTACGATAATCCGAATGTTACATCGATATCATATACTTGATATTGGGAGGAGCACGCTACTGAATGGTATGAACCCGCACTTAATTGGTGGTACCGATTTTTCCCGAGCATGAAAATGGGTACCGGTACCGCATCGACGGGATTCGAACCGAATTCGATACATCAAATATCGGTACCTATACGGTTCTTCCGCTTTTAATTAAACCAAAAGGATTTCAACAAAATGCAACAAAAATAGGAAAAAACATGCATTTTCAAGTGATTTCAAACCACGACGTCTCACAAAACGCAACCAACACTTAAATAAATACATCACCAAGATATTCGTAACATAAAAACGTTCCAAAACTTATAAAATAGGTTAGGGTTTAATTTTTGTGAGCGGTTATGAAGTATCTATAGTTGCCACAATAAGTTTTTCAACGCTTGGTTTTTTCCATATGTTTTAGGTGACTATTGGTTAACATGGAACGGGCCAAATGGGTATTTGGATAAGTTATTTAATTCAAAATATGACTAAATTTTCGGGATTTTTTTCAGTATTTCCCGCTTTGGTACCGCAGACCGTATTAGTGGTACTGAATTTTTTTTGGGCTCATTTCATGGTACCGCTACCTTTCGTGTATCGGTAGTCGGTACCATTTCGGTACGGTACCGATACGGTTCCAGTTAGATACCGGGATTCGGGTCCAAATGCTCATCCCTGCTTGATATAGTTAAAGTTAATAAAGAAAAACATACCATAGTCATGTCCTTGATGACATAGGGCATTCATGGCTATGTTAGTGGAATATGTCTCCACTGTTTGTGATGGCCCCTCCATTAGGTTTAAACAACATGACATTATGCCTCCCCGACAACATGAGTGAACACCATCCACTCGATCAGTTCCATTTTCAAGTCTTGAACCAGTCTCAACCAACCATACCCAAACAGGAACGAGTGGACGTATCAATCAAATTTATTTTCACTTTCCACCGTAACTTCGTACTCATTGGTGTTACTAGTAACCATGACCAACTCTGCAAGGGTTGGACCATTCAGATATCTTAGAAAATCTTCTGGCAGTAACTTCATAAGCAGAGATGTGTGTCCAGCTGCTGCACTAAACATCGTCAAAACTGAGCGCTTTCTGGTTCGTAATTGTGAAATTTCAGCCCAGCCTCGCTGTAGCAAGTTACATAAAACACATCCTCACCCTCTTCTACAAAATGTATATAATCAACATCCGGGCATGTGATGTTGTCCATAACAAAATCGTTCCACCTAGCTCGCCAACAACACGTACTAACTCTTAGACTCTCCTAACACCGACTCTCCATCTAATGCCCGCACAGCTTAACTAAGTAAATATAACGATTGTCATGATAGGAACCTCCTAAGACGTACTCATTATACAGTTCATGTATGTCAAAATTAATTTTTAAACATTGTGAATTTTTTTAAAACTAGTTTCTTAGTGAAATAACACTTAATTCATGTATATGGTGTTAACTTACAAAACATCTTCAGGATTGTCCACCACGCACACAAATATATTCCCATACATTTTGACTGCATTAACGATTAAGATTAACACAAATAACGTTTGAATGAAATAAAAATAAGTAAATATTGTTACCTAGTATGTGTTTTGTTTGATTTTGCACGCCTAATAAGTTCTGATGGTATTGTTTTGTGGGTGTGTGATTTGATCGATTGAAAGAAGATAGAATGTGTTTGTGTGTGTGATTTGATCGTGTTAATGTGTTAGACACGCCTAAGTTTCTTTGCAAAAAATGTCCTCGTCGATATTCGCGTTCGAAGTAGCCGTGTGAGTGTTAAAGGCGGGAAACGTGAATTGATGAATTACCCTCACGCGCAACGCGACGCGAACAACTAACGGGATTTAGTAACGACCGCTAGCCAAAAACCTAATTTGCATCTACAAAGAAACCTTCACGGGCCATTCTTGTCGAAAAATAAAACGTTGGGGACATTTCTTGAACTTTTTTTTTGGTGAACATTCCTTGTAGTTTTTGAGAAGTTTAGAAACATTTTTGCAGCTTTACTCTATATTTAATTGATGAATAGCATGGTTAGTAGAAAATCATCACACTTTGTTCAAAGTAAAAGTAAACGCTAATTTTAAAACGAAACTAAGTAACAAACAATATAAAATTTCTTCCTCGTAAAACTTTTTCTTCTAACCTGTAGTGGGCTTGGTTCAAAATGGGAATGGGAAAGGGAAAGGCAAAGGGAATGCAAAGGAATGGAATGGAGATTATCATTATCTTTGATAGTGCTTGGTTTAAGAAAAACAGATTAACCTCCAAAGTGGTGGTGGTGGGTGGTGGTGGTGGTGGCTGGTGGTGGCGGCTGATGGTGGTGGTGGTAGCTGGTGGTGATAGCCGCTGTGGTAGTGGCTGGAGGTGGTGGTGGTGGTGGTGGTGGTGGTGGTGGGTGGTGGTGGTGGTGGTGTGGTACCGATGGTGGTGGTGGTAGCTGTACCGTGGTGGTAGCCGGTGGTAGTGGTACCGAGGTGGAGGTGGTGGAGTGGTGGTGGTGATACGGTTTATTACTATAGCTAGCTAGTCAAGATTACTATAGCTAGCTAGTCAGATATTGTTGACATTATTATAGCTAGCTAGTCGGATCTTGTTCTAGCAAATATCGAGCGGCCACTAACTTTTCAATAGCTCGCGCTAGCAACATATCGCTTTATTCAATCGCACGTGTTGGGATGGTAATACGGAAGAGTTGCATACCGTATGCGAATGAAATATGAGTGAAAACCACCTAAGTGCGGTGTTTTTATGATTTTTGGTCATGATGAGAATCAATGTTCGAAACGCGTGCTTGCTGATCTAAAAAAAACACTAAAAAATGATGGGTTTCAACCACCTCAGAGGAAGGCGTTTCGTAGTATTGAAGTGGGTAAAGGGGTAAAGCTCAGCCGATCTAAGCCAAAGAAACATGTTTATAAACTTGTATCTAAGAAGTCAGATGCTACTAATGTTGGTTAGGCTAAGATTACTGAACTGGCTAGTACGAGTGGGAGAAAGATTGTTATACCGAATTCGTTTGATGTTTTTAATACAATTGGTAGAGATGAAGATGATGTTCCTTGTGGAACAAGTGGTTCAAATAAAGATGGGGTTGGTTTGGATTTAGGTAGCAATAAGGAAGCCAAGTTGGTTGGTGAGGATAGTGAGGGTGATGTGCTCGAAGTTCCTTATGAAACAGAAAGTTTTTTTTGCATCTAAACAAGCGGGAAGTGAAAGTGGTTATGGTACTAAGAGTTTGTATTAACCATGGAAGGAATCGATGTTTGAGGACTATGATACATATGATGATGACTTATACGATAATCATGGTATCTTTGAAGATCAGCAGGCTTTCTGTGACGCTTGGGATATCAAGGTTCGCGGTAGAAGAAAGAAGTAGATTATATATGATTTATGTTGAGTCAATTGTGTTCTAGTCATAGCAATTCTTCATTATAAAAGTTGGTCTCATAAGTTTAGCATGTAATTTTTATGATAGGTTGGGTTTAAAGCACAAATAATGCATTGATGTCTATTTTTAGGCTGAGGTGTAAGATTCACCCGAGAAAACCTTTTATCCAAAAAAAAGTTCAATAAAGATGAACATGGTGAAATTTTATAAAAAAAATGTTATTCACAAAAAGATTATAGAAAAAGGTTTTTTTATAATGACGTGTCAAGTTAAGTTATTCAATCTAGATTTTTCTTTTTATTTATTTATTTATTATTATTTTTTTTTTATTGTTTGATTTGAAAAGTAATTTTAACTTATACTTTGTGTAAACCTTTTGTGTTAAAATTTGTGAATATAGCATTTGTGAGAATTATGTAGTTTAATACGATGAATTAATTGGGTGTGTCAGTGCATGATTAGCATTTGAATATATCTCTAGTGTTTTGGAGATCGGTTTAATGATAGATAAAAGATCATCTATTGTCTAGTAAATCAACAGGCCGTAGCTTTTAATGTGTTACGTTATTTGAGGGAACACAATCATGTTTGCTTGGTAAAGAACTATCTGTTACTCTATGTTTTTGTTTCTATGATCTAGCTAGCTAGTGTTTTAGGCAAAATCAGATGAAATAATGATGCATAAATATGGGATGCAGGATACGCTTGATTTCCTTCATTTTTAGGTTTTATTTATAGGAATGTCTAACCAATGATCTTAGGGCATTGGTTAAAATTTGTCGTTTTATGATTTATAATAACTATTCGTAGGGTCTCCTCGTCCAAATATGTAATTATATGTCAACTATAAGGACCATTTGTGTAATTAAAAACCATAAAATGACAAATCTTAACCAATGCCTCTGGCATGGTTAGACATTTCCTTTATTTATTTATGTTATGTTACAAGTATACATTTTTTCAGACTTCAGATTATGTGATATGAACATCTTTTATAATAATACTAGCAGGTATCCCAACCGTCATGCGCGGCATTCCCTGAAATAAAAAATTTTCGGATGAATAATGTATTTTAGTTTATTATGCTCTTTTACAATAAATTTACGATATCAAGAATTTCGCCTGCGCCTATTTGCCATTTCGGCCTCATGCCCGCTCGCTCGAGTTCGCCTTTAGACCAGCTCGGCTTAAGCCCATTTTGCCCGTTTTCGCTTGCATATCTCGAGATAATGTGCTTTATTATTTGTATAGTGACATTTAATGCATGGTTCCGTCGCTGCATGGGCGGAGATACCATGAAATAAAAAATTTCGTGAATCATGTATTTTAGTTTATTATGCTTTTGATAATAAATTTACGGATTTCAAGATTTTCGTTTAGCTAGTGCCCCGCTCGAGCCCGTTGACCGTGCCCACTCTGCTCGACCCGCTTTGGCCCGCACTGCTTGGATCGCACTGCCTGGCTCTCGGCCCATTTGGACCATTGCCGCTCGGCTTGAATATTTGTATAATGCTCTTTATTATTTGTATTAATAACATTTTAATGCAAGAATTGTGTTTAAGTTGGTTGTACAATAAGCTTGATAATTTGTATTTATTGTGTAAGGGATGTTTTAATAACTGCATTAATTGTATTTATTGACCGCTTAATTCATTAACTACATTAAAAATTTTGACCACATTAATAGTGCTTTAAAGTTTGTACATTAAGCTTTAAGACTTGTAAGTCTTAAAATTAAGATTGATGAGAAAGATCATTAATAGTGCATAATGTATTGTATAATAGGCTTTGTATTTTGTAAGTCTTTATTTTAAGACCATGAGAAAAGAGATTAATTCCTTTACTATAATTATATATAGATTGATGATTTTAGTTGTTACATGCATGATATTATTGATATGTATGATGGTCACACGGGAAGTTGTGCGTCAACTTTGATATTAACAGACATGCATTGTTTTAAATGTAAAGAACGAAAGTTATACTTAAATGAGTTAAATCGTAATATTAACACAAGAAGCAACCCTCGGCTACACGTAATGAGAAGGATAAAAAATTCATCAACTTCGCTTAATTATGTGTTCAAAAGAAGATATTTAAAAATAGGTTCCTTATTGATCAATAGCATGTGGATAAGATTATGATCATAGGGTTCTGTCATCGAAGATATTACAAAGGGTTACATTATATTAACGGGGTCTATGACCCAACCCTGCAAACCCTCCCTAATTATAGGGTACTTTCAAGTGGCGGTTTTTGTCCCTTTTTTGTTGTCTTTCTTTGCCTTTTTGTTTTGTCCCAAAGTATATTTTTTTCCAACCGATAACCCATTTTTGGCCAAGTGCATAATAACACAAGCGGTGATCAGCCCCAAACTTATTTTTGTCAAGTGCATTAAGATAAGCAGAAGTATACATTAGTGCTCAGATTTACATCATCGCCAAGTATTTTTTTTTGTCCAAGTGCATTAGCACACAAGCAGATTGCATTAGCAGCATTAGCACACAAGCAGTTTAGGACACAAGCAGATTGCATTAGAAAACCATTTGCACAATTGATAAAAAGTGTTAGGCTCGGATATGAAGGTTGCAAAGTGATAAAAATATCACTTTGCCGTGCCATTCGGTTATAAAACCAATCGTCATCGCCTTTTTTTGAAATTTTTTTTTGTCCAAGTACGATTGACACACACAAGTGCATGTGATCGATTGCACAAAACCAGATTGCAACTAAGTTAGATTGCCACAGATTCCACATTATACAAGTGAAACACATGTTTCACAATGTTCACAAAAAGCAAAAGAAAGATTCCCAAACTGCAGGAACTCACAAGAAAGATTCCCAAACTGCAGAAGTCACAGCATCCACATTATATACAAACCTCATCACCACAAGGCATTCACAAATTACCACAAACAAAGCAACTATCACCAAGTATCTCTCACCACAAAGCAGAACTCACAAGCAGATTCCACATTATATTCAAATTCTCATCAAGACAAAGCATTCACAAATTACCACAAAAAAAACAACTATCACCAAGTATCTCTCACCACAAAGCAACTATCCACAAGTTACAACAAGTTACAGATAGGGTTGGGTTATATAGACGCTGTGTTTTTAGATTAACCCACTCTAGTACCTAGGGTTGGGTTATAAGACAAGCCAAGTGAAACACAAGCCGCAAGTGAAAGCCGCAAAAGTAAGTAACAAACCACAAAGAAACAACAAATATCTTAGGTCAGCCGATATGTCTCAATCACCGAGGTAATGACAATTTTACAACATTAGGCTCGATTATGTTTAACATTTATCATACATGGTCGCAACATCAAAGGTTGCAAAATAATTTTTTGTCCGTCCATTCGAAATGCCAAGCCAAAATCATGTTTTTTTCAAATCATCATTGCCTTATCCCCTTTTTTTTAAAAACAATTTTCAAATCAGCTTAAAATAACAAACTGCTTATCAAGCATATAAGCAGCTTGTTATTTTCAGATTCATAAGCAATTTCATCTCCAAACCCTCGTGGTTAATCTAAAATAATAGGCACAGTCAATATAACCCAACCCGTAAAGTACTATTGGAACGGGTCTAATCTCGAGCCTCAGGTGCACCTGCTTGTGCAATAAGCCTTCACAAGAAACCACACGAGCCCGTGGACTGGGTAGGCCGTGAGCGGTATTCATACCACTCAATGGTGGCAGATCAAGGTGTTAACCTACCCTTTTGCACCCACACAACTCTGGCAGTTTCAATAACATCACATAATCACCATCTCACATAAGCAACCACACAGAGCCTGTGGACTGGGGTAGGCCAGAGCAGGTATTCATACCAATCAATGGTGGCAGATCAAGGTGTTAACCTACCCTTTTGCACCCACACAACTCTAGCAGTTTCAATAACATCACATAATCACCATCTCACATAAGCAGCTTTGTAATGCTTATACCATAGGGTTTGTTAAATTAAACCCAGAAATCACACAAACATCACATACTCACCATCACGTAACCCAAAGATCCAAACCCTAAAAAAATTAGGCTTTTAATTTTTAAAAGATCCACTTAATTAAACCCACATATCACCCATAAATCACACAAACATCACAAACTCACCCTCACAGAACCCAATCACCCAAACCCTAAAATAAAAAATTAGGCGTTCTTAATTTTTTAAATAGATCCACTTAATTAAACCCACATATCACCCAGAAATCACACAAACATCACAAACTCACCCTCACGTAACCTCAATCACCCAAACCCTAAAAAAAATTAGGCGTTTTTAATTTTTTAAACAGATCCACTTAATTAAACCCACATATCACCCAGAAATCACACAAACTCACCCTCACAGAACCCAATCACCCAAACCCTAAAAAAATTAGGCGTTTTTAATTTTTTAAACAGATCCACTTAATTAAACCCACATATCACCCAGAAATCACACAAACATCACAAACTCACCCTCACAGAACCCAATCACCCAAACCCTAAAAATAAAATTAGGCGTTTTTAATTTTTTAAACACATCCACTTAATTAAACCCACATATCACCCAGAAATCACACAAACTCACCCTCACAGAACCCAATCACCCAAACCCTAAAAACGCTGCTTTTAATTTAACCCAACATAAACATCTAATAAACATGATATAAACATCATGTAAATGTAATCAGAACAAGAACTTACCATGGATCTAAGAAAATTAGAGATGAGATAGAGAGAGAGAGTGAGAGAGAAAACGCTTTGTGTGTGTGTGATATGAGATAGAGAGCAGAGACAACAGTGTGTAGTAGTGAGAGAAACGCAGCATATCGCCGCTTCTTTTTTTATTTTTTTTTTATTTAAAGGTATAAGTTTTTTATAAAAGTATAAGTTTTGTAAATGTAATGTTTCATTTGTAAAAAAAATGTATTATTTGTAAAATAAAAGGTATCATTTGTAAAAAAAAAAAATGTATATTTAAGTTGTAAATGAAACATAATGTTAATTGTAAAAGAAGAGTAAAAAAAAAAGTTGTAAAACGTAAATGTAAAGTATTTGTTGAAAAAAAACTTTTGTATTTTCAGGCTTTCGGTTTTCACGAGGAAATATCAGAGGATTGCCCATTTATCAGACAAGAGGTAAATATAAAAGCATTAAAAGGTATTAGTTAAAAAAGCGTATATAAAATTTGTTATGTATTTTCGTGTTTTCAATTCTCACGAGGAAGTAACTGAGTGGGTAAAATATAGCCTCGGCTCCGGTTTTGTCATTGTTAAAAATAGAACCAAATCGTAAAATGGTCGATGAAATGAAATTAATTATAGGTGTACAAAGGGCGGGATTTATGAAAATCACGGTAGTGGAAAACGGAAAACCAAAACAAAAAAAAGCAATTGTCCATTCAGATTAGTTACAAAATATAGACCAACACGATATAATTGGATTTTGAGGGTGTGATATAGCCATAATCATGAGTTGCTAGAGTCGCGCATGGTGTGCCATATGCAATGCGATTAAAAGATGATGAGTTGAGTTTGGTCAAAGAATTGTCAGAGTATAGCGTACCACCACGTAATATACTTTCGACAATAAAGGGACGTAATCCGGATAACGTGTCAGCGTTAGAACTATATATAACGCACTTGATAAGTTCCGGAGAGCCAGAGTAGGTGATAGAACTCAAATTCAAGTCCTTTACTCGCATGTGACGGATTAAGGGTATGCATATTACCCGAGGGTGAATGAGCATAATGAGCTTGAGGAGCGATTTTTTGTTCACCCCACTGTATGCTCTATGGCGTATTCTAAATCATGTTGATGGACTCCACGCACAATACCACCATGTTTAAATTCGGTGTTGGAAATTGTTGGAGTAACTCCTACTTAATAAAACATTTTCAATGGCGCATGCCTTTATACACAAGGGGCATAATTTTCAGTGGGTATTGCAACGCGTGAAAGAGGTGATAGACGAAAGATACGACCCACGTGTTATTGTCACCCCAGAGATTTAGCGTTGGTTGGGGCATGTAGAGCAGAATTTCCTACCTCTCACAAATTACTCTGTCGATGGCATATAGAGCAAAATTTGCTCAAGTTTATGAGAAACAAATGCAGAGGGATAGATGAGTATGACTCCATTAAAAGGAGATGGGATCGGTTGGTTAAAGCTCCGACACACCTCTTGTTCGAGCAACATTATGAGCCACAACAACGCTTGGTCAACCATGCTGCGTACTAAATTGTTAATTCTATTTATTTTTTATTATTCAATTAATAAGCACCCGAATGACCTTTGATTAATTCATTGTTTTTTTCCGACTATCACTGGTATCCGACAACTCGTCGAGAATACGCACATGTTTGTCTCTACATCACCGATGAATATCGCTTCTTCGCCGCACAACAACGTGTAGAGTTGAGGCTCACCACGCGTTGTTGAAATTATATTTGGCTGCACACAATCCATTTAGACAAAGTTGTTGAGTGCAATCGATAATATTGTATTTGCGCAAGAAAATGCGATAAAAGAGAGCTTTAATAGAAGCATCATCGAGAAAATAAATAATTGTGATATACTACTATTTCAAGAATTGTGGTATAAAGTTTCTCACCATGCTTTCAAACTCATGCACAAAGAACTCCACCTGTCTATCACCGTAGACAATTGTAGCCATAAGTTTGCATAATTTATAGACCGCCATGCTTTCACGAGATGCAATACTATGTATATCATGGTAAGTAAATTTATAACTATCAGGTTGTTTTCCCATTAATATCGCTGATTTATTTACTGGCGGCATTGTAATATACTACTTTTAATGATTTCAGACGCCCCATTCCACGGAAGAACTTAATATTTTTGGAGAACCCTACATGTTCCGTAGCCTAATATCAATAGGCCACCGCCTGAAGATGGCTCTTCCAGTGATGATGATGATGATGATGATCATCATCATCATCATGATACTTCGTTTAGAGATGACATTCGGCAATTCAAGAATGTTTTTAACAAAGCATCATCGTTTGTCAAGAATAATATGATAACGAAGCTGAGATCGATATACCAACCTGCATCTGATGACACACAGGAACCTGTTATTTAGAAAAATACCCGTGGACATCCGAGCGCAAAGGACAAAATGGGCAAGGCTACACAAGTCCCGGACTTGAATGAAGACCCGGACTTGAATACGTGTTTTCCGCTTCTCAGTGGTCCAAACTTCTCACAAAGAACTGACCCCCTTGTGATAGCCCGTGTGGGGAACAAAGTAGGTCATTACATTACGCTAGATCTAACATTTCCAATTCCGCATCTCCACCCACAATGGAGGAGGCACAGATCCGAAGTTGCATCCCAGTGGGAATCATTATATTGGCATCGACTACCAAATTAGTAAATGATAAATGATTCATGTTGTAAATAATTATAAACATAGTGAATGATTCATGTTGTAAATAATTGATTAATGATTTATGTTGTAAACATAGTGATTGATTACTGATTTATGTTATAAATGATTGATTACTGTTTATATTTAAATTAATAATAACACTGTAAATGATACGTGTTTTATGTTGTAAATGATTGATTACTGATTTATGCAAATTCTTTTGTCAGGTGGGCCAAGGAAATCCTTTCTAGTGTCGATGTAATAGAGGATTTATTATAGAACGGAAATCCACAAAATCCTTTTCGGGGCCCAATCATTATGCATGTCCTCTTTCAGGGTAAATAATCATACGTTTGCTTAGGGGTTTTATGTAAATAATTTGTTTGTTAAAATACATTTCTTATTATTTTCTTAACATGTAAATGACCAGGTACAAATGACTATGGGTGTCGATACTTCAGTTGGAAAGATGAATTTGAAAGACGGTACTTTAGTCGAGCCTCATCTTCAACGCATTGCTCAAACTGCGTTGCTAAAGATAATGAGATCAAGCTGTTGAAGACAAGAATAAAGACGCTGGAGATGGAGTTAGAATTGGCAAGGAATTCTGAGGATCACGCTTGTCAGCCGGTGCAAGGCTCCATGATCTTTTAAACGAGATGAATAATCTTCATATGTAGTAGATGTTGTTGTATTTAAGTAATATGTTAACGTTGGATTTAATTTAATAATAACTGTTGTTGCAGTTATTTAATGTGGTAATATTTAACGTGCTATTATACAAACAAAATAATTATACGTATACGAAACATTATTAAACAAAAGTATACAAAACATTATGCATGTACAATACATTATTATACACACACTTTATACATATTTAATTATACACACACTTTACAAACACTTAATTATACACACTCTTTATACACACTTATTTCTAACAAACTTTATACACACTTATTTCTAAAAAAAAATAATAATAATAAAAATTGAGAAAAGGGGGGGGGGGGGGGAAAAAAAGTACCCCTATTTTGTAGATGGGGTTAATCTAACCAAATAGGCACCGTCAATATAACTTGGCCCATTACAAATGCTTCTTCTATGACATACGTCCTAGTGAAGTAAAAACAATATAAAAGCAAGTAAAACTCGATTTATGCAAATTTCTCTGTAGCACAAATTAACGCACCATCAAAATATTCTTCACCCATCCTATTATGCAAATTTGTCTTCACGAGTTTTATTTTAGAAAAACATCTTTCAACTGTAACGGTTGCAACAGGCAAAATCAAAGCCAACTTCAACAAACGATAGACCAAAGGATGAGAGGTGCCTTTATTCTTCTCTACCATCAAACTAGCAATTTTGGAAATACTAGACAACTCAACAAAATCATTTATCGTATAAGGAAGCAACTTCCACTAAGAATAAGCTCGCTTTCCTCTGGTGAGAATGTTTTAACTTTGGACTTTAAATATATTTTTTTTTCAAAGTTTTCTCATGAAAGAAATGTTCTCGTAAGTTTAACAAGTACTTTGGTAATGTTATTATTATTTTTTCGAAAGGCTAAGATTTCATTTACAAACAGTTTCGAAACGTGTGTAATGGTTGTTCAAGCGTTACTTGAGATTAATGTAGTACTTGATCACATTTCATTGTACATATTTGTTTCTTGTGATTAAATATATTTTATAGAGGCAATCCCTTTTGCCCAAAAAAAGACTCAACCAAGAGGTAGAACATCAAAAGACCTTTAGATCCATCATTCCAAGCTGCCAAACCATAAGAGAACTCAACAAGAATCTAGATTTTAGAAAAGCGTTGAATCGAAGAAAGATGTCTTTCTCTTTAATGCTTGGACATATTCATTACTTGCATGAACAAACTGTTAGGATTTGACAATCAAGATTAACCATTAATCACTACGAATACACAGCGGATTGGATCCAACTTGATGTTTAAAGGTTAACACATTAATCAGTATTCTTACGTTACTTGAATTACTAAGACAAGTAACGGTTCTTGAATCTTGAATTGCCTTTGATCGAAACTTTTAACCAAAATATGTTATATCTATCATTGCATACATACACGTCACATAGAATATGTGTATGCTAGTACACGTCACGAAGAACACAATGAAACACACGGTTTATGTGATTTTGGAACTTGGCGATTACCCTAAGGGATTAGGGTGTCACGCTCGGTTTTTGGTCACCAAGAGGTGTTCGGTTTTGCTTTAGGTATTGAAAGAGCAAGGATTTAGAATGAGTAGTTGATGTGTCTCTCGTTGGGCAAGTTTTAAAAATTTGTAAACACAATTTAATCGTCTAATACTATAAACACATACGAGCAAGTATACTCGTCCGCGATAGCAAATGTGGGTAAGTCGAGATCGTCCCAAGGGATTTTGTGTTTGAAATTGTTTTTATAAAAGATTGGTAGCAAGAAAGCTTTGTCAAGGCTTCCTCCAAAAGTGATGTTTTAGTGAAAATCAATTAAAAAGAAGTATATACTTGTGTGTAGTCTATAGGCAATCATAGTAAGTGTTCATGAAGGCTTGGTATAAACTCTTGATGTGATGCACAAATCATAAGCAAATGATTTCCAGCCATGGTTTATGTTTGCAAAAATCATTCTAAGAATAAAAACATGTAGGTAATCCTTTCGGTCCTTATCCTAATGATTATCCTTTATAAAATCCATTTGTTTGTAAAATGTTCTTATTAAATGTGTTCTTACGAATCTTTCGACCTTTCGTGATGAAAATGTTTCTAGTCTTGTTTTAATAAGTAAACATGGTGGTTGTCAATCACCATATCCCCATACTAGTTTGTCACTTAACTTTTTGGAATAAAACACAAGAGAAATCCTTTCCGTCCTTTTTCTTAAAACATGTTTTACCGACAAATCAAACAAGACTAGTATTTTTCCAACAAACTCATTTAAACAAGATCATATATACATGCATCACATATGAGAACACTAGTATGATTTCCTACATCCTCACACACAAGTATATTCAAAAACTACTCCATGATAATAATAACAAAACACAAGAAATAACAAAGTAATTCCAATAACTCAAGAGAATAGAAATCCATAACAAAGTTCATAGAATACCTAAACTTTTGTGATTACAAGAACTAGAAATCGTGGCTTATAGCAACCACACGCCTCCAATCACCTAGCTTAACCGTATAACTCCGAATAACCAAAACAATGGATGAGAATTGCTCTCTCCAACCTCCTGGACGTTTTACAGTGAATACTAAACTTTTGGGATGAATAAAATGGTTGGTAATAGTTTTGATGTAAACTATTACACTTTGGGTTGTGTCACACCTAGTCTACTATGTTTAGGTTCAATATATAGCCAAAGAGACTTAACTAGTTGGCCAAAAACGTTCCCAATAAGTTAATATCAAGAAATGATCGGCCTCCAATGATTATGGGGAGATAAGGCAACATTAAATGCGTTTTTGTGTAACTCCAGTCCATGCATCCGAATCGTTATCAAGAACCGGATCGGTGATTTGACCATCGACCAGCCGAATTCGGTTGCGGGCTCCAACCGAACGGTTGGTTGCCTCAGTTTTGACTTTTGTTGACTTTCTTGATTCGTGCCTTTTCCTTTGTTCTCGCTGATGATTTCCAAGACGAAACTTGATCTTTTCTTGCTGTAGATACTTAGAAATCATTGCGCTTCCTAATCATTGAGTCCAAAAGCTTCCTTGCTCGACTTCCTTCCTTGGGAATTCTCCAAATGTGCATAAAAACTTCATTTCTTCATCATTTGTGATACCTGGCTACATAAACATACACAATACGCATCTTTTGCACTTTTGCAATAGTTATGAGTAAATATAGTCGAATATCATGCACAAAACCAACAATAACGCTACTAAAAATATGTTCATTTTAGGCGTTATCAGTAGTAAATAATGAATCACAAGGATTCAATATATAGTTATGTAGTTGAACTTCTAGTCCTCCTAGGATTAGTAATACTACAACCCCCCTCCTCGCTCCCGCCCCCCGAAACTTCTAAGATTGCGTTTTAGTCTTTAAGATAATTAATATACATTAAATATTAATTACTTAACTTAGACTCCAAGCAACAAAACCTTTTACCTCTTTTGGTCCTTGTTCGACCGGCCCGTAACCCACAAGGGTTTTATTGGCTTATTTGACTTTTTCTAATTTTAACTAGTCCATTACAAGTTAATTTAGTTAGTCTGATAATTAGTTTTGCGTCTAACGGTTAACTAACGATCGTTAAATTATTTCGTGAAATAAATATAATTAATATATGACATTTAATATATTACTTATATTAACTAAAACATATTCCTCAATGTATATGTATATACACCAATAGACTCACGTATTTTCAGCCGTACAAATTATTGATTATACTTTAGAGCATAACCAATACAACCTTGTTCCTCCTATACAGGTGATAAAACGAATGGAATTTATTTGATGTCACTTCTTTAATGGGATAGCGCGTAATGAAAAGAAAATGATGTGGGTGAAGTGGAGTAGTGTTTTGGCTTCTAAAGAGAAAGGAGGTTTAGGTGTATCAAGTTTTTTTACTTGGAATATATCTCTTGTGTTTAAGTGGGTGTGGCGTTTTAGAAATGATAGTTGTTCTTTGTGGGCTAGAGTGATAAAGGTTGTTCATGGAGTAGATGGTAGTCTTTGTAATCCGTACAAGTTTACTCATCTGTCAACTTGGTTAGATATAGCTCGAGAGTTGACTAAGCTTAAGAGTCATGGGATTGATCTTTTAGGCTTTATCAAGAAAAAGGTGGGTAATGGTGAGAACACTTTATTTTGGGAGGAAGTATGGAAGGGAGACTCTGCTTTTAAATATCGGTTTCCTATTGTTTATGCGTTGGAACCGAATAAGAATATTACGGTTGCTTCGAAATTGGCTTTTGAGAATTTGAGATGTTCTTTGCGGCGCATTCCAAGAGATTGGTGAGAATACTCGTTTTTAGACCAGTGATTTTTGAATGGTTTTCAACTTCCTGTGATGCAAGACAGATGGTTTTGGTCGTTAGAGGGCTCAGGAGTTTTTTCAGTTGCTTCGGTAAGGAGGTTTGTTGATGACAACATGTTATCGGGTGCTTCCTCCAAAACTCGTTGGGTAAAAGTTGTTCCTATTAAAGTTAATGTTCTTGCTTGGAAAGTCAGTTTAGATTGTTTACCAACTCGACTTAATATTTCTCATAAAGGAATGGATATCCCATCTATTATGTGCCCTACTTGTGGTAGCGCAATCGAGTCTACAAGTCACATTTTCTTTGCATGTTCTATGGCGAGAGGTCTTTGTCGTAAGATCTTTACATGGTGGGATATTAATCCTTCGGAGATTTCTTCATACGAGGAGTGGCTAATTTGGGTTTCGAGTATTCAGTTTCCTTCTAATCGTAAAGACTTGGAAGGTGTTTTCTATGTCATTTGTTGGCTTGTATGGAGTTTTCGGAATACTTCTATTTTTGGCTCGAACAGTCCTTCCAAAGCGATTTTTTTATGATATAGTGGCTCGCCGTTTTATTGGTGTAGATATAGATGCAAGACATTTTAGTTGGGTAGATTGGTGGAAAAAATCCTTATCTTGTAACCTTATGATGTTTCTTTCTTATCTAGCCCGGAGTTGCTTAATAAAAAAAATCATCAGTTCAAAAAATAAAATAAAATACAAGCTTGTTCCTCCACATCCATATAGCCCGGAGTGAGCACTGAAAAACCCAATGTGTATATTTGTTTAAACGGTTGCATCCAATATTACTAACTGAACCTAAAGCAATGTCGCGGATTGAAAGAGATGGGAAACTGTTAGACGAGCCCAAGTTCCACACCATCCCCAAACCTTCCTCCAAACTTTGACAACGTGGAAGCAATAAACGAGACAATATGGATTTGGAATTTTGGATAATTGAGTATCTAAATAAAACATAAACGCATTTCAAAAAGACAAAAATCAACAATGAACATTGGCATACAAACACAACCACTGGGAATGATTTGTAAGACCGGTTTGATTATTTACCTGATAAATCACATGACCATCAATCCAAATTTTAATATTTACTTACACCTTTTATGTAAGTTTACCATTTAATACACTAGCAGGGTACCCGCGCGATGCGGCGGCGGGTACTCTGTGACTATATTTTCTAACAATGTAATGTTATGCGGCCATACTTTTATTAAACAATTAAATTACAAATAACAGTAACTTTAGTTATGACCGTGGAAATAATTCATCTCATGTTAACCGAAGCTACCACAAACAAAATCTTGATTCTTTCCTTCAAAGACAATCACCCTTCATCAATTTTGAAGCCGACCGACCCGGTTCGACGACTTGTTCGCCGTAACCGAACCGACCGACCACTACAGGCAGCCTAATGGCTTTATTTTTTAATGCTTGGCTTAGTAGTTTAATTAGATTGTACATTGTGGTTAAATGGTTGTATATTTTAGTGAAGGGGTAAATTAAATAGTGTATTAATTGTATGTGTTGAATATTGTTTTTTAGTTGTATTTGTGCTTCAAATAGTTTGTACATTGTGTTTTATAAATTATACTTTTTATCAAAAGAGTGTTTTAAATATGACATTAATTACAAATGTTGACAGTACCAATATGTGTAGGTGTTTATACATAAATTAATTGTACATATAGTTTAAGTAGTTGTATTTACTTAAAATCTATATATGTAAATCTTAAAAAATTATAAGAGAGAGAGTATCCCTCCATTATAAAGGGTGGTGGCAACCATCACTCATCCTCACCATCCCTCACTATCACCAATAACATTCTTCCAACTCATCTCATCCCACACCACCCTCACCATAGATTTTTAGTGGCAACCATGTATCCCTACCCCTCACCACATTTTTTTTTTTTTACCTTTTTATATTTAAAATTATATCAAACAATTTAATTAAAACACATAATATTATTATTATTACTTAAAAGAAAATTACAAAATACTTGGAAGAAAATTACATGAAAAAAGGAAATAATACTTAAAAAGAAAACACTAGTCGTCAAGGTGTGGTAAGTTGAGCCGCTACATGCTTCGGGGTAAAGTAAGAGCATATCGAGGAGCGATTATGGATGTTTTCGTCGAGTAACTCCGTTAGTACATTCGTCATAAACAAGACAGCACGGTGATCCATTATATGAACGGTGATAATGCCACCGTCGTCTTTAAAAATCATATTGTGTAATATGACACAAGTATTTACTAGTTTGCGAATTTTTTGGACCGACATAGCGAAGCGCTTTAACGACGGCCGAGAAGCATCCATTTTGACTTAAGATGGGTGATCACCTCTCTTATATTGACCTTTCAAATGTCGAGGACAATTTCGCCAGATGAAATGTGTACAATCAAGGCTACCAAGCAGGAATGTGATGTGGTTGTTCATGTGCCTCGAATAGTCGGTGCAGCGTCGTGGGATGTAGGCCTACGTAAGAACTCTCGCCTATATAATTGGATTACCGCGCCACGCAAAATTTGTCAAGGCAATCAGCTACAAATATAAAAAACGAAAACATTTTAAAAATATATCGACTTATAAAAAATACCAAGTTATTAGAAACACAAACATTTTAAAAAATAACCTGAAGTTCTTCGTGCCATGTTTAGGTAGTCATCATATCTATCCGGAGGTCCATTGTTGCTAGTTGTGAATGGCCGATGTGCATTTTGTGCAGTATAAACTTCGTCTGCGTCTAAGCCTTCTTGAAACCATTCGACATTCGCTTCAATATCACCAACAATTTTTACGAACAAGCTTCTATTCATACGAAATATTTCACGAAAAACATTGGCTGAAACCTTGGGTTTTCAGCGAAATAGTCATTCATTAGATTTTCTTGGGCTTGTTCAGCAAAAAACGTTCGATATACCCCCGGGTATTGCTTGAGCTTGCCGTGTCTTGAGGGCATCCATTAGGCTAAAAGGTTGACATGGTAGAACCCGTTGAAGACACGAGTTCGATGAAGACTTCGGAGGAAAACTAGATGATGAAGATGAAGATGAAGATGAAGATGAATTCATTATTTTTGGTGATATCTTGAGAAAAGTTTTGATTTTTGTTGTAAAAAGTATGTGAAATGGTTGTGTTTAAATAGAGATGAAATTGAAAATGGAATTTTTTTTTTAAAAGAATGCAACGGACATATTTTAAGCCGTTGAGCGGCTAGATTCTCAGCTTTTACCCGTTAAGCGATAGCCGAGTCTTCGAGCGCCATGGGGGTGGCGATTACAGAATACGGGACCAAACCCGCAGCTCACCCCGCTCCCGTTGCCACCACCCTAAGTAATATAGATATCTTTTACTATCTATGAACATAAGTCACACATGTTTGGTTAAAACGTGACCCTTCACTAGTAAAAGAAACAAGTCAAGATTCACAAATCACAACGTACTAAAAAAAGGACTTGACAATGCTACATTCTTATTAGTTACTTCATGTGTTACGAGTAGTAATTTTCGAGATGCAAACACAAACAAAGACAAAATAGAATTAAGAAGAGGGGTTTGACTTTGGGCCTTACAAGTTCATGGAGGGGGTCCGAACCCTCTTTGGATGCCCTGTCATTTTATTACATGAAAACAGATGGTGGATATAGGCCCCAGTTATGCGTATTTTTGCTTTCCAGTTATCCCTTTCTATGGCTTCTCTGGGGTTTTGACACGTGGACGGTTGATATTTAATTGACATGTGACTCATAAAAGAGCCGGATGTGGTACCAGCCACACCTTATTTTAGGTCACGAAATGTAATTTTTTGATAAAATGTATAATTTTTTGGCACGTGCAACCTCTAATTTTTCTGATAAAAATTCTTCATCAGGCAACTTAGTACTCATAATCATAAAAGAAAAAAATTATGCAACACCTTCTAAAAAATTCTGAGTCCGTCTCTGGTCACTGGTTCAGTCCAAATCGATACAAATAAGTCGTTGTTTTAAGGGTTTCTAACTTGTGCCTTGGTGCACAAGTTAAACACATTAAAAAAGTACAAAACGTAACCAAGGACTCATAAAAAAGTATTCAGGGATCTACAAAATTCATGGAACCCTTACTTTTTTGTATTTTTAAGTGTGTCTCTGTGAACTTTTGATGTACTTAATTTGTGTTCATATGACACAAGTTATAAAAACTCTTGTTTTAAATCCGGTTTTTATCGATCCAATTTATCGGGTTATCGATTCAACCGGTTAAATCATATCCTCGTCAAACTAGAACTATGCTTATGCATATTCTTTTTAATATTTAACTGTAATTTTGCATAATCTCATGATTTATCTGACTTTACACTTGAACCGATAAAAAAGATTGCAACTCTACTAAAATCTATATATATAATAGATTAAAAAAAACAATCAACTTATGATCATAAGTTATAACAATCTATACTAAAATTATTTTAGTTGATGTTTCTAAAATTGTTTATAACTCTAATTTATTGTTTTACAAAATTTTAACTAACATTAGATTTCAAAACTCCAACTTGTTAATTAAACTTAGAAAGATTATGAGAAAAAAAAATTATGTTAAATTTTTTGATAAGAAAAATGATTTGTAGGCCTAAGCAATGAGTCTAAAAAGAGATCAACAAATGTGATTGGTACATTTAAAAAATGATTGGTGAATATAAAGAGAGAAAAATGATTTATTTTAAAATTTGAATATGTAAATGTGGTAAGCTTATATGTAAGTCTAATTAGTAGGCCTATTTTTCATTATTTTTTTGATAAAGTCATGATCCGGCCGGTTCTATCAAATTGGGTCAACACGAGTCAATAAATACCAATGGTCCAATCTAGTTCTCAAACAAGCAAAATTCCGGTCATATCCGACCGGCCTCGGTCTCCGAGCCAGTTCCCGATTTTACAGGTTAAATCAACCGGATCAAACCAAGTTTTACAAGATTGAAATCATATGGACATGTTATTTAATGAACCTAATGTCATTGTATCAAATCACATGTACTTATCGACTAGTGATGAAGTGTACAACAATATAGTTCGAGCTGTTAAATCAATGGTGTGACAGGGTGTATGACAATATAAGCATAACATGTGTTAAAACATCTAAAGCTGGAGGGAAAGTCATAGCTTCACTCATCTTACACATCATCGTCACATCAGTTTTTTCTCTCCTTTCTCTTCCACTTACCTTTATGCGACAAACCACTTCCATTCACCTTAATTTTTTTTACTTAAATTTTATTAATTTATTTATTTATTTTTATGTTTTTTTTTAACAAATCAAACGAAACATATTTTGTGCACACAAATCAACTAGGTGAGTTGGTCACCTTGAAATGTGAGACTAGCGCGTGACTCATTTGAGTGTGCATGGTGACTCACGAGTGAATGGAAGTAAGGTGAGTGACTCACTCACCCCTTGCACTCCAGCCTAAAGATTGTGCCAAAACACATGGATTCTTACATGGGGCATGATATTCGGACCCCCTATACAAGGGGTTTCTAATTATTGAATTTATTGAAGAGTTGTATAGTATGTATCATAATATTGTATTATGCAGATCACGGGGTTATGCGGTGAGGTTTTAATAACACAGCACTTTTTACATTTTGTTTGATGTACAAGTCAAAAAGATATGAAGGATGATGGGGTTAAAAGGTTAAAACTTATGTTGTCTTTGTATCTCTATCCTAAATATGGATAAAACACTTTTCAAAAATATTGTTACTCCAAATATTTTCATCTCTTATTATATACTCCAAAACTTATGATTAAGGGATACGTGATCAAAGTAAGAAGTTAAAAAAAAAAAAAAAAAAAAAAAAATTATAGTAATTTAAACTATACCACAATAATTGTATCACAAATCTACTTCAAATGTTTTAAGCATGACTTGAACACAAATATTTAGTTTAACAGTTTCTTATACAACATGAGGTAACATTAAGATATAAGCCCTTTAGTTTACTTGATTAGTAAGTATGTGGGAGACATTTATATGATGTGAAGGTGATATGATGTTAAACTGTTAATTGTTAAGTAATGTCGATGCATGATGCTATAAAAGTAGCAAGATACAACAATTCTCATTTAAATTAATTAGATATAACTACAAAAAAATACTGTAATATTTACACCAATAAAAGATCATTAATTCTCATTTAAATTAATTAGATATAACTGCAATAATTTGATACGTGTTTAATAATCTATACGTTCTCACACACTTTAAAAGACAAACAAATAAATGTAGAAAAAATACTTGTAATATTTATATCGATAAAAGATCATTGCCTGAGACCGGATCCTTAAGCAAGAGTCCAATTGACATTAAAAAATGAATAAAATCGAGATGTTTTCATCGATATACACTTTTGGTTGTAATATTTACAAACATAACAAACAAAATATATATTTGACTCGCTGACCATTATTTAAGTGAATCCTAGGAGTTGTCTTTCAAGGATTGTCTTGGTTGAAATTGGTTTGACTAGAACAGTGAAATAGTCAAATGAATTGTTTTTGAGTGTATCAATGACACACGATTGCTCACTTTGGTTCCACAACCTTTCATTTTTTTATTTACCAATACCCTTTATATACTAGAAAAGCTCATCCTTTCAAGGTATAATATGATACTATTTTTAGTATTATATGATAATTTTGTATTGTGCAATCTTTAAATTATGTAATTGTAATTGAATGTTATTCAAATGATTTATCTTATTCTTTTTGTAATGCTGAGCTAAAGAAAACTAGAAGAAGAAACAAAAAGATAACGTTATAAGCCGTCAAAAGTTATTCAAAAAATAAAGAAAAACAAAGCAGACATCGTTTGGAAACGCGGGGTACTTTGGGAAGACCATTTTTTGTACGGATTTTGTCGTCTTATTTCGTTCTTTTTTGCATATTTGAGATATTTACACCTTTGATAATCATATGAAACGTATTTAGAAAATAGACTGATAATTAATGGACAAGCTGTGTAATTTTTCCTCTACTCGGACAAAAATATTGGCCGCAAACTCAAAAAGTATGTTTTAATCTCGTGCAAGAACTTTCCAACAGGTCACTCAAGCTTATGCTACTGTCACATGAGCATTGTTTAATACAGTGTTTATATGGGATGCCAGCAAATCACAAAACACGTTATGTCATTCAAGATCGAATGTTACTATGAACTTAACATTTTCCAAGCCAAAACCGATGTAGAATTTGCTTAGAGTGTCACAAGCTGCTTTTTGATAATATATTAAAGCTTATACCGTAATTCATAATTTTTTACTTTTGAATCAATATGTTTCATGTATTAGTGGATAATTAGGCTCAAGCCCGGTTTGTGGGTTTTGGGAATTAGGGTTTTATCATTATAAATAATGGTCATCAATAAAGTTGTCACGGGGTTTTAATGTTCTAACATGGTATCATGAGCAGGTATGATCTTGAGACCTAGTCGGTCATTAAGCTGCCACCACTATTTTTACCCCGTTACACCTACCTATCTTTAAAAAAAAAAAAAAAATAATAATAATAATAAAAAAAAAATTAAAAAATAAAAAATAAATTTGTTCGGTTAATGGTTCCTTTGCCGTCATTGTTATAGATCTCAACGTTGGAATGGCGTTTGTATCGAGTTGTGATGGAATATTGTTGGTTTAAGTTTGTCCGATGGCTTATCTTCAGTCACAAACGTTTTCAAGCTATGCAAGATGATGACTTTAAAGATTCGTCCGTGCTTCTACTTGCTACAATAAAATTTGATTGATTGTAAAAAAAAAAAAAAAAAAAAAGTTAATTGTTGAAAAAAAAAAGAAAAAGAAAAAAAGGTATCTAGAATTTATGTTTTTATTATGTTTTTGTTTTATGTCGAATCCAGGGTATTAATTCCGAGCGATTTTTTGTTGGAGTTGAATATAAGGTTCTTATTCCTGAGACAACTTTTTCTTGGTGTCAAATCTGGGTTTTATTAGAGACGACTTTGTTGGTGTCGAATCTAGGGTTCTTATTCCCAGAGACATTTGTTTGGGATACTTTGGTTTATCTTTCGGATACTTTGGTTATCCGTAAACAAAAAATTAGAATAGGGATACTTTGGGTTATCCCGTTTTATTTTGGTTATTGTTTTATTTTGCTTTCTTTTTCTTCACTCTGAGCTTTCGCGATTTCAAGCATCTCAAAATCGCGAGAAGTATTAGTGGATAATTGGCTCAAAAGCGGTTTGCCATGAGTTTTGGGAATTAGAATTTTATTATTATAAATAATGGTAATCAATAAAGTTATACTTACGGGGTTTTAATGTTCTAAGTTTCTAACATCACGGGCCTTTTATATTTGGTTGATGAGAATGCCTTTAAATGTTGAAGTAAGACTTATTGGGCAAGTAGTATTAAATGAGACTGTCATTTCAATGTCTTTTCTTGTAAGCATTGCAACTGGATTTTGTGATAAAAAATAAAAACTTTTACTTTCAAATACGAGTAGTTCCTTTTCATCTTCTGTATAAAGTTTGATTTGCTAAAACTTTTTTATAAAGTATCCAAGTCACAATATGGATCAGCACATTTCCACAACAAAATATGTTCAACGTAAGCATGAACAATGCATCAAGTAATAAAAAACTTGATGCATTTAACACAATTAAATTGGCTGGTATATAAAGCTTTTGAACCTATCATTCCAATGCAAAAAAGCTTTTGCATCTTTAATGATGGGCGTAAAATGAAACTCTTGTCAATCAATGCTCCATCTGGTTGGAGAACTCCAAACTTTTGAGTTTTGAAAAGCTTTATCTTGCAATGGTGAAAAGTCATCCAAAAGACTTTTCAAAATACTCTTTTAGACTGTCCAAATCTTTTTCTGTTTTGTTCGACGCTTTTAATCTTCTCATGGATACTGTATTATTACCTTCATGCCTTAACAACATAAACTACGCAATGCGAGTATACATTCAACCCTGGGAACTTGATATTTCGAAAAAAGATACTAAACCCGAAACGTTACATTAGAACTTGATGCCTTTTACATGAATGACAAACTAGCACTTAACCGTACACTCTTATTCACGCTTTCTTATTATCTTTAGTAAAAACAGTAAGAACCGAAACACAACAGCTACATAAGCTTATTAAGGCCGTTTTAAACTATTCCTTGTTTTAGAGCTCGTCTTTAGCCACACTTTTGGGGTTGTCCGATGATGTCTTGATAGGATAAGACGCATCCATAGCTAACCCACACAACCCCTCGGGTGCATTTAACCCACGCTGCATCCTAATGTAACCTTGTTCACCCCATCCGGTTCCCCACGAGTTTCTCACAAGCCAATAATCTATCCCATCTTGGGTCGATCCATAACCCACGGCTCCCACACCATGGTTCAGCTCTGTGCCACAATTTCCATTATAAACACCCTAAAAACACGATCATGAATCCTTAGCGTATGCTAATACAGTAATACAGATGTTTGTGTTATAAAGATAATTTTTTACCTCACGGTATAACTGGAAACTAAGACCGCCAGCATCTATTGCAATGGAGACTGGCTGTTGGGCTACGGCTTTCTTCAGTGCATTTTCGTCGTTCTCAGGCACGTTTTCAAACCCATCGATTTTTACTATAGGTGAGTTTTTCTGCAGAACAAAAAATGCATCACAAATAGTTTAAAATATCTTGTAACCGGTTATCTTAACATTACATTTACATAGAAATAGCATTTTATACATATATTCACCATTTTCATTTGATGATTATTATTGAAAGCGCGTTTTAAGAATCTTTTGTTTTTTGTTACAAAATGACAAAAAACTTGAGACGAATATCTTTTAATGACCCAGGTGCGCAGAAAATGTTAAACCCTATAATTTCCGCTACCTTTGATGTATCACAACTACCACCGCGTGCAGAATAAGGGTAAGTTTGCTCGCTTGTTACCCCACCGGTTTCCTTAATGTACTCGTATGCATTTTCCATTAACCCTCCATCGCATCCATTGCAGTCGGTTTCACAATCAACAAGCTCTTGCTCAGATAAAGAAACTAGTTGGTTCGTCTTGATTTTGTTGATGCCCTCCACACCAACTATGGTTGAAAAAGCCCAACAGCTACCTGTATCACATGGTAAAAAATGATTCAATAACGAGCTGAGGTGACGAATACAATTTACCCTGTCAAACCGGCTGATTTGGGCATATATGTATATATTTGTAATCGGACTTGACACACAAATTAATATTAAAATTTTGAACAGAAAGTGCCGGGGCCGGACCATGCTGGCCCGGTCCATTTAATATTACATACCACAACGGCCTTGGTTCTTGATAGGATTGACTCGCCGTTTTCCTCCAGTCAACGGACGTTGGAAGATCTGTTTTTGTCCCATGCATGAATGGGGTTTGGCGTCTTTCACCTTTGAGCATTCTGAAGTGTTGGATCTTTGAATCAAAACCAGACCTGAACTCATGGTTGGTCATATCAGCAAACTCGTTGAGGCCCAGCTTGTAAGGCTTGTCCATTTGGTTCACTCTATGAATGTACTGCACGTTGTACTTGAACACGTTGAATCGTTTCCTCTTCTCACCAAGATCCCTCGAGACAGTGTGGTGGGACCTCCATCTCTCGTATAAGTCCCACAGGCTCTCGTCTGTGGCCAAATCTCTTTCAGTGAAGTCAATGGAACTCGACACTGATATGAAAAGGGTAAACGAAAGAGCTATAAAGAAAAAGAAAATCTTCCTGATATCCATGTTTAGAGGAAATAGTTGAATGGTTTGATGTAGGAAATAAGCTTGTGTGAGTTTATATAGTGTGATGAAATGAGGGGGTTTGTTATCAAAGTGATTATTTGCATCATTTTGAAATTTATTTTCATTGGATATAATTGTATAAGGATAAAGTGAGCTATATTTGGGGAGCTAACTTTCTATATTTGGCAGGAAATTTGTCTGTACTAGGAAAAATACACCTTTCGAGTATGTAAAGACTGCATACCTGAGTTCATGCTGTGTGCTCATGATAACTTTCAGTTAGGCAACTTCTCGATAAGGATTGAAGTTAGTAGTGTAATGCGGGAGAGACACTATCTATTGATGCCAATATATTAAAGAAACAGAGTAGCATATCTCTGTATAGACACTGTAGATCAAACATAAGGAGATAAAAGATACACTGTAGATCAAACATAAGGAGATAAAAGATATATGAACTAGAAGCATACAGTTATGCTTGTTATACATGCAATATTCCCTGTAACTCCGATAACAATGCAAAGTAACGATAAGTGCCACGAAAACGATATGACCCATATGCACAATCAAAGACCATATTTGCACTTCACCGGAATCATATCACCATGTCATATTCATTAACACTTAATTTAACAAAATCGACTAAATGTCTGAGAGGATAATCACCTTTAACAGAATACAATTGAAGAACAGCGCCAAAATTACCTGAAATTTCAACTGATGTCTCAAAGATACAATAAATCCCCCGAAATATGACAAACCAACAGGCAAATCCAAGAGTTAGCAATCTATATATCTCACAAGTCTCTGTGATATGACTAAACTACCCTAGAGTAAAACATGAATAGTCTGTAAGTTGTTTCTCAGCTAGTCTGTGATGTGACTAAACTACCACAGAATATGATCAAACCAAAAGGCATATCCAAGGTAGAGTATTGGCAACTTACATATCTCACGAGTCATGATATGTAATTTTGTTTCCATGATGCATTGGCTACAGTAAAACAGATACACTTTGAGCATTCACTACGCATTTCATAAAACAATGCATTGGCTACAATAAAACAGATACACTTTGAGCATTCACTACGCATTATAACTTCATAAAACAAACCAATTGTCGATGGAATTCAGTTGTTATTAGAAAAGTCGGAAGGAAAATTGTATCTTCGTAATACAGAAGTCATTTCCAGGTAAAATCCAGAAAATACAATAACAAGTTGAAGGCAAAGACATAAAGTATTGCATCCAATGATACAAGCATCTTGAGGTCCGCAGCGCTTAGGCAATAGGTTCACGTTCTCTGTTTTCTTGTAGCAACTGCTCTCTCACCCTCCTGATCTCAGCTTCCTTCTCCATTCTTTCTTGCTGCAATTGTTACAAATGATCCGTATTTAGTTCATCAAGTCACATAATTTGTTTCATATCACTGTTTTTTAGTCCGGAGGTGGATTTGTTGATTAGATGGTTAAATTGCCCACGTATATTCATGTGTTGTCTAATTTTTTATGTTTGTCTTATGTTCCCATAGCCACGTTTTGCACCCTAAGAGCATTAGCGATGGTGAATATTTGATTGAGGTGGGCTTGGCGTCGAGCGTATAGTGGTCATGACAAATTATAAAAGTTAGCTTCACTAATTGTTTTACTACAATACTAATAAACTACCAGAAACAAATAATGAAATGAACATAATAAGAACCCTAATTCATATATATTTAAAAAGTCCTAATTGAGAAATAAATAAATAAAAACCTTTTCGTCCTGATGAAGAGCGATCCAAACATGAACTTTATCCATCGATTGCCAGAACACAAATGCTCCCAATGACATCCCGAAAAACGTCGTCATGTTCACCATCTTATCTTTCTTTTCGTCAAGATCCGACTCTCTGACCTGTAAAAATCAATCGCCGATCGAGTAAACTAGATTGTTTACTTAATTGGTCCCTCTAGGTTTTCTTCTTTCAATTAAAACCTTAATCGGATTATTTTTTACATAAAAAAACTAACTACTACTTCCGGTTACTATTATATTGCTTTTTGTTTGACTTTAATTAACTGCTTTTTTGTGACTTTGACCATAAATAATTTTGTCGGTTATATATAATACTTGATGAAAGTTATATAAATGAAAATACATTTAAAACCCAATCTATTCTTATTTTTAATCAAGTATTATATAACACAAATAAAAATATTTAAGGTCAAAGTTAAAAAAGAAATACTTTGAAAAGTCAAACTGGACAGTTAATATGGGACGGAGGGAGTAACTCATAATACCGTCTTTCACGGGGAACAAATATGACCGGGTGCACAATTTTTTTTTAACCGTGATATAATAGAGTTTAAGATGCCAACAAAATAAGACTTAAAACACATTTCGATGGACTGGGGTCATTTAAGTTATATTTGAAAAAAAATACTCCCTCCGTCTCAATTTAATTGTCATGAGAGAGAAAACACAAAGTTTAATAAAAGTGGGGCAACTTTAATTTTCAACCACACAAATAGAATATTCCTCCTTTATATTCTCTAGTTTTTACTAAAAAAGGAAAGTGGACAATCTTTTTGAGACATCCAAAAATGGAAATATGGACGATTAAATTGAGACGGAGGGAGTAGATGTTTTTTCTAAAAAGCTATAGGTGTCTCGGGCACCCATGGGACCCCCTGGCTCCGTCTCTGGGTTCTAATACCGTTTTTCACAGTGTATGGGAGAGTTTGAAGTGTAGACAGCCATACCCCCTACATAAGGTACAGATGTTGCTTCTGATTTTATCAAATGTAGAAAAGAACCTCCGGCTTTGCAAGGGGTAAAGATCGAACCCGAGGTAAGGATGTTAACCACTTGATTCAAGCCTAGCTATTTACATAAAAAGTAACTCCCAATAAAGTCTTTTATAAGTTTCCAACTTTTTTCCAGTCCTCGCTTAAATGTATAACTGACAAAGTTTGAACCTTAAAACTATTGTGAATAGGTTAGGACATGTTTCGCACACAAGATTATTAAGAGATTATACTTATTTTTTGGAAAGATAATCTACATAAAATATATGTCTTGTTTGCCAGACGTAACTTACAAGAGATTATAAAAAATAATCTTTCATAATCTTTAAAAATCAAATGCTACTTCATGTAGCTTATAAAATTAATAAATTTTCATAATCTCTTTCTCCATCTTTATTCTCAGTTCTAGCAAGAGCTATTTTTACCAAAAATACACTAAATGTCTTTCCAAAGCCATTTATATTATATAAATTTGATTTGGCGAGTGTTACATTATGAAAGAAATTGAGTTATACCAACATTTTTTATCGCTAAGTAAAAAAATTATATTAATGCCTTAATGGTGTGTTTGCTTTGAGGGTTTTGACTTTGGTTTAGGGGACGAAAGATAAACAAAGATGTTTTGTTTAAAATCCTATGCTCAATAGCAGGGTCTTACACTTAAAAATAAGGCGTTTTGCAAAAGTTGGGTGGATGGGTGATTTTCAATTTGTTTAACAAGACCTCTTTTATAAGCTTGTTTTCATATCTCTTATTTTAACTTAAGAAACAATATAGTATATATCTTTTATTCTCATATAAATTTATAATAAGAGTTAATTACATAATTGGTCCTTAACGTTTACCGGATATTGCAGAGAATGTCCCTGTGTTTTTTTTTTGACGGGTCATGTCCTCGTGGTATGCAAAAGTTACGGGTTTGGTCATTTGACCAATAATTTTGTTAGTTGACCGTTAACTTGAAGGGTATTTTTGACTTTCCACATGTTTTGACAAACCACAAGGACATTCTCTGCAAGATCCGGTAAACCTTAAGGACCAATTATGTAATTAACTCTAAAAAGAAAAAAGAAAAAAAAACTTTAAAAAAAACATTTAAAAAAAATATTTATTATACTTAAATTTTGGCTTATTTATAATGTGAAGGCTTAAAAAATTTTATTAAAACTTAAAAAAATTTATTAAACATTTTTTATGTAACACCCCAACCCGACAAGGGTAAAGATATCACAATACGGTTTCATATCAGAACTTTAATAACTATACAATAGCGGAAGCCTTACAAAAATATTCAAAAAGAAAACATAAATAACTAAACTTCAAAATAAATCTAAGTTCTCTATGGCAAAGTCTTGCTCTCGTCTATACTCTCAAACCCAGTCGGCTATCCCACAAGCTTATCTTGAACGCTTAATACGCAGAGGAAAAGAAAGCGGTTGAGAGCTTACAAAGCCCATGAGCAGATATAACGAAACAAAACAAATATACGAATAACAAAATACAATGAAATCATAACGAAGGATCTTTGAGGAGTTCTCGGAAGCACAAATATCTGAAGTCCAAACGAAACACATAACAAATTAAACAACCAAACACTTAGCATCTCAAGAGCAGATAGATTACATATAAACCAAACGAAAAGTCTAATGACTAACAGAATAGTTACCAACAAATAAACATGGCATTCAACAAACTAATTAACCTTCATTTAACACATTTAAAACATTAAAGCGGTGAGGAAAATAACATCCAAAACATGGCGGTCTCACAAACAAATAGAACATATTAGACAAACTATAATTAGAAAGACCAAACAAGTCATAGCATAACCATTAGCAATTATCCAAACAGATATCATCAGCTAAACCAGTTCTAAGATCAAATCCTAACATCGCAGAGTTCAGAACATGGCAGGTCACATAGGCAATAAAACACTAACGTATAAGCAAAGTTCCCAAAATTAACTGATCAAACGATACATATTAAGCTTATAGAATATTATCTATCATACTAACACATTCATCTCATAGATTAACGGATCCACATAACGATAAACTAACATAATATCGATGGCAGACATACGAATCATATTTAAACATATTAATCATATCTTAGCATAGCGGACGGTAGTCACATAAACATCTGAAACATAAACATGTATAATAACATATAAGCCCAGCACATAATCAGGAACACTTAACATACCAAAACATAATCAGAATACTTATCATATAATTAGCAAATGATTTAGTTAACTACCTCGAGCCCGGAACATATCCGATACATCATACTTATACGAAATAATCTCGGAAAATAATTTGGAGTAGCTAGCTCCCGAAGTTGTGAAGACGCGTATTGCACCGACATCATTCACCGACAAATCATATCGGATAACAAATCGGATCTAGGATGCATCCATACGCCCACACGATATTGGCCATAACATATACTTGAGCTCATAAGCGGATAATGAGAAGGGGCGTGGCGAACATCACTCATCGCCCTAGAGTCATATCGAGAGGTGCATCATCGATACGGACATGGAACCCCATGACTAGTTATATTTGGCTCGGGTGTCAACTAAACTTAGGTCAAACAGATTGTCATAAATGACACAGATCATAATTCATCATAAAGGTCACAAATAACTTATCAGATAGTTCATATCATAAGGTTCATATTCAGATATTCAGAAATCATAAGTTCATGTCATAGTGACATGTCATATATTCATAAGCGAAGTTCATATTGAGATATTGTATAGTTCACTAGAACATAGTTCAGATAAGTAACAGATCAAACATTCAGAAAAGGGTTCATAGCAATGGCATTGGAAATCCTAATAAGTATAATAGAAAAGCGAACGAAAAGAACATCATACGGAACCTTTCTTATGAAAGGTCGAATATCGTATGATAACGCAAGTGTCTTAAATTAAGACGAATATCCGTACCTTAAAGCAAGTGAGAGGAAACAAACGAATGTAGGAATACGAAGATACAACGTCGCGTCTCCTCCAACGAATCTACACGGATTATGATTTATTTAATACTTATTAGTATAACGGATTAATCTCATTAATACTTTTAGAGTTGTCAGATTATTCTCATTTTTAATGTGAGACGAATTACAATGTTTTAGAGTCTTAATCATTAATTCTCCAACTTCCTATTTAGATTCTAGGGTTTCCCCTACTCTTTAAATATTACTAAATACGCATTAAATTCACATATTACTTCTTTTAATGATTTCCCAATTTAACCTAGAACGTAAATGATAACAAACCGAAATTAACTTAACTCATGCGTGTCTCTACAAAATCAATTTACACTTGTAGAACCCATAATTACTCAGAATTACAAATTACACCCTTGACACCTCTAAGTTCACAATCTCACCTTACTTTATCCGATTTTACACTTTTAACCCAAAGGTTTTAGAATTTACAAAACGTACCCTAATAATTTAAATACAACTCGAATAGCCCTTTAAATATCCAAAATTACATGTTGAACCCCCACACTTATTTTTATACGTTTAGTACAAGTATTTTACTGTTCACAAAAATAACCTTTAAGTTTCATAATTTACAAAACCAACCCAAAACTTTTATGTAAAACCGAATAATGCATAATTCAAGTACAAGCCCTAAACCTAGGTTAAACCAATCATTAATTCATCATTACTACTGTATTAATGACCCTTAATCATAACAAGCAAACCCTAATTTTTATAAACCCTAATCGTTCCTTTTTAAATCCTTTCCTTTTTTATGTGTTTTCGAACAAGAAAAACCAAAGACAATTCACAAAAGCTTCGAATTCACAATTATGTATTTTATACAGGTCTTATGTCATATAAGAGTCTTTAGAAAATTAATATCATGGTCCCGAAAATTATTATACGCTCATACGTTATTTTATACGCTTTTAGGGTTTTAATTCCAAATAAATTCCATACGACTTATTAATTATGCATGACTAATTTTTACGTGTTCTATATGACTTGTAGGACTGAAAATAATATTAGGAACATACCCTTGATGAGCTTTGGTCGTTAGAACAAAAGAAACCAAAAAGCTCCTATCGCCGAAACCCTAATTGACCAAGAAACTAACCACGATTGAAACAGCACCTTAGAGCCTCGATCCATATTTTTCTCACCTTCTTTACCTTCAATCTTGCCCAAGAAAAATGTCTTTAAGCCCTGGAAACTGGAAGTCGAATTATGGAGGGTTTTGGAGTCGGTTTATGTTTAATCGGCAATTAGGGATTTAGGTAAACCGTATATTGTGATTATATATGATTTATAATTTTTCTTGTGGGCTTTATAATGTATTGGACTTAAAATAAATGGACTCTTAATTCTGTAAATTTATATTGGGCTTTTATTAATTAAATTCTCTTATAAAACTAATTTAATATTTTCGGCCATATATGTAAAATACAAAAACTGATTTTATATAATTATAAACTATAAAATTAGCTTTTCAAAGTATTTAAAATTTATTTGGATCATATGTGGTATTTCTTATAAATTTTCTGAATTTACATAGCTTATTTGGTATTCTTCAATTTAATTATTCATACTTTTTGATTATGAGGGTATTTTGGTCTTTTGTGAATTTTAGAAATTCAGGTATTACAATTTCTTCCCCTCTAAAAGAAAATTTCATCCTCGAAATTGAACAAGGCGAACGTAACGAAAAGCGATTCGGATTTGAATTTCTAAGAATATAACGAACGTTAATCTTATCTCGGAACAAATGAATTTCTTATCAGAATATTCAAACTCAAACTTATTCAGAAATCAAATCGATAGTCAAATAATTATAATAGATAATTATATACTTATCAGAATAATGGCGGAGAACGAGATGAGACCTTGAAAATCAAACGACAAATTCTGACTTATCCAGATATCTAATGATGAGGACATCATATGCATAGACGAAATAAATCCTATCGGCTTCAATAGTCGCAGAAATATGGGGAGACATATAAGGTTAAGGTGGTCATAGCAATCTATAGGTTCGCATGTGTCATAACAACTTCGGATTCCAAACGCACAAAACTTTTACGAAACAGATATCGACGAAAATCTCACAATTAGGTACGGAATTCAAACGAACATGAGAAGCACCAGATAACAGATACAAGTCAAAATCTATACACACATCAACTACAGCATTTCCTGACTTCGTATACCTTCAATAAGTTCAGATTATGTGATCTCGGTATTATTACGTTGATCAGGCGTCATAATACTTGCATCACATAACAAGTTCTTATTGTCACTATATTCGGTCTCGGTCATGACAAAACACATAACTAATATCATAACAAAACATACCACATAAAGATAACATACAGATAGCAAGTAACATACTATAACAAACCATATACACATTCATGCAGCATATAACGCATCAGACAACTTACCATATTACCGAACAAACGATGCTACCAACTTACATAAAACGGCTCCTCATGACTCATTACTGACGATCCAGAAAGAAAAGCTGAGATATACCAGAATGCTAAACGATAAAACTTCACGATTCACACCGAGTTCGAACAAATCGAAAAGAAATACGGATCGAATCACTTAGAGAATATCAAACCGCCACAAAACGCATGACAAACAAATCAGAATATCACAAGTCGCGCCCAAATCATAGGAAGTAGATGAATCTTCTCAGCCACCGGTTGAATCATGTCTTCGTGCGTTGCGTCTTTAGTTGATCCGTCCCCACTTCCTCTAGCGGCATCCGATGTCTCCAACAGACGGCAGCGGTCAGCGTGTGGCTTCGCTTCACGAACCTCTCCAAAGACAGAACCGTCGAGAACGCAGTGGTCGGCACCATCTTCTTCGGTTCCACGGGTAGTCTCCATCTAACGATCGACAAACGGACGAGCGAAAACAAAATAACAAAATTCGATGCGAACAAAGGAGGGCCAATTCAGTGAAGGCAAAAGGATATCGAAGTCAAATCTGAACGACCATCAAAAGGAATCAAAATATCTCAACGAGACGGAAACCTAATGTCTACCCAATCCTCACAGGCCATAGCCTAAGCTCTAAGGGTCCTAAAACCGGCTCGATACCATAAATTGTAACACCCCAACCCGACAAGGGTAAAGATATCACAATACGGTTTCATATCCGAACTTTAATAACTATACAATAGCGGAAGCCTTACAAAAATATTCAAAAAGAAAACATAAATAACTAAACTTCAAAATAAATCTAAGTTCTCTATGGCAAAGTCTTGCTCTCGTCTATACTCTCAAACCCGGATCGCCTATCCCACAAGCTTATCTTGAACGCTTAATACCGCGCAGGAAAAGAAAAGTGCTTACTGAGCTTACAAAGCCCAGTGAACAGATATAACGAAACAAAACAAATATACGAATAACAAAATACAATGAAATAATAACGAAGGATCTTTCAGGATTCTGCGGAAGCACAAATATACGTAAGTCCAAACGAAACACATAACAAATTAAACAACCAAACACTTAGCATCTCAAGAGCAGATAGATTACATATAAACCAAACGAAAAGTCTAATGACTAACAGAATAGTTACCAACAAATAAACATGGCATTCAACAAACTAATTAACCTTCATTTAACACATTTAAAACATTAAAGCAAAGAAATGAAAATAACAAATTCCAAAACATGGCAGTCTCACAAACAAATAGAACATATTAGACAAACTATAATTAGAAAGACCAAACAAGTCATAGCATAACCATTAGCAATTATCCAAACAGATATCATCAGCTAAACCAGTTCTAAGATCAAATCCTAACATCAGCAGAGTTCAGACATGGCAGGTCACATAGGCAATAAAACACTAACGTATAAGCAAAGTTCCCAAAATTAACTGATCAAACGATACATATTAAGCTTATAGAATATTATCTATCATACTAACACATTCATCTCATAGATTAACGGATCCACATAACGATAAACTAACATAATATCGAGATGGCAGATACGAATCATATTTAAACATATTAATCATATCTTAGCATAGCAGACGGTAGTCACATAAACATACAGAAACATAAACATGTATAATAACATATAAGCCCAAAGACATAATCGAGAACACTTAACATACCAAAACATAATCAGAATACTTATCATATAATTAGCAAATACAGATTTAGTTAACTACCTCGAGCCCAGAACATATCCGATACATCATACTTATACGAAATAATCTCGAGAAAATAATTTGGAGTAGCTAGCTCCCAGAATTTGTGAAGACGCGTATTGCACACGACATCATTCACCAGACAAATCATATCGGATAACAAATCGGATCTAGGATGCATCCATACGCCTACGATATTGGCCATAACATATACTTGAGCTCATAAACAGATAATGAAAGGGACGTGTGAGAACATCACTCTCATGCCCCTAGAGTCATATCGAGAGGTGCATCAACGATACGGACATGGAACCCCATGACTAGTTATATTTGGCTCGGGTGTCAACTAAACTTAGGTCAAACAGATTGTCATAAATGACACAGATCATAATTCATCATAAAGGTCACAAATAACTTATCAGATAGTTCATATCATAAGGTTCATATTCAGATATTCAGAAATCATAAGTTCATGTCATAGTGGCATGTCATATATTCATAAGCAGAAGTTCATATTCAGATATTGTATAGTTCACTAGAACATAGTTCAGATAAGTAACAGATCAAACATTCAGAAAAGGGTTCATAGCAATGGCATTGGAAATCCTAATAAGTATAATAGAAAAGCGAACGAAAAGAACATCATACGGAACCTTTACTGAAAAGGTCAGAATATCTGTATGATAACGCAAGTGTCTTAAATTAAGACAGAATATCCGTACCTTAAAGCAAATGAGAGGAAAACAAACGAATGTAGGAATACGAAGATACAACGTCGCGTCTCCTCCAACGAATCTACACGGATTATGATTTATTTAATACTTATTAGTATAACGGATTAATCTCATTAATACTTTTAGAGTTGTCAGAATATTCTCATTTTTAATGACGGACAGAATTACAATGTTTTAGAGTCTTAATCATTAATTCTCCAACTTCCTATTTAGATTCTAGGGTTTCCCCTACTCTTTAAATATTACTAAATACGCATTAAATTCACATATTACTTCTTTTAATGATTTCCCAATTTAACCTAGAACGTAAATGATAACAAACCGAAATTAACTTAACTCATGCGTGTCTCTACAAAATCAATTTACACTTGTAGAACCCATAATTACTCATAATTACAAATTACACCCTTGACACCTCTAAGTTCACAATCTCACCTTACTTTATCAGATTTTACACTTTTAACCCAAAGGTTTTAGAATTTACAAAACGTACCCTAATAATTTAAATACAACTCGAATAGCCCTTTAAATATCCAAAATTACATGTTTAACCCCCACACTTATTTTTATACGTTTAGTACAAGTATTTTACTGTTCACAAAAATAACCTTTAAGTTTCATAATTTACAAAACCAACCCAAAACTTTTATGTAAAACCGAATAATGCATAATTCAAGTACAAGCCCTAAACCTAGGTTAAACCAATCATTAATTCATCATTACTACTGTATTAATGACCCTTAATCATAACAAGCAAACCCTAATTTTTATAAACCCTAATCGTTCCTTTTTAAATCCTTTCCTTTTTTATGTGTTTTCGAACAAGAAAAACCAAAGACAATTCACAAAAGCTTCGAATTCACAATTATGTATTTTATACAGGTCTTATGTCATATAAGAGTCTTTAGAAAATTAATATCATGGTCCCGAAAATTATTATACGCTCATACGTTATTTTATACGCTTTTAGGGTTTTAATTCCAAATAAATTCCATACGACTTATTAATTATGCATGACTAATTTTTACGTGTTCTATATGACTTGTAGGACTGAAAATAATATTAGGAACATACCCTTGATGAGCTTTGGTCGTTAGAACAAAAGAAACCAAAAGCTCCTATCACAGAAACCCTAATTGACCAAGAAACTAACCACGATTGAAACAGCACCTTAGAGCCTCGATCCATATTTTTCTCACCTTCTTTACCTTCAATCTTGCCCAAGAAAAATGTCTTTAAGCCCTGGAAACTGGAAGTCGAATTATGGAGGGTTTTGGAGTCGGTTTATGTTTAATCGGCAATTAGGGATTTAGGTAAACCGTATATTGTGATTATATATGATTTATAATTTTTCTTGTGGGCTTTATAATGTATTGGACTTAAAATAAATGGACTCTTAATAATATAAATTTATATTGGGCTTTTATTAATTAATTTCTCTTATAAAACTAATTTAATATTTTCGGCCATATATGTAAAATACAAAAACTGATTTTATATAATTATAAACTATAAAATTAGCTTTTCAAAGTATTTAAAATTTATTTGGATCATATGTGGTATTTCTTATAAATTTTCTGAATTTACATAGCTTATTTGGTATTCTTCAATTTAATTATTCATACTTTTTGATTATGAGGGTATTTTGGTCTTTTTGTGAATTTTAGAAATTCAGGTATTACATTTTATATGCTTAAAAAAAATTTATACGCATTAAAAAAAAGTTTTTTTATACGCTTAAAATTTTTAATCAATACTTAAAAACCTATTTAATAAAAAAACGAAAGTGTATAAAAACGTATAAGAATCGTATAAAAATTGATAAAAACATATAAAAACTTATAAAACAGACGAAATCGTACGATTTTTAAATAACAATTTTGTACGTATAAAAATTGATAAAAACTTAATAAGTTTTTAAGTTTTTATACGTTTTTATCAATTTTTATAGGTACAAAATTGATAAAAACGTATAAAAATGGATGAAAATATATAAAAATTGTACAAAATCGTATAAAAATCGTACAAAATCGTAAAGTTTTTTTTTTTTAAATCGTACAATTTTTGTATATTTTCATCCATTTTCGTATAAAAATCGTACGATTTTTGTATAAAAATCGTACGATTTTTGTATAAAAATCGTCCTTTTTTACAAATTCGTACAAAATCTTATAAAAATACGCATTAAGTTTTTATCCATTTTTATACGATGAAAATACGATTTTTTTTCTCTGCAAGATCCGGTAAACTTTAATGCGTATTTTGTACGATTTTTGTATATTTTCATCCATTTTTATACGTTTTCGTCTGTTTTATAAGTTTTTATACGTTTTTATCAATTTTTATACGCTTTCGTTTTTTTATTAAATAGGTTCTTAAGTATTAATTAAAAATTTTAAGCGTATAAAAAAAACTATTTTTTAATGCGTATAAATTTTTTTTAAGCGTATAAAAACTGTTTAATAAATTTTTTTTAAGTTTTAATAAATTTTTTTAAGCCCTCACATTATAAATAAGCCAAAATTTAAGTATAATAAATATTTTTTTAAAAGTTTTTTTTTAGAGTTAATTACATAATTGGTCCTTAAGGTTTACCGGATCTTGCAGAGAATGTCCTTGTGGTTTGCCAAAACATGTGGAAAGTCAAAAATACCCTTCAAGTTAACGGTCAACTAACAGAATTGTTGGTCAAAGGACCAAACCCGTAACTTTTGCATACCACGAGGACATGACCCGTCAAAAAAAAACACATGGACGTTCTCTGCAAGATCCGGTAAACCTTAAGGACCAATTATGTAATTAACTCTTATAATAATAACATATCTATATTATAATATATTTTTTCTATTTTACATTAAATTCAAATCCAAATCATAATCAAATTCAAATGCTAATCATAAACTCAATGCGTATGGAGTAACTCGTAATACCGTCTTTTACGGGTTATATGTCCCAATACCGTTTTTCACAGTGTATGGGGGAATTTGA
>OU343219.1:209348670-209407836 GCA_910596185.1 Chrysanthemum makinoi | reverse complement strand
TTCTCCGATCCTTTTACTTGTTCCATATTAATCGAGCGGCTCCTATTGCTAGAATACGCTTGCGTCAGAGCCTTTGAAAATAAAATCTCGTCTCCTTCATTTCGGCCTCATGATATACTTTGTATGCCTCCGATATCCCTTTCACGTTATCCCCCAATCCTTCTACCCCCATTTGTCTAGCTACCGCCATAGCTTTTGTAATACTCCTTCTCCCGACCTTTTTTCGCGTTTCCTATCCCATCCATCGCAGTTTTGAAGCCGAATTCACTATTTGCTTTTTCGAATTCATCTTCTATCCTATTTGCCCAATCTCCTTTCATATATTACCTATCTCTTGCTCATCTTCCACAAAGATGCGCTCTTCTTTTCTTATTTATTCTATTCTTTTGTTGCCTGCAACTGGCCGGCGTTCACCCCTTTTTTCTCCTCTAACATTATTTAGTTCTTCGTGTTTTTCTTTATATTCAGCTGCAAGTACTCCTTTTCTCCCTTGTTTTAGTTTACGCTTACCTCTTTTATCTATTTTACCATCTCTGTTACTCTCTCCGTCTCAAAATAATTGTCCTCATTTGACTTTTTAAAGTCTTAATTTCTTAACTTTGATCTTATATATTTTTGTTTATGTTATATAATAATTGATGCAAAATTTATGAATGGATTGGCTATATAATGGTTTTTCATTGGTGTAATTTTAAATCATATTATATACACATATAAAAATATCGAAATCAAAGTTGAAATTAACACTTTAAAAATTGGCAATCATTGAGACGAAGGTAGTATTACATAACCCATCACAGTTAATAAGTCCAACATCCACTGATCCATTTATTTTTAAGAAAACCTCATGTAGGTGTTAACATGGAAGTTTTTATCGCCAACTCTCGATGTATACTGAGCTCAGATCGATTTCGTCTTTAGACATCTATATATTTTCTAATGTAGTACCACTTGTGTTCTCATATTAAGCTCCTCTTATCAAGTTTAATTAATTCGAAATTTATAAAACTAAAAGTTAACAAGATAATTCTTAAGTCGCTCACACTTAAAGACTTTATGGTACATAAAATGTAAAATTGTCGTTCATTTAAATTGTTGTGCATTTGAATTCGCTAAAAATATACTATATTCATATCAGGAAAAAAAAAATTATTTTGAAAATATACAAAATATTAAAAAATCTGACTAACTACATTTTTATCAATTAAATATTATCTTTATCTATATAATTTTTTTTTCATTAGTTGAAATATGAAATGTAATTCTCTTTTTGAAAATCTAAAATAACAATTTAACACTCGTTATAAAAAAATATATATATATATATATATTTAAAGCTTTAAATTACCCCTATAACAACCTTATCTTTTCTTGTCACATGAGGCTTTCTCCTCCCGGCCTACAACAATCTTTTAAGCACAATTAGACGACCTACACTATAAAAAACATATCCCACAAAATACATTTTAATTATTAAAACACACACAAACAACCACACCTTAGCTGGTTTGTGCGGACGACCACCATCCCACAATGACCAAGCAATCTTGACGGCGAAGCCATAGAATAATGCTCCAACCTTAACAACCCGTAGAGTTGTCACCCTTATTGTGCCTAGCCTTATGATTTATACATAATTATTATTTTGAGATGTATCAAAAATTCAAAATAGATGTACATTTTGTATATCAAAGAATAAAAATTAATTTAAAAATGATATTATATTTAATTGACGAAAAGCATAATACGAATGTAATCAGAAAAAAATAAGTGAAACTACACGTATTCAACTCTATGTGTACTTTGTAAGCAGCTTTTTATATACTATATTTTTTGGGGTCTTAAACAAATGCTTGACCAGATAATACTTTTGGAGAAACAAACATTTCCATTTTTCCACTTATATAATACACATGGAAAAACACAAACCTCCCTTTTGTTCCTTTCTAGAAAAAACTTAGACCTACTCACATAAAAACACACACACTTATTTTTTCTTAAACCCTAGAAAACCACAAACCACACACACACACTTTCCGACCATGTTACCCACCGGTCGTTTTCATCTCTTTCCGACCACATTAAACCCTACTGCACAAGAATTCCGACCAACACACCAAACCCTACTTAACAACGTTAACCTTACATATAACACATACTCATACCCTTTTAACGTTTACAACCAACCACCACAACTACCACAGTTACCACCACCTTTTACCTCCCCCACAAGAACCCTGTTACTATCTTCAGTCCCTGCTGACGTCAGCGAGTCTCTGATAAGACATGACCTGGAGCTTTTTGGTGACGTCAGAGCCGTACAAATGGAGAGATTACGTGACGGGATAGTGACGGTTCATTTCTATGATCTTAGGCAGTGTAAGAAGGCTTTGCACGTCATACAAGAGCAACACATGCAACAACAAAGTAGGTTGAGGAAGCATTTTGAGATGATGAATATTGGGGTTTACACGTCAGCAGTGCCTCCTCCGGTCCCACCTCCGGCGCCTGGGCTGGTTGCCGGACGTGCTGTTTGGGCTCAGTTTTGTTTCCCGGTGCCTGCTGGTCTTCCTGATGGCTATAACCAAGGGACTATTGTTGTTTTTAACTTGGATGCTGACGTGGATGCTAAGCATATATTTGAAGCTTATGGTAACTTTTTTTTTATAACGACAACTAACTATCTAATATAACGTGCCATATATCAAATGTACTTTGATAATATTATGATGTTTTTTTAGATGTTTTTATCAAGAAATTTGAAGTTTATAGCATGAACCAAATAAACGGTTATAATAAATTAGTAGTAATTAGTAATCTCAAAGACCCCGTAAATTTGTTTTATCTTCTTTTTAATTTCGATAAGTAAGTTACTTAACGGTCCTGTTTCCTAAACACCTCGGAAATTACATATATAGTTATATTTGCTTTATACTTCATGCGTATAATATTAGTTTAACTAGAATAAATGATGTTATATTGGTCAACATGATTATTGGCTACTATCCTGATAGGTCGCTGTCCTAATCAGAATGAGATCAAGTTTGATAAAGGTTATGTTATACAATAATGCGTGTTGATATTTCGTTTGCTTCTATTTCTTGGCAGTTTATTGTTCTTCATTTGAGTCACTACTTTGTAATTTCTAATTAAGTTATTTAATTATAAACTTGAAGGTTGTGTTAAGGAATTAAGAGGTACTCCATCGAAAAAGAATCAAAGGTTTGTTGAGTACTATGACACTAGAGATGCAACCAAGGCTCTTAGTAACATGAATGGAAAAAATATAATGGGAAAAACGTTAATTGTTGAGTTTAGCCGTCCAGGCGGTCACAAAAACATCCTGAAACACAAGGGACTTGGCCCCGTTAGCTCTGTTCAACCGCCACCGGTTATCCTTGCACGTAAATTTACACCGGATGCACGTGCTTTTCGCCCTCCCCCCACTGCTCTTCCTTCACCGTCTCCGCAGCCGTCACAATGTAGCTCGGGGAGCATTAAAGGGGCTAATGAGCATAGAAAAAGTGGAAAGAAACTAGTGGAGCAAACGAGTGGTGGAGGTTCTTGGACTAAACAAAGGAAGTGTTCGAGACAAATGAGAGAGAAGTTTGATCCGAGGTTTTTGTTCAGGGAAGATGGGGTTATTTCTGAATTGAATTATTTGGATCCGAGAACTACGGTTATGATCAAGAACATTCCGAATAAATACAGGTTTTAATACATCACTAGTGTCATTAATCTTTAGGTTATGAAGTAATTGCTTATTAAAACGCTTAACAGTGCTAAACATTTTTGAATCGTTTATATGGTAGATGAAAACGTACTCCATAATATATTGTTTTAATGTATGGTTGCAGTCAGAAACTGTTGTTGAACATGCTCGACAATCACTGCATTCATTGCAACGAGCAGATAATCGGCGGTGGTAGCGATGGTGGCAGTGACGGAGACCAGCCATTATCTGCCTATGACTTCGTCTACCTCCCTATCGATTTCATGTATGCATGCTCCTTTCATTTTTATTTTAACTTTGGCAACATTAATTTGTTTGAACTTCGTACGCGATTGCATTTAAGTTGTAGAATATAAAGATGAACTCGTTATTCTTTAACAGGAACAAATGCAATGTCGGATATGGGTTTGTAAACATGACGTCTCCTGAGGCAACATGGAGACTTTACAAGGCGTTTCACCATCAAAATTGGGAGGTTTTCAACTCCAAAAAGATTTGCGAAGTCTCTTATGCTAGATTGCAGGTAAGTTTCTATATTTGTTTTTCATTTTCCTTTAGTTATTCAACTACTATATAATCATAGTGTTAGGTCCCTTAACTAAACTGAAATGAACTTTTACGAGTGAATTTAACAAGCCATTTTATGCTTGATGGAGCAACTCTTAAGAGGTGCTTGCTTTTATGGATTCTGAAGATTTACTTTGATTTTCCGTACTTTATAAAAAACGAGAACCAAGTGTTCCAAACCAAAAGCTTTCGCCTTTACGAACAGTGTATTTTGGATGACATTTTAACTTTTTGATGGTGCATTGTTTTAAATTCAGACCTTTAAAAGCATAACATGATGCAAATCTAACATCTAGCTTTTTGTCGAAATTTCTAAAAGGGTATCGAGGCATTGAAGGAGCATTTCAAGAACTCGAGGTTCCCATGCGACGCGGAGGAGTACATGCCCGTGGTGTTTTCCCCTCCACGAGACGGGCGAGTCGTGACAGACCCATCCCCTCTCATAAAGCGAAGTAACATAACAACATCATCATCAGACCATGAACCATGCTCGACATCAGAAAATGAACAATGTTGTAATAGTAGTTGTAGTAATGATAATGTGACAGTTGTAGAAGTGAACTCTGACGTTAGTAGTAACAACTACGACGCCGTTGCTAGTGACGGCGTATGTAGTGATGGTGATGATTGAAAATATTAATTAAAAGTATGATGTGTTTTTTATTAAAGAAATATGTTGTCTCAGTAATATTGTGCTTCGTTTTGTTTTTATTTACTGTGGATTGCATCAGCATCATCAGCTGGCTTACTGGCGGCCTAGTTGCTCTAGGTACATCCTTTTTCAACATATATAATCGATGCTACTATATTTTGTTTGTTTCTAATTTAAATTTATAAAAAGTGACATCATTTTTTTTTAGATTTTCAATTTATTCTCAACATTTTAATTTTTTTTTCTTGGTTTCTCTAAATAACGAGAAATACTATAATCACACAAAATTTTTAAAATTTTTTTAACTATTTTCACAAAACAAAAGTTGATAAAGGTAAAAGAAAATAAGTAAACAAATTTCATGGCATATCATTGTGAAAGTTTTTTGTGAATATCATATGGATGTAGCAAAACTTTAGAAAATAAATGTTTACTTTATAGTAAGAAATTATAATAAGGAGGGATAATAAATTTAGAAATTATAATAAGTAGGGATAATATATATTTAAGAGTAAACTATAAAAAAATGTTGTTAAAATTTTCAAAAACTGCAAGGAATGTCCGTTAAAAAAAACATGCAGGAAATGTCTCCAAATTTTTAATTTGTTCTGCAAGAATGGCTCGTGAAGATATACTGTAGTTGCAAATTCATGATTTTAGCTAACTGTCGTAACTAAATCCCGTTAGTTACTCCTCACGTGCAACTAGGTCAGTTCCCGCCTTTAACACTCACCTGCTACCACCCCAGGCACGAATATCGACGAGGACATTTTTTGCAAAGAAACTTAGTCGTGCATAACACATTAACACGATCAAATCACATAAACAAACACATTCTATCTTCCTTCAACCGATCAAATCACACACCCATAAATACATACTATGGCAGTGGTTTCCCCACTTTAGAAGATTCGAAGACCTGATTTTCTGACCCAAGACTTGGTTCTATTTACGATAAGCTTAAATGTTTTAAGTTGTCACTTGTTTTTGTTATTCGAACATGCATGTGTACAATGTAGGATATGTGACTATTTCCGCATTAAGTAGTATGTTGGGATGTTAGACGCACTAGGATTATGGGATGCTAGTACTCTGTTCTTACATTTTAGGATCCCTATGGAATCTTTGGATCATGAGTTGCTCCCATTGATGAGTCTGGAAGATGTCGTGCAAGTATTTAAATACGTGTCTCGATTTAAGGAAATAAAGTTTTATATTAAAGAATGTATTTCATAAGTCGAGCAGTATTTGTTGGACATGAGGAATACTCGTGGTAAGGGTGTCATGATTGAAGATATAAATGATAATGTTGTTAAGGAATCTGAGAAATGTGTTGTTGTAATGGCTCTGGTTGTTGCTTTTATGGTGTTTGTATTCTTATGCTGTAGATGTAGATCTATATGAATTTTTCCAGTTTAATTGTAATGTAGTAAGCATGATATGTTGTGTAGAAGTCATATGATGTAATATAGAAGTAGAAATGTGCATGATGTAGTGTAGTTGACTTTTGTTGTTTGACTTTTACCTCTATGAATATAACTATGTATTAGCATTTCTAGTTAATGAGAATCTAACAACCTTTCCTCAAATATGGCTCAACTCTTATTCTCTCTAGTCTCAGTAAGTTTCATTTTCAAAATTTAGTTTGACAAATGGAAAGAAAACGGCCTGCAGTAATCAATAGAACCTGCATTGGAAAAATGTTTGACTTACAAAAGTCAAACAATGTCAATTGGTCATAGATCAATACAACATGGCATACAACAATACAACATTTACAAAAGTTATTCATAAACATTCATATCAAGTTACCTATAGTCTATTCAAATCAGAAACTTACAAAACAATCGTCAAGTTTTTTCGTGCCCTCCATACATATAGACTACTATGGAAAAACCCATATGATCTATTCAAATCAGATACTACAAAAGCTGATTCATAAATGACCATTTATCCAAGTTACAAACAGTTTTAAAAAACTAACTGAACATACTATATCCTATCTCATATCCGATCAAAGACAATTGTCCCCTCCACCAACTACCATTCAAAATCACAAAATAGAAGACCCCTCAGCACATGTCAAACCGTAACACTCCATCTGCCGTTTTGTTTCATCTGTGAGAAAGAACCGGACCATCCTCCCTAGAGCAAACCTTGCCTCCTCCTTCAACTCCCTGAAACTAGGTGATGAAACAATTGCCACATTCTTCTTCACCTTCCCTCCACCAACTATCTTTGTTCTCTCACGTACTTCAAACACTTTCTCTATCCTTTCGTGCTTCACAACAATGCAAGAGAACCCATACAAGTTGTACTTCTACACAAGTTTTAATGGTATATACTGTAACAAAATGTACAAAATTTAGCATTAGGCTTTTGGGTGATTCTATCAGACATTCTGATCTATCAATCATCCTATCAGACACACAATATCTCATATAAAGAACAAATATATACAGAGGAAGCAGAGCATAAAGTCAACAATATCAAGTCTGTGTCGAAGCTACAACAACCTCACAAGCAACAGTTTCATCTAAAGGTTCAGAGAGATTGTAAAGGGATGTGACAGATGTTATTCTTGATATTTCGATAGTTGTTTAGTTTGTAATCTCATTGTAATTCTAGCGCAACATTACTTTGACTTTGAATTTCAGTTTGTATATAAACTTTTATTTGTACCCACTTCAGTTAATATGAAATACAAAAATTTTTCTCTCCATAATATTATCTCTCCAATTATCAATAAACCAACATCCACACTAACATTAAGCGTATCAAGTTAACAAATTAGCAAAGTTACAATACATTTACAAGTCATCCATCTTTCCAGAAAGCTGCAGTCATCTTTCTGTAGAATGCCCTTTCTTCTTGATCATGGAGAGTGTGAAACGTCCAGTTACACACCTAGTTCATCCGACGGGCTTCAAAATCTGAATTTAATAATACAAAATTAGTTACAGATAATCCAGAATGTTACACTGATATCATATACTTGATATTAGGGAGGAGCACGCTACCAGAATGGTACTGAACCCGTACCGAATTGGTGGTACCGATTTTTTTCCGAGCATGAAAATGGGTACTGGTACCGTACCGGACGGGATTCAGGAACCGAATTCGATACCGAAATATCGGTACCTATACGGTTCTTCCCGTTTTTAATTAAACCAAAAAGGATTTCAACAAAATGCAACAAAAAAATAGAAAAAAAAACATGCATTTTCAAGTGATTTCAAACCACGACGTCTCACAAAACGCAACCAACACTTAAATAAATACATCACCAAGATATTCGTAACATAAAAACGTTCCAAAACTTATAAAATAGGTTAGGGTTTAATTTTTGTGAGCGGTTATGAAGTATCTATAGTTGCCACAATAAGTTTTTCGAACGTTTGGTTTTTTTCCATATGTTTTAGGTGACTATTGGTTAACATGGAACGGGCCAAATGGGTATTTGGATAAGTTATTTAATTCAAAATATGACTAAATTTTCGGGATTTTTTTCAGTATTTCCCGCTTTGGTACCGGTACCGTATTAGTGGTACTGAATTTTTTTTGGGCTCATTTCATGGTACCGATACCTTTCGTGTATCGGTAGTCGGTACCATTTCGGTACGGTACCGATACGGTTCCAGTTAGATACCGGGATTCGGGTCCAAATGCTCATCCCTGCTTGATATAGTTAAAGTTAATAAAGAAAAACATACCATAGTCATGTCCTTGATGACATAGGGCATTCATGGCTATGTTAGTGGAATATGTCTCCACTGTTTGTGATGGCCCCTCCATTAGGTTTAAACAACATGACATTATGCGCCTCCCCCGGGACAACATGAGTGAACACCATCCACTGATCAGGTTCCATTTTCAAGTCTTGAACCAGTCTCAACCAACCATACCCAAACAGGAACGAGTGGACGTATCAATCAAATTTATTTTCACTTTCCACCGTAACTTCGTACTCATTGGTGTTACTAGTAACCATGACCAACTCTGCAAGGGTTGGACCATTCAGATATCTTAGAAAATCTTCTGGCAGTAACTTCATAAGCAGAGATGTGTCTGTCAGTGGCACTAAACATCGTCAAAACTGAGCGCTTTCTGGTTCGTAATTGAAATTTCACCCCCACCTCATTGTAACAGTAGCAAGTTACATAAAACACATCCTCACCCTCTTCTACAAAATGTATATAATCAACATCCGGGCATGTGATGTTGTCCATAACAAAATCGTTCCACCTAGCTCGCTCAACAACACAGACTAACTCTTAGACTCTCCTAACACTGACTCTCCATCTAATGCCCGTACAGTTAACTAAGTAAATATAACGATTGTCATGATAGGAACCTCCTAAGACGTACTCATTATACAGTTCATGTATGTCAAAATTAATTTTCAAACATTGTGAATTTCTTAAAAACTAGTTTCTTAGTGAAATAACACTTAATTCATATATATGGTGTTGACTTACAAACTCATCCAAAACATCTTCAGGATTGTCCACCACGCACACAAATATATTCCCATACATTTTGACTGCATTAACGATTAAGATTAACACAAATAACGATTGAATGAAATACAAATTAGTAAATATTGTTACATGGTATGTGTTTTGTTTGATTTTGCAAGCCTCCTAAATTCTGATTGTATTGTTTTGTGGGTGTGTGATTTGATCGGTCGAAAGAAGATATAATGTGTTTGTGTGTGTGATTTGATAGTGTTAATGTGTTATACACGACTAAGTTTCTTTGCAAAAAATATCCTCGTCGATATTCGTGCTTGAGAAGTAGCTGGTGAGTGTTAAAGGCGGGAAACGTGAATTGACAAAATTACCCTCACGTGCAACGCACGTGAGGACTAACTAACGGGATTTAGTAACGACCGTTAGCCAAAAACCTGAATTTGCATCTACAGTAAACCTTCACGGGCCATTCTTGTCGAAAAATAAAACGTTGGGGACATTTCTTGAACTTTTTTTTTGGTGAACATTCCTTGTAGTTTTTGAGAAGTTTAGAAACATTTTTTGCAGTTTACTCTATATTTAATTGATGAATAGCATGGTTAGTAGAAAATCATCACACTTTGTTCAAAGTAAAAGTAAACGCTAATTTTAAAACGAAACTAAGTAACAAACAATATAAAATTTCTTCCTCGTAAAACTTTTTCTTCTAACTGTAAGGGGGCGCTTGGTTCAAAATGGGGAATGGGAAAGGGAAAGGCAAAGGGAATGCAAAGGAATGGAATGGAGATTATCATTATCTTTGATAGTGCTTGGTTTAAGAAAAACAGATTAACCTCCAAAGTGGTGGTGGTGGGTGGTGGTGGTGGTGGCTGGTGGTGGCGGCTGATGGTGGTGGTGGTAGCTGGTGGTGATAGCTGCTGGTGGTAGTGGCTGCTGGAGGTGGTGGTGGGTGGTGGTGGTGGTGGCTGGTGGTGGTGGTAGTGGTGGTGGCGGCTGATGGTGGTGGTGGTGGTAGCTGCTGGTGGTAGCTGCTGGTGGTAGTGGCTGCTGGAGGTGGTGGTGGTGATACGGTTTATTACTATAGCTAGCTAGTCAGTATTACTATAGCTAGCTAGTCAGTATTATTGTTGACATTATTATAGCTAGCTAGTCAGTATCTTGTTCTAGCAAATATCGAGCGGCCACTAACTTTTCAATAGCTCGCGCTAGCAACATATCAGTTTATTACTGTACCGTGTTGGGATGGTAATACGGAAGAGTTGCATACTGTGCGAATGAAATATGAGTGAAAACCACCTAAGTGCGGTGTTTTTATGATTTTTGGTCATGATGAGAATCAATGTTCGAAACGCGTGCTTGCTGATCTAAAAAAAACACTAAAAAATGATGGGTTTCAACCACCTCAGAGGAAGGCGTTTCGTAGTATTGAAGTGGGTAAAGGGGTAAAGCTCAGCCGATCTAAGCCAAAGAAACATGTTTATAAACTTGTATCTAAGAAGTCAGATGCTACTAATGTTGGTTAGGCTAAGATTACTGAACTGGCTAGTACGAGTGGGAGAAAGATTGTTATACCGAATTCGTTTGATGTTTTTAATACAATTGGTAGAGATGAAGATGATGTTCCTTGTGGAACAAGTGGTTCAAATAAAGATGGGGTTGGTTTGGATTTAGGTAGCAATAAGGAAGCCAAGTTGGTTGGTGAGGATAGTGAGGGTGATGTGCTCGAAGTTCCTTATGAAACAGAAAGTTTTTTTTGCATCTAAACAAGCGGGAAGTGAAAGTGGTTATGGTACTAAGAGTTTGTATTAACCATGGAAGGAATCGATGTTTGAGGACTATGATACATATGATGATGACTTATACGATAATCATGGTATCTTTGAAGATCAGGCTTCTGTGGCGTGGCTTGGGATATCAAGGTTCGCGGTAGAAGAAAGAAGTAGATTATATATGATTTATGTTGAGTCAATTGTGTTCTAGTCATAGCAATTCTTCATTATAAAAGTTGGTCTCATAAGTTTAGCATGTAATTTTTATGATAGGTTGGGTTTAAAGCACAAATAATGCATTGATGTCTATTTTTAGGCTGAGGTGTAAGATTCACCCGAGAAAACCTTTTATCCAAAAAAAAGTTCAATAAAGATGAACATGGTGAAATTTTATAAAAAAAATGTTATTCACAAAAAGATTATAGAAAAAGGTTTTTTTATAATGACGTGTCAAGTTAAGTTATTCAATCTAGATTTTTCTTTTTATTTATTTATTTATTATTATTATTTTTTTATTGTTTGATTTGAAAAGTAATTTTAACTTATACTTTGTGTAAACCTTTTGTGTTAAAATTTGTGAATATAGCATTTGTGAGAATTATGTAGTTTAATACGATGAATTAATTGGGTGTGTCAGTGCATGATTAGCATTTGAATATATCTCTAGTGTTTTGGAGATCGGTTTAATGATAGATAAAAGATCATCTATTGTCTAGTAAATCAACAGGCCGTAGCTTTTAATGTGTTACGTTATTTGAGGGAACACAATCATGTTTGCTTGGTAAAGAACTATCTGTTACTCTATGTTTTTGTTTCTATGATCTAGCTAGCTAGTGTTTTAGGCAAAATCAGATGAAATAATGATGCATAAATATGGGATGCAGGATACGCTTGATTTCCTTCATTTTTAGGTTTTATTTATAGGAATGTCTAACCAATGATCTTAGGGCATTGGTTAAAATTTGTCGTTTTATGATTTATAATAACTATTCGTGTGGGTCTTCCGTCCAAATATGTAATTATATGTCAACTATAAGGACCATTTGTGTAATTAAAAACCATAAAATGACAAATCTTAACCAATGCCCTTAGGGCATTGGTTAGACATTTCCTTTATTTATTTATGTTATGTTACAAGTATACATTTTTTCAGACTTCAGATTATGTGATATGAACATCTTTTATAATAATACTAGCAGGGTATCCGGCCGTTGCGGCGGCATGTTTCCTGAAATAAAAATTTTCGATGAATAATGTATTTTAGTTTATTATGTTCTTTTTTACAATAAATTTACAGATATCAAGAATTTCGTTTATAGCCGTGCCTATTTGGTGCCGTTCGGGCTCGGCGCTTGGCCCGCACCAGTTCGGGCTTAAGCCCATTTTGCCCGTTGACCGTTCGGGCTTGCATATCTGTATAATGTGCTTTATTATTTGTATTAGTGACATTTAATGCATGGTTCCGCGTTGCGTGGCGGATACCATGAAATAAAAATTTCGTGAATCATGTATTTTAGTTTATTATGTTCTTTTTATAATAAATTTACGGATTTCAAGATTTTCGTTTAGCTAGTCGTTGAGAACCGGCGTTGACCGTGCCCACTCGACCCGTTGGCCCGTGCCGTTTGGATCGTCTGCGTTCTCGGCCATTTGGACCATTGCCCGTTCGGGCTTGAATATTTGTATAATGCTCTTTATTATTTGTATTAATAACATTTTAATGCAAGAATTGTGTTTAAGTTGGTTGTACAATAAGCTTGATAATTTGTATTTATTGTGTAAGGGATATTTTAATAACTGCATTAATTGTATTTATTGACCAGTTAATTCATTAACTACATTAAAAATTTTGACCACATTAATAGTGCTTTAAAGTTTGTACATTAAGCTTTAAGACTTGTAAGTCTTAAAATTAAGATTGATGAGAAAGATCATTAATAGTGCATAATGTATTGTATAATAGGCTTTGTATTTTGTAAGTCTTTATTTTAAGACCATGAGAAAAGAGATTAATTCCTTTACTATAATTATATATAGATTGATGATTTTAGTTGTTACATGCATGATATTATTGATATGTATGATGGTCACACGGGAAGTTGTGCGTCAACTTTGATATTAACAGACATGCATTGTTTTAAATGTAAAGAACGAAAGTTATACTTAAATGAGTTAAATCGTAATATTAACACAAGAAGCAACCCTCGGCTACACGTAATGAGAAGGATAAAAAATTCATCAACTTCGCTTAATTATGTGTTCAAAAGAAGATATTTAAAAATAGGTTCCTTATTGATCAATAGCATGTGGATAAGATTATGATCATAGGGTTCTGTCATCGAAGATATTACAAAGGGTTACATTATATTAACGGGGTCTATGACCCAACCCTGCAAACCCTCCCTAATTATAGGGTACTTTTGGCAGGTTTTTTGTCCTTTTTTTTTGTTTTTGTCTTTTTGCTGTCTTTTTTGTTTTGTCCCAAAGTATATTTTTTGTCCAACTGCATAACCCATTTTTTTTTTGGCCAAGTGCATGGCAGCAAGGCGGTGATCAGTCCCAAACTTATTTTTTGTCAAAGTGCATTAGCACACAAGCGCACACAGGCTCAGATTTACATCATCGCCAAGTATTTTTTTTGTCCAAGTGCATTAGCACACAAGCAGATTGCATTAGCAGCATTAGCACACAAGCAGTTTAGGACACAAGCAGATTGCATTAGAAAACCATTTGCACAATTGATAAAAAGTGTTAGGCTCGGATATGAAGGTTGCAAAGTGATAAAAATATCACTTTGCCGTGCCATTCGGTTATAAAACCAATCGTCATCGCCTTTTTTTGATTTTTTTTTGTCCAAGTACAGATTGCACACAAGTGCACAGATCAGATTGCACAAAACCAGATTGCAACTAAGTTAGATTGCCACAGATTCCACATTATACAAGTGAAACACATGTTTCACAATGTTCACAAAAAGCAAAAGAAAGATTCCCAAACTGCAGGAACTCACAAGAAAGTTTCCCAAACTGCAGGAAGTCACAAGCAGATCCACATTATATACAGCCTCATCACCACAAGGCATTCACAAAATACCACAAACAAAGCAACTATCACCAAGTATCTCTCACCACAAACTGCAGGAACTCACAAGCAGATTCCACATTATATTCAGCCTCATCAGCACAAAGCATTCACAAATTACCACAAAAAAAACAACTATCACCAAGTATCTCTCACCACAAAGCAACTATCCACAAGTTACAACAAGTTACAGATAGGGTTGGGTTATATAGACGGTGCCAGGTTTTTTAGATTAACCCACTCTAGTACCTAGGGTTGGGTTATAAGACAAGCCAAGTGAAACACAAGCCGCAAGTGAAAGCCGCAAGTAACAAACCACAAAGAAACAACAAATATCTTAGGCTGCCGATATGTCTCAATCACCAGAGGTAATGACAATTTTACAACATTAGGCTCAGATTATGTTTAACATTTATCATACATGGCTGCAACATCAAAGGTTGCAAAATAATTTTTTTTTGCCGTCCATTCGGAAATGCCAAGCCAAAATCATGATTTTACCTTAAATCATCATTGCCTTATCCCAGTTTTTTTTTTTTTTTAAAACAATTTTCAAATCAGCTTAAAATAACAAACTGCTTATCAAGCATATAAGCGCTTTGTTATTTTCATTCATAAGCAATTTCATCTCCAAACCCTCGTGGTTAATCTAAAATAATAGGCACAGTCAATATAACCCAACCCGTAAAGTACTATTGGAACGGGTCTAATCGAAGTGTGTGCAATCTGCTTGTGTGCAATAAGCGGTTTCACAAGAAACCACACGAGCACGTGGATGGGGTAGGCGGGCGGGTATTCATACCACTCATGGTGGCGGATCAAGGTGTTAACCTACCCTTTTGCACCCACACAACTCTGGCAGTTTCAATAACATCACATAATCACCATCTCACATAAGCAACCACAGCACGTGGTTGGGGTAGGCAGGCGGTATTCATACCAATCAATGGTGGCAGATCAAGGTGTTAACCTACCCTTTTGCACCCACACAACTCTAGCAGTTTCAATAACATCACATAATCACCATCTCACATAAGCAGTTTGTAACTGCTTATACCATAGGGTTTGTTAAATTAAACCCAGAAATCACCCAGAAATCACACAAACATCACATACTCACCATCACAGAACCCAAAGATCCAAACCCTAAAAAAAATTAGGCGTTTTTAATTTTTTAAACAGATCCACTTAATTAAACCCACATATCACCCATAAATCACACAAACATCACAAACTCACCCTCACAGAACCCAATCACCCAAACCCTAAAATAAAAAATTAGGCGTTCTTAATTTTTTAAATAGATCCACTTAATTAAACCCACATATCACCCAGAAATCACACAAACATCACAAACTCACCCTCACAGAACTCAATCACCCAAACCCTAAAAAAAATTAGGCGTTTTTAATTTTTTAAACAGATCCACTTAATTAAACCCACATATCACCCAGAAATCACACAAACTCACCCTCACAGAACCCAATCACCCAAACCCTAAAAAAAATTAGGCATTTTTAATTTTTTAAACAGATCCACTTAATTAAACCCACATATCACCCAGAAATCACACAAACATCACAAACTCACCCTCACAGAACCCAATCACCCAAACCCTAAAAATAAAATTAGGCGTTTTTAATTTTTTAAACACATCCACTTAATTAAACCCACATATCACCCAGAAATCACACAAACTCACCCTCACAGAACCCAATCACCCAAACCCTAAAAAAACGCGTTTTTTAATTTAACCCAACATAAACATCTAATAAACATGATATAAACATCATGTAAATGTAATCAGAACAAGAACTTACCATGGATCTAAGAAAATTAGAGATGAGATAGAGAGAGAGAGTGAGAGAGAAAAACGTTTGTGTGTGTGTGATATGAGATAGAGAGACAGAGACAGTTGTATGTGTAGTAGTGAGAGAAACGCGTATACGCGTTTTCTCTTTTTTTTTTTATTTTTTTTTATTTAAAGGTATAAGTTTTTTTATAAAAAGTATAAGTTTTGTAAATGTAATGTTTCATTTGTAAAAAAAATGTATTATTTGTAAAATAAAAGGTATCATTTGTAAAAAAAAAAAATGTATATTTAAGTTGTAAATGAAACATAATGTTAGTTGTAAAAGAAGAGTAAAAAAAAAGTTGTAAAACGTAAATGTAAAGTATTTGTTGAAAAAAAAAACTTTTGTATTTTCAGGCTTTCGGTTTTCACGAGGAAGTATCAGAGGATTGCCCATTTATCAGACAAGAGGTAAATATAAAAGCATTAAAAAGGTATTAGTTAAAAAAAAAAGCGTGTTATAAAATTTGTTATGTATTTTCAGGTTTTCAATTCTCACGAGGAAGTAACTGAGTGGGTGCAAAATATAGCCTCGGGGCTCGGTTTTGTCATTGTTAAAAATAGAACCAAATCAGAAAATGGTCAGATGTACGAAATTAATTATAGGTGTACAAAGGGCGGGATTTATGAAAATCACGGTAGTGGAAAACGGAAAACCAAAACAAAAAAAAGCAATTGTCCATTCAGATTAGTTGCAAAATATAGACCAACACAATATAATTGGATTTTGAGGGTGAAGTGTGATAGCCATAATCATGAGTTGCTAGAGTCGTTGCATGGTGTGCCATATGCAATGCGATTAAAAGATGATGAGTTGAGTTTGGTCAAAGAATTGTCAAAGTATAGCGTACCACCACGTAATATACTTTCGACAATAAAGGGACGTAATCCGGATAACGTGTCTAGCGTTAGAACTATATATAACGCACTTGATAAGTTCCGGAGAGCCAGAGTAGGTGATAGAACTCAAATTCAAGTCCTTTACTCGCATGTGACGGATTAAGGGTATGCATATTACCCGAGGGTGAATGAGCATAATGAGCTTGAGGAGCTATTTTTGTTCACCCCCCGTATGCTCTATGGCGTCGTTCCCGAAATCATGTTGATGGACTCCACGTACAATACCACCATGTTTAAATTGCCAGTGTTGGAAATTGTTGGAGTAACTCCTACGAATAAAACATTTTCAATGGCGTATGACTTTATACACGCGAAAAGGGGCATAATTTTCAGTGGGTATTGCAACGCGTGAAAGAGGTGATAGACGAAAGATACTACCCACGTGTTATTGTCACCAACAGAGATTTAGCGTTGGTTGGGGCATGTAGAGCGAAATTTCCTACCTCTCACAAATTACTCTGTCGATGGCATATAGAGCAAAATTTGCTCAAGTTTATGAGAAACAAATGCAGTGGGATAGATGAGTATGAGTCCATTAAAAGGAGATGGGATCGGTTGGTTAAAGCTCCGACACGCCTCTTGTTCGAGCAACATTATGAACGCCTACAACAACGCTTGGTCAACCATGCGCGTACTAAATTGCTAATTCTATTTATTTTTTATTATTCAATTAATAAGCACCCGAATGACCTTTGATTAATTCATTGTTTTCCGGCTATCGCTGGGTATCCGGACAACTGGCTGCGAGAATACGAGACACATGTTTGTCTCGTACATCACCGATGAATATCGCTTTCGCCCGCCGAACAACAACGTGTAGAGTTGAGGCTCACCATGCGTTGTTGAAATTATATTTGGGCGGCACACAATCCAATTTAGACAGGTTGTTGAGTGCAATCGATAATATTGTATTTGCGCAAGAAAATGCGATAAAAGAGAGCTTTAATAGAAGCATCATCGAGAAAATAAATAATTGTGATATACTACTATTTCAAGAATTGTGGTATAAAGTTTCTCACCATGCTTTCAAACTCATGCACAAAGAACTCCACCTGTCTATCACCGTAGAAGATTGTAGCCATAAGTTGCGTACAATTTATAGACTGCCATGCTTTCACGAGATGCAATACTATGTATATCATGGTATGTAAATTTATAACTATCAAGTTGTTTTCCCCATTAATATCAGTGATTTATTTACGGGCGGCATTGTAATATACTACTTTTAATGATTTCAGGACGCCCCATTCCACTGGAAGAACTTAATAATTTTTGGAGAACCCTACATGTTCCGTGGCCTAATATCAATAGGCCACCGCCTGAAGATGGCTCTTCCAGTGATGATGATGATGATGATCATCATCATCATCATGATACTTCGTTTAGAGATGACATTCGGCAATTCAAGAATGTTTTTAACAAAGCATCATCGTTTGTCAAGAATAATATGATAAGGCCGAGATCGATATACCAACCGCATCGATGACACACGGGAACTCGTTATTTAGAAAAATACCGTGGACATCCGGCGCAAAGGACAAAATGGGCAAGGCTACACAAGTCCCGGACTTGAATGAAGACCCGGACTTGAATACGTGTTTTCCGCTTCTCAGTGGTCCAAACTTCTCACAAAGAACTGACCCCCTTGTGATAGCCCGTGTGGGGGACGAAGTAGGTCATTACATTGTTCTGACGCTAGACGAACATTCTCCAATTCCGCATCTCCACCCACAATGGAGGAGGCACAGATCCGAAGTTGCATCCCAGTGGGAATCATTATATTGGCATCGACTACCAAATTAGTAAATGATAAATGATTCATGTTGTAAATAATTATAAACATAGTGAATGATTCATGTTGTAAATAATTGATTAATGATTTATGTTGTAAACATAGTGATTGATTACTGATTTATGTTATAAATAATTGATTACTGTTTATATTTAAATTAATAATAACACTGTAAATGATACGTGTTTTATGTTGTAAATGATTGATTATTGATTTATGCAAATTCTTTTGTCAGGTGGGCCAAGGAAATCCTTTCTAGTGTCGATGTAATAGAGGATTTATTATAGAACGGAAATCCACAAAATCCTTTCGGGGCCGACCGTATTATGCATGTCCTCTTCGATTGGTAAATAATCATACGTTTGCTTAGGGGTTTTATGTAAATAATTTGTTTGTTAAAAATACATTTCTTATAATTTTCTTAACATGTAACTGACCGGTACAAATGACTATGGGTGTCGATACTTGATTGGAAAGATGAATTTGAAAGACGGTACTTTAGTCGAGCCTCATCTTCAACGCAGTGCTCAAACTGCTTTGCTAAAGATAATGAGATCAAGCTGTTGAAGACAAGAATAAAGACGCGGAGATGGAGTTAGAATTGGCAAGGAATCCACGAGGATCACGCTTGTCAGTCGGTGCAAGGCTCCATGATCTTTTAAACGAGATGAATAATCTTCATATGTAGTAGATGTTGTTGTATTTAAATAATATGTTAACGTTGACGTTTAATTTAATAATAACTGTTGTTGTTGCAGTTATTTAATGTGGTAATATTTAACGTGCTATTATACAAACAAAATAATTATACGTATACGAAACATTATTAAACAAAAGTATACAAAACATTATGCATGTACAATACATTATTATACACACACTTTATACATACTTAATTATACACACACTTTACAAACACTTAATTATACACACTCTTTATACACACTTATTTCTAACAAACTTTATACACACTTATTTCTAAAAAAAATAATAATAATAAAAATTGAGAAAAGGGGACAAAAGTACCCCTATTTTGTAGATGGGGTTAATCTAACCAAATAGGCACCGTCAATATAACTTGGCCCATTACAAATGCTTCTTCTATGACATACGTCCTAGTGAAGTAAAAACAATATAAAAGCAAGTAAAACTCGATTTATGCAAATTTCTCTGTAGCACAAATTAACGCACCATCAAAATATTCTTCACCCATCCTATTATGCAAATTTGTCTTCACGAGTTTTATTTTAGAAAAACATCTTTCAACTGTAACGGTTGCAACAGGCAAAATCAAAGCCAACTTCAACAAACGATAGACCAAAGGATGAGAGGTGCCTTTATTCTTCTCTACCATCAAACTAGCAATTTTGGAAATACTAGACAACTCAACAAAATCATTTATCGTATAAGGAAGCAACTTCCACTAAGAATAAGCTCGCTTTCCTCTGGTGAGAATGTTTTAACTTTGGACTTTAAATATATTTTTTTTTCAAAGTTTTCTCATGAAAGAAATGTTCTCGTAAGTTTAACAAGTACTTTGGTAATGTTATTATTATTTTTTTCGAAAGGCTAAGATTTCATTTACAAACAGTTTCGAAACGTGTGTAATGGTTGTTCAAGCGTTACTTGAGATTAATGTAGTACTTCAGTCACATTTCATTGTACATATTTGTTTCTTGTGATTAAATATATTTTATAGAGGCAATCCCTTTTGCCCAAAAAAAGACTCAACCAAGAGGTAGAACATCAAAAGACCTTTAGATCCATCATTCCAAGCTGCCAAACCATAAGAGAACTCAACAGTAATCTAGATTTTAGAAAAGCGTTGAATCGAAGAAAGATGTCTTTCTCTTTAATGCTTGGACATATTCATTACTTGCATGAACAAACTGTTAGGATTTGACAATCAAGATTAACCATTAATCACTACGAATACACAGCGGATTGGATCCAACTTGATGTTTAAAGGTTAACACATTAATCAGTATTCTTACGTTACTTGAATTACTAAGACAAGTAACGGTTCTTGAATCTTGAATTGCCTTTGATCGAAACTTTTAACCAAAATATGTTATATCTATCATTGCATACATACACGTCACATAGAATATGTGTATGCTAGTACACGTCACGAAGAACACAATGAAACACACGGTTTATGTGATTTTGGAACTTGGCGATTACCCTAAGGGATTAGGGTGTCACGCTCGGTTTTTGGTCACCAAGAGGGTGTTCGGTTTTTGCTTTAGGTATTGAAAGAGCAAGGATTTAGAATGAGTAGTTGATGTGTCTCTCGTTGGGCAAGTTTTAAAAATTTGTAAACACAATTTAATCGTCTAATACTATAAACACATACGAGCAAGTATACTCGTTCGCGATAGCAAATGTGGGTAAGTCGAGATCGTCCCAAGGGATTTTGTGTTTGAAATTGTTTTTATAAAAGATTGGTAGCAAGAAAGCTTTGTCAAGGCTTCCTCCAAAAGTGATGTTTTAGTGAAAATCAATTAAAAAGAAGTATATACTTGTGTGTAGTCTATAGGCAATCATAGTAAGTGTTCATGAAGGCTTGGTATAAACTCTTGATGTGATGCACAAATCATAAGCAAATGATTTCCAACCATGGTTTATGTTTGCAAAAATCATTCTAAGAATAAAAACATGTAGGTAATCCTTTCGGTCCTTATCCTAATGATTATCCTTTATAAAATCCATTTGTTTGTAAAATGTTCTTATTGAATGTGTTCTTACGAATCTTTCGACCTTTCGTGATGAAAATGTTTCTAGTCTTGTTTTAATAAGTAAACATGGTGGTTGTCAATCACCATATCCCCATACTAGTTTGTCACTTAACTTTTTGGAATAAAACACAAGAGAAATCCTTTCGGTCCTTTTTCTTAAAACATGTTTTACCGACAAATCAAACAAGACTAGTATTTTTCCAACAAACTCATTTAAACAAGATCATATATACATGCATCACATATGAGAACACTAGTATGATTTCCTACATCCTCACACACAAGTATATTCAAAAACTACTCCATGATAATAATAACAAAACACAAGAAATAACAAAGTAATTCCAATAACTCAAGAGAATAGAAATCCATAACAAAGTTCATAGAATACCTAAACTTTTGTGATTACAAGAACTAGAAATCGTGGCTTATAGCAACCACACGCCTCCAATCACCTAGCTTAACCGTATAACTCCGAATAACCAAAACAATGGATGAGAATTGCTCTCTCCAACCTCCTGGACGTTTTACAGTGAATACTAAACTTTTGGGATGAATAAAATGGTTGGTAATAGTTTTGATGTAAACTATTACACTTTGGGTTGTGTCACACCTAGTCTACTATGTTTAGGTTCAATATATAGCCAAAGAGACTTAACTAGTTGGCCAAAAACGTTCCCAATAAGTTAATATCAAGAAATGATCGGCCTCCAATGATTATGGGGAGATAAGGCAACATTAAATGCGTTTTTGTGTAACTCCAGTCCATGCATCCGAACCGGTTACTGCGCAACCGGATCGGCTGCATTTTGACCATCAGCCAGCCGAATTCGGTTGCGGGCTCCAACCGAACGGTTGGTTGCCTCAGTTTTGACTTTTGTTGACTTTCTTGATTCGTGCCTTTTCCTTTGTTCTCGCTGATGATTTCCAAGACGAAACCTGATCTTTTCTTCTTTGTAGATACTTAGAAATCATTGCGCTTCCTAATCATTGAGTCCAAAAGCTTCCTTGCTCGACTTCCTTCCTTGGGAATTCTCCAAATGTGCATAAAAACTTCATTTCTTCATCATTTGTGATACCTGGCTACATAAACATACACAATACGCATCTTTTGCACTTTTGCAATAGTTATGAGTAAATATAGTCGAATATCATGCACAAAACCAACAATAACGCTACTAAAAATATGTTCATTTTAGGCGTTATCAGTAGTAAATAATGAATCACAAGGATTCAATATATAGTTATGTAGTTGAACTTCTAGTCCTCCTAGGATTAGTAATACTACAACCCCCCTCCTCGCTCCCGCCCCCCGAAACTTCTAAGATTGCGTTTTAGTCTTTAAGATAATTAATATACATTAAATATTAATTACTTAACTTAGACTCCAAGCAACAAAACCTTTTACCTCTTTTGGTCCTTGTTCGACCGGCCCGTAACCCACAAGGGTTTTATTGGCTTATTTGACTTTTTCTAATTTTAACTAGTCCATTACAAGTTAATTTAGTTAGTCGATAATTAGTTTTCGCGTCTAACGGTTAACTAACGATCGTTAAATTATTTCGTGAAATAAATATAATTAATATATGACATTTAATATATTACTTATATTAACTAAAACATATTCCTCAATGTATATGTATATACACCAATAGACTCACGTATTTTCAGCCGTACAAATTATTGATTATACTTTAGAGCATAACCAATACAACCTTGTTCCTCCTATACAGGTGATAAAACGAATGGAATTTATTTGATGTCACTTCTTTAATGGGATAGCGCGTAATGAAAAGAAAATGATGTGGGTGAAGTGGAGTAGTGTTTTGGCTTCTAAAGAGAAAGGAGGTTTAGGTGTATCAAGTTTTTTTACTTGGAATATATCTCTTGTGTTTAAGTGGGTGTGGCGTTTTAGAAATGATAGTTGTTCTTTGTGGGCTAGAGTGATAAAGGTTGTTCATGGAGTAGATGGTAGTCTTTGTAATCCGTACAAGTTTACTCATCTGTCAACTTGGTTAGATATAGCTCGAGAGTTGACTAAGCTTAAGAGTCATGGGATTGATCTTTTAGGCTTTATCAAGAAAAAGGTGGGTAATGGTGAGAACACTTTATTTTGGGAGGAAGTATGGAAGGGAGACTCTGCTTTTAAATATCGGTTTCCTATTGTTTATGCGTTGGAACCGAATAAGAATATTACGGTTGCTTCGAAATTGGCTTTTGAGAATTTGAGATGTTCTTTGCGGCGCATTCCAAGAGATTGAGCTGAGAATACTCAGTTTTTAGACCTGGTGATTTTTTGAATGGTTTTCAACTTCCTGTGATGCAAGACAGATGGTTTTGGTCGTTAGAGGGCTCAGGAGTTTTTCGGTTGCCGGTAAGGAGGTTTGTTGATGACAACATGTTATCGGGTGCTTCCTCCAAAACTCGTTGGGTAAAAGTTGTTCCTATTAAAGTTAATGTTCTTGCTTGGAAAGTCAGTTTAGATTGTTTACCAACTCGACTTAATATTTCTCATAAAGGAATGGATATCCCATCTATTATGTGCCCTACTTGTGGTAGCGCAATCGAGTCTACAAGTCACATTTTCTTTGCATGTTCTATGGCGAGAGGTCTTTGTCGTAAGATCTTTACATGGTGGGATATTAATCCTTCGGAGATTTCTTCATACGAGGAGTGGCTAATTTGGGTTTCGAGTATTCAGTTTCCTTCTAATCGTAAAGACTTGGAAGGTGTTTTCTATGTCATTTGTTGGCTTGTATGGAGTTTTCGGAATACTTCTATTTTTGGCTCGAACAGTCCTTCCAAAGCGATTTTTTTATGATATAGTGGCTCGTTCGTTTTATTGGTGTAGATATAGATGCAAGACGCATTTTAGTTGGGTAGATTGGTTAAAAAATCCTTATCTTGTAACCTTATGATGTTTCTTTCTTATCTAGCTTTTTGCTAGTTGCTTAATAAAAATCATCAGTTCAAAAAATAAAATAAAATACAAGCTTGTTCCTCCACATCCATATAGCCCGGAGTGAGCACTGAAAAACCCAATGTGTATATTTGTTTAAACGGTTGCATCCAATATTACTAACTGAACCTAAAGCAATGTCGCGGATTGAAAGAGATGGGAAACTGTTAGACGAGCCCAAGTTCCACACCATCCCCAAACCTTCCTCCAAACTTTGACAACGTGGAAGCAATAAACGAGACAATATGGATTTGGAATTTTGGATAATTGAGTATCTAAATAAAACATAAACGCATTTCAAAAAGACAAAAATCAACAATGAACATTGGCATACAAACACAACCACTGGGAATGATTTGTAAGACCGGTTTGATTATTTACCTGATAAATCACATGACCATCAATCCAAATTTTAATATTTACTTACACCTTTTATGTAAGTTTACCATTTAATACACTATAGGTAGCAGAGTACGCGATCTTGTGGCAGTGCTCTGTATATTTTCTAACAATGTAATGTTATGCGGCCATACTTTTATTAAACAATTAAATTACAAATAACAGTAACTTTAGTTATGACCGTGGAAATAATTCATCCATGTTAGAAAACACAAACAAAATCTTGATTCTTTCCTTGGCACAATCACCCTTCATCAATTTTGAAGCCGACCGACCATTCGGCGACTTGGTGCGGGCAGACGAACCGTCGACCGACCACTACAAGGTACCTAATGGCTTTATTTTTTAATGCTTGGCTTAGTAGTTTAATTAGATTGTACATTGTGGTTAAATGGTTGTATATTTTAGTGAAGGGGTAAATTAAATAGTGTATTAATTGTATGTGTTGAATATTGTTTTTTAGTTGTATTTGTGCTTCAAATAGTTTGTACATTGTGTTTTATAAATTATACTTTTTATCAAAAGAGTGTTTTAAATATGACATTAATTACAAATGTTGACCAGTCAATATGTGTAGGTGTTTATACATAAATTAATTGTACATATAGTTTAAGTAGTTGTATTTACTTAAAATCTATATATGTAAATCTTAAAAAATTATAAGAGATAGAGTATCCCTCCATTATAAGGGTGGTGGCAACCATCACTCACCATCCCTCACCATCCCTCACTATCAAATAAAATTCTTACTCATCTAAATCCACACCACCCCTATAGATTTTTAGTGGCAACATGTATCCCTACCCTCACCATTTTTTTTTTTTTTTTTACCTTTTTATATTTAAAATTATATCAAACAATTTAATTAAAACACATAATATTATTATTATTACTTAAAAGAAAATTACAAAATACTTAAAAGAAAATTACATAAAAAAGGAAATAATACTTAAAAAAAAAAGAAAACACTAGTCGTCAAGGTGTGGTAAGTTTTGAGCCGCTACATGCTCCGTAAGAGCATATCGGAGCGATTATGGATGTTCGTTAAGTAACTCCGGTAGTACATTGGTCATAAAATGGCCGCACGGCCGTGATCCATTATATGAACCGGTGATAATGCCACCCCGTCGTCTTTTAAAATCATATTGTGTAATATGACACAAGTATTTACTAGTTTGCGAATATTTTGGACCGACATAGCGGCGGACGGTGAATGAGAAGCATCCATTTTGACTTAAGATGGGTGATCACCTCTCTTATATTGACCTTTCAAATGTCGAGGACAATTTAGCCGGATGAAATGTGTACAATCAAGGCTACCAAGCATTAGGAATGTGATGTAGTTGTTCATGTGCCTCGAATAGCCGTGCAACGTCGTGGGATGTAGGCCTACGTAAGAACTCTCACCTATATAATTGGATTACCGCATCGCAAAATTTGTCAAGGCAATCAGCTACAAATATAAAAAAACGAAAACATTTTAAAAATATATCGACGTATAAAAAATACCAAGTTATTAGAAACACAAACATTTTAAAAATAACACGAAGTTCTTAGTGCCATGTTTAGGTAGTCATCATATCTATCCGGAGGTCCACCCGTTGCTAGTTGTCGAATGACCGATGTGCATTTTTGTAGCCGTGAAACCGTCTCCCTCTGGCGTAAGCTTGAAACCATTAGACATTAGCTTCAATATCACCAACAATTTTTACGAACAAGCTTCTATTCATACGAAATCTTTCACGAAAAACATTGGCGGGAAACCTTGGGTTTTCAACGAAATAGTCATTCATTAGATTTTCTTGGGCTTGTTCACAGCGTTCGATATACCGGGTATTGCTTGAGCTTGCGTGTCTTGAGGGCATCCATTGCGGCTAAAAAGGTTGACATGGTAGAACCCGTTGAAGACACGAGTTCGGATGAAGACTCGGAGGAAAACTCTGATGATGAAGATGAAGATGAAGATGAAGATGAATTCATTATTTTTGGTGATATGCTTGAGTAAAAGTTTTGATTTTTTTTTTTTGTTGTAAAAGTATGTGAAATGGTTGTGTTTAAATAGAGATGAAATTGAAAATGGAATTTTTTTTTTTAAAAGAATGCAACGGACATATTTTAAGCCGTTGAGCAATAGATTCGTCCTTTAAATGCCGACGAGCTTTTTACCGTTGCAGCGATAGGCGGCCAGCGCAAAGATTGGCGTGTAGCCGAAATTTCGGTGGGACCAAACCCCAGCACCCAGCTTTCGTTGCCACCACCTAAGTAATATAGATATCTTTTACTATCTATGAACATAAGTCACACATGTTTGGTTAAAACGTGACCCTTCACTAGTAAAAGAAACAAGTCAAGATTCACAAATCACAACGTACTAAAAAAAGGACTTGACAATGCTACATTCTTATTAGTTACTTCATGTGTTACGAGTAGTAATTTTCGAGATGCAAACACAAACAAAGACAAAATAGAATTAAGAAGAGGGGTTTGACTTTGGGCCTTACAAGTTCATGGAGGGGGTCCGAACCCTCTTTGGATGCCCTGTCATTTTATTACATGAAAACAGATGGTGGATATAGGCCCCAGTTATGCGTATTTTTGCTTTCCAGTTATCCCTTTCTATGGCTTCTCTGGGGTTTTGACACGTGGACGGTTGATATTTAATTGACATGTGACTCATAAAAGAGCCGGATGTGGTACCAGCCACACCTTATTTTAGGTCACGAAATGTAATTTTTTGATAAAATGTATAATTTTTGGCCGTCGCCTCTAATTTTCTGATAAAAATTCTTCATCAGGCAACTTAGTACTCATAATCATAAAAGAAAAAAATTATGCAACACCTTCTAAAAAATTCTGAGTCCGTCTCTGGTCACTGGTTCAGTCCAAATCGATACAAATAAGTCGTTGTTTTAAGGGTTTCTAACTTGTGCCTTGGTGCACAAGTTAAACACATTAAAAAAGTACAAAACGTAACCAAGGACTCATAAAAAAGTATTCAGGGATCTACAAAATTCATGGAACCCTTACTTTTTTGTATTTTTAAGTGTGTCTCTGTGAACTTTTGATGTACTTAATTTGTGTTCATATGACACAAGTTATAAAAACTCTTGTTTTAAATCCGGTTTTTATCGATCCAATTTATCGGGTTATCGATTCAACCGGTTAAATCATATCCTCGTCAAACTAGAACTATGCTTATGCATATTCTTTTTTAATATTTAATCTGTAATTTTGCATAATCTCATGATTTATCTGACTTTACACTTGAACCGATAAAAAAGATTGCAACTCTACTAAAATCTATATATATAATAGATTAAAAAAACAATCAACTTATGATCATAAGTTATAACAATCTATACTAAAATTATTTTAGTTGATGTTTCTAAAATTGTTTATAACTCTAATTTATTGTTTTACAAAATTTTAACTAACATTAGATTTCAAAACTCCAACTTGTTAATTAAACTTAGAAAGATTATGAGAAAAAAAAATTATGTTAAATTTTTTGATAAGAAAAATGATTTGTAGGCCTAAGCAATAAGTCTAAAAAGAGATCAACAAATGTGATTGGTACATTTAAAAAATGATTGGTGAATATAAAGAGAGAAAAATGATTTATTTTAAAATTTGAATATGTAAATGTGGTAAGCTTATATGTAAGTCTAATTAGTAGGCCTATTTTTCATTATTTTTTTGATAAAGTCATGATCCGGCCGGTTCTATCAAATTGGGTCAACACGAGTCAATAAATACCAATGGTCCAATCTAGTTCTCAAACAAGCAAAATTCCGGTCATATCCGACCGGCCTCGGTCTCCGAGCCAGTTCCCGATTTTACAGGTTAAATCAACCGGATCAAACCAAGTTTTACAAGATTGAAATCATATGGACATGTTATTTAATGAACCTAATGTCATTGTATCAAATCACATGTACTTATCGACTAGTGATGAAGTGTACAACAATATAGTTCGAGCTGTTAAATCAATGGTGTGACAGGGTGTATGACAATATAAGCATAACATGTGTTAAAACATCTAAAGCTGGAGGGAAAGTCATAGCTTCACTCATCTTACACATCATCGTCACATCAGTTTTTTCTCTCCTTTCTCTTCCACTTACCTTTATGCGGACAAGGGACTCACTTCCATTCACCTTAATTTTTTTTACTTAAATTTTATTAATTTATTTATTTATTTTTATGTTTTTTTTTAACAAATCAAACGAAACATATTTTGTGCACACAAATCAACTAGGTGAGTTGGTCACCTTGAAATGTGAGACTAGCGCGTGACTCATTTGAGTGTGCATGGTGACTCACGAGTGAATGGAAGTAAGGTGAGTGACTCACTCACCCCTTGCACTCCAGCCTAAAGATTGTGCCAAAACACATGGATTCTTACATGGGGCATGATATTCGGACCCCCTATACAAGGGGTTTCTAATTATTGAATTTATTGAAGAGTTGTATAGTATGTATCATAATATTGTATTGTCTGTATCACGGGGTTGTACGGTGAGGTTTTAATAACACAGCACTTCTTACATTTTGTTTGATGTACAAGTCAAAAAGATATGAAGGATGATGGGGTTAAAAGGTTAAAACTTATGTTGTCTTTGTATCTCTATCCTAAATATGGATAAAACACTTTTCAAAAATATTGTTACTCCAAATATTTTCATCTCTTATTATATACTCCAAAACTTATGATTAAGGGATACGTGATCAAAGTAAGAAGTTAAAAAAAAAAAAAAAAAAAAAAAAATTATAGTAATTTAAACTATACCACAATAATTGTATCACAAATCTACTTCAAATGTTTTAAGCATGACTTGAACACAAATATTTAGTTTAACAGTTTCTTATACAACATGAGGTAACATTAAGATATAAGCCCTTTAGTTTACTTGATTAGTAAGTATGTGGGAGACATTTATATGATGTGAAGGTGATATGATGTTAAACTGTTAATTGTTAAGTAATGTCGATGCATGATGCTATAAAAGTAGCAAGATACAACAATTCTCATTTAAATTAATTAGATATAACTACAAAAAAATACTGTAATATTTACACCAATAAAAGATCATTAATTCTCATTTAAATTAATTAGATATAACTGCAATAATTTGATACGTGTTTAATAATCTATACGTTCTCACACACTTTAAAAGACAAACAAATAAATGTAGAAAAAATACTTGTAATATTTATATCGATAAAAGATCATTGCCTGAGACCGGATCCTTAAGCAAGAGTCCAATTGACATTAAAAAATGAATAAAATCGAGATGTTTTCATCGATATACACTTTTGGTTGTAATATTTACAAACATAACAAACAAAATATATATTTGACTCGCTGACCATTATTTAAGTGAATCCTAGGAGTTGTCTTTCAAGGATTGTCTTGGTTGAAATTGGTTTGACTAGAACAGTGAAATAGTCAAATGAATTGTTTTTGAGTGTATCAATGCCACACGATTGCTCACTTTGGTTCCACAACCTTTCATTTTTTTATTTACCAATACCCTTTATATACTAGAAAAGCTCATCCTTTCAAGGTATAATATGATACTATTTTTAGTATTATATGATAATTTTGTATTGTGCAATCTTTAAATTATGTAATTGTAATTGTAAAAGATGTTATTCAAAAGTTAAATAAAGAAAAACAAAGCAGACATCGTTTGGAAACGCGGGGTACTTTGGGAAGACCATTTTTTGTACGGATTTTGTCGTCTTATTTCGTTCTTTTTTGCATATTTGAGATATTTACACCTTTGATAATCATATGAAACGTATTTAGAAAATAGACTGATAATTAATGGACAAGCTGTGTAATTTTTCCTCTACTCGGACAAAAATATTGGCCGCAAACTCAAAAAGTATGTTTTAATCTCGTGCAAGAACTTTCCAACAGGTCACTCAAGCTTATGCTACTGTCACATGAGCATTGTTTAATACAGTGTTTATATGGGATGCCAGCAAATCACAAAACACGTTATGTCATTGCAAGACGAATGTTACTTTATGAACTTAACATTTTTCCAAGCCAAAACCGATGTAGAATTTGCTTAGAGTGTCACAAGCTGCTTTTTGATAATATATTAAAGCTTATACCGTAATTCATAATTTTTTACTTTTGAATCAATATGTTTCATGTATTAGTGGATAATTAGGCTCAAGCCCGGTTTGTGGGTTTTGGGAATTAGGGTTTTATCATTATAAATAATGGTCATCAATAAAGTTGTCACGAGGTTTTAATGTTCTAACATGGTATCATGAGCAGATATGATCTTGAGACCTTGTCGGTCATTAAGCTGCCACCACTATATTTACCCCGTTACACCTACCTATCTTTAAAAAAAAAATAATAATAATAATAATAAAATAAATAAATAAATAAATAAAATTGTTCGGTTAATGGTTCCTTTGCCGTCATTGTTATAGATCTCAACGTTGGAATGGCGTTTGTATCGAGTTGTGATGGAATATTGTTGGTTTAAGTTTGTCCGATGGCTTATCTTCAGTCACAAACGTTTTCAAGCTATGCAAGATGATGACTTTAAAGATTCGTCCGTGCTTCTACTTGCTACAATAAAATTTGATTGATTGTTAAAAAAAAAAGAAAAAAAAAAAAAGTTAATTGTTGAAAAAAAAAAGAAAAAGAAAAAAAGGTATCTAGAATTTATGTTTTTATTATGTTTTTGTTTTATGTCGAATCCAGGGTATTAATTCCCGAGACGATTTTTTGTTGGAGTTGAATATAAGGTTCTTATTCCTGAGACAACTTTTTCTTGGTGTCAAATCTAGGGTTTTTATTCCCGAGACGACTTTTGTTGGTGTCGAATCTAGGGTTCTTATTCCCGAGACGACTGTTTGGGATACTTTGGTTTATCTTTCGGATACTTTGGTTATCCGTAAACAAAAAATTAGAATAGGGATACTTTGGGTTATCCCGTTTTATTTTGGTTATTGTTTTATTTTGCTTTCTTAGTTTACTACTCCAGTTCGAGCTTTCGCGATTTCGCATCTCAAAATGCGGAGAAGTATTAGTGGATAATTAGGCTCAAGCCCGGTTTGTGAGTTTTGGGAATTAGAATTTTATTATTATAAATAATGGTAATCAATAAAGTTATACTTACGGGGTTTTAATGTTCTAAGTTTCTAACATCACGGGCCTTTTATATTTGGTTGATGAGAATGCCTTTAAATGTTGAAGTAAGACTTATTGGGCAAGTAGTATTAAATGAGACTGTCATTTCAATGTCTTTTCTTGTAAGCATTGCAACTGGATTTTGTGATAAAAAATAAAAACTTTTACTTTCAAATACGAGTAGTTCCTTTTCATCTTCTGTATAAAGTTTGATTTGCTAAAACTTTTTTATAAAGTATCCAAGTCACAATATGGATCAGCACATTTCCACAACAAAATATGTTCAACGTAAGCATGAACAATGCATCAAGTAATAAAAAACTTGATGCATTTAACACAATTAAATTGGCTGGTATATAAAGCTTTTGAACCTATCATTCCAATGCAAAAAAGCTTTTGCATCTTTAATGATGGGCGTAAAATGAAACTCTTGTCAATCAATGCTCCATCTGGTTGGAGAACTCCAAACTTTTGAGTTTTGAAAAGCTTTATCTTGCAATGGTGAAAAGTCATCCAAAAGACTTTTCAAAATACTCTTTTAGACTGTCCAAATCTTTTTCTGTTTTGTTCGACGCTTTTAATCTTCTCATGGATACTGTATTATTACCTTCATGCCTTAACAACATAAACTACGCAATGCGAGTATACATTCAACCCTGGGAACTTGATATTTCGAAAAAAGATACTAAACCCGAAACGTTACATTAGAACTTGATGCCTTTTACATGAATGACAAACTAGCACTTAACCGTACACTCTTATTCACGCTTTCTTATTATCTTTAGTAAAAACAGTAAGAACCGAAACACAACAGCTACATAAGCTTATTAAGGCCGTTTTAAACTATTCCTTGTTTTAGAGCTCGTCTTTAGCCACACTTTTGGGGTTGTCCGATGATGTCTTGATAGGATAAGACGCATCCATAGCTAACCCACACAACCCCTCGGGTGCATTTAACCCACGCTGCATCCTAATGTAACCTTGTTCACCCCATCCGGTTCCCCACGAGTTTCTCACAAGCCAATAATCTATCCCATCTTGGGTCGATCCATAACCCACGGCTCCCACACCATGGTTCAGCTCTGTGCCACAATTTCCATTATAAACACCCTAAAAACACGATCATGAATCCTTAGCGTATGCTAATACAGTAATACAGATGTTTGTGTTATAAAGATAATTTTTTACCTCACGGTATAACTGGAAACTAAGACCGCCAGCATCTATTGCAATGGAGACTGGCTGTTGGGCTACGGCTTTCTTCAGTGCATTTTCGTCGTTCTCAGGCACGTTTTCAAACCCATCGATTTTTACTATAGGTGAGTTTTTCTGCAGAACAAAAAATGCATCACAAATAGTTTAAAATATCTTGTAACCGGTTATCTTAACATTACATTTACATAGAAATAGCATTTTATACATATATTCACCATTTTCATTTGATGATTATTATTGAAAGCGCGTTTTAAGAATCTTTTGTTTTTTGTTACAAAATGACAAAAAACTTGAGACGAATATCTTTTAATGACCCAGGTGCGCAGAAAATGTTAAACCCTATAATTTCCGCTACCTTTGATGTATCACAACTACCACCGCGTGCAGAATAAGGGTAAGTTTGCTCGCTTGTTACCCCACCGGTTTCCTTAATGTACTCGTATGCATTTTCCATTAACCCTCCATCGCATCCATTGCAGTCGGTTTCACAATCAACAAGCTCTTGCTCAGATAAAGAAACTAGTTGGTTCGTCTTGATTTTGTTGATGCCCTCCACACCAACTATGGTTGAAAAAGCCCAACAGCTACCTGTATCACATGGTAAAAAATGATTCAATAACGAGCTGAGGTGACGAATACAATTTACCCTGTCAAACCGGCTGATTTGGGCATATATGTATATATTTGTAATCGGACTTGACACACAAATTAATATTAAAATTTTGAACAGAAAGTGCCGGGGCCGGACCATGCTGGCCCGGTCCATTTAATATTACATACCACAACGGCCTTGGTTCTTGATAGGATTGACTGCGCCGTTTTTCCTCCAGTCAACGGACGTTGGAAGATCTGTTTTTGTCCCATGCATGAATGGGGTTTGGCGTCTTTCACCTTTGAGCATTCTGAAGTGTTGGATCTTTGAATCAAAACCAGACCTGAACTCATGGTTGGTCATATCAGCAAACTCGTTGAGGCCCAGCTTGTAAGGCTTGTCCATTTGGTTCACTCTATGAATGTACTGCACGTTGTACTTGAACACGTTGAATCGTTTCCTCTTCTCACCAAGATCCCTCGAGACAGTGTGGTGGGACCTCCATCTCTCGTATAAGTCCCACAGGCTCTCGTCTGTGGCCAAATCTCTTTCAGTGAAGTCAATGGAACTCGACACTGATATGAAAAGGGTAAACGAAAGAGCTATAAAGAAAAAGAAAATCTTCCTGATATCCATGTTTAGAGGAAATAGTTGAATGGTTTGATGTAGGAAATAAGCTTGTGTGAGTTTATATAGTGTGATGAAATGAGGGGGTTTGTTATCAAAGTGATTATTTGCATCATTTTGAAATTTATTTTCATTGGATATAATTGTATAAGGATAAAGTGAGCTATATTTGGGGAGCTAACTTTCTATATTTGGCAGGAAATTTGTCTGTACTAGGAAAAATACACCTTTCGAGTATGTAAAGACTGCATACCTGAGTTCATGCTGTGTGCTCATGATAACTTTCAGTTAGGCAACTTCTCGATAAGGATTGAAGTTAGTAGTGTAATGCGGGAGAGACACTATCTATTGATGCCAATATATTAAAGAAACAGAGTAGCATATCTCTGTATAGACACTGTAGATCAAACATAAGGAGATAAAAGATACACTGTAGATCAAACATAAGGAGATAAAAGATATATGAACTAGAAGCATACAGTTATGCTTGTTATACATGCAATATTCCCTGTAACTCCGATAACAATGCAAAGTAACGATAAGTGCCACGAAAACGATATGACCCATATGCACAATCAAAGACCATATTTGCACTTCACCGGAATCATATCACCATGTCATATTCATTAACACTTAATTTAACAAAATCGACTAAATGTCTGAGAGGATAATCACCTTTAACAGAATACAATTGAAGAACAGCGTCAAAAATTACCTGAAATTTCAACTGATGTCTCAAAGATACAATAAATCCCCCGAAATATGACAAACCAACAGGCAAATCCAAGAGTTAGCAATCTATATATCTCACAAGTCTCTGTGATATGACTAAACTACCCTAGAGTAAAACATGAATAGTCTGTAAGTTGTTTCTCAGCTAGTCTGTGATGTGACTAAACTACCACAGAATATGATCAAACCAAAAGGCATATCCAAGGTAGAGTATTGGCAACTTACATATCTCACGAGTCATGATATGTAATTTTGTTTCCATGATGCATTGGCTACAGTAAAACAGATACACTTTGAGCATTCACTACGCATTTCATAAAACAATGCATTGGCTACAATAAAACAGATACACTTTGAGCATTCACTACGCATTATAACTTCATAAAACAAACCAATTGTCGATGGAATTCAGTTGTTATTAGAAAAGTCGGAAGGAAAATTGTATCTTCGTAATACAGAAGTCATTTCCAGGTAAAATCCAGAAAATACAATAACAAGTTGAAGGCAAAGACATAAAGTATTGCATCCAATGATACAAGCATCTTGAGGTCACGCGCTTAGGCAATAGGTTCACGTTCTCTGTTTTCTTGTAGCAACTGCTCTCTCACCCTCCTGATCTCAGCTTCCTTCTCCATTCTTTCTTGCTGCAATTGTTACAAATGATCCGTATTTAGTTCATCAAGTCACATAATTTGTTTCATATCACTGTTTTTTAGTCCGGAGGTGGATTTGTTGATTAGATGGTTAAATTGCCCACGTATATTCATGTGTTGTCTAATTTTTTATGTTTGTCTTATGTTCCCATAGCCACGTTTTGCACCCTAAGAGCATTAGCGATGGTGAATATTTGATTGAGGTGGGCTTGGCGTCGAGCGTATAGTGGTCATGACAAATTATAAAAGTTAGCTTCACTAATTGTTTTACTACAATACTAATAAACTACCAGAAACAAATAATGAAATGAACATAATAAGAACCCTAATTCATATATATTTAAAAAGTCCTAATTGAGAAATAAATAAATAAAAACCTTTTCGTCCTGATGAAGAGCGATCCAAACATGAACTTTATCCATCGATTGCCAGAACACAAATGCTCCCAATGACATCCCGAAAAACGTCGTCATGTTCACCATCTTATCTTTCTTTTCGTCAAGATCCGACTCTCTGACCTGTAAAAATCAATCGCCGATCGAGTAAACTAGATTGTTTACTTAATTGGTCCCTCTAGGTTTTCTTCTTTCAATTAAAACCTTAATCGGATTATTTTTTACATAAAAAACCCTATACTCATCGATTACATATTATTTTGTTTGACTTTAAGTCTTTCTTTGTGAACTTTGACCATAAATAATTTTGTCTGGTTATATAATACTTGATGAAAGTTATATAAATGAAAATACATTTAAAACCCAATCTATTCTTATATTTTGCATCAAGTATTATATAACACAAATAAAAATATTTAAGGTCAAAGTTAAAAAAGAAATACTTTGAAAAGTCAAACTGGACTTGATTAATATGGGACGGAGGGAGTAACTCATAATACCGTCTTTCACGGGGAACAAATATGACCGGGTGCACAATTTTTTTTTAACCGTGATATAATAGAGTTTAAGATGCCAACAAAATAAGACTTAAAACACATTTCGATGGACTGGGGTCATTTAAGTTATATTTGAAAAAATACTCACTCCGTCTCAATTTAATTGTGTGAGAGAAAAGCATGAGTTTAATAAAATTGGGGCAACTTTAATTTTCAACCACACAAATAGAATATTCCTCCTTTATATTCTTAGTTTTTCTAAGGAAAGTGGACAATCTTTTGAGACATCCAAAAATGGAAATATGGGCGATTAAATTGAGGCGGAGGGAGTAGATGTTTTTCTAAAAGCTATAGGTGTCTGCCCGCACCCATTGGGACCCCTGCCTTCCGTCTCGGGTTAATAACCGGTTTTCAGGTGTATGGGAGAGTTTGAAGTGTAGACGGTATACCCCTACATAAGGTACGAGATGTTGCTTCCGATTTTATCAAATGTAGAAAGAACCTCCGGCTTTGCAAGGGGTAAAGATCCCGAGGTAAGTGGGATGTTAACTTACTTGATTCAAGCCTAGCTATTTACATAAAAGTAACTCCCATAAAGTCTTTATAAGTTTCCAACTTTTTCCATCCTCGCTAAATGTATAACGACAAAGTTTGAACCTTAAAACTATTGTGAATAGGTTAGGACATGTTTAAGCACAAGATTATTAAGAGATTATACTTATTTTTTGGAAAGATAATCTACATAAAATATATGTCTTGTTTGCGAGACGTAACTTACAAGAGATTATAAAAAATAATCTTTCATAATCTTTAAAAATTAAATGTTACTTCATGCAGCTTATAAAATTAATAAATTTTCATAATCTCTTTCTCCATCTTTATTCTCAGTTCTAGCAAGAGCTATTTTTACCAAAAATACACTAAATGTCTTTCCAAAGCCATTTATATTATATAAATTTGATTTGGCAGTGTTACATTCGAAGAAATTGAGTTATACCAACATTTTTTATCGCTAAGTAAAAAAATTATATTAATGCCTTAATGGTGTGTTTGCTTTGAGGGTTTTGACTTTGGTTTAGGGGACGAAAGATAAACAAAGATGTTTTGTTTAAAATCCTATGCTCAATAGCAGGGTCTTACACTTAAAAATAAGGCGTTTTGCAAAAGTTGGGTGGATGGGCTGATTTTCAACTGTTTAACAAGACCTCTTTTATAAGCTTGTTTTCATATCTCTTATTTTAACTTAAGAAACAATATAGTATATATCTTTTATTCTCATATAAATTTATAATAAGAGTTAATTACATAATTGGTCCTTAACGTTTACCGGATCTTGCAGAGAATGTCCCTGTGTTTTTTTTTGACGGGTCATGTCCTCGTGGTATGCAAAAGTTACGGGTTTGGTCATTTGACCAATAATTTTGTTAGTTGACCGTTAACTTGAAGGGTATTTTTGACTTTCCACATGTTTTGACAAACCACAAGGACATTCTCTGCAAGATCAGGTAAACCTAAGGACCAATTATGTATTAACTCTAAAAAAAAAGAAAAAAAACTTTAAAAAACATTTAAAAAAATATTTATTATACTTAAATTTTGGCTTATTTATAATGTGAAGGCTTAAAAAATTTTATTAAAACTTAAAAAAATTTATTAAACATTTTTATATAACACCCCAACCCGACAAGGGTAAAGATATCATATCTGGTTTAAATATCGAACTTTTAATAACTATACAATAGCGGAAGCCTTACAAAAATATTCAAAAAGAAAACATAAATAACTAAACTTCAAAATAAATCTAAGTTCTCTATGGCAAAGTCTTGCTCTCGTCTATACTCTCAAACCCGGATCGGCTATCCTTGAAGCTTATCTTGAGCGCTTAATACTGCCGCGGGGAAAGAAAAGTCTTGGTGAGCTTACAAAGCAGGTGAGCAGAGATATAACGAAACAAAACAAATATCTGAATAACAAAATACAATGAAATAATAACGAAGGATCTTTGAGTTAAGCGGAAGCACAAATATCTGGTCCAAAGCGAAACACATAACAAATTAAACAACCAAACACTTAGCATCTCAAGCGGATAGATTACATATAAACCAAACGAAAAGTCTAATGACTAACAGAATAGTTACCAACAAATAAACATGGCATTCAACAAACTAATTAACCTTCATTTAACACATTTAAAACATTAAAGCGGCGTGAGGAAAATAACGATCCAAAACATGGCGGTCTCACAAACAAATAGAACATATTAGACAAACTATAATTAGAAAGACCAAACAAGTCATAGCATAACCATTAGCAATTATCCAAACAGATATCATCGGCTAAACCGGTTCTAAGATCAAATCCTAACATCGGCGAGTTCGGACATGGCGGAGGTCACATAGGCAATAAAACACTAGCATTATAAGCAAAGTTCCCAAAATTAAGCTGAGCGATACATATTAAGCATAGAATATTATCTATCATACTAACACATTCATCTCATAGATTATGACGGATCCATGCGATAAACTAACATAATATCGGATGGCGACATACGAATCATATTTAAACATATTAATCATATCTTAGCATAGCGGGACGGTAGTCACATAAACATCTGAAACATAAACATGTATAATAACATATAAGCCCGGCACATAATCGGAACACTTAACATACCAAAACATAATCAGAATACTTATCATATAATTAGCAAATCTGATTTAGTTAACTACCTCGAGCCCGGAACATATCCGATACATCATACTTATCGAAATAATCTCGAGAAAATAATTTGGGTAGCTAGCTCCCAGAGAAGTTGTGAAGAGCGTATTGCACTGCGACATCATTCACGGACAAATCATATCGGATAACAAATCGGATCTAGGATGCATCCATACGCCCTGCAGACGGATATTGGCCATAACATATACTTGAGCTCATAAGCGGATAAGCAGAAAGGGGCGTGGCGAACATCACTCTACGCCCTAGAGTCATATCGAGAGGTGCATCACGATACGGACATGGAACCCCATGACTAGTTATATTTGGCTCGGGTGTCAACTAAACTTAGGTCAAACAGGTTGTCATAAATGACACAGATCATAATTCATCATAAAGGTCACAAATAACTTATCAGATAGTTCGTATCATAAGGTTCATATTAGATATTAGAAATCATAAGTTCATGTCATAGTGGCATGTCATATATTCATAAGCGAGAAGTTCATATTGAGATATTGTATAGTTCACTAGAACATAGTTAGGATAAATGTAGATCAAACATTGGAAAAGGGTTCATAGCAATGGCATTGGAAATCCTAATAAGTATAATAGAAAAGCGACGAAAAAAAGAACATCATCACGGAACCCTTCTGAAAGGTCGAATATCGTACGTATGATAGCGAGTGTCTTAAATTAAGACAGAATATCCGTACCTTAAAGCAAATGAGAGGAAAACAAACGAATGTAGGAATCTGAGAAGATACAACGTCGCGTCTCCTCCAACGAATCTACACGGATTATGATTTATTTAATACTTATTAGTATAACGGATTAATCTCATTAATACTTTTAGAGTTGTCAGAATATTCTCATTTTAATGACGGACGAATTACAATGTTTTAGAGTCTTAATCATTAATTCTCCAACTTCCTATTTAGATTCTAGGGTTTCCCTACTCTTTAAATATTACTAAATATGCATTAAATTCACATATTACTTCTTTTAATGATTTCCCAATTTAACCTAGAACGTAAATGATAACAAACCGAAATTAACTTAACTCATGCGTGTCTCTACAAAATCAATTTACACTTGTAGAACCCATAATTACTCAGAATTACAAATTACACCCTTGACACCTCTAAGTTCACAATCTCACCTTACTTTATCAGATTTTACACTTTTAACCCAAAGGTTTTAGAATTTACAAAACGTACCCTAATAATTTAAATACAACTCGAATAGCCCTTTAAATATCCAAAATTACATGTTGAACCCCCACACTTATTTTTATACGTTTAGTACAAGTATTTTACTGTTCACAAAAATAACCTTTAAGTTTCATAATTTACAAAACCAACCCAAAACTTTTATGTAAAACCGAATAATGCATAATTCAAGTACAAGCCCTAAACCTAGGTTAAACCAATCATTAATTCATCATTACTACTGTATTAATGACCCTTAATCATAACAAGCAAACCCTAATTTTTATAAACCCTAATCGTTCCTTTTTAAATCCTTTCCTTTTTTATGTGTTTTCGAACAAGAAAAACCAAAGACAATTCACAAAAGCTTCGAATTCACAATTATGTATTTTATACAGGTCTTATGTCATATAAGAGTCTTTAGAAAATTAATATCATGGTCCCAAAAATTATTATACGCTCATTCGTTATTTTATACGCTTTTAGGGTTTTAATTCCAAATAAATTCCATACGACTTATTAATTATGCATGACTAATTTTTATGTGTTATATACGACTTATAGGACTGAAAATAATATTAGGAACATACCCTTGATGAGCTTTGGTCGTTAGAACAAAAGAAACCAAAAACTCCTATCGCGAAACCCTAATTGACCAAGAAACTAACCACGATTGAAACAGCACCTTAGAGCCTCGATCCATATTTTTCTCACCTTCTTTACCTTCAATCTTGCCCAAGAAAAATGTCTTTAAGCCCTGGAAACTGGAAGTCGAATTATGGAGGGTTTTGGAGTCGGTTTATGTTTAATCGGCAATTAGGGATTTAGGTAAACCGTATATTGTGATTATATATGATTTATAATTTTTCTTGTGGGCTTTATAATGTATTGGACTTAAAATAAATGGACTCTTAATTCTGTAAATTTATATTGGGCTTTTATTAATTAAATTCTCTTATAAAACTAATTTAATATTTTCAATTACATATATGTAAAATACAAAAACTGATTTTATATAATTATAAACTATAAAATTAGCTTTTCAAAGTATTTAAAATTTATTTGGATCATATGTGGTATTTCTTATAAATTTTCTGAATTTACATAGCTTATTTGGTATTCTTCAATTTAATTATTCATACTTTTTGATTATGAGGGTATTTTGGTCTTTTGTGAATTTTAGAAATTCAGGTATTACAATTTCTTCCCCTCTAAAAGAAAATTTAGTCCCGAAATTGAACAAGGCGGAACGAGACAGAAAGCGATTCGGATTGAATTTCTAGGAATATAACGAACGTTAATCTTATCTCGGAACAAATGAATTTCTTATCAGAATATTCAAACTCAAACTTATTCAGAAATCAAATCGATAGTCAAATACATATAATAGATAATTATATACTTATCGGAATAATGGCGAGAAGGATGAGGCCTTGAAAATCAAACGACAAATTCGACTTATCAGGATATCTAATGATGAGGACATCATATGCATAGACGAAATAAATCCTATCGGCTTCAATAGTCGCAGAAATATGGGGAGACATATAAGGTTAAGGTGGTCATAGCAATCTATAGGTTCGTGCAGTCATAACAACTTCGGTTCCAAACGCAAAACTTTTACGAAACAGATATCGGCGAAAATCTCACAATTAGGTGCGAATTCAAGCGAACATGAGAAGCACCAAATACGAGATACAAGTCAAAGTCCATTCACACATCAACTCAGGGCATTTCCGGACTTGTATACCTTCATAAGTTCAGTTATGTGATCTCGGTATTATTACGTTGATCAGGCGTCATAATACTTGCATCACATAACAAGTTCTTATTGTCACTATATTCGGTCTCGGTCATGACAAAACACATAACTAATATCATAACAAAACATACCACATAAAGATAACATACAGATAGCAAGTAACATACTATAACAAAACATATACACATTCATGCGGATATAACGCATCAGACAACTTACCATATTCGAACAAACGATGCTACCAACTTACATAAAAGCGGCTCATGACTACTCATTCGCGGCGATCCAGAAAGAAAAGCAGATATACGAATGCTAAACGATAAAACTTCACGATTCACCCGAGTTCGAACAAATCGGAGAAATGAACGGATCGAATCACTTAGCGAGAATATCAAACCGCCGCAAAGCATGACAAACAAATCAGAATATCACAAGTCGTGCCCAAATCATAGGAAGTAGATGAATCTTCTCACCAGGTTGAATCATGTCTTCGTCGTTGCGTCTTTAGTTGATCCGTCCCACTTCCTCTAGCGGCATCGATGTCTCCACCAGCGGCGGTCGGCGTGTGGCTTCCTTCACGAACCTCCATTACGAGGCGAAGTCAGCGACCGCAGCGAGGTGGCACCATCTTCTTCGGTTCCGGGTAGTCTCCATCTAACGATCGACAAACGGGGAGGCGAAAACAAAATAACAAAATTCGATCGCAACAAAGGAGGGCCAATTCGTGAAGGCAAAAGGATATCGAAGTCAAATCCGAGCGACCATCAAAGGAATCGAAAATATCTGAGCAGACGGAAACCTAATGTCTACCCACTTCTCACGGTCATAGCCTAAGCTCTAAGGGTCCTAAAACACGGCTCACGATACCATAAATTGTAACACCCCAACCCGACAAGGGTAAAGATATCACAATACGGTTTCATATCCGAACTTTAATAACTATACAATAGCGGAAGCCTTACAAAAATATTCAAAAGAAAACATAAATAACTAAACTTCAAAATAAATCTAAGTTCTCTATGGCAAAGTCTTGCTCTCGTCTATACTCTCAAACCGGATCGGCTATCCCACAAGCTTATCTTGAACGCTTAATACTGCCGCAGGGAAAGAAAAGTCTTGGTGAGCTACAAAGCCCAGTGAACAGATATAACGAAACAAAACAAATATACGAATAACAAAATACAATGAAATAATAACGAAAGATCTTTCAGGATTCTGCGGGCACAAATATCTAAGTCCAAACGAAACACATAACAAATTAAACAACCAAACACTTAGCATCTCAAGAGCAGATAGATTACATATAAACCAAACGAAAAGTCTAATGACTAACAGAATAGTTACCAACAAATAAACATGGCATTCAACAAACTAATTAACCTTCATTTAACACATTTAAAACATTAAAGCGGCGGAGGAAAATACAGATCCAAAACATGGCATCTCACAAACAAATAGAACATATTAGACAAACTATAATTAGAAAGACCAAACAAGTCATAGCATAACCATTAGAAATTATCAAACAGACATTATAAGCTAAACCAGTTCTAAGATCAAATCCTAACATCACAGGAGTTGGACATGGCAGTCACATAGGCAATAAAACACTAACATTATAAGCAAAGTTCCCAAAATTAACTGATCAAACGATACATATTAAGCTTATAGAATATTATCTATCATACTAACACATTCATCTCATAGATTAACGGATCCACATAATATAATACTAACATAATATCGGATGGCTGACATCTGAATCATATTTAAACATATTAATCATATCTTAGCATAGCAGACGGTAGTCACATAAACATCTGAAACATAAACATGTATAATAACATATAAGCCCGGCACATAATCGGGAACACTTAACATACCAAAACATAATCGAATACTTATCATATAATTAGCAAATCTGATTTAGTTAACTACCTCGAGCCCGGAACATATCCGATACATCATACTTATGAAATAATCTCGAGAAAATAATTTGGAGTAGCTAGCTCCCGAAGTTGTGAAGACAGCGTATTACACCGACATCATTCACCGACAAATCATATCGGATAACAAATCGGATCTAGGATGCATCCATACGCCCCAGACGGATATTGGCCATAACATATACTTGAGCTCATAAACAGATACGAGAAAGGGGCGTGGCGGAACATCACTCTCGCCCCTAGAGTCATATCGAGAGGTGCATCAACGATACGGACATGGAACCCCATGACTAGTTATATTTGGCTCGGGTGTCAACTAAACTTAGGTCAAACAGGTTGTCATAAATGACACAGATCATAATTCATCATAAAGGTCACAAATAACTTATCAGATAGTTCGTATCATAAGGTTCATCAGATAAGAAATCATATTATGTCATATATTTGAATTGGCGATAGAAAAGGGTTAGTTCTTAATGGCATTGGAAATTCACAAACAAGTATAATAAGCGATCGAAAAGAACATAAATACGGAACCTTTATTGAAAAGGTCGAGAACATCATAGCCTTATTGATAGCATAAATGTCTTAAATTAAGACAGAATATCCGTACCTTAAAGCAAATGAGAGGAAAACAAACGAATGTAGGAATACGAAGATACAACGTCGCGTCTCCTCCAAACAATCTACACGATTATGATTTATTTAATACTTATTAGTATAACGGATTAATCTCATTAATACTTTTAGAGTTGTCAGATTATTCTCATTTTTAATGTGAGATGAAATTACAATGTTTTAGAGTCTTAATCATTAATTCTCCAACTTCCTATTTAGATTCTAGGGTTTCCCTACTCTTTAAATATTACTAAATACGCATTAAATTCACATATTACTACTTTTAATGATTTCCCAATTTAACCTAGAACGTAAATGATAACAAACCGAAATTAACTTAACTGCGTGCGTCTACAAAATCAATTTACACTTGTAGAACCCATAATTACCGAGAATTACAAATTACACCCTTGACACCTCTAAGTTCACAATCTCACCTTACTTTATCAGATTTTACACTTTTAACCCAAAGGTTTTAGAATTTACAAAACGTACCCTAATAATTTAAATACAACTCGAATAGCCCTTTAAATATCCAAAATTACATGTTGAACCCCCACACTTATTTTTATACGTTTAGTACAAGTATTTTACTGTTCACAAAAATAACCTTTAAGTTTCATAATTTACAAAACCAACCCAAAACTTTTATGTAAAACCGAATAATGCATAATTCAAGTACAAGCCCTAAACCTAGGTTAAACCAATCATTAATTCATCATTACTACTGTATTAATGACCCTTAATCATAACAAGCAAACCCTAATTTTTATAAACCCTAATCGTTCCTTTTTAAATCCTTTCCTTTTTATGTGTTTTGAAAAGAAAAACCAAAGACAATTCACAAAAGCTTCGAATTCACAATTATGTATTTTATACAGGTCTTATGTCATATAAGAGTCTTTAGAAAATTAATATCATGGTCGAAAATTATTATAAATAATGCGTTATTTTATACGCTTTTAGGGTTTTAATTCCAAATAAATTCCATACGACTTATTAATTATGCATGACTAATTTTTACGTGTTCTATATGACTTGTAGGACTGAAAATAATATTAGGAACATACCCTTGATGAGCTTTGGTCGTTAGAACAAAAGAAACCAAAAGCTCCTATCGGAAACCCTAATTGACCAAGAAACTAACCACGATTGAAACAGCACCTTAGAGCCTCGATCCATATTTTTCTCACCTTCTTTACCTTCAATCTTGCCCAAGAAAAATGTCTTTAAGCCCTGGAAACTGGAAGTCGAATTATGGAGGGTTTTGGAGTCGGTTTATGTTTAATCGGCAATTAGGGATTTAGGTAAACCGTATATTGTGATTATATATGATTTATAATTTTTCTTGTGGGCTTTATAATGTATTGGACTTAAAATAAATGGACTCTTAATTCTGTAAATTTATATTGGGCTTTTATTAATTAAATTCTCTTATAAAACTAATTTAATATTTTCGGCCATATATGTAAAATACAAAAACTGATTTTATATAATTATAAACTATAAAATTAGCTTTTCAAAGTATTTAAAATTTATTTGGATCATATGTGGTATTTCTTATAAATTTTCTGAATTTACATAGCTTATTTGGTATTCTTCAATTTAATTATTCATACTTTTTGATTATGAGGGTATTTTGGTCTTTTTGTGAATTTTAGAAATTCAGGTATTACATTTTATATGCTTAAAAAAAATTTATCGCATTAAAAAAAGTTTTTATAAACTTAAAATTTTTAATCAATACTAAAAACCTATTTAATAAAAACGAAAGTGTATAAAAGCATATAAGAATCGTATAAAAATTGATAAAAACATATAAAAACTTATAAAACAGACGAAATCGTACGATTTTTAAATAACAATTTTGTACGTATAAAAATTGATAAAAACTTAATAAGTTTTTAAGTTTTTATACGTTTTTATCAATTTTTATAGGTACAAAATTGATAAAAACGTATAAAAATGGATGAAAATATATAAAAATTGTACAAAATCGTACAAAATCGTAAAGTTTTTTTTTTTTAAATCGTACAATTTTTGTATATTTTCATCCATTTTCGTATAAAAATCGTACGATTTTTGTATAAAAATCGTACGATTTTTGTATAAAAATCGTCCTTTTTTGCAAATTCGTACAAAATCTTATAAAAATACGCATTAAGTTTTTATCCATTTTTATACGATGAAAATACGATTTTTTTTCTCTGCAAGATCCGGTAAACTTTAATGCGTATTTGTACGATTTTTGTATATTTTCATCCATTTTTATACGTTTTCGTCTGTTTTATAAGTTTTTATACGTTTTTATCAATTTTTATACGCTTTCGTTTTTTTATTAAATAGGTTTTTAAGTATTAATTAAAAATTTTAAGCGTATAAAAAAAACTATTTTTTAATGCGTATAAATTTTTTTTAAGCGTATAAAAACTGTTTAATAAATTTTTTTTAAGTTTTAATAAATTTTTTTAAGCCCTCACATTATAAATAAGCCAAAATTTAAGTATAATAAATATTTTTTTAAAAGTTTTTTTTTAGAGTTAATTACATAATTGGTCCTTAAGGTTTACCGGATCTTGCAGAGAATGTCCTTGTGGTTTGTCAAAACATGTGGAAAGTCAAAAATACCCTTCAAGTTAACGGTCAACTACTTGAAATATTGCTCAAAGGACCAAACCCGTAACTTTTGCATACCACGAGGACATGACCCGTAAAAAAAACACATGGACGTTCTCGCAAGATCCGTAAACCTTAAGGACCAATTATGTAATTAACTCTTATAATAATAACATATCTATATTATAATATATTTTTTCTATTTTACATTAAATTCAAATCCAAATCATAATCAAATTCAAATGCTAATCATAAACTCAATGCGTATGGAGTAACTCGTATATACCGTCTTTACGGGTTATATGTCCCAATACCGTTTTTCACAGTGTATGGGGAATTTGAGATGTGAAGCGACCTACTATACATAGTTGTTTTCAATTTAACCAAAGGTAGAGCGACCTCCTAACTGCAAGGGTAAGGATCGAACCAATCTCTGTCACCGAGAGGTAAGGTGTTAACCACTGATCCAAGCCTTGCTATTTACATAAAAAGTAACTCCCAATAAAGTCTTTTATAAGTTTCCAACTTTTTCCAGTCCTTCAAATGTATAACTGGCGAAGTTTGAACCTTAAAACTACTGTGAATAGGTTAGGGCATGTTTGACACACAAGATTATTGATGCGAGGTTTTAACGACGTGGTTTTAATATTTATATTGTCTCGTTATACCTATGGTTACACCTAATGCACTAACAGGCAGTATACGTCGTGTGTAGTGTAGTATTCGGTAAAACCGAGGTCGTCCCAAGAGCTATGTGTGTTGGATTATTACTAAGTCTAGGTGTCACATATTTTAATATGGTTTCGATAAGGAATTAATTAATTAACTACTAAAGTGGATAAAAGCAAATAAAGGCAAAGGTTCAATCAATAGAGGAGAGTGGTGCTAACCTAGTTATTCATCCTAGCTAGTAATGTCTACGTCTAAATACTTCCAATTACCGGGTGGGGTCAAAGTCGAGAGGACAACATTTGGTCAATTTGCCCTAACCTATCGACAAGATGCCACCAGGAGAAGTCAGTGTCCCTCATAAGTCCAGTTGTTCCCGGTCCCAAGCCGAGTCATTAAGTACCGCTACATGCTAGATTTATAATAGTGAGTGCCCGAGCATTAGCAACTTAAACACTCACCCCCTAATTCTTAAGTTCATCCAAACCGTAGGTGATCAGTCGGTCAAATAGCACAAGTAAAAAGGGTCGTCCGTTGGTCATATCTTACCCTTCCCGTCTCAGCTCACCTATGTATGGTCGATTGGTCATATCTCTAGGCAATTGGCCTCTACCGCCATTCAAAACTACCGAAACAAGGGTAGCTACCAATAAACTATGCATGCATACACTTAGAAATAATTATACGGAAGTAATATAAACATAAACAAAACAATTAAGGAATCATAACTAGGCCAGCACCAAGAGGTGATTAGCGCTCATATTAACCATACAAATCAATTCAATATTCAAAGTTACGAAATACATGAATCGAAAGTAATGAAAAGATAAAATGCTAATGCTTATCATAGGGGAGTGATTTCTCCTCTTGGAGACGGCTCCGTATGCTCCTCTAGACACGCCTTTGGCTTCTTCCCACGTCCTTGGTTGTGGTGTGTGAAATGGGATGATTTGAAATGCTTTGGAAATCGTGGGGTATTTATAGGCGGGATGGCAGTTACTGGTAACCATAAAATGGGTTACTGCCGTAATCCTCTAATCCTTCGTATTTTGCACTAGATTCGCTAGTTACTACAGTAACTTTAGAAGTAGTTACGCCAGATCTTCAATATTTCTTGGTTACGAGGAGTTTATGAAAGTGTTACTGGCGTAGTTATAAGGCGTGGAACCTCATTTGACCTAATATAGTTCGCCGCCTCTTTTGGGGAGTTACGCGTAATCTTCTAATGAGTTGGCTTTCTGAGTCACGCTTTAGTTACGGAGTAATGTGAGAGATGAGTTATGTCGTAACTTCTTCAAAGTAAGCATACTGTGATAAATCTTTGATAATTCTCCAATTCCGCGTCTCTTAGCTCCAATGCTCGTAATTTACCTGAAAGTGGAAAATAATGGAAAACAAGCGTAAATCCATATAAATGATATAAATTACAAGCATTATCGGGGGAAATTAACACTTAATAATCAGGACTATTTGATGTTATCAATTATTAAGAGATTATACTTATTTTTTGGAAAGATAATCTACAAAAAATATATGTCTTGTTTGACAGACATAACTTACAAGAGATTATAAAAAATAATCTTTCATAATCTTTAAAAATCAAATGGTACTTCATGTAGCTTATAAAATTAATAACTTTTTATAATCTCCTTCTCCATCTCTATTCTAAGTTCCAACAACAACTATTTTTACCAAATATACACTAAATGTCTTTCCATGGCCATTTAGATTATATAAATTTGATTTGACGGTGTTACATTCGAAGAAGTTGAGTTATATCAAGATTTTTGATCCTTAAGTAAAAAAAAGTCTATTAATGCCTTAATGGCGTGTTTTCTTTGAGGGTTTTGACTTTGTTTTCGGGGATAAAAGAAAAACAAAGTTGTTTTGTTTAAAACCCTATGCTCAATAGTAGGGTCTTACACTTAAAAATAAGGCGTTTTGCAAAAGTCAGGTGGATGGGCTGATTTTCAACAGTTTAATGAGACCTCTTTTATAAGCTTGTTTACATATCTCTTATTTTAACTTAAGAAACAATATAGTGTATGTCTCTTATTCTCATATAAATTATAATAATAACATATCTATATTATAATAATTTTTTTTTTATTTTACATCAAATTCAAATCCAACTTCAAATCATAATCAAATTCAAATGCTAATCACAAACTAATCTACAAACCAAACAGGTCCTACGTTATTTAGCAAGTGTGATATCAAAGTTATACAAATGAGCTCTAAATGTATAGTCAAAATCTACGTCAAGTGTATAAAATTTCTGAGACCATTTATCTATATACTACATATAAAGCGTGTTTATTTTGTTTTGAAAATTTTAAAATTCTTGAAAACTTTAAAATTTTAATGTGATTGTCTGATTAATCGTGCGACCGGGCCTTGATGGTGATCGAAGGGTATGAGAGTGTTATGATTGCGCCAAACTTGTAGCCAATCTGCAATAAGAAATAAGAGACACTTTGTTAAGTGATTGCGCAGGGGTTGGACCCTGCGAACCACCTCTGACGTGCGAGTAAGTATGTGTTTTAGTAATGTAGGTGTTGTTAAGAATGTGAAATGTAGTGTTAAAAATGAACATACCATCAGTAATGACTCGTCCAATCTATTTATAGGCAGAAAAATAGGCTTGGAGAGTGTTTGCACATGTTTCGAAGATCATGGGGGCATCTCATGATTTATGGTAACTGCTAGGGCTTCATCCCCACTCTCTGCTTGGCGGAAAGCTAAGGAGAAAGTGGAAACGTGAGTTGGACCAAGTCAAGACCTTCTTTGTCTTAGTGCTTCCACGGTCCGGACCACGAAGGGCTTAGGCCTTCAATTGGCGACTTCCAACCGGTAACCATGTCAATGATGAATGGTTTTACGCCATCGATGACTTAAGAAGGTTGACTTAGTCCTTCGTCATGAAGATTCAACTGTGGTCGAAGGGGAGTCCTTCGACCGATGAAGAGTGCGTCCATGAAGCCCTAATCTACGACTCAAATATACCCACGAAACCCCCTTTGTCACAAATGCATGCGAAAGGTGTAAGTTGAATGTGTACTTAGTGCGCATTTAATGCAAGGACACTTAGCCAAACCATCCTTTTCTCGGTAAATACAAACGTCTTTTCAAATTTTGAATCGAGTTTGAAATCTGGATGTTAGGTGATCCTAGTGACACGCCATGGCGTGGATTGAAAGTCAAATGTGGTACATAAAATGTGACATGGTGAACCCTAAATCACTTTTACCACTCGCCCAAAATTTTACACATCTTGTGCTTCGATCAATCATCCGACCAAGAGATAACGTATTCCATCTCCACTATTTAAATTTTCTTGTTTTGTGCTGCATATATCGGTGGTGGGTGCCAATGCAAAGTTTATTATAAGACAACAAACCTGCACTTTGTCAAAGGAAGAGCTTCAAGCATTCCTCAAAGATCGTACCAAGAGTTTGAGGTAATGCTACCTAGTAGATGTCAGAGTATATATGATGCACCTAAAGGACATGTTGTTTTATACACTCATGCTTTTACCACCTCCAATCTAAGGATACCTCTGCATCCACTGGTTTTAGAGCTTCTACAATATTATGAAGTACACATATCTAGGTTCAACCCCTTTGGCTTAGCCAAGCTTACCACATACATTGTAATGTGCAAAGCATATGGGTATGAACCATCATTAACTGTGCTTAGAGGCTTCTTGAACATATACCCTGGTGGAGATTGGTTGACCCTAGCCAAGAGAGGTGAGCATGATGTGCCTCATTTGATCGAGAGGCATTTTACCAATATCAAGAACTGGAAAGGCAAATTCTTCTATATACATAATACAATTGTACCTCCCCATACCACCCTTTGTTGGACCCGAGTTTCATTCTAATGAGAAGCGATTCAATGATTTGCTGCCCTACACATTGAGGAGGGACCCTTTGTATCAGCGCTTGTGTCGTCACCCGGTGATTGTCGGACCTTCCCAGCTATCTTATTTATGGCTGGTCTTGCTGAGAGTTAGTAGGGCTCCCCATTGCATCCTAAAATTGTTTATTGTGGAGAAAGTATGTATTTTTCCAATTAAATTGAAATTTAGGAACTTATCTGCTGATATTTATCTTTTTCCTTTCTTGTCGTAGGAATGGCTTTTCGCAACTTCGTTGTGTCTAAAGGTGCTAAAGAAGTTAGCTTTATTCCCAAAGAGGCTAAGGAAGTTAGCTATGGTGTTGGTTCCCCATCCAATATCGGTTAATAATAATGCGTTGATGCTCGGAGGATTGAGCCCATCTCATCTCACACGACCTTCGAAAGGGAAGGAACGAGGAAGAGACCCAACTTGTGGAGAATGTTGTTGATTCGATGATCCTCCCTCCGAGGACCGCCTAGTGATTTTAGGGTCCCTGGCATTGCATAGAGTTCAAAACAGGGAAGGGTACAAGTGCCAAGGCTTAAAAGTCCGCCCCCAAGAGGAAGTTAGTATTGCCTACTTCTCCATCTCGTATCACTCGTCAAGAGTTCCCGGGCAAAGCGGTGGTTTTTCCCGCTATCGAAGGGCCCGTGATGATGAGGACATTCATGGTAAGCATGCATTTCTATATCAAAAATTTATTATAATTCTTCAAGATGATAATCATATGACTTCCAGGTCTTCCCGACATGAAGGAGCCCACCCCTTGGCTTGTCACTTAGATGGTGGAGCGTGTGACCCACTTGGTTGGAAATGGGTGTTGGACAATATGCCTGAGAGACTTTGTGACTGCATGACAAAAGTTACACAAGGTAGGCCGTGCTTGATAATCATTTGGATACTTGACTAGAGAGCTCTGGCAAGATGTAAAGTCCGGAGGAAGAGATGGATGTAATGCTTGCTAGGGGAGAAGCTTGAGACCAACAAGTATGTAGATCTTCGGCCAAGTGTGAGGAAGCAATGGAGGATTTTGAGAAGAATCCCCTAGTTCATGATCTCCGAGCAGATGTCAAGAAGCTTGAGGAGTAAGTTGCCGAGAGCCATGCCGAGTCAGTAACACTTGAAGGAACCAAAGCCACCAACTACAAAGAACAAATTCCTGCTTTGACTTCTAAATGTGCAGGTTATAAAGCCGAGAACCAGTGCTCTTGGAGCAGGAGATTAAGCGAGAGAGGAAGTTGATGGACCGGACCTTCTTTGCAGGATGCTTAAGAAGGACAGGTTGATCCGTTTCCAAAGTCATTCCTTACATAGCCATGGAGCTCTACCATAGTAATGAAGTTGATGAGGTGGTAGGAAGGTTAGTTAATGCGGCCATCTTCTATGGCAAATGTACCACCCTGGAGGAGGTAGCAACTACAAGCAAACCGGTGGTGCTTTCTGATGTGCCCTATTACCGCCATACAATTTGAAAAGGAGTATGATGAAGCTGGAAATGCCTTGTCCACTGCCAAATTCCCCTTCCTTTCTGAGGAGACGAAGGACCCCACAACATCCATCAAAGATCTCCTTTTGAAGAAACCAAAAAAGGTACAACCTATCTCTCCCAGTAAGAAGACTCCATCTGCCAAGCTTCCATGCCCAAGATCTGTTGACCCGACTCATTCCAAGGTTTAATGAAGGCTACCGTGTTGGTAGTAATTCAACTCCAAGGGTGGTGTGTACCCTGTTTTAAACAATTGTATGATGGCTCTTTCCAGGCTTAGGCCTGATGAAACAATTATCTTTGTGTTTGTTAAGGCTATGGCCTTTTTCTAGACAATGTTTTGAACCGATCGTTAAGGCTACGACCTATTGCTAGGTAGACTAGCATAATTTAAATATCTACTATGGGAGATTATGTCTCATTTTTGGTTAATGTTGATTCTTCTCTACGCTTCATATGCACGTAATCTTATTTTACAACCTAAGGCGTATGGTAGATGCATAGCCTCATTGTGTGTAAATTTTGCACCAAGAATATAGCAATCGTATAATTTAATTGTGACGAGGGTTGCGACCCACTCCATCTTCATCCTTTGGGTAACATAAGGCTTGGTGTACACCCGTGTCCCGACAAGGTATTATTAAATATTGTATTGGTACTTTATGTTATATTGATATTGTGAAACTATTATAAGTTACAATAAGTAGATGAGTTAGAAACTTAAGTGGCCAATGTTTGAGAACCTTAGAATAGGGGGACTAAATTTGTTAATAGAGCTAAGTGGAACTAATAAAAGTAAAATAAATAAGCTGGAAGAGATATCCAGAAATTTAGAGAAACCAGGAGAGGAAGAAAGAAAGGTGAGGAACGAGAAGAAGATATACCCAAAGGATTTTATTGAGTTCAAATTGAGCTTGTGGTGGTGATTATCAAGACTATTAGACTCTTAATTTCATACCTCTAACCTAAGTAAGTGTTTTCCCCAATCTTTATGATGAGAGTTTTGAGTTCTAGGAATTTAAAGTAGTAATAGAAGATGTCCAATTCAAGGAAATTATTAACTAAAGTCTCTAATTAAGATTAATTATTATTTAAGAAGCTTAAGGGAGCTTGTAGCTCTACTTTATAGAAAAACCTATTAAGCAAATTGGAAGTAAGTATAGTGGGTTTATGTATTATTATGATTAATTATGAACTCTTGATTGTATGTTATAGTTTTATTGGAGCTTGTAATAGTAGCTTGGATCCATAGCTTTTATATTGTCAAAGTAGTGTAATTATGAAATTGAAGGTATGTCCTCATGTTATAGATGCTCCATGAATTCTATTATGTTGTTAAAGTTTTATTATGCATATAACTCATTTACTTACTAAGCAATTCACTTACGTTATAGTTGTTGATGTTTTGTAGGTTTTAGCACGGAGAATAAGGGTAAGAATCAAGTATAAGATGGACCATACTTAAACTATTAGTTGTTCAAGTCTTTTGGATCAAGGTGTTGAAGTTGGAAGCCCCGAAGAGTCAAGTTCCGTTTTGGTATATTTCGGGTCACATGGTCCTTTCTTCACTTTTGGGTTGTGAATATGTTCTTAGTGTTGTCTAAATGATTTTCAATTAATAGTGTCAAACCTTTGTAGTTTATGGGTCAAGATTATGGTAAAATGATGTTTGGTGTAATGCCAATTGACTTGTTTTGGATGATATGTGTCAAAAGGTTTAATGGTAATAGTCTTTGTATGTACAATAATCATTCGATGGTGATCGAAGGGTATAAGGGTGTTTTGCTTGGGCCAAACTTGTAACCAATCTGCAATAAGAAATAAGAGACACTTTGTTAAGTGATTGCTTGCAGGGTTGGACCCTCATGAACCACCTCTAGCGTCGCAGTAAGTATGTGTTTAGTAATGTAGGTGTTGTTAAGAATGTGAAATGTAGTGTTAAATGAACATACCATCATTAATGACTCGTCTAATCTATTTATAGCACGAAACTAGGCTTAGAGAGTGTTTGCACATGTTTCGGAGATCATGGGCGAATCCCATGATTTATGGTAACCACTAGGGCTTCATCTCCACTCTCTCGCCTGGCATGGAAAGCTAAGGAGAAAGTGAGAACGCTGGTTGGACCAAATCAAGACCTCTGTCTTATTGCTTCCAGGCCGCACTCAGAAGGACTTAGGCCTTCGATTGGCGACTTCCAAACCGTAACAATGTCAATGATGAATGATTTTACCATCGATGACTTAAAGGTTGACTTAGTCCTTCGTTATGAAGATTCAACTTTGACTGAAGGGGAGTTTTTCAACCAGATCGAAAGGTACGTCATCATGATGTAACTTGTTTTCGGAAACAAAGAGCAAGACAAATTCATGTCCTTTGTGATTTTGTCGATTGTACCTCTCAATCATATTCAGCAACACATATAAAGATAAGAACAAAAATACAAAATCTTACTGTTATTGTTGTGCTCCCCGTCAAAGTTACAACCACACAGGAAAATTTAAAAAATAAATAAATAAATAAATAAAGCATTTTAAATGTTGCTTTTTAATTTTTATTTATTTATTTATTATATATATTTTTATCTATTAAAGCTCTTTAACCAAACTCATATGTTCGACAAAAATGAGATTAAATTCAGTGCCAAGTTGACTTTTTTATGTAGTGCACAATTGTCACAAGTGTCTCTACTCTGAATTACATGTGTCTTGTGCCATTGTGCGTTATGAATGACTAGCCAACTATGCCTAGTTTTTGCCTATGACACACCGGCTGTATGCATGATTACTAACAAGATGTTAATTTGTTGTTCTTGTGATATAAAATTTGATATATTCAAACCATTTTTCATTCATGACATATAAGCTAGCATATATGCTTCATCCAATTCTATACTCGCTCGTAAAAAGTTTATGTATCAGCACTACTAAACTCAAGTGGCTATACATCTTTTCCAAGAAGATAAAAATAGGTTATGACAAAGTAATTAAATCATTAAAAAAACTAATGAGCATCTAATCTTTTTTAGCATATACTATATATATTGACTCTTCAAACTCAAGCCTATATATTTCTTTCTTTGTCCACCACCCTCACCGGAAAATGAAGCTCCGGCCACCACCAATGACGACGACCACCACCACCTACAACCTTCCTAACCATAAACCATCCACCGAAACCCTAAACTTATCCATGCATAACAACCACCTTTATGCAGCCATTGGAAACATTATCCACGTCATTGACACCTCATCATTCACTTTACTCGACACTTTCAACGTGGCCCGGACTTCATCCGGGTCTGTTAAGTCCGTTACATTTTGTAACGGACTCATTTTCACAGCTCATCAAGACCACAAAATTCGAGTATGGAAACTCGGGGACAATAAACGACAAAAACACATTGCAACTTTGCCTACGTTAGAAGACCGTTTACTACGTTCAGTTCTACCAAAAAACTACGTAAAAGTTAGACGACATAGGAAAAAGCTATGGATTGAGCATTACGACGTTGTTTCACGCCTCGCAGTGATTAATGAAAAGCTGATATGTTCGGTTTCGTGGGATAAGTATTTGAAAATATGGAACGTGGGGATTTTAGATGTGTGCAAAGTATAAAAGCACACGATGACGCCATTAATGACGTCATCGTGTATGCTGCTGACGAAATATTCACCGGGTCTGCAGATGGAAAAATAAAAATTTGGGGGAATGTGTTAGGGAAATATGAGTTAATTTCCACGTTGGAAAAACATAAATCGGGCGGTGTGAATGCGTTGGCGTTGAATAATGATGGATCAGTATTGTTTTCGGGAGCTAGTGATTGTTTGATCTTAGTGTGGTGTAAGGTACTGCATGGTAGTAATGGTATGGTGTTGAATGGGGTTTTACGTGGTCATTCTAAGGCGATACTTTGTTTGATAAATGTGCGTGATTTGTTGTTTAGTGGGTCTGCTGATCAGACTGTTAGGATTTGGCGACGTGATTATAAAGGGAAGTTTTGTTGCTTGAAAGTGTTGGATGGGTATGAACGACCGGTGCGATCGCTTGTAGTGGAAGAGATTGAAGCTACATTCGAGTCTAGAGATGGAGTTAACGTACGAGTGTTTAGTGAAAGTTCAAATGGTGTTGTTAAGATATGTACGATTGAAGGTTTGAATCTAAACTTGGAGTCAATGTGTACTCATGTTTGATAGAAAAATGACTGTATTTTATTTTGGTTGGACAAATTGTTCATAAATTGTACGTACAAAATTATGACTGACTCAATAACAAATGTTTTTAATTTGAGTATAGCTAGCAATTGAACAAAATATTAGCAATTTCAAGCTTTGGTAATCTATATTAGGAAGTGTTTGATAACCACTTAATTGAATGATTAAGCATATATCTCCTATTCGGTCAGTGAATACTTTGTTTGGTAAAAAAAAATGGACAATGGATGGTTCAATTCAATACTGGGTGGGCCAGCGTCAAATAGATATCCTCCCATTCAGCACCTAATATTTATGCAATAACTTCTTTTTTCATGTTGATGTACTATGCTACCTTATGACAATTAATGAGGTTTTCTTTTTTAACCCATTTATACGAATTATTTTTATCAAACAAATAAGAAGGTAAGACTAATTGAAAATTATTAAAACACGTATTTCATGTAACTAATTTTTTATTTGAAGTTAATAAACTAGTACTGTATGATATGCTTATTTAAAATTGTTTCATTTACCTAACTTTTGTTAAATTAAAATCTCCGTCACGTCAAAAAAATTATGAAATTACATGCTTTATGTAGCGCAAAATCATATAAAAAAGATGTCGATCTGGTAATTTTATTCTTTTTACCAAATCTCCATCATGTCAAAACATTTGTCAATTATATATATATTTCACGTAGTGCAAGAACATAAAAATAACCGAAAATAAAATAAAATAAGTCACCCCAGTAATTTAATTCTTTTTGTTTTTTCTCATTTCGATTAGTTCTTAGAAACAATCGGTTTAAATTCGTAATCATAAATCAGAACATTCAGAATCATAAGATCATTCAAGACTTTGATTCATTCAGTCTTTAAATCATAGCTTCTATCAAACCGATATTCTTAGTGTGAAACTTAGCCATAAGACTTCATCAAGTATGATTATTTCCATCACAAATATTCCCAAGTACACGGTATTTGGTTAAGTGAAAATAAGCACAAGTCAATTAAGAGATTCATTATGTTCAAAATAAAATAGAATTAAAAAAAGTCGGAATAAAGGTTTATTTATTTATTTATTTTTTTTATTTTTTTATTTATTTTTTATTTTAACAATATAGTTAATGCTTGATACATTGTACTACCACCATTTTACCTAAAAAAACGTACCATCAAATGCAACTTGATTAAACTATAGATATCAATTAGATAGTGACAAATTTCACCTTTGTTAACTTGTTAAGCCCGAT
>OU343219.1:209274538-209348570 GCA_910596185.1 Chrysanthemum makinoi | reverse complement strand
GATCGTAGAGACAACAAACGACACCACACTTCACAAAACTACATGGTGGGTGACACGCCAATTCTATAGAAGCAAACCATGTTAGGAATTAGAAATTCCCGGTATTAAAGAGTCGGTCACCTCAAGTATATGTAATCGTTAGAATGCTCGTAGTCGTAGTTATATTTAGGTTAGTAGTATTTTGTTAAGTAACACGTGGAGGACGCCAGACGGTCTTTACCCAGTATGTCGATCCACGCCCGTTGTGTGGCGATATATGTAAGACTATAAATACTCTCTACCTCCCAAGGTAGAGAGTTGGAGCTCATAATAATATCTTTTTCTTTCTCTCACTAAGTTCCCTAAACCTCTTCTTTCTCTCTCAGAACTTTCTATCCTAAACACATTATACGCCTCACTTTGTGTTATGGTCTGATGTGTATGTGAAATCCAATATCCTACAATTGGTATCAAGAGCCATGGTTAGATCATATCTTGCACATCTTTGTTTGGTGGATTTCTAGTGGTTTTTAGATGGTTTTTGAGTTTGAAAACGTTTAGTGGTTTTGCATCATTTGGTTGACAAATTCTAGTGTTAAAGTTTGGATTTTGATTGTACTTTTATGTTTAGGATCATCACAAGTGTTTAGGTTTTGATTGGTGAGCTTGAATCATCTTGGTTGGGTTGTTTTGGATTGAAAAGTGATGTTTATGTGGTTTAACTTTATACTAGCGACTTGATCTCGGATCTTGAGTTTCTTCAGTAGCGACTTGCTTCACAATTTTGTAGCGACTTGGCTATTTAGAGTTACAGTTTTAAAGCTAGCGACTTGGTGGTAGACCTTGTTAGCATTTGACAATTCAGTATTAGCAAGTAGTGGACTCTCCACTAAACGGGTAGCGACTTGGTGGTATTAAGCGAATTAATTGGTTGCGAGTTGATACTAAGCGAGTTGGCTCTTTAGCGACTTGAAGTTTTAGCGAGTTGAGCAATTGTTTGCCAAAATTTTGCTAGCGACTTGGTTTGAGGCTCAGCTTGAGTTACTACTTAGCGACTTGCATTTGTCTAGCGACTTGGGACTTTAGCGACTTGGGGGGTGCTAGCTTAAGCGAGTTAGTGTGTTAGCGACTTGGTGCATTATTATCTTGTTTACTAGCGACTTGTGGGTACATTCTTACGGTTTTCTCTTTGATTTAGTAAAATCCGTGAAAGAATCTATTTCCGGTTTAATCATAGAGTTATAGTAAAATCCGTATAACTCGTTAACATGTCTACCAACATCGCGTTCCTACTATCATCTCCACTGTTGAGGATGTTCAAGCGGTGGTTGATCGTGATACTTCGTCCACCTATGCTTGGACGAGCTGCCATTATGACTCGGGCTCAAGCGATTGTACTGCTCTTGGGAAAATGGTGTCAACATTCTCAAATCCATTGATGAAGGACCGTATCGAGTTGAGCCGACTAGAGATGTACTTGATACTGCTGAAGATGGAACTATGATTCTATGGAATGGACGGACCAAAGATGTATGATGAGCTTGATGATAAGGAGAAAAAGAGATTCGATCTTGATATCGGGGCTTCAAACATTGTTCTTCAAGGTCTTCCTAAAGACATCTACAAGCTGATCAATCACAACACGAAGCCAAAGGCGGTGTGGGATAATGTCAAGATGCTTCTCTTAGTTCGAATTAACTATGGAACACAGAGAATCACAACTCTATGATGAATTTGAACACTTCAAGATGAAACCGGATGAGAGTGTTTATGAGTACTACACGTGAGATTCCACAAGCTTGTTAATGACATGAGGAACATCAAAATGACTATGCCTAACATTTAGCTGAACTCAAAATTTGTGAACAACATGAATCCCGAATGGCACAAGTTTGTCACCGTTGTGAAGCTCACTAAAGGATTGAAGAATACAAACTATGAGCAACTCTATGCCTTCCTTCTTGAGAATGAGAGACATGCTATGTTTGAAAAAAGGATTCTTGAACAATTCAAAACAAATCCGGGAGAGACAAGCTCATCAAATGATTCAACTGCCTTCTACTCAAACATTGGAATCACCACCAAAGCATCTCAAGTTATACCCATGGGTAATGGTAATCACAAACTCATTCCTGATCCAATGATTCAAACAAGCTGTCTTTGATGCAAATGCTGGGACACTTCATTTCAACTAGGCCCTCATGGTTAAACAAAACTTGACACTCTCCATACCAACCTCCTTCACACCAACAATGAAATCGAACAGCTCAATCTCCACAATCAAGCTCTATGAGAGATGGGAAAGTCATGGTGCAAAGTTCAAGAAGGCAAGATGAACAAGGAAGAGGTGGAGTCGGTAGAGAATATGTGGCAAATCGAGAATCGAGGGAAGGAATGGAAATCAAGGTCAAGCTAAGCCGATCAAATGTTATAAGCGTGGTGGTGAGGGACACATTGCAAGGCGCACATCTCCAAAGCGTCCCTCAGAATCTTGAGTAATTTCGAGGGAGATAAGATGTTGCTTGTACAAGCTCGGGATAATGGTGCAGCTTTGGATGAAAGAGGAATTGTTGTTTCTTGCTGAGGAAATGCCAAGACCTATGATGCGAGATGTGGATGAAAAACTATTCAGGAGAGATAGGTCACAATCATCGAATGCCTTTCAAGTCGCCGATTGTGATGCATCGACTCGATGTGGATGATGGACCTCTTGCACAAACAATTTTCATGGCTAGCATTTCTCCAATGGTCTCTCCCAAGAATCTCCTCATCACCACAAGTGGTCCATCCAAAGACAAACTCATTCAGAGGTACTTAAAACTATACGATGATGCTGATGTGCAAAAGATGCATGACAAAGTACAATCAACTGAAACTATTGAATCAAATATTGAAAATATGGGTAATATCAATGTTGTCCCATATGATCAATATGTGAAACAAAGTGAAAGTGAAGTTGTACCAAGTGATGCATCTTCTACGATCAACAATGACTATGTTTTTGATGAATACACGCATGTGCCTGATGATTTTTATCTCACGAACTAAATGCCTATAAAGAACGTGTTGCTATTTATGAACAACGTGCTAAGTTTGAGTTGAACCACCCGTGAGCAGGAGATGGATGACCAAATGCGTACAATTATTAGAAAAGTAATTTTAGAGAAGAAGTATTAAAACAAGAGTTAAACTCCTTACAAGAAAAGCTTTCTAAAAGTGCTAAGCAAAAACAAGAACTTCAAGAAAATGTTAAAATGCTTAAGCAAGAATTTAATGCTAAGGAATCAAAACTTTTGAATGATTTTTCCAATCTAAAAACTTTGAAAAACAAGCTTGAAAATAAGTTGTGCGTACAAGGGAATACCATTGATTTGCTCAAAAGGAAACATTGATCACTAAGCATAGAGTTAAGCGATAAGCATAGCATTCCCCTTGTTGAGGAACCAAATCGAGAGGTCATTAAAAAGGCTAGAAATGCTCATAAGGTTCTTTATGATGGCAATGAAATCCTTAAGCCTAGACAGAAACCTAGTTGCGTTGAGTGCACTGAGGAAGATAAGAAATTAGATGAAGTCACTAGGGAGAAAATGAATAAGAAATTAGAAGATCCTAAATGTAAGAGAAGAAAACATAACGATCAAACCTCATAATTACACTAAGGAAAACTGGATCTCCTTAAACATGTTTAAGCCTCGGAAACTTATTAACCCCTGAACAAGTGTTTTGGAAAAAGGATATGGAAATTGCAAAAAGTAAAATCTTGTTGAAAAGAAACACTCCCCCTTGTAGGAAAATGCCCTAAAGCAATGTGTATCCTCCTAAATACACCAATGCATCGAGTTCCTAGAACTATTGCCACTAAAAGCAAGACCTTAATCAGTCAATATGTTATTCTTTAACTATTTGTCAATTTTGAGAAAACTTGTAAGAAAAGGATCACACCACTGGGATAACTGAAGGGGAAAGGGGTTTTGAGCAAACAAAAGAATGTTATTTAGCTGAGGTCATGCCTTTCTTTAAACAACTAAAAGATCATTTTGAGAGTCTTAAAAGGGGATAAAATCAGATATTAAAGAAATGGAAAAGGAATTTGATGCAATGATAGTTGAGGTTAGTGACTATGAGCGAGCATTAAAATATAATGAGATTGAGAAGAAGAACTTGCATACCTTGAATGAGAATCTTATTTCTGAATGTATTACTCAAGATGTGTTTTACTCTGCTACAAATTGTTCCATTAATGCTTCTCAATTTCATGAATTATCTGTTGCTGTGAAAGTCTCCCATGATCGTGTCATTGAGCTTGAAAAAACTAATTCTAAATTGCAAATGAGAAAATTGATCAGGATGATCACGATAATTTGGTAAAACACTTTCTAAATTGAAGTTGAACATTTTGATTTGCAATTAAAATATCAACATCTAAAGAAAATGTTAAAACCTCAAATATCAAGACATCCTTGGATGCTCCTGAGTTTGATGCAGTTTTGAAATTAGCAAGCGTGATGAACGATTCAAGCTCATTGTAACACGATCAGAAAGATTGAAAGCCCAAATCTCACATTAAAGGGTGAAAAGAAGGATGTATTTGGTTCCCAAATGCCTCCTATTTTAGATTCTCAGAATTCTCAAACTTTTCATCTTCAAAACTTAGTTAATGCTTTACAAAAGGAAAATGAGAGTTTTCTAGAAGAAAATTCAAAAGGTTAATGACACTTTCAAAGAGTTATATGATTCAATAAAGTCACTTCATGATAAACAAATTGAAAAATAACTTCTTTACAAAGGAAATTGAGAATCGAGTGAGGTGAAAAGGAAAATGCCAATCCCCAATGGGAGATGCAAATAAGAAAGGTTTCGATTGTGATAAATATGCTATCGATATGTTAAATATGTTCCTCCTCATCTTAGGAATAATGAACTTGCTTTTCATAACATATTTCTCATACCTTAAGGATAGTCTAGAATGTCTCCGTGAGATTGTTGAAGATGAAAGATTAGAAAACCACTTGATAGTATGCAATTAGGGCATGCTTGCTTGGATGCCAAACGATCTCAGAACTTTAGAATGTTAATTGCACATGTCCTAAATCCTTAGGTGAGAGATAAATAGTGATGCCTTGTTCTATGCCTAGTGCCAAGTATGTGACCCTTGATATGCCTTGTTCCATGTTAAAATTCAAGAAACAACTTGTGATGTGCCTTAAATAGTTCAGATCCCACTTCTAGTTGACCAGAATGCAAAAGTAGTGAAGCCATATAAGGTTCCCATCGTTACTTCTACAGATGTTAAGATTGACACTAAAGTTAGCGGTCAAAACCTAGAAGCAATACAAGAAGGATAGGACCTTACGCAAACTAAAAATCATGATAAGGAAGTGAAAAGAACACCATAGGAACTTTAAGAAGTTTGATTTGAACAAAAGAATCGTGTTGATTCTAGTATTAGCCTAAGCTTACTAAAATTAATTCGAGGCCTACTATTTGCAAAACATGTAATGAATGTTTAATTTTTGGTAATCATGAATGTGATGTGTTATTTGTCTAAGATTCATAACCCGTTAAGAAAGTTTGGAAGCGAAACAAGCTAGGTTAAAGGCAATCACAAACCTACGGGAAGGTTTTAGAAAATTCATTGGAAGCCACGGGAAGAATTTAGTAATATTATCAATGGAACCTTGGCCATAACTAGATCCACTATGCCTAGAGTAGTGCCTAATTAGGTTTGGAAGCCTCTTGGTAGAATAATCCCATTAAGCAAGTGAACATACTTTGAATAGTCCTCGACTAAAATGCTTCTACTAGTTTAGCTCCTAGTGACAATGACCATTGCACCTTCTAGGTTTCGTGATTCAAAGATTGTTTGTGCTAACCAAAGGAACCCATTCTTGAGCATGTGGGATCCAATGTTATCCAATTCTTGTCTAACTTAAATCATTTGTCCAAATATGCGGTCATGACTCATGAACCGTGAGTAAATTCATGGATTCGGCTCTAAACATATATGGGCTAAAAGTGGGTATATGGAAGGTCTTGGTCATAATCGTTCGTTGGTCAATTACTTCCGATCATATGGCGTCTTAGAAACACTTGTTCGTTAAGAACTTGATGGTGTGGCTTTTAAGCTCTTTAGAAGAAGAAAATCTTCATGGTTTATACACCATCTCTATCGAAGACATGATGAAGTCTTCTCCAATCGCTTCATGTTTCATGCTCAAAACAAAGTCATGGTTATGGCATCGTCGTCTCAATCACTTCTTGGCACCATTAATGTATTTCTTATTCGACTTGCTTAAATCAAAAATGGCATCTTCGGATGCAATTTTTGAGGAAAAAGCAGTGAATATGCCCACTACAAACTCATGATGGAAGTTCTGAATAATGGTTATACGACTTAAGGATTTGATGTGGACCTCCTCAATGAGAGTGCAAACTAAATGGGATATTGTTAGTGGGATTCATTACTTGGGTTCAAGTTGTTTGAGGACAAAGGATGAAACTCGGATGTCATCATTAAACTATCAAACATTTGATGACTCAACAAAGAATCATGTGAGACAATTTTGTTAATAAAGAACTTCAATGATTTTATGAAAGTGTTGGAATCAGTCATCAAAGAAGTGTCCACGAACTCCTCAACGAGCGGTGTAGTTGAAGAAATCGAACTCTTGTAGAAAGCTACAATCGTTGATTTACTCAAAGGTTCCAATGTTTCTATGAATATTGCCATTGCACTACACTGAAAATGATCCGCTCTCATGGAAAACTCCTATGAACTTGTCCAAATTTGATCTATCACCTTCGTGTGTTTGGTGCATTGTTCATCCAACTAATGAGGGTCAAGATTAGGTAAGAGCTAAAGCGGACATTGGAGTATTTGTAGGGTATGCACCAAAGCAAAAAGGTTACGAATCTACAACAAGAACCCGAAATATCATGGAAACAATTCATTCGTTCCTGATGGTGACCGGTCAAATGGCTCTACAATCAACCACACTTCAAAAAAGTCCCATTGGTTCATCCCTTGTACCAAACTCCTCCAGAACTCCATATGTACCTCCATGAAGATGATTTAGGAAGAAATTGTTTGATCATGTTTGATGAACACTATGAGGCATCTAATTTGTCAATTCCTGTTCATATCCTGGGTGAATGAAGTCAATCCGGTTAGTCTCAATATCATTAAGTCAAGAAGCGCCTTGATCACTTGTCTCATCAACAAATCATCAATCATCAAATGTACATCATGGAATTGTTTTACGGCATCAGATGAAGTTAATCCTTTGCTACTCACGAAGATGCTCCATTTGAAAACATATTTGCTCGGGCTGAATCATCATCGAACCATCTTCATCGGGAGACATCGACTCGCTACTTGGTTTCAACAACTAACCACATGAACACCTGGAAAATGGACTTGATCATCCATTAGACAACATCATTGGAAATCCTTCTCGTCCGGTATCACGAAACAACTTGCAACCTGATGCCTTATGGTGTTCAGTACTCTCTAGGTCGACCAAAGATGTTAAAACCGCCATGAATGAAGATAGATGGTTCAATGCCATGCAAGAAGAAATTCATGAGTTTGATCGACTTGATGTATGGGAATTAGTACGCTCCAGTTGTGCTATGATCATTACACTAAAATGGATCTTCAAAGTGAAACTTGATGAGCATGGTGATGTGTTAAGGAACAAGGCTCGATTAGTTGCTAAAGGATACCGTCAAGTGGAGGGTATAGACTTTGAAGAATCATTTTGCTCTTTGTATATTTCTTCTTGGCTAATCTGCAAGTAAGAACATGGTAGTCTATCAAATGGATGTAAGGCGGCATTTGGAGATCTTAAAGAAGTATGTCGAACTGAAGGCTTTGTGAATCGAGCATCCTACTCACGTATCGTTTGAAGAAGGCTCTTTGGTTTAAAGCAAGCTCAAGGGCATGGTATGATACGCTATCAAAGTTTCTTCTATCTTTGGATTCACAAAGGTTTGATCCAACATTGTTCACCGGAAGTCGAAACATTTAATTCACATTCAGATTTATGTTGATGATATTATCTTTGCCTCGTCTGACCCCAATGAATGTGGTTTTTTCAAATGAAATGGGCTCCAAATTTCAAATGTCAATGATGGGACAAATGTCATTTTCTTGGGATTACAAATTTCACAAAGTCCTGGAGGCATTTTTATAAATCAATCTAAATATGCTAATGAGATTTTAAAGAAATTTGGATTTGATTCAAGTGACCATGTTGACACTCCCATGATTGAGCGTACTAAACTAGGTTATGAGGACCACTAGGGGATCATGATTAGACCAAACGAAATATCGTAGTATGATTGGATCACGATGTACCTCACTCTTGACATGACATTTGTTTGTTATGTGTGCTAGATATAGGGCTAAGCCTACTAAAAAAGCACCTTGATTAAGCGGGTCTTTCGGTATCTCCAAGGAACCATCAATATGGGACTTTGGTACCGAAGGACACCGTATGTCACTAACAACCTATCTGGGCGATCATGCGAGGTTCATGTCAAGATACTACGGGTCGAAATGCGTGGAGGTAATCCGGATTTTTGGGTGATAAGCTTGTAAGCTGGTCTTCAAAGAAGCAAATGAGTACTTCTATTTCCTCTGAGATACATAGCCATGTCATCTTGTTGTGCTCAAATCCTATGGATGAGATCCGACTATGGCTTTGATTCAACAAAATCCCTACTTCTTGTGATAATAAAAGTTCTATTGCTCTCTCATGCAACAACGTTCAACATTCAAGAGCAAAGCACATCGACATTCGACATCATTTCATTAGAACAAGTGGAAAAGGTGTGGTGGAACTCTATTTTGTGAAGAGAATAGTTAGAACATCTTCACCAAAGCTCTTCCAAGAAACGTTTTGAGTTCTTTATCTTCGGTACTCATTTCAACCGAAACACTCAAGCGTCTTAAGAGGAAGGCGAGGTAAATCATCTATCTCTTGTAAATATTTATTCAAAAAACAAAATACAAAATTATAAAACCTTCAAAAAATCAAATAGAAAAATATAAAACTTTCAAAATCCATAAAAATTTGAAAAATTCGAAAAATCTTCAAAAATATTGTCTTTTGTCATGCTTTCCTCGATTCGATAATATCTACGGTCTTTGTGTTGTCATTCAAAGAATGACACGGGACTTTAGATGTTGTTCGAATGTTTTAAAAAATAATAAAAAAAAATCAAAAAATCAAAAAATATTTTTGGGAGAAAGAGAAACAAATGGTTTATTGTCATTTTGATAACCAGCTTTTAAAGAAAGAACGAGCCATACTTTATCATGTTTTCAAATCCATGCTCGATTCTAAAATAAACAAACAAATTTTAATTTCTATCTAATGATTCCTCTGAAACTAATATTTGCTTTGAAAAATTGCTTTGAACACTCAGGACTCTATTTTTGATAATCATCGGACTTATTTGTCAAAATATCTAATCTCAATCAACAACCTATGTCATTGATTGAGGGAGAATGATTTCAATTAAATTAAAGGTTATTGCAGACCTTGGTTAATTTATGTTTTCAAAGATATTCATGCATGTTTTGGATCAATGGAGTTTAAAGTCTTAAAATCCGATCCTTATCGGTTAAAATGCGTTTCATAATCAAGTCACAATTCTCCTTAAAAGCTTTCAAAATCAATTTAAATCTATGAGAGATCACAAATCTCAAATGATTTGATAATTGTGATCGGGGGAGAATTTGTGATTTAAATTGGATTCAACTGATAATTGATAAATGGTTTTATTGGATGTACAAGCTCTACTTCCCACATGTGCCAAACGATTTCAAATTTTCCATGCACATGTTGAGGGAGCATCTATCTTAAACCTATGATTTAAAACATGATAACTTATCTCAAGGTGCAGGTTCCCTCTAGTATGTGCAAAACTCTTTTCAAATCTCGAGGCACATATTGAGGGGAGCAAAATCATGAAAACCTCATCCTTCCCCAAAATGCTTTATCTACTTGATTCGATTAGGAAAGTGATGTTGATATTTTTTAGAAAATGGTAATCAAAGAAGTTAATTCTTTCTCTTGCCTCCATGTGGAAAACTATTTCAAATACTTGATTGCACATGTTGAGGGAGCCGTTTTCTAAAATATCAAAAACAATTCAGGTACAAAATGCTTTGATAAATATCATAAGTATCTGGATTGATTTTCAAATGGTTTTCAATTGGTTCCTATGGCGGATGAACAATACCAAAAAGACCGACCAACTTTACTTTATGTATGGTGATATAAGGATGATAAGGTTAGGTATTGTTCCCATGATCCATGAGCACCGGAGGATCTACCCAGGGGACAATCCACTAGATAGTGTAGAGTCCTTAGGTATGATGAAAAAAGGAGAAAAATGAGATATGGGAAGAGTCGGAGACCGAGCTAGTGGAATAAACCCAACATAGTTCTAGTTATGAAGTCTCGGTAAGCACTGAAGGGGTTGAAGAATGAAAAAGAATTGAATGAGAAAGGGTGAAAACAAATAGCCCTCCATATATTCAACCTTAGGGCAGAAACCGGGTTCAATTCATATACTCTTGACCATTAGGTAACATCGGTATGAAGACAAGGCGTCATGGACCCGGTGGCATACTTGCACTTCAACTTCCTAAACCACTCAAGTTCCTCTTAAAAGGACTTGTTTCATTCTCACGGGAACCGACATTATCTATCGACTTTCTCTTAGAGATTGTTGATATTGAAGGAGGAGACCCTCTCCCTAGTCTCTAATTTAGGATCCAAATATGCACAAATTGAGTCTAGTGCCACGAGATCATCAATAAATCTCATTAGGACACTCTCAATGAAGACTCTCTGTTTCACACAATGTGGAAAAAGAGATTATATCTTGAGTCCTACGCATTATCCTTGTGGTAAGAACATCCGGTGATATGCACATATTCACTGAGATGGAAAGCCTTCAAGAGCCAACATCAAACAAGCTCCTGGTAGGTGGCATGTGAGATCTATTATAGATCAACCATGTGACAACTGAACAGAAACAATGGGGCGATTCAATCTTTTGAATCAATCCAGGTTCAGGTTATGGATTGACGGATACCTTTGAAAACCGGTCTTTGTGCTTTAAAACTCTTTTCATTAGCACGTCGTACTAATTTTCAAAATAAAAGGTGTTTATGATTGATAATTGATTTTCATTAAAACCTTCGTTATATTGCAAAACAATTTCTATTGAGCAATACACGATTGTTTTTCAAATCTCTTTTCATCAATCGTGAAAAGGTTCACACTCCGTGTTGTCTTCTTTGAGACGTTCGGTTTGAGTAGAACGAAACCCTTTCTTGAATTATACCCTCGATCACCACTTGTCGCGATCCCTGGGCGTGTACCTCAATTCATCGAAAGTGATCAAAGACACTTTTGTAATTGGGTACACCGGCGTGAGTATGAAGCGGTCAATCCATAGTAGCATGCTCACCTAACACATTCATCTCAAAAGAAATCATGATTAGTGCATCAATGACTCTATATTTCCTCCATGCTTAACCAATATCAGAATCAACTAAAGCTTCGCTACTCGATGAGAAGATATCATGATCGGAATGTGAGCATGTCGGTCTCACAACATCACATAATCCAACACCACAATGGATGTATCGAGATTTTCTATTAGCGATGATCTCAAAAGCTGACTCAACATTATTATCACGTGGATCAATAAAAGACCTCCACTTGGATTAACCAAACATGCAATGAGTGGAATCAATGACTACGAGCTGGGCTACAAAGTACTACATCAAAAATGCAAGATCAATTGTTAATGTAATATCTAATTGTATTCAATGTCATTTTAGTATATGTTTTGTGACCTCCCTTAGGGGGAGATTGTTAGGAATTAGAAATTCAAGGTATTAAAGAGTTGGTCACCTCAAGTATATGTAATCGTTAGAATGCTCGTGACTTATATTTATTTAAGTTAAGTATTTAGTTAAGTAACACGTGGAGGACGGACGGGTCTTTACCATTTTATGCCTACGATCCACACCTTTATAAGAAAACTATAAATAGGTAGAGGGTTGAACTCATAATAATATCTTTCACTTTCTCTCACTAAGTTCCCTAAACCTCTAACTTTCTCTCTAGAATTCACCTTTATCGTATACCAGTAGCTAACTATGGGCCTTACCTAAGGCTATTAAACATAAAGGCCATATTAAGCTAACTATTACATATGAATTAAGGTTTAGGAGTGATTCCAACAATCTCCCCTCAAGTGTTGGTGATGAATGAAACGGTGAAAGTGCTTGATGTAATAGTAGCTTTGGCGTCTTCGACATTCTTCTTTCTTGTGAGAAAATTGCCTTGATTGAACAATCTCTCCAGGTGTAGAGAAATTGTCTTCTTTGATTCGCTTTGACGTCATCTTATCTTTGTTCTTTGATCATTGTTCTTTGTGATGGTAGTGATAGTATGTTGTTGTTGTGCGCATCAAGTTACGCCTCAGTGCTTTGCTCAGTGTCTCCACGTCATTCTTCAACATGCTCACACGCGCTCTTTAACGTTGGAATTCGATGATGAAGTTCTTTATTTCTTTAAACTTTGTAGATTCTTTGATTGACGTAGAATCATTCTGACTTTTGTGTTGCTTTTCGAGAGAACTTCCATTAGTGATGATGTTGGCATGAGCACGTGAAGAATCTGCATGATCATTCCGCTCCAGAGCTTCCATAAGAAGAAAACATAAGAAAGGTTAGTAATAAGCGGATACCGGCACTTACAAGTTTGAACTTCAAGAGTGTTAACAGCATAGTGTGAAAACACAACTCTAATTCTCACAAAGGCCGTTCCTGAACGGAGTCCCACAAGTGAGATAACGCGATGTACTGAAGTACATCTACGGTTCAGATGAGTCGTTGAGGTACACCGAAGCATCACCTCACGACTGTAGACCGTTTGAGACACACTAAGCGTAATCCACGGGGAGTTACCGAAGTGACCTGCTGTCGAGGGCTTTTGATGTTGACCTGGCGAGTTTCCATTCAATCACTGAGAATCACAATTGTGAACCTCTCATAAATGTTCTCGACAGATTGCTAAGATCTGTGAAGGACTCGATAACGTACCACGGATGTTCTTATTGTTGAACACCAAGTGATGAAATGTCAAGTGTACCTAAGAGATCTTTTGATGAATCTCGTGGCTCTAGACTCAATAGTGCGTTTTGGTTTTCTGAGCGGAGACTAGGGAGAGGGTCTCCTTCTTCAATACCAGCAATCTCTAAGAGAAAGCCGATAGTTTACGTAGGGTTCCCTGTGAGAATGAAACAAGCTTCTGTTGAGAGAAACTTGAGTGGCTAAGAAGGTTTAGTGCATGCGTCACTGGGTCCATGACGACTTTTAATCTTCAATACCGGCGTCATCAAGTGACAACCAGTAGCATATGAATTGAACCCGATGTCTGCCCTAAGTTGAATAATTTGGAGGGCTATTTCTTTTCACCCTTTTCTTTGCATTTCTTTTTAATTCTTCAACTCCTTCTTTCTCCGATTCTCATTTTCTCCTTTTTACAATCATACCTAAGGACTTCTAATTCTAACTATTTGTAGTGTCCTTGGGTAGATCCCTCCGGCTCTGGCGGATCATAGGACGGTTATTCCTAACCTTAATCTCCTTATAACTCCATTGCCATAAAACCATTTTCATGAAAATCTCTCAAAGTGTTTGTAAATGAAAACATGTTTGAACACTTCAAGAGTTTTAGATTTTCAGAAATACTCCCCCTCCACATGTGCTTAAGAGTTTTGACGTAATCGCACGGGTGAGGAAAGAGCGCGTACTTTTGAATTGATCGACTCAAGATAGACAATTCCCCGCGAGACACGGTTACGTTGAATAGTTAAAGAGTTACATTGTCAGCTTTTAGGTGACAACTAGCTCTAATAACTATCTTGAAGGTGTGGACAAACCTCGAAAGGTTGTCAAACCCGTCAAAGATCATGTCTACCAAGAGTTTCTCGAATGGTACATTCTACTCGGACAAGTCCTTTGCGAGACACGTTTACATCACTAGCGAACTAGCTTGAAATTATTACCCGTCCCGGACAAGTCTTTTCGAGTTACTAACAGTTAAGATCTCGTCAATTCGTTGGTTAAGTCTATAGCACAAAGATTCATTTGCAGTTACACAACATATTTCTTATCACATAAATTTTCTCCCCCTCAAAAATGGCATATAAATGTTATTTTTGAAGAAATGTTGAGAATAAATATGACCATTTTGAGTTTTGTGGGAAGATGACCACTGTGAACAATTTGTGAACAAAGATTTTAAGTCAAATACTCCCCCTCAACGAGTGATATAAACGGTTGAGGTTTTGAAAATCATAAGGGGAAGTACTTGTTCTTTTGAGCAAAACCTTGAAAAGTGAAAGGTTTGATAGGTTTTACTCAAAAGTAAGAAGCTTTCGCTCCTTTTATAAGGATTGTGGCACTGAAGCGTACCACAGGGTCCTTTATTTACAAGTGCGGGTTGTACACTGAAATGTGTGCACAAGCCATCGTCATAATAAATCATACATCCAAAGTTATAATGAAAGAAGCTGTTCAAGGGGTACCAGGTAGTCCAGTGATGTTGCCAGGAGTGTGAACGGGCGTTGAAAGCCGGTGATGTTAATCTGGGTGGACCACCAACAAAGCTTTCCAATCTTACGGCTGATCCCTTCGATACAACCGTTCATCAATCATCGTGATGATCCTCTTCACATCCCTTCGATCCGGAGAATTCCATCGCTTAGGAGACCCAATCTTTTGATGTATATCCTTCAACCGATAAGCCAATCCGTCCCTAACCATCTTCAAAGTGTGATCCCCAAACTTGTGAAGATCTCTACACACCATTAAGCAATTTCTTTGAAGTTCACTGCGGTAAACGACGAATGGTTTCTTGATGAGTGTATATTGTGAAAGCTGGTTGATGTCGGGAAGATCAAGCTGCGGTGGAGTGAAGTTGACACGGTTCTGATAAGATTCAACTGCAAGCTGGAGATCTTCTACACGTTCTTTGATGACTATGCGTCGGATGAAGATGAGCAATGACTTGATGAATTCACGTTGTACTTCAGTTGAAAATTGTCTCATGCGACCATGTACTTTGGCAAGGTACATGTCTTCAATGTCGTTGATAGACAAATTCTCAAAGTCGACTTCGAGAGAATGCATAATCTCTTTCGTCTTGCCTTTTGACCACAATATTCTTGAGAAAAGTGTAGTCCCATTTGGACGAAAGATCAACGTGTTTGATGGCAGCGATACTCTTAGTCTTGAACACTTCATGTTGAGATTTACGAACACGGCGACTTACGTAGTAGATTCTTCGTCGTTCCGGCCAATGGTGAATCCCATACATTGCATCACGGTCATACTCTTCCACTTTGTTGGAGAACAGGTGGTTAGATCTTTCCTCGATGGCTATGCAGTTAGAGTATATTTCTGCCGGGAATGGAAGTGTCAAAGATGTAGCGTATTTCCTTGAACCATCGCCACCGTGTAGAAGAAAATCCAAGTCTTTGTTGAAGAAATATCAGAATGGAATTCTAGGCTCATCTGGTTGGCCAATTGTTGGTAGAGGTTTAGACCAGTCGGTGTAATATGGAGGGTTGTCCCGTTTGGTGAAGTCGATGTTTGCTTCGGGTTGAGCCAATCCATGTTGTTAGACATAGCTCGAGCAATGTTTTCAAGGTGATATTCGACCTCAATGGCACTTTCTGAGCTATCTTTTAACAGTTGAAAAGCTTCATTCTTGATTCGCCTCAACTCAGATTTCGTCATCTTCTTTACTCGAATTTTTCTTACAATAACTTAGCATGCTCGAATGTATTACCGTCTACGGATCTTGACCTTCATCAGGGTAGGGAGTGGAATTAACAAGTGTAGAAAACCATTCAAATTCCTCAGTGTTATCTTCATCTAGCCATGATAGGGCGTCAGCCTTGGGCGCCTTCTTCTTCTTTTTCTTAGGCCTAGATGAGGGTTCGGGTTTCTGTACTTTGTCGGGAGAGGCGGGTTGTTGTTGGGGCTCATGGTATTCCTCATCGTCACCACCCGTATACTCAAAGTGATCACCGGTTTTTAGAGTCAGGGGGTAGCTCAGAATCACGAGGTTTATCTGAGAAGGCGAGGAGGGATCTTTGTTGAGCTGGAGTCCTTTGGGGTGGAGGTTGCATTGAGTATTGAATGGAGGATGATTCACCAGACTTCTTTGTGCGTTTGGGCTCATTATCCTTATCCTGATCTTTGTCTTCGTCGTCTCTTGAACGTTTGGGCCTTACTTCTTCTCGTATGCTGACTTGAGTTGGTATTCCAGCAATGCTTCAAATAATTTAGCTTCGTGTGAGGCAAACGTTGCAGAGCGTTTCGACATTTGAGCTACTAGCCGGTTCACCAATTCATCATCTGAAAAGATTGTGGATTCAACTGGATTGATGCTCAAATTCATTGGAGTTGATTTCATGGCTTGCTTGGCTAGATGTAAGAGATTCGGATAAAGTTGTCGGGTATACATCTCCTTTGTCGGTTTAGGAATCGACCTCCATAAGGAAATTATGAGAGTATCCTTTGATCATCTCGTCCATGCTCCCTTGAAGATCATCTTTCATGAGCTTCTGGACATACTCCCTTTCAACTTTCATCTTGTCTTGCTCATCATGAAGATCGTATCGGTCGATAAGAAAATCTAACTTCATCTTAGTAATATTTTTCTCTCTGACCTGTTTGACAGCTTTAACGATTCGAGACTTTGCATGAGACATCCAAGATGCAGTTGGCTTCTTCACTGATTTGGATGATGATTTGGTTGGTCTTTTTGATGGTGGTGGTGAAGAATGAGAAGAAGAATCTGATGATGATGAGATATGAGGAGACTCCGGGTCCTTTGGTGGCTCAGAGGTTTCTTCCTTTGACCGTGCAGGACTATCTAGAAGAAACTTATCATACTCAACATCTTCTTCATTTCGAGACTTAGCTTGTTCATCATCTTTGTTTCATCACGGTCTTTTTCGGTCTTTTCCTTTTCTAACTTCGGGTTCTTCAAAGTCATACTCAAGAGTGTCCTCCACACGTGTTTGTTGTTGTACCAAAGTGGTGGCACCAGATCCCTTATCGGGTTGATTAACCGCATCGGGATTTGGTGTAGGTTGAACTCCACCACTTGACCCTCCGGGGCCACCCATTTGTTCTTTAGCAAATTCTTGTGCGACGTGTTGGAGTCTAATGAAGTTGAACTTTTTCCTGTAGTCAGTTTCCTGTGGCTCTTCATCTGAGCTTTCTTCATAAGGCACAAGGACTGGAGTCTTCCCTTTTCCTTGGTCATTTGGAGGACTAGGAGGTTTAGATACCGTTGTAGTGTCATCTTTAGCGGTTTCAGAGTAGAAAGTCTCTTCATCTGATGCAGTACCCTCCGAGTCCTCGTCAATTAGCTTTCTCTGCGGTTCAGGCTTAGGTACGGGAATAGGAACAACTTCCTTGGCGGGAACTGTCCTCTTTCTTGGAGGATTCCTCTGGGAACATCCTCGACTCTCAGTGCTTGCGGCACTTCCTCCACTTCCTCTTATGGTTTTCCTTGCAGGTGTACCAGAAGATTTTTCATCAAGAAATCCAACTTTGTTCTCTTCCACAGCAACCAAATATCTTTTATAAGAATAGAGCTGTTTGAGTTCATCTGAGAGAAGGTGATCTGGCAACACAACACCTTGTTTCTTAGTCGTTGACTCCTTAAATCATTGTTAGAGTGGGTTCGATCAACATGTCATGATTATCGGGGTCATTGATTCTTTTGGGGATGTCGGGGTTGTACCCAAGTGCTCTCTGGATCAACAGTTTAGTATATCTGATGTAGGGAATCTTTGAGCCAAGCTTTTTGAGGAATGTCATCATGTCATCCCAAATCAGAGCTTCAACTTCGATGTGCTTCATGTTGATTAGAGCCCAAAAGATTTGCAGTTCCACGAGCTTGGGATGCTCATAGCCGCTGTCACGACCAGAAATGGATTTTGTGATGATGATATAAAGGGTTCTCCAAGGTTGAGGGATGTTCTTGAGATCCACGTGAGAATGCTTAATGATAACCCTTGAAGCTTCGTCATACCCAATATTGATCAAGAATTTCAGAACCGTCTCTTCGGTAGGTGCAGCAGAGAATTCAGTTGGTATGATGTCAGGAATGAGGAGAACAGCCCTTAAGTCAGCAGGAGTGATGGTGAGTTGCTTGTGATTGAGCGTCACTGTCACAACATTTTGACCTTTGACCATCTGCATTGTATTCCAGAATTGTTGTATGTAGACCTCTGGAACAGTGGCAGAGTGTGAGAGCATGTTCTGGTAGGGATGATTCTTTAGAACATCCACAGCAATGAGACATGAAGATTCTGAGCAGGTGAGAGTTTCAAAGTCAACTCTGAGATTGTTCTTTCCAATCTTCCTCGGATAGCCATTAGGGAAGATATCAGCAATGGTGAGAACCTCAGGTGCATCCACATTCAATTGAGCAGCCATGTCGTGATCTGAAATAACATTAGCCAAAAGAACCAACATATCGAAAGACATAATGTTAGTCAACAGAAGGTTTTATTGTCTAATTATTGAATGTGCAATGTCAATGATAGTTACGAGTCCAAAGTCACTTGTTTGTTCAATAGTCCAATGACGTCACGATAAGTTTCGTGAGTTAGTTAACTTTAAGTTTTAAAGTTTATGTTATCACTTATTTAACACAACATATTGAACGTTTAAGCTTATTAGTGACATTATTGGTTTCGTGACGTTATGATTTATTTATTTACAAGTTTGCACGCGTAACAATTCATAATGAAGGTATATTCAAGGCTTATGCGTAGAAATGGTAGCTTATGCGTAAACAGGAGAAGTATATGCGTAGGCGCAAGCTTATGCGTAGGATCCTTACTTACGCGTAAGAAATATTACACGTAGGAAAAGGGGACCTTATGCGTAAAGCTTATGCGTAGGCGTATATAAAACCTTACGCGTAAGGCTTACTCGTAAGAGTAGACCTTATGCGTAGAGGTCATTGTTTACGCATATCCTTCACAGGATACGCGTAGTCCCTTTGTAGAACCTTACGGCGTAATGCTCGCGTAAGATTTCTCTTACGCATAACATGCTACGCGTAAGGTGATCCTTATGCGTAGAGTTTCAATAACCTTGATTATGAGTTTTACGAGTAGCAAGCCTGAAATAAAATCATCATAACATCAATTTTGACACTAACATTCATTCTAAAACAGATCATGGCATGAAACTACTTTAAGCGATTCTAGAAAGTCTTACGCGTAACAAACCCTAATAGTTCAAGAATTACGCATATGATTTCTAGCCATAGGATTAGCACCAAAGTTTTCTGGTCTAAGAAGCATAGAAGTATGTTTATCCAAGTTTTAACATCAAATGTCAAGAATCAAAAATACCCAAATCCGTATGAATATAAACCCTAAATTCCTATTGATGATCATTTGAGTTTCTGGGTAAAATGGGCTTAAATATGATCAATTCAACTTGAAAACAACCTTATACAACAATCTTTATCACCAAAAATGTTCTCATTTGAAAACACCCAAATCAACGCATAAACCCTAATTTTCAAAATCATCAATTAGTGTTTCGGGTGCATTTTGAGGATAGAAAAGATATCATTGATGTTATTAAAACGTTTTGACACTATCTTTTTAACCACAAACACACAAATGATTGTGTTCTACGCTTACAGCGTAGAACACATAAATCGCATTGAATCTAAGTTTTAACCGTTGGATTTGCATAAAAAATCAAAACCATTGTTTAAAAACTTGTTAAGAACACAAAACACTTACAATTAGATGATCCAAAACACGGATTTGAAGATGAATTTTTAGGCGTAGGATTTGTTTGGTTTTAGTAATAAATGTGAAGTGGTTGAGTTAGGTGGAAGTTTTATTGAAAATAACTTTAAGCTTTTGGCAGTTTTAGTCCCTCCACCTTTTCCTTTTTCATCCAAAGCCTTTTAACTTCCATTTTGGTTACCAAACGAAAGATTTTAAGAAAGAAACTTGACGACACTCCCCTCGACTTAAGAAATAATGAAAGGTTATAAATTTTAGTCCGAGGAGTGTCATTTGAACCAGAAAATGTGACCACCATTTAAAAGAAACAACGGGATAGGATAACATGTAAGTACACGGTTATTTTGAAACAGTTAAGTATTTATTTTCTCCCCCTCAACACTTGATCGGAAAAAATTACTGAATTTTGAAAGATTTGAGTGTTGACGGAAGAAATGTACTTGCCATGTTGAAAGAAAAATAGATAGAAGAATATTTTTGTTGTTTTATCGGATTTTATATTTTTGTATTTTGTTTTTGAAAAATATTTACAAAAGAGGTTTTGGTGTTTGACTTGTTTTAAGAATGTTTTAAGAGTTCATCCAGTTCCTCTTGAGTCAAACACCTCATACCAATCCGGTGGACCAACTCATTAAACCTAGCGGGAGCTAAGGCTTTGGTGAGAAGATCGGCCAATTGGTATTCTGTACCCACGAAGTATAATTCAACATTACTCTGTTCCACGTGGTCCTTGATGAAATGATATCGAAGATCGATGTGCTTTGATTTCGAGTGTTGAACGGAGTTGCACGAGATCGCAATAGCACTCCGATTGTCGCGATACATGGGATTACGTCAAATACGTAACCAAGTCTTTGAGTTGTGTTCTCATCCAAATGACTTGAGCACAACACGCCGACATGGCTACATATTACGCCGGTTGATGGACACGATGTACAATCCTGTTTCTTCGATTGCCAAGATACGAATTTGTCACCAAGAAATTGTAGTGCTCAAAGTACTTTTCGAGAGTCTAAGCATCCTGCGTGGTGTCGAAAAAGCGATTAGTTCAAAACCGAATCCCGGATACCGGATCCCCAAGTTAATGGTTCCCTTGATGTATCGGAGGATTCTTTTAGCCTCGAAGAGGTGGGTTTCAGTTGGTCGCCGATAACGGAGCAAAGATAAACGGCAAAGACAATATCAGGTCTGGGTGCATTAGATACATGAGAGATCCAATAATACTTTGGTATTTGGTAGGGTCAACCAATTTCCCATGCAAATCGGCATCCAGCTTCTTGGTATGTGCCATTGGTGTGGCATAAGTATCACAAGTATTCATTCCAAATTTGTTCAGAATTTCAAGGGCATATTTGGAGTGACTCAAGAAAATACCACGGGGTGATTGATGAACTTGTAGTCCTAGAAAGAGCGTAAGTTCACCCATCATGGACATTTCAAAATGTTTCTTCATTAGTTTTGCAAAAGCGATTGAGTACTTTTTATGAGTTGACCCAAAATGATGTCATCCACATAAATTTGAACAATTAAAATATGTTCCCGTGATATTGTATGAAAAGAGTTGGGTCGACCGAACCTTTGGTGAAATTATTGGCAATGAGGAAAGATGATAGCTTATCATACCATGCCCGAGGAGCTTGTTTGAGACCATACTGAGCTTTGTTCAGTTTGTAGACATGGTTGAGCGCGGGATCAACGAATCCTTCGGTGGTGACATAAACCGTTTTCTTTAGGTTGACCATTGAGCAGTTTTGACGTCCATCGAAAGACCGTTATGTTCATATGAGCTGCGAATGCGAGAAATATCGAACGACCTCAAGGCGAGCAACTGGAGCAAATGATTCTTCAAAGTCAATACCCTCTTCCTGTCTATAACCCTTAGCCACGGGCGTGACTTGTTTACGATAGCACGTTCCTTCACATCAATTTGTTTTCCAAATCCATTTGAGATCAATGACGTAGACCCTGTTGGTCTTTCAACCAGTTCCCATACTTCAAGACGTTTGAATTGGTTGAGTTCTTCTTGCATGGATTCAATCCGGTTATCTTTTGTCATTGCATCCTTAATGTTTTAGGCTTCAGGATTGGCAGACGGTGAGTGCATAAATGCAATGTTCACCATCTGTGTAAAGACGTTGTCTCGTAACGGCGGTTGATTCGGGTTGCCGATAATATTTTCTAGAGGATGATCTTTTGTCCATCTATGTGTAGAGGGTTGATGTTGGTATACATTGTGCAGATTTTGAGGATTCAAATGGCTTGTTGATGATTCAGCGACATCGGTGCGCAGGTTTCATTAGCAAGCAGGTTAAAGAACGCATTTGGATCAAAATCTGCAGGTGGGGGTACTTCATTCAGAACATCATCGGCCGGTTCATCATTGTTGGAAGCGGTTTGTTCAAGCTGTTGTAGTTGGAGTCAACTGGTGGTGCATCTTCAACAGTAGTTGTTGTAGCGGTGTATCGGTATAAGAGTATTATCGGGTTGGCAGGAAGCAGCGGATACACACGGAGCACGTTCATCAATATCGATCCTGAGCAGAGGAGCAAATAGTCTTTCCATTTGTTGTGAGTAAGGCTGAGGGCTTGTATCGGTGATGATGGGGTTTGGGGAAGTTTAGCGGTTGTGACCGGGTTCCAAGTGTTATACTCGAAGCCATTTCGTAAGTTCATCAAAATTAGCATGAATCGTTTCCATAACTTGTTTTGTCGGCGATTCCATATCGGTAACCTTTAGAATTCTCACAATATTCAATAAAGACTCCAATGTCAGCTTTAGCTTTGAGCTTTCCAAAGTCATCACGATCATTATTTGGATAGCAAAGAGATCCAAAGACATGAAAGTGTTTGAGATTTGGTTTACGATTGTGGAGAAGCTCAAATGGTGTTTTGTTGTGGCGTTTTGTAATCATTGAGCGGTTTTGAGTGTAGCATGCGGTTGAGACGACTTGCCCATAAGTAATCTGGAAGTTTAGCATTGATTAACATCGTTCGGCGACTTCCACTAGCGTGCGGTTTAGTCTTTCAACAACTCCGTTTTGTTATGGTGTGCGGGCAATAGATGTTTGATGCTCAATTCCCACTTTCTCATAGTATTCTCGAAGAGTTTGATTCACAAATTCAGTTCCTTAATGTTGCATTGAATTTGTCTACGGTTGTTTAGGTGAATTTGAATTTTCGTGAGCAAGGTGATGATCATCTGTGGAGCTTGATCTTTACTTCGAAGAAAATAAACCCAAGTCCATCTTGAGTAGTCATCAACAATTACCAAGATGTAGCGTTTGCCATTTATCTTTGCACTTACGCGCATCGGGCCACACAAATCCATGTGAAGAAGATGAAGCACATCTTTGAGAGTGTGTTCCACCTTTGAAGGAAAATGAGCGAGTGCTTTTCCCTTGTTCACAAGATGAGCATAGGTGATCTTTAGAATACCTGAATCGTGGGAGACCTTCAACAAGTTTGTGTCGAGCAAGGTTGGTGATGGTTTGAAAGTTTAGATGTGAGAAACGACGGTGCCATAGCCAAGATTTTGTAGATGTTGCCTTTGAGAGTAAACAAATGGGAGATGAAGCGATCATGTCTTGCATGGAGATAGTGTAAAGACTTGCGATGGCGTTGGCGGACATAAGATCATTTCCTTGAAGATCACGAATGAAACAAGTTTTCTCCCCGAAAGCTACTTCCAAGTCTCCATCACAAAATTGACCAGAAATAGATTGTGACCGAGGCCTTCCACATAATAAACCTTACTAATTTCGATGTTGCCATTAATGTAATCTCCGTAGCCCATGATAGCTGCGAAGTGATCATTCGAATCGGCAGTGCCAATGAACTTTGCAACAAAGTTTGATAACAGTTTAAGGTTGCTTGTCATGTGTCGGGAACATCCGCTATCAACAATCAGAGAATGATCGTATCACCTGCATTACACACAGGGCGACACGAGATGGAATAGAAGTAGATGTGGAACCCGAAATGTTAGAGGGTTCCGGAGCGTTATAGTAGAAATACACACCTCAATAGCTTTAGGTATCCACTTAAATCCTAGTGTGTTATATATCCATTTATGCCATCTCCAACTAGTATTTGCTTTAGTCTTAGTGAATGCACTAGGTGGTACTACATTCCTAGGAGGTGAAGCTGGAGCTACTGGGGACATCAATGCGTTTCTTAGAATCTAAAGAAGGCGGTTTACCAAGCGCAGATTTAGAAAGATTAGTGGGCCTAGAGGTATTCCGATTCTTAGGATTCCGTAAACGAGAGATGATAGCTTTAGCAACACATTTGTCATGACAATCAGAATTCATACTTTTACGACAAATAACACAAGGTGCATCGGACTGAATATCAAAAGTACTTAAAGGTTTAGCATTTGTTACATCACTATTCCTATTACATTTGCAGACGCAATATTTATAGTGGAAGCAACATGAGTCTTATTCATAGTCCTAGGGTGTTCTTCTACTTCAGCATTCTTTATTGTTCTTTTCTTAGGTCGCAACTTCCTATTCTTCCTTGTATTGCTCTAGGTTGAAGTGCGGACGTTTGGAAAAGAGGCAACTATTACTGTTTCAGTAGAAGGAAGCACGTTAGCAACTTGTGATTTGGCAGTAGGGATTCTAGGTTCACGATTACTAAGTGTTACTGGTGCTATTCTCTTAATCATGGTAGGCGGAAGTTGTTCATACTTTCCTAACATTTCCTTTAACTTAGTGATAGTGTGCACCAAATCTTGATTTTCAGAACAAAGATTTCCAGCAAAATTCATGACTTCTTTAGTGTGTGCAAGATAATGATCAAGTTCGTTTGATGCTTCATCACGAGTCTGTTTGAGTAAATCAAATATGACACCATATTCCTTTTTAACTTTTGCAAGTTCTTGTTCATATTTTGAGATTTGACATTTAAAGACACGTTTTGATCATCGGTTGCTCAATTTTAGGATCGAGAAGATTTTGCATGGCTGCGATTTTGTGTTGAAAAACAAGTTGTTGATCGTGAATATCGTTTTGACACCAATTAAGACGGCGTATTGCATTTGAAAGCTCATTTGACAATCGTTTATTTTCAACTTTTAAAGACTCGATCTGATGCATCATATCAGTATTCACAACATTATCACAGAATCATAATCAGCAGAGATATCATCAGATGCATATGGCAAAGAATATAATAACACAGCATTATGGATATCAGCACAGATAACATCTTCCAAGAGTCGATCAACATCTTTTCTCAACAATTTCTTTTTACGTTTAGTATTTGAAATCGATGTTTCTGTTTTCTCGAAAACTATTTTCATGAGACCAAGTTCCTTGTGAAAATCCTTTTCCCAATATAGTGCACAATTTTTCAAATTTTTGACATGGGGTAAAATTCTTTTCCGAAGAATATCTCTATGTTCTCGCGCCATAGGCGAGGTAAAATGTTGAACTTTTATTTCAGAATGAAATTCAATCTCACGTTCCAAAATTTTGAGGTCAGATAAGAAAGTGTCAAAGTATTTGATAAGGCGACAACTTTCGGCATTAGTTTTTACTTCACTAAGTGAAGGTAAAGGACCATTAATTTGTGCACCTTTTGGTTGAGGATGACTTGGCCGGTGTGATAACCAAGGTGTGTTAGAAGTATCTTGTTGTGTGACAAAAGTTACAGCTTTTGAATAGTTAAATGGTTTGTTGTAAACGACATTTTCCATTTTTGACCGACTCTCGTCATCAGCATCTAATTCCTCCATCCGATTATATTCAACAACATTCATAATTGAATCATCAATTCTATGTTCTGCACTTTGTAAACTTCAGAGTTTGGTTTGAATGCTTTGTGTGAAAACTTAGGTTTATAATCGGCAAGATTCGGTCCATATCCATTTGGATTTGGTTTTAAAGAAAACTTTTGAATCGTTGTGATTGATTCACCATGTTTATAAACAAGAGTTTTAAACTCTTTGATTTTGTTTTGTAAGTCGACAATTTCCTCAAGATAGTCATCTATTAGTTTCGTTGAATGCTTTTTGTACTCAGAAGGCTTGTTTTGACAAGTTAACTACTCAGCCTTGGCTTTTTGATTTTCCAAAGTAAGAGCGTTAATTTGTTGTTTATGTTCATGTTTCATTTGTTCTATTTGAGACAACAAAGCATTCTTCGAAGCGGCTAGATCACAAATCTGTCGTTCCAAATATTTTTCATTTTGGTGTGATTTGGCAAAAGCGGCTTCAAAACCTTTTCACGGTTTTCTTGAGTTTTGAAAAAATTGAGTTGTCGAATTAAGCATTCATTTGGTTAACAGTGCATTTTTCTTTTCAATCCTGATCGTGCAAATTTCCAAACGAGAATGGTTTGTTGGTCTTTAATTAAACGGTCAAGAGCTCATGAGGCACAAAGCTCATCGGCGTGTTCAACGTGAGTCTAAACATGATCATTATTTAGATCCTCAAAATATAACCACGGAGTCAACTTGATTATCAATATTAACCATAAGGTCATCTTGATCATCAAATATAACTACGGGATCTATTTGATAATCGTCGGAATGAGATGTGGAGGACTCATGTTGAACACTCGATCCTTGGGCGATAGAAAGTGTTGGCGGAGATATCGACTCATTGATGATAATGGTCTGTTCAGGTACCTGAGACAAGCCATCAGTGTCATACACTGGGCCTGTGTCACTCATGTGTAGCTTGCATTTGTGCTATCAACATCACTGCTGCATTAGCCTGCAAGTCCTCCATATCATCATCAGAATGTGCATCTGCCATAAAGCTCTGTTCCTTGTTGGTGAGAGTTCCACCAGCTTCATCCTTAAGAGCCAAGAGCAAAGCCTCTTTGAAATAAGCACGCCTCTTGTTCTCGGTTTAGGACATGCATTAGCCGGATGACCCTTCTCATTGCGGTTGTAGCATCGAAGACCATTAACCCTCTGAGCATTTCCTTGTTCAACCACTTGAGCCCTCTGCTTGTTATTCCTGCCATAGCATTAAACCCTTGACCACCAGCCCATCGGCGACCATAACTAAGATTTTGAACTTCAACTCATCCATTGTTCACAACAGCTTGATTTCTTGTATTAGATGAGGAACGAATGCGATTGTTGGATTTGTTTGTATAACGGCCAAATGCTTTAGCAATCATAACAAATCCTTGTTGCAATTCATCGAAGGCATTGGAGTCCTCATCAGCTTCACTGTAAAGAGCTTGAGTAGTGTTGTTGTTGTATGGAACCAATTGATTTTGTGAGATTGTAGCTGTGAAGGATCATATGGTGTGATTGTAGGAGCGGGGTTGAGTTGTTGTTGAGGAGGAATGTTTTTTTGAGCCCACAAAGCAAGTTGTTGATTTTCCGGAAGTGATGGTGAAGCAGTTTGACCACGGAGAATCCTTTCCTTATCAACTTCTTTTGGTGAGGCTTCAGATAGTCGTACAACAATCCGTAGCTAGCATGATGCATATCTTCGCTTGACGGAGAAAAATGACATACTTCTCCCATTATGGACCAAGACTACTTAGGAACTTTGTGTTGACTGCAATTCGTGGCATGATGATATTGTGTTTGTCCAAATCATTAATGATGTCTGAGAATCATGATGATAAGACTTCTAATGACTCTCCTAGGTCAATCATGAAGTGTTCATAAGCCAAGTAGATTTTGGATTCCATGTCTTCTGATTGAGTGTCCTTGTATAAGAAGATGAATCTGTTCCCACATTGCTTTGCGATCTTTTGAGCATCAACACTTAGAAGGATTGGATTGGGTAATCCTAAAAGGATATATTGCATTGCAAGTTCATCGGCTTCAAAGTGTAGAAGTTCACCCGTCTGCATTCACAGTTAGCAATGTTTGGTTCATCTCTTGGTGGATTAGCATTAGGATCTCCGGGTACGATACAATAGGCATCTGAAATGGACCTTCCATAATGACCTTCTTTAAAACTTTCCATGTGGCTTCTTTAGATCACAAAACCTAAAGAACCGAATCACCCATTGATCGTAGTTTCCGGGAGTGAGCATTGGAGGTCTATCAAGTGATCCAGACTCATGAATGGATTGTTGGCTACTCAAGGCTTCACACATCTTGCCAAACCATGCCGGTTCCTTCATAGTATTCCTGGATGGATGTTGATTGTAGAAGTTTTTGTAAGGTTGTACTTGAAGACTAGGTGGTGGTTGAATCATTTGAGGTTGTGGAATTGCTGCAAGTAGTGGAGTATGTTGTTGATTAAATTGTTGTTGATAAATTGCTTGTTGTTGATTCCATTGTTGATGTTGTGGACTTAGTTGTTGTTGTTGTTGAGAATAAGTGTAAGGGAAATAGTTAGAGTATGGTGGTTGTGACATGTTGAAAACTTGTGTTGGTAAAATGGATCTTTGTAGTCGAATGAACCGTTGTTGATGAAGTATCCTTAGGTGTAGAAATCACAATAAACCAAGTAGGACTTATGCGTAAAAACCAAAGTTACGCGTAACAGATAGAGTTACGCGTAGTTTAAGCTTACGCGTAAGTAGGAAAAAATACTAAAGTTATGCGTTAAACAAGAAGTTAGGCGTAGAAAACTTAGGCGTAGGATTACCTTATGCGTAAGACTAAGCTTAGGTAAGATGAAATCTTATGCGTAGGATTTTCTCTGCGTAAGCTTATGCTTATGCGTAATTTTAGGGTTTTATCCCAAATGATCTTTTACACTATCACAGTGCAAAAGATATCCAAAGTCGACGTGTTTTCAGGCTTATCCAAGCAAGAAACCACGGAGTAAACCTGGCGAAGATCAAACCAAGGATAAAGTTACGCGTAAGATTAGGGTTTTGTTACGCGTAGCTTTACTCGTAAAAAATGATTTTGCCCAAAGATGTTTCTAAACCAGATTTTTGTGATGAGATAGCTTCAATATCACCAAAATAACACAAAAGTGTGAAACTTGATGAGCCAAAACTCCTAAAACGGTTACGCGTAGGATGAAACCCTCGAACAAAAACAAGCTTAAAAACGTAGATCCACGCATAAAGTTTGAAACTTTTTGCCAAAAACAGTTATTTTAACACCTTAAAACATTGAAAGTACAAGAATCTTGGATTAAAAGTGTAAAAACCGTGTTTTTAAGCGAACCAAAGTATCTCGTTAGCTTTACGCGTAGGACCAAAACCTACTTCAAAAGCAATACGATTCACCCAACTAGTAGGCGATTGATACCACTGTTAGGTTCCCAAATATACAACACAAGTAACAATAGAAGAGATAAGATGAAGAAGAAGATCGGTTGAACAATAAACAAACCCACACACACGATATACTAAGGACGGTTATGCGTAGAGTGTGAGAGTGAATAAAAATTTGAACAACCAACCCTCAAGTGAGGGTTTACATGAGGTATTTATAGGAGGGAAGCTAGGGCAACACTCCTAGTTCCCATCCTTTTCCTTATTGGACTAGGCCTAGGCTTATGGGCCTTCTACATAAGCCTAAGGCTAATTACTAACATAAAGGTCATATTAAGCTAACTATTACATATTAATTACTAACACTTGAATTAAGGTTTAGGAGTGATTCCAACACCAAATATGCACAAAATTGAGTCTAGAAATTACGAGATCATCAATATAGGTTGGTTTATGTTTTCCTAAACATTATTCCAAACCTAAGTCGCAACATTCCATTTTAGGTTGCACGTAGAGATTTCCCGGCTTATCCATCACATCCGTTTAAGCACTTACCATCATCAACTCTCGGTGAGTTCATAGCCCACTTTCTATTACTTAATTGTTTTACAAACCCTTGGGGGAAATACATGCTATATTTTAAACCAAACACATTGATTTGAAACTGTATGCTTATCTGATTGCTTTATTAGCACTAAGTTACCGCATTTGCCAAACATAAGTCCCTAAATCATGAACCATTAATCACTAGAGAGAGTGAGCACGAATATTGTGAATAGATCTATTGGGATTAACGAATCCCGTTTGTGTTGGCCTTGTTAAAGGCAAACAAACGCACTATATTTGAGTAACATTAGGTAAAAACGGCAATTTTACCTATTAGGGCTGGTACCAACAATTTCACCAATTAATATTGGAACACGTTAACGCCTTGGTTGCATGAGCTTAGTGAAATACTAAAGCGGGCTCAAGTATCACATACTTGAGGCAGCCGTATCAAACAAAATCGGGCTCAAGTATCACATACTTGAGGCAGCCGTATCAAACAAAAGCGGGCTCAAGTATCATATACTTGAGGCAGCCGTACCAAGCATCAAAGCGGACCAAGCAATAATAACTGTTTTGTTTTCAAACCATTGGTGTGAGTCTAATTAACTCACACTACCAACATAATGTGTTTAACCATCAAACAAACTCTATGAATTTCACTCAACCTTTGTGTTGACAGTTTTAAGCATGTATTTCATGTCCATAATGTCGGAAGCTGGCACGGAAGAGCAAGGACTAGATCAAGAAGGCTATAATTATTTTTATCATTCAGTAAAGACATCAAAAGACTTTATATTGATGCATTTTGTAAACAATGGAACCAACTGGGACATATTTTGTAAACTCTGATATATTTCAATAATTTGAATGATAAATCCTTTTTAAACGACTCCTTTAGAGATCGTTTTCTATTATTATGACTGTTGTGCCATCGAGTAACACCCAGTTTGAATTCCGCTGCATATCATGAAATTGGGGGTGTTACACGTGGGGTCCAAGATTATTTTATTTTGGAATATTCGTACACCGCCATATGATACGGCGGATCAGCACTTATGATATGGCGCATGTGTCTTCTAATCTTGGTATTTCTTGGTGAAGTCTTCTGGGTGATACGGTGCATGTAGAAGTAGTTATGCGACATATCTTGAGCAGATAAGTCAGATCTCTGGTTGACCATGTTTCATATGTACGACGCATGGAAGAATTCCATGCGGCGTATTCTTCAAAGTCATGCAATGGTCTTCACATACGTCTAAGTGTGATGTACGACGTATCTATCTAGAATGATACAACATATCTTCCTTCAGTTTAGCAGACTTTATCAATATGATCCGTTTTGCTACATTTTACGTCTAAAATAGCTAACTTTTACCAAATGCTTGTTTTCAACTGAGATTTACAAAAGTAAGCGATTAAGTATCAATTCTCATATAAAATAATACAAAACAAGCAATATATATAGGATAAATGATGTCAATAAACTGTTGTTATTTGATATCATCACACCCACATACTTATAACTACATGCTATTCAAAACCAAAACCCCTAGTATGAAAGTTGTTAGTTTATGAAATAATGAAAATATAAAGTGATAAAACTGAATGTATCTACAATAAGTCATATGTTATTCAGAATCATGGCTTAACAAAAAAAAAAGTCACAAGAGTGTTGCGTTATTATTAAGTCATAAGGATCTACATAATAATTGTGATTCAGATACTTATTAATAGTAGAATGTATTCTTTCAATTGGATTGTTAGTAAAGGTAGAAAACTTTCTTTAGATTGGATAAAGTGGTTTGATTACCATTGTAACGCTTTATCCCCCTTTTGTACCGTTATCTAGCTCCTTGCTAGTTTTTAATTCAATTGCCATTAAAAAAAAAGTCCCCGTACTCTCATGTAAAGGTCTACATCCTATACCCGCTCATGTTGGATTGAATATTCTTGTTGTTATGTATTTAGTGGGCTACTCGAATAGTTCGTGTACTCGTATCAAAATCGCATGTTTAGTCTATGAGTCACAAAAATTGCTTCTTGACCTCTTCATCGCATAACGTAACACTGTTAAATTTTGCGTAAACATGTTAATGAGTCATTTTACCTTTAGAACGGTACACAAGTAGTCCCTAAAGATATTTTACGGGCCATCTTCTTTTTCCTTTTTTTACTCGTAAGATAATTTCGTAACTATTTGCAAATATATCATTCTACAATTGACAATTTGACATACACCGCTAATTATGCTATATAATCTCTTCGTTCTTACGTGCTAAACATATGATAAAATCTTAGTGATTGGGTACAACGTGCGTGAAGGGGTGGCTATAGGGTGATAGGCTCCCCAACCTCTCTTCCTTCGTTGAAAGCCCGAGACAATGCCTCTTTGTGAGTTGTTACATCAAACATGGTAGAAAAGTTCATTGTGGTGAGCATAGAAGACGCGATTCACTGAGATGGAGAGACTCAATTGTGATTTCAAGATACTCCACGCAAGACATCTTCAATGGGGAAATGTTAAAAAAGTATTTAAGATGGGTTGAAAATAGCTTCATGCATTGGAGTTAAAGGTTAAAGATGATTTGGTGGAGCTATAGTTTGATATTCCTCAATCTATTACTTAAGCTATATTGATAATTAGTATGTGTGAGGTGATACCAGGTTGAGATTTAATTGAAGTTATTTTATCCTTGAAGTAATGAGATGGCTCTTAAAATAAACCAACATCTATTTTATTATCATTCAAACTCTTTAGTTGAGATCTTTTAAACAACAACACACCCCTAATTCTGTGAACCCTAAACATACACTTAGGGCCGTTTGGTTCGTAATGTTTTTTAAATTGGAACTGCTAAGGAATTGGAATGTAAATGAATGGAATGTTAAATTGAAATCCTAGAATTTAAAATCTGACGGAATTAAAATCTACAAATACTAACGATGTTTGGTTGGAAGATTGAAATGAGAAAAAACAATTATATTAAAATATTTAAAATTTAATTTTAGTTTAAGATTAATAAACTAAATATTATTTAATAAATAAATTACTTATCAAATTATAATAATAATTTTTAAATAATATTATATAAACTAATATATTAAATAAATAATTTTTTATATAAAATACAATTGAATTTTTTAAAGTATAAATTAAAAAAGTAAGCTATAAATAAATTATATTTAATTTAAAAAAATTAATATAATAATAATAATTTTTTTAAATAAATAATAATTTATATTCAATTTTAAATAAATAATAATTTAAATCTTAATAACATGGTTGTTTATAAAAAAAATAATAACAATAATAATTAAATGATCGTTTATAATAATAATAATAATAATAATAATAATAAAATAAATAAATAAAATAAATAAAAATAAAATAATAATAATAATTAAAATAAAAAATAAAAATAAAATAAATAAATAAAAATAATAATAATAATATTAATAATAATAATAATAATAACAATTATAAAGATAATATGAATTCCATGGAATTGTAAACAATCCTTCTCATATTGCCATGGAATGTTGAATTCCATGTATATGGGATTTTGAAGGAATTTCATTCCTTCCGCTTCACAACAAAACATGCGTAGGAATGTAATTCAGATTCCAAATTCTTTAAATTTTTCAACCAAACACGTAATGAAATGGAATTGAATTCCAATTCCACCAGAATCCTTAGGATTCCGTCGAACCAAACGGGCCCTTAGAGTTATGACCATGGTTTTTGAAAAACTCAATGATGACCATATATATCCAACATTTATAAACTTCATTACATCATATATGTGTATCCACGTTGTATTGAATCCTAATACACAATCCAAAGAAGTTCATAACCTTTACAATACAGAATAAGCAACCCCATGATTTCAAAATGAACATTAATGAGTTATCATTGTCCTAGGCTTCATTGTGACCAATAGCCCATTCATCATGTAAAGTGTAGTGTGTATTCTTGGAACTACTTTATGACCAACTAGTTTGAGTTTATACCTTAATAAAACTGAAGCAACCACCATTTTCATTTGTGTGTATGCAAACTTTTTACCCACGCACAAACGTGGACCTGCGTTGAAAACTGTGTATTTGAACTGGCTTTCGCTCACAAACTCTCCATTTTTTATCCATCTTTCGGGCCTGAACTCGCGACAGTCTTTACCCCAAATGGTCTCCATCCTAGCCATGACGTACATGCAGTAGATCACTCGTGAACCCTTTTTGACAGGGGTCCCGTCAGGGAAAACGTCATCTTCTTGTGGCTCTTTGAAGTCGAATGAGACAGGAGGGTAGAGACGCAAGGATTCGGATATTGCTGCTTGTAGATAAACCATTTTCTTGAGTTCTTCTTCTGTAAATGTTATGTTTTCTTTATTTTCTTTGTTGGGATTTTCTCGTTTTCGTAAGATGTCATGGATTTCATCAAGGATCCGGGTTTCTTCTGAGGGGTGCTTGGCAATTAACCAGAAGAACCATGATAATCCCACTGAGCTTGTGTCTCTACCAGCTATCATAAAACTTATGCAGAAATCTTGAATCAATTTATCAGTAAAAAACACATCTTTTTTACCTTGTTCCATTAAGATAAGCCTTGATAAAAGATCACACCTTGAAATACCATTTCCTGCTTTGTTAGATAATAATTCCATCTTTCTTTCTCTTACTATTTTCTCAGAAAAATCATGTACAATTTTAGAAGATTTGTGCAACGTTTTCTCGTAGCCTATTTTGAAATACCTCATTGGCTTCCAGAGATAAAGGGGCACTACGAACCTTAACATACTGGCAAGGGATACTTTCTAATGCTCAGCAAAGGGTGTTTCTGGTAGATTTACTTCCAGACACCCCGAATCGACCCCAAATGCAACTGCACAAGTATTATCAAAAGTGAAACGAAGAAGGACATCTTGCAAGTCAATCACACGCCCCTTTTTAGCCTCTAGAACCTTCAACAACTTTTCATGCACCAGTGTTTTGATCGAGTCCATGGAGAATTGTGCAAAGCGAGCTGAGTGCATTTCAGAGATTGCCACACGACGCTGCGTCCTCCACAACTCATCATCGGCATTAAAGATTCCATCTCCCAGAAAATCATTAAATCTTTCTTTATAAGCTTTCCCTTTTGGGAAGTTCTTGAAGTTTGTCTTGAGCATGTACTCGATATTAACAGGATCACTTGTGATAATCCCAAAACTACCACTGAACCACATACCTCTATAGTTAACGGTTCCACCATATTTGATCAAAGTATCGGTACCCCATTCATAAAAATCAAAAACATGCCAGCCTACTGTTGGAAATATTCCAAAAACAGGCCATATCAAAGGACCCTTTGTGGTGAGTCTTTTAAGTATGACGTTGAAGATGAAAATGAAGAAGAGTGCGAAGGCTATGTCTGAGAAGCATAAATGCGAATACAACCATCTTGCTAAATAAAGTATGTGGCTAATGATCATGTTGTTGTGTTGTACTAAATCTTTTGTTTTTGTGATGGGAATAATTGGTTACACGTAAATAATAATATTGAAAATGATGCAAGAATTTTGAGTTTAAAGAAACTGATTTACGCTATGCTGAGTTTGAGACCATGCTTTTTCAACAAAATTTATTGGCGTTTTAAGAATTTTGCTTAAGTATTGTTATATTTAACAACCACCTTAGCACACGAAAAGCATGTTCCACGCTGGTTTTTTCGTACAAAACTCGTGTTGTCTACGTATGAGGCAAAATGCATGTTTTTGTCCAAATTAAAATCACTTGTAAAGAATTAAAACATCACTGTGAGGTGGTTGTAGGGTTTGAAAACGCCACATATTCGACAACCTACATATATAAAAATGTTCGTTCTGTTTTTAGTTTAAATATCATACATTGTTGGTAAAAGACATAAGTATTGCTATACACATAAGAGTTGCAACTCCTTGCTAGTAAAAACTGTTGCCTGATGTTAGGCCTTTGTAACGGATAAAACTATTGCAACTTAAACTATATATACAAACCAAATTTTAATGAGAGCGAGACACTCAAAACACGAACCCCAAATTATCAGAAAAAAAGTTACTCCGTCCGTACCAAAATAAGTGTCCACATTGCTATCGTGGGTTGTCTCAAAATAAGTGTTCACTTTGTATTTCAACCAGGAGAGGCTTTAGTGGATAGAAATTATATTTGATTATCGGTGGAGAGTGTAGGTATTGAAAATTCCTAAAATTGCGTTCATTTTCAAACTGGACACTTATTTGGGACGAGGGAGTATGATAAAAAATGTATCATATTGAAACCCTACTTATCAAAAAAAAAATTCGACCCACCACATGACCAGATGTTCGATGAAATTCCTAACCAACTTTTTTAACAGCTTCCAGTTCTCAACATCACGATCAGGGACGGACCCTGAATTTTTATAGTGTTGCACAATTGCCATTTGGTTTAACTAAAGTTACACCATAGAAAACGAAAGTAGCAAAAGAAAATTATCCGGGGGTTGCCCATACCAAAATCTTCAGTTCTTAAATTTTTTTGGCACTTTGTGACCTAAAATCGGGTGTAGCCCGTGCAACACCTGGCACCAATGTAGGTCCGTCGCTGATGATGATAGCTTTCCACGTTGAGACGCCCTAACATCATGATATTCGGCCTGGGTGGATATGGAGGCGACACAAAATTTAAAAACATGTAAAATCATTTTTAAATTCAAACCTGGTTGCATAAACATCTAGGGATGGCTAGCGAAAAATTCAGAACCGGCCACATGAATAGCAGCTAGGCCGCGTGCATCAGAGCCAAAAAGGCTCGACTTCCCCGGGCTCTTCTTTATATATGTATGCTTCTCCATTTAAGTATAGCAAAAACGTCTTGTTTGTTAAGGTTAGTTATCTCTTTATATATGTATGCTTGTTCATGTATGTTTGAATATTATATCTCTACTGATATAACCTAATATGAAATGGCCACGCCAACCTCCTGAAAAGGGAGGGCTTTACCCGGTTCGCGTCTGTATGGCAGTGGGTTCAAATCATGTGGATTAGTCGGCCAAAAGGTCAGAAACCATGGTTACCCAAAAAAAAAATACATGAACACCTTTTTTTTTTAACTAAGTATACCTTAACCAATCAATCCAAGCAGTAATGATCTCCCTAAATGAATTGTTCCATTGCAATGCATATTGAAGAGATCGATGGGATCATTTTTATAAATATGTTGTATCATTTAAATGGATTGAATAGCTGTATTATAACATGGATTGGACCAAGCATATCTGGATCAAGATCTGACATATGTACAAGCAGTCAAGCATACTAGCATTTCATATTATGCAGTAAGTTACAGAGAGTAGTTGTTCGTGTGATAGCCGTTGTAACATATCAGCTGGTTTACTAGATCTTAAAAACACTAAAACAAGAAGAAATTTATGAGCCTTTTGTGTAGGCTTAGAGTTATTACCACCAAGTCAAAATTCGAATAACAGCGTCATACAAACAAAACATGGATGATATATGACTAGAATACAACATAAATTTGCGTTTTATCTTACATATATGTATAACATTGAAGCCTAATTAACAATTGAAATAAGTTCATAGCCATTACATAAAAGAGAAGCAAACATCAAATAATAAACTTTGGTGGCCTAGGTTCCATTGTAACCAATAGCCCATGCTTCATGTATAGTGTAGTATTTAATTTTGGACATACTTTATGACCCTCAACCACCTTCAGTCTATACCTTAGTAAAATCGAAGCAACGACCAATTTCATTTGTGTATATGCAAACTTTTTTCCGACGCACAGCCGAGGACCTGCGTTGAACACTGTGTATTTGAACTGGCTTTCGCTCACAAATTCACCATCTTTGATCCACCTTTCTGGCTTAAACTCACAACAATCTTTACCCCAAATGGTCTCCATCCTAGCCATGCCATACATGCAGTAGACAACTCGTGCACCCTTTTCTATTGGGTATCCATCAGGGAAAACGTCATCTTCTCTTGGCTCTTTGTGATCAAATGAGACAGGCGGGTAGAGGCGTAAAGATTCAGATATTGCTGCTTGCAGATACACCATCTTCTTGAGCTCTTCTTCTGTAAATGTTAGGTTTTCTAGATTTTCCTTCTTGAGGTTTTCTCGTTGTCGTAAGATGTCATAGATTTCATCAAGGATCCGGGTTTCTACTGACGGGTGCTTGGTAATTAACCAGAAAAACCATGATAATCCCACTGAGCTTGTGTCTCTACCTGCTAATATGAAACTTATGCAAAAATCTTGCAGCAATTTATCAGTAAAAAACTTTTCTTTTTTATCTTGTTCCATTAAGATAAGCCTTGACAAAAGATCACATCTTGAAGTACCATCAATACCGTCTTTGTTGGATAATAACTCCATCTTTCTTTCTCTGACTGTTTTTTCAGAAAAATCATGCACAATTTTGACAGCGTCATGCAGTGTTTTCTCAAATCCTAATTTGAAAAACTTCATTGGCTTCCAAACATAACGAGGGATCAAAAACCGCATCAAACTCGCAAAGGTCACTTTTTCAAATGCCTTTGCAAAGGCAGTTTCTGGTAAATTAACATCTAAACACCCTGAATCAACACCAAATGCCACTGCACAAGTATTGTCAAAAGTAAACCGAAGAAGCACATCTTGCAAATCAATAACACACCCCTTTTTAGCCTCTAAAAGCTTTAACAACTTGCCGTGCACCAGTGTTTTGATCGAGTCCAGGGAGAATTGTATGAAGCGAGTTGAATGCATCTCAGAGTTAGCCACACGACGCTGCGTCCTCCACAACTCATCATCGGCATTAAAGATGCCGTCTCCAAGAAAATCATCAAACCTTTCTTTGTAGGCGATCCCTTTTGGGAAGTTCTTGAAATTTGTCTTAAGCATGTATTCGATTTTAACAGGATCACTTGTGACAATCCCAAAAGTACCACCCATCCACATACCTTTATAGTAAAAGCTACCACCAGATTTTATCAAAGCTTCGCCACCCCATTCATAAAGATGGGTGACATGTAAGGCTACGGTTGGAAGTATTCCAAAAACCGGCCATATCATTGGACCCTTTGTTGTGACTCTTTGAAGTATGGAATTGAAGACGAACAAGATGAAGAGCGCGATGGGTATATCTGAGAACCATAAGTGGGAGTACAGCCATGTTGGTGAAGAAAATAAGAGGTTGATAATCATCTTGTACTCTATCTTTTGTTTTTGTGATGTGAATTGTGTGGTTTCATGAAATATTAGATGAAGGATTATATAAGAGAAAATATCGAGAATGATACAACAATCTAATCAAGTTTATCAAAACAGACCTATATAAGCTTAAGACAGAGTTTAAGTTTGATTGGTGTTTTACTTATTGGAGTTAATATTATTATATACATGAATTATACTGAGTTCAAGACGGCTCTTTTGGTAAGTTATGAATCATTTTGTAACAACCACCTTACCACGCAGAATGTGTGATTTTCTATGTTGGTTTTTAGTAGAAAACGTGTGCCATTTACGTGTAGATATGTGTTTTGGTCCCGGATCACTTGAAAACAAATGACCAAAAAGATTACATATGTCACATAAACCATATGAAAACAGGGGATTGAGTTAGATCTTTCCTGAAATTCAAGATTTTACATGAAGGGCGTGCATTGGAGTCACGAGTTCCTTACAAGTTCTTAGTAATGAGCTACCAGTAGCTTTACTATAATGGTTTTAAGCTGGTTTCGCAAGTTATTGCAGGATAATCTGTTTAGGATTTGATACGCATAACTTATTTGAACATCAAGTTGAAAAGTAGAAGAAAAGATAATTCCTTTCATATTGTTGTTAAAGAACTTACAAATATACCACACAAAAATGTATGCGGATAACGTTTCGATCTTTATACCCAAGGTGTTTGGTCTAGTGGTATGTGAGTTGCCCACCGCCCTAAAGATTGTGGGTTAAGCCTCGCTGGAGGCATTTGTGAGATAATTGTGAGATAGGTGACATAAAGTGTGAAAAAAAAATGCCGCTCAAAAAAAAAATAATAATAAAAAAAAAACCGTTTTGATCTTTCTCAGATTTCCTAAAAGTGGCGTTTTTAAGATAAGACTAAATGATCTAGTTATCTTAGAGGGATATTGGACGATGACCGCAGGTCCTGACATGCATGTCTTATTTGTAAATGCACATAAGTTTTATCATCTTGTTTCATGTCACATGACTCTGCAAAGCTATACATGAAAAAGTCTGAATCTGTTTAGTATCTAAGAGTTACTTCAAGTCTTATTCAATGAAGATCGATCAGTGACGTGCATAAGTACTTGCTTGCACATCCTCATAGATTCTATCAGATTTATGTGGTTGCAAGGACCATCACTTTACCTTTTCATTTTCATGGGTTGATTTGCTTTAAAAATATCTTCCTACAGATTACATGCTTACAAGAAGGTTTAAGAACCTCTACCCTTTTTTTTTTCTTTTTCTTTATGGATACTTACATAGTAAGTACTCTACTTTTTGCTTTTTGAATTGTCTCCCAATGTATACAAACATAGCCAACCAAGTGCACATGTTAATGTTGTACTCATGCAATAAATAAGTGTACCACAACACCCAACTAAAGCTTTAGCCTCAATAAAGATTTTAGCTTATTCACTTTTTCTAGTAGTTAGTATAGAACACTAAATTTTATAGGCAAAGAGATGCAGGAGTTGAGTTCATTCAACCATGGACTTTAACCGAAAAGACAGTTTCACCCCTCAATCTTCTACAAAATTATCCATAGAAGAAGAATTCATCATAAACAAGACTCTACTCACTCATGAATCCGATGGGTGTCGTGTGGATTGCAAGATTTTGTTTCACGCCATGGAAAATGTCATGTTCTACGCGTCTAATCCAAACAAGGTATCACCTCTTGATTTGTTTAATCAACTTGAATAATATGGGCTTTTTTGTTATTATTATTATAACAACATTTTCATTACTATTTGTATCAGGCTGTTGATGTGTGTACTCTTGATAGCACCGAAATTATTGCTTTAAAAGAAACTTTGGAGCACGCCATTTATACGATTTCACGCGCGGTACTCTTTTGTCAAACTTAACAAACACGAATGTTTGACTCAGTCTGTCGTTTCTTCTAATACATAACTAGTGTTGCAGATACTATGGGAGTGTCGTAACACCGGGGATGTACACATGAGGACTATAGATTTACTCGAGATGTTAGGGAAGTACAGATGGGATGCAAAAGTGGTTTTACTACTCACAGCATTTGCAATAAGTTATGGCGAATTCAGGCTCATTCTTGAGGTCTGTGCACACAATTCATTGGCAGCATCACTTGCAGTACTAAAGAACTTAAGTTGGAGAAACCTTGAAGCTTTAAGACCACAATTTATAGCTATGGAATTGCTAATAAAAGAAATGATGGAACTTGCTAAGTGTGTAGTGAGATTTGAAAGCTTGCCTCAACAACCGGTGCTTTATGATGATCAGGATGATTATATCTTTATCGCTTCTATAAAGTCTAAAATTTACTTGGCTACTTATTGGATATTCAGAAGTTCAGTGACAGCTGCTTCTCAGATCACAGATTTGATTGCCATGAAGCAGGAGCAAGTGCATGTTCTTTTTTTCACTTGTTCTTGTTCTTTTAGTTAATCAATAAGATTAGCTATTCGAGTTTTTATTTGTTAATTTTATACTAAAGCTTAAAGCTTTTTTCCAGGAATTCGAATATAACGGCAAATGCAGCATGGGGTTTGTCTAGTTTGGCTCTTAAATTGAGTAGATTATGCAGTTCCCTCAGAGTGCAGGTTGATGCATCTCAAGAAAAAATAGGTGATACATTTACACCGTAATTGCAAGCAGAAAGAGTTTCTATTGAAATCTATATATTTATTAAATTTCTCTTGTTTGTTTATGCAGAGCAGATGTTATATAGAAAGCTTATGGAACTTCTCAAGGTTCATACAAAAATTGACAATCAAGAATTACTTCACTTATTCTTCTCTTTGAATGATGATTTTCCTCTCAAAGATTCTTCTTCTTCTGAATCAAAGGTAAGTCATTTTTTTCTTTTAGAACCCATATATGCCAAGTAGAAGTATAATTTATCAAAGCATAGGTGTAGGGGACAATTGGACCCACAAAGAGATCTCGTATCCATGACGAACCCAATTGCATATTTTTTCGAGGAATGTCCTAAGATAACGAGTTTCGAGCTTTTGTAATCTTTACACTAGATATACTAATTGACCATTCACTTATGGCTTATTTTTTATCTTGTAAAGAAAGAAAATAAAAATATGTTATTGTAGTGCATTCCTTGAAAGTATAGTATTAGTGTAGTGAATACCTTGATTGCAAATTTTGGATCTGCCGTGACCATTGCATTGCTTTTACGATTCTACAACTAACTACGAAGTGCTTTTTAAAACAGGTTGGCATATCTAGACTGAAAGACAAGGTAGTTATGCTTTTGATTTCAAAGCCAGATCTTTGCCCAATAGATCAAACTTTATTGCTACTACAACAAACTCATGAGCATCCACACCACAAGAACATAGAGCAAGACTACGAAACCGTGTGGATCCCCTTTTCTTCTTCAGAAACCTGGACTATTGACGAGCACATACAGTTTGATTACTTAGCAAACACGTTACCGTGGTTGTCAATCAGGCAGCCATGGTTGCTTAACTCAGTAGTAGTGAGAGTGATTAAAGATGAATGGAAATTCAAAGAAGATCCCTTGCTTGTAGTATTAGATTCAAAAGGATCGGTTTCAAATTATAATGCAATTGATATGGTGCTGATTTGGGGAGCATTAGCTTTTCCTTTTACGGATTCAAGAGAGAAAGAGCTTTGGGAGGAAGAACATTGGAATGTGAAGCTTATGTTAGATGGAATAGATCACTTCCTAATGAAGACGGTAAGATCATTGAATAAAAAGTAGACTACAGTCCCACGCAGATCCTAAAAGAGTAATGTTTTTTCGGGTTTTGACATACTAAATACTCTGTTTTCAGGTGGAAAGAGACCAAAATATTTGCATATGTGGAAGCAGTAACCTTGAATGGACCAAGGAATTCAAATCAGAAATCAAGAAACTAAAAAATGCAGGCTTGCAGCTTCAAGTGATCTACGTCGGAAGCAGAAACACAAGTGAAAACATGCAAACAGCATTATCTGTCCTCAACAAAGAAAATTCATTTACTCCCTTAAGGATTCGCTTTTTCTGGCTAAGGTTGGAGAAGATCAAAGAATCAATTGTCCGGGTAGGCCAAATTCAAGCATTCGCCAACTACGAAAACCTCTTAAAACAAGTTACAGAATTGCTGGCCACAGATGATCAGAACATCATTTGGGCAGTTTTTGGATGTGGGAGTTCTAAGGATTTTGTGAAGTTACAAGGAAACAAGATCATTGAATTATTTGATTCGTATACTGTTTGGGCTGAAAAAGTTGCACCATTAGGGCTTGTGAATGCGATTAAAAACGCTTGTAAAGAAGATATGAGCTGTGTGTGATCACCCAACCATGGTTCCATATGATGAAGGAAAGGATCTAGGACCTGTGGTTTGTGACAAATGTAAGAATCTGATAATTCCGAGTAACATGTATCAGTGTGATGTATCTCAGTAGAATGTCACAACTCACAAATAAGTGTAGTTCTTGAATAACCATGTCAAGAATGTTGGTCTTTTCTTTATGGTTAATGTTTGTATCGAACACAAAGACCTGTCATGACGCTTGTGCCATGAGCCTTGTGGTTCACCTTTTATGCAGTCTTGATCCATTGGCTCTAAATGTAACACATAACCATCCTTGGTAAACATTTTCAGAATCAAGTATTATATATCCTCTATTCAGTTATTTAAATGGTTTTTCTTTTGTGCACTATAAAACACTAAAACTAGTGAAATGTAGCTTTTTATCGCTTGCAATCTCAAATAAATTTTGTAAAATGTACATACAAATAAGAACATCCCGAAAACTATTTAACACTTTTTTTTCCGAGTTATCAAAAAAATGAAATGTTTCATTTTTGTTGCAAGACTTGAATTCCATATTTGTATATTAGCAGCAAAGAGCCAAAGACATTACAAAGGTTCCAATCTGTATGATTAAAATGGATATTACATCCTTTTTTACAGCAAGATACAAATTAAAAAGTTATCGCCTAACAAACAAGCTGCCCTCGTAGCTCAGTGGTAGAGCGCCAGTCTTGTAAACTGGAGGTCTGTAGTTCGATCCTGCACGGGGGCAACACTTTTTAATAATTTATTTTTATTTTTATAATTTTTATTTTTATAATTTTTATTTTTATAATTTTTATTTATTTTTTTAAACATAACTTCATTAGAAAACCAAATGGATTTATTTATTTATTTATTTTTTATTGTTTGCACTTATTTTCAATTTTGCATTTATCACCATATGTCATCTTTCTTTTCTGACTTGAAGCCCAAATTCTTCATAAAATTTTACACTCGTGGTCTTATGTTGTATATAAGTCCTTGAATCATAATATTATCTAATGCTATAAGAGTTGTATAATATTATCACTTGCACATTTTATTTTTTTGTGAAAGTATAGTTCGAGCTAAGTTGAAACATACTCACTCTTACGTGTATCAACTTAACTTATGGTTAAAACAATACCAAGTTGCATTAAAAATCACAAAAAATAAATTTAGATCTAGAGCTATGTTGTTTTTGTACTTATATACTCCGTAGCTAGTAAAAAAAGTGTATTTATAGACTCTTAGATTAGATAATTCTACAATCATATATACAAACACGTTGCTAAGCTCCTCTGTATCTTGGATTTATGTTATCACACTATTTAAGTTAACAAATTAATAAGAGTTATAAGATAATTGAGCTATGATGTATACGTAAGAATGGAGAAAGAATCTACAGCGCAATTATAGGACTGGTTTTATTAACATTCATTTAAGGGATAATTTCATCTATATCCTTGCAAAACATCATTATTACATCAATATCCTTTCAAATTTCATAATTATATCAATATCCTTTTAAAGCTTACATATACACATTTATATCCAAATAAATAATTATGGCTTAATTAAATGATTTTAATATTAAAACTATTATCTCTATATTAATTAAAAGAGTCTTTTACCTATTTACCATCTTATGCTAATCAAACCAAAAAAATAAAACATCACATACTCCCTATGGGTACTGTCTGCTCGTCTTTTTCATCTATTTTCTTTTTTCTTCCATGAATTGAACTGCTCTTTCAAATTATTTTTAATCCCAAACAATTCTATCAATATTAATGCAAAATAGTAATAGTGTTGGTTTACAACTTTACATAATAAATAAGATCTCTTTAAACAAGAGCCCTACAATATTCGTAGATACATTAGCAATCTGTAAATGTCTAATTTGCTTGAGCTACTTAATTTAATTTGCAATATTAGTGCTCTCATGTTCAACAAAAATATGAATGAGTAATTTACTCATGTAGAGGGTAAAACTTTAATAATAAATAAGTGGCCTTATATTACTAGCTAAGCACAAATCAAGATAACTCAACTACGTAACTGATGATTCATATTTCGATCTTAATATGCGAAAGGAAGCAGGCTTAAATGAAGAAAAAGGAAAGATCTAAAGGAAGACGAAGAATATATAAACCAAATTAAATTAAACATAAGGGTGAAAAGGTAATACTTCCTTTTATGAATAGCTTATTAATTTGTAAAAAATAAAATAAAAATTAAATTTTATATTTGGATATATTTGAGTATTTTATAAGTTTTAGAAGGATATTGAGGTAATTATGAAATTTCGAAGGATATTGATGTAATATTGAAGATTTATAAGGATATAGATAAAATTAACCCCATTTCTTCATTTAAAGACTTGTCCAAAACAAGCGGCCCAACACATCATAAACCATGTACTCAGAAATGGTTTAAGAAAGACAAACGTCACTACGTCAGTACCTCACCTTATTTTTTTAAAGGTTTTTCTAACTTGAGCCCTGGAGACACAAGTTAAGCACACCATAAGTATATCAAAAATACATACGGACCCACATAAAAGTACAATACATAATACTAGTACATCAAAGTGTATTTTTATGTGGATCCCTGTGTACTTTTTCGTGAGCCTTTTTATACTTATGGTGTGTTTAACTTGTGCCTCTAGAGCACAAGTTAGAAAAACCTTTTTTTTTAAATACAATACATAATACTAGTATTAAGTATTAACCAATCTTTGCATGTTTGTTTCAACATCTCCATCTATACAACATATAAAATGTGAATAATTATATTAAAATTTTCAAAAAAAATGAAAAGAAGGTATAATTACTAATTTGAGTCACAATTATTCTTATGTTTTGTACAATCTCATTTATTTCAATTAATGGTGTTCTATTCGGCTATATTGATTGACTAGACGAGTACCCGCGCCTAGCGGCAGCGGTTTCTAGCGTCAGATAATTAATGATTTGTGACACTGTGATGAGTGTTTTGTGTAGCGTTTAAAATAGAACGTGAACCGATGAAATGCAATTGAAAACGGTTGTATTATACGATAACTAAAGTCTAGACAAAATTCTTAACATCTATCGAACAACATATAAAAACATTTAATGAAAATGAAAGTAAACATTACATCAGTTATGAGATAAAACTAACAACACACGTTACTTGTCGCGTAAAACTAACAAGGATGAGATTAATGGTGTCGTTGTTAAGAAGAATGCAAGTACCAAAATTAGCATGAATGTGATTAGCCCAAAATAAAAAATAAAAAAATTGGCTAATTTTGGCTATTTTATAAAAGATTTGGGCACATTTAGCCCCATTTTTCTTTTTGAAATGGGCGTATTTAGCCTATTGAAAAGTTAAATGTGCACTAACGGGCATATATTTTCTCTTAATTGTAAAACATTATAATCGTTTTTGAAAAAAACTTATATATATAATATATTTATATAGCGACAGATCGTTTTGTGTTAAAAACGTTTATGGGTTCTAAACGAAAAATAATAAAAGTTTGAAGATTTGGGGATTAAACACAATGTTTTGAAACCGTGTACGACCGGTGGTTCAACCGGTTGAACCGCTCCCGTCGAAAAACGGTCGATTTAAACCGAGTCAACCCGTCCGGTTTGGTCAAAATGGGTCAAATTAACAGGGTCAACCCACCGGTTTTGAAGCATCCAGGGTCAACCCAGTTTTCAATATGTATTAATAGTTTCAAATTTTCACTTTTTACTTTTGGTTTTCCTTTATATATAGTGTAACAGTATACGCTTGGCTGGCGGGCTACCCTATGACGATTAACCGGAGAAATAGATCTCGATGAGACATGATTCACCTGTTTGTATCGGTTTCAATGGGTCATCTCTAGTTCATTTTCGGATGGCTTGTTATTGGTTAGCCGAACTGGTGGCGACACCGGTTTCCGGTTGAACCCGTTGGTCCGATCCGATTTTCAAAACTATATGTACCATCAACTTGTTAGCTTGCATGAAGCTTTGTGTGTTTTATTAATTTGTATAATGTCTATAACAACATGTACTTTCTATTTTAGGGTGTTTTAAAAATAATATTAATTAGTATGTTTAATTATTTTATATTTAGAATTATGTTGTAGCTTGTTTAAATTGTACATTGTGAAAATTTTATTGTACTTTTCAATAAGATAGTTTTAGTGATAAAAAAAGTTTATGGGTTATAAACGAAAAATAGTAAAAGTTTGAGAAATTGGGGATTAACATAATATTTTGAAACCCGGTTCGACCCGAGAGATTCAACTGGTTGAACCGTTCCGGTTAAAAAACGAATCAATATAAACCGGGTCAACCCGATGGGTTGGGTCGAAAAAACGGGTCAAATTAAACCGGGTCAACCCGCCGGGTTTGAAGCGTCCTAGGTCAACCCGGTTTTCGATGTGTATTAATAGTTTCCCTTTGAAACATATTTAGGTATTAATAGTTGAAATTACTTTCTTTTTAATTATTTCAACATTTCCTTTTTAATTTTTTTCACATTTCACTTTCTTGACTTTTCACTTTTCAATTTGACCATTTTTCTATTATAGATAGTATAGATATGTCATATTTCGCAATCAACACCTTGTGCACAATCTCATTAAAGGCGTTATATTCGAGCAGTCTAGATGTCATAAATTTTAAATTTTTGTGCTTTTAACTATTTAACAACTTTTTGAATTGTAAGGCATGACAACTTTTTATGAATGTTTTTTCTTAAAAAAGAACGTAGACTTTCTTTATATATAATGACGACATAATTTTTCCTAAAAAATCATCCATATATGCCCCATTATTCTTTTAAGGAATCTCGATCCGGAAAATGCATTATGTAATCACACGAGGTTGATATGTAAATGTTTTGATCCTAATGTCATCAATGTTAAGATTGCTTTCGGGCAGAACGCAGAAATTAAAGTGTTTTTGCCGAGAATTCCTCTTGCTCCATCTAAAGAAGACATGTTCCATTTCAAACTAAAGAGAAAACAGTTTCATGTGCGACTTACTTTGCAATGACTACCAACAAAGCTCAGGGCCAAACAATTCTAAATGTGGGTGTTTATTTTTCGGACTCTGTTTTATTGCATGGTCAGATTTATGTTGCGTTGCTTAAAGGGGTATCACGTATAACTAAAAACATATTAGTGAAGCTTTCCCGAGAGTTTAGTTAAGAAGGAGTATACACCTCAAGTATCGTCAACCAAGAATTTTTACGTGACAAATAACATCCATTGTTAGTTATTTCAAATTTTTGTAATGTTACATTTTTCGTTTCACTAAATGTTTTTATACGTTCTTTTATACATTTTAAGAATTGTTCTTTGAGTTGAATTATCGGATGTTATCAATTTTTTAAGTACACTTTAACTATTTTACGTTGTATGCATACACACTACACGGTTTAACAACAACGTCACAACTATAACTGTTTGTGACTATAAAATCTCGATGTTATGCACGGTATTCGCTAATATAAAAGAGAAGCATATATGAATGTTTCTTAATCAAAACTATGTCTCTCATCCATACCAGTCTTCACATGTTTATACATTTGACCAACTTGCATGTCTACTTCATTGACATTCAACACATGTTTTGGTTATTTTTTTCACTTTTACAATTGATTTTGACTCGTCACAATAACCTCTTTTTAAGGCATAAAGTTAGAGACACAACTTAGCTAAATCTGAATTCTTGGTTTTAGGGCGAATGCTATAGTACGTAGCAAGTATGTAGGAACTTGTTGAAAATAAAAAGGGTTATGGTACACGTAAGTTACTAAAATTTTCAAAAAATTTGTCCTAAGTTACTATAGTTTCATTTTGGTCATCCAGGTTACCAATGTTATCGGGTTTGTTAATTAGGTCTCTATACGTTTAAAAGTACTACGCTGATCGCTCCCGAACCGTCAAGTTTTATCACACGAGCTGACCACTTGTGAATGGTCAACCGTAATAAACTTCAAATAGCTCAGAAACAATGCAATGAAGATCAGAGGAGTATAGTGTTTCCCCAGGTCGTTAAGTCCCAACGAGCTGTGCGACTGAATAATCAAACGTATAGTGATCGGGTGATAATGAACGGGAAAAGGTTATGATTTTGAATAATTATACCTAAAGAAAAAGTTTGTAAATTACAGGAGCTTAAATGCAAATTAAAGAGAATTAAAAAGATAAATTATATTAAATAAACGCTATATCTATTTGCAAAATGATGTTTTTGATTTTTTATAAAACAAAATAACTTAAATAAACTATTTTAATTAAAACGTAAACTTAAATTATCTAAAAACGTGACTTAAAATGAAAACGACGTTAAGTATAAAATTACGCTGGCAGTAGTAAAAACGTAAAATTTAGGAAATAAAAGTCCTACGAGTGTAAAAACAATTTTCTTACTTACTATATGACAAAAGAAAATTTTAGGAAAAAGCGGAATATTTTTTTGAGTTTTATTTTATTTTCTAATTAAAACGATTTTATACCAATTAAATCATTAAAAATACTAAAAATTTTAAAAAATCAAACTTTTTACAGAAAATGCTTGAGATACTACTGAGTCTAGGAAAAATCAAAAACTACACTAGTGCTTAATGAAATAAGCTGTTAAAAAGCGAAATAAGCTAACTAGCATAAAACTACAAGGTACCTTAAATATTAAACGTTGCAAACTAAAACCAATAAAGACCCAAGGCAATGGTTACAGTACACCTATATCACTCTCAAAGGTTGGGAGGTCTCGTGTTCGAGCCCTCCCACCCTTTTGCTCTTTATTTTATTTTTTTTTTTTGAAATTTTCTTTTTGGAACTTGTGAAGAACAATGAAATAAGCAATGTTTGTGAAAACTTTAGTTTTGAAAAGCACACAATAAGTTTTCACACTTATTGTCCACTGATTTGACGATCACGAAACAAACACCCTTTTAGCAATTTTTATGCACAAATTGAGCAATGGGAAAGTAGTTTTAAGAAAGAGAAATAAGCTAACATGTGAACCTAAACTGAAATAAGCTATAAACAAAGAAATAAAGCTAAAAATATGGGGATAAGCAGCTATAACGTAACTATCTAGGGGAATCCTTAATCTACTAAAATGGTAAAATAAGCATTAAAAGGGTACAATAAGCACTAAAATGGTATCAACTACACTAAACCTAAACTAACTAAACTAATTAGTACCTAAAAGACCTGAATAAGCACAAGTTAAACCTAGATAAGCATTGAAAAATGGAGTCACTAGGCTGCTGGAGCCGCTGCTGTTGTGCAGTCCCAAAACAGGCCGAGGGGGACTTTTGAAGCTTATTTTGAATAAGCTAGCGTGAGAACCAACCACTGAGCTTCTTGGAACATGAAGTCCACCCACCTAACTGACTTTTGCCCCCCAAATCTGTCCTAAATAAATGTTACACTTATAAATAAGCTGAGAAAAATGGTGCAGGTGAATCATAGCAAAACAAAATTGATAACTCTTACTTGAAACTTGTTTTGCAAAAAGATCAATTAGAAAACTGAAAATAACTTCAACCTTGTCTAGTTCAAGACCCAAAGTGGGTCAAAATGGGTAAATCTGTGACTTTTTTACCAAGAATAAAGCAAATCCAAACACCCCGTCTGGGTCAAAAACTTAATTTATGAAGCTGTAAAGATTTTGAAATCACTATAACTTTTTTTTGTAAACTTAATCAACAACTCAAATGAGCTTACGTCACAACTAGGCAACACTTTCTAATATTCAAACGTACAAGAAAGCAGAACAATGAAACAGAGCAAGAAAAGCTTTAAGATGGGATTAAAAAAAAAACTAAATTTTCATAAACTGAAATTAAAGGTTACATTAAATTGCAAGAAAAGTAAAGTGGGACTAGAACAAAGATTTCTAGACTAAAACTAGAAACTAAACTAAAACTAAAAAAAAACTAACTAAAGACTGCCTCCCACTCTTGTCTTTTCTTCTTCTTTATATAGCAAAAGGCCTTCTCTCACATCATCTGAGCATTTCCCACTTGCCTTTTGAGCCATTGGATGAGTTGGATTGATCTCAGCCTTCAATTTCATTTTGGCGGGAAAACTTATATACTTGGAAAAAATCAATTGGGGTCTGCAAACGTGTGAGGAGGGGGAAGGTTTAATGGGTTTTGGACATGAGTGAGGTGGAGTGTTTGGAGGAGGGTTGGTGTGTGGCAGGGAGTTGCAGAGGAGTGGGTGAAGAGGTGAAGGGCGGTTTTGGAGGTAAAAGGGGGGCGGGGTTGTTTTATTATTAAACGTTGTGGGTCGGGTTTGGGTAGTGGAGGGGTTGGATGGGTGTATTGGACCGGGTATAGGGTTTAACTTGGCTTGGGCTTGGGTGGTTTGGGTTTAAGAGTTAATTATTGGATTTGGATTTATTATGGAGCCATGGTGTAGTTAAAAGACCAAACGTGTACAATTCGAAATTCCAGGGACCAAAACTGTAATTTATGAAGTTGTAGTCCAAGGGTCAAACTTGTAAATCTCAAATAAGTTAAGGACCATTTTTGCCAATTGTGAAATTCCAAGGACTAAACATGACCATTTTAAAAATCCAGGGATCAAAACTGTAATTTCTCAAAACTTTTGGAACTTTTCACCAAAGGATTAATTTTGACAAGTTATGATTTTAAAAGGACCTTTGGTGACTTTTCTTTTGAAATAAGTGCTCAGGGACTATTTTTGACAATTTTAGAAACTTGGGGGACTGAAACTGCCAATTATGCAAACTTAGCTCATTTTTCATCTGATTTTAAACATTTTGCATCTGAAACATATAAAATGCAATTTTGAGATATTTTCAGTATTTTGATGCATTTGTGAGCATTTTTAAGTGTTTTGCAGTTCAGATTTGACCCAAAAATGATCGAGTTTACACACTCATCAATCCCCCACACTAAACTATTGCTAGTCCCTAGCAATCTTTTGAGAAAAACTTAATGGATTTGAGTCTCTTTACCAAAAGCCATTACTTCTGGAGTAGCCAAATGTTTCAGTTCAAGTAAGAACTATGGTACACCTATAACCATGTGATTTTGAGCAAACCACCAGCTTCCAACGGATTTGATTTGTCTTTACCAAGCCGTTTGCTTCTGAACTAGCCAACTCTTAGATAAATTATCAATATTATCTTTGGTGAGTTGATTACCAATTATGGTTTTTCACTGCCTTTACCACAAGCCATAAACTTGCGGGCTAGCCAACTCTTCACTTTTAAGGATATGGTGAGTTGAATACCATACAATTTTGGGCAAATTGCAAGCCGTCAACGGATTTGAGATATCTTTACCAAGAGCCGTTTGCTCCTGGATTAGCCAATCCTTTTGTTTATTAGACATGGCGGATCGATAACCGTAAGTGAGTAAGTGAAAAACACTTACTCCAAAAACAAATTTTGGCCAAAAATAGGGGAATTGGGCGGTATAATTACATGATAAAATTCGTGAGAATTCCCCCCCCACACTAGAAATGAATATTGCCCTCAATATTCAAAGTACCGGCGGTTATGCCGAAACTGAGAACGTAAAAGGGGAATACTACGGCCATTATTTTTGATTTTTTTTTTTAGATAACTTATATACAACAGCGGGGGGCAAATCCCCCACACTAGGGTGGTACACACGGGTGAAAACCCATGTTTAACTACTGTTTTTGATTACCGAGTCGCTAGCTTGACTCGACCCCGAATTAATTTGTTCATGGGGAAGCAAAGTGGAAAACAATCTCCATCGGACTTTCGTTCAAGATGTTTGGACAAATATTGAAGTACGTGAAAGTTCCACACCGATGAGATATACACAGATCCGCTCCTGAACGATGATAAATGAAAATGTCGGGGTCAAAGATAGTGTCTTCATTCCCGAAGGAGTGAAGAAGAGAGGAAGTCACCAGGTAGGTGAAGAAAAGAAAGAAAGTCATGATGACGATCATGATAAGATCTTCTTCCTCGGGATCAAGTGCAGTTGCACTCGTTTGGATTTTATCGGTTGAGCTCTTTGGTTTGGAAAGCATCTCGGGAGGGAGGGTTGGAAAATTTGTCATAGAAATACAAACTCTCATGTTTGAAAACTTTTCCCCCCGATCATGATTTTTGCCATCCAAGCAATCATACTCCGGAGGAGTCATGATATGAGTGAGTTCACCGGCAAACTCCTCATGAAGAGAATCATTCACATGATGTGAATTTGTGAACTCTTGTTCCATTGTGGACTCATCACTATCCTTGTCAAAGATTGGATTGTCAAAATCAAGGTGAATTCAGATTCGAATTCAAATAGAGGATTGGTGAGAGTTGTTTTGAATGCTTCAGGAACAAAGTGATTAACATTCTCTATTGGATTGTTGGGATAAGAAGTGAGTGAACGATCATTATAAAGGAGACTTTCAATCTCTCCTAGATCGGCTTCGAAATCAAAGATACCATCATCACTTCCTGATGAAAGTGGATTGATGTGAGTGAGTTCATCGGTGAACTCCTCAAGAAGATGATCGACATCGATTGTGGAAGCGATGCCTCAACATACTCGATGTTTCCATAGGAAGCACAATCGTCGCTAAGATCGGAGAAAGTTTCAAAATGATCTTTTGAACACTCAAGAGGGAAGAAGAATCACACATATGATCGAAGTTCCTGTGACTCTCGGGATTGGGACAAGGTTCTCAACACTAGACTTTATGAATTCGTCCGATTCCTTTTCAGGAACAGTGTCAAGATGCTCATCCCCATGTTTAGAGAGTGAGTGGGAATATCGGGTGTGATAGCAGTTGTTTGAGAATGAATCTCAACTGCTGGGATATCAACTGATGAACTTGATGAATCTTTATAGAATTGAAGGATATCAACTGTATCCTCATCATCACTGTCATCGGGAATAAAACGAAATTGAGAGCTAGATCTGGCTGCTTTTTCTTTTGCAATTGATTCCTAATAGATTTTTGAAACGCAATTTGGGAATTTATTTTAGCAGACACGCTCTTCAGCTAACAATTCTTCCATGGATTTTGATTTGGATTATCTTGGGAATGTTTACATTCCTTCAAATCTTTCACTAAATCCAAAAGATCAAGGAGAAGATTTTGAGGAAGTGGCTCAGTGAGGTGGTGCTGATTTATTTGGTACTGTAGAGGTTGGTCATGATACGAAGAGTTGTAATTGTTACAAGGAAATGGATTCCTTGTTTGACAATCAGAGCTACAGTGTGGACCTCCACAATACTCACAACAAGAAACTGATGTGGTGTGAGTTATATGTGTGGTAGTCATAATTGTTATCGGGAACCCGCCATAGACAAGCGTGTTTCCCGATTGACAATCGAACGGAGTGTGAACCACCACAGACTCACAACAGTAAAAGCTGCTGAGTCTCACAGTGTGGTAGTCGATGGAATAAATCGGTTGTGTTATGGTAAGAATAGGGATCTTGGTTATAGACGCACCGTTTCCGACTCCACCATGCTACAATTGGGGCAATTGCCACCATTATAAGGACCACCACACCATTGACAACCAAGAGGGTGAGGATAAGACATAGAAAGAATCAAATGTTTTCAGAGGGGTAGGGATGAAGAATCAAAGATGTGAGAGGGTAAAGATGGATATTTTTGGATTTTTGGATAAACATTTTGTAAAAATAAGAAAGAAAATATTTTTGTGTTTTATATGTTTTAAGATGTTTTTGGATTTTTGATTTTTTATAAGAAAATATATATATAGATATAGATAGATGGTATGAACAAAGAGTGATTATTCAAATCACTAATCTGTTAAGCGTAAGACAATTAGCACAGCTCCCCGGCAGCGGCGCCAAAATTTGATCGCTCCCGAACCGTCAAGTTTTATCACATGAGCTGACCACTTGTGAATGGTCAACCGTAATAAACTTCAAACAGCTCAGAAACAATGCAATGAAGATCAGAGGAGTATAGTGTTTCCCCACGTCGTTAAGTCCCAACGAGCTGTGCGACTGAATAATCAAACGTATAGTGATCGGGTGATAATGAACGGGAAAAGGTTATGATTTTGAATAATTATACCTAAAGAAAAAGTTTGTAAATTACAGGAGCTTAAATGCAAATTAAACAGAATTAAAAATATAAATTATATTAAATAAACGCTATCACTATTTGCAAAATGATGTTTTTGATTTTTTATAAAACAAAATAACTTAAATAAACTATTTTAATTAAAACGTAAACTTAAATTATCTAAAAACGTGACTTAAAATGAAAACGCACGTTAAGTATAAAATTACGCGAGTGCAAGTAAAACGTAAAATTTATAAAATAAAAGTCCTACGAGTGTAAAAACAATTTTCTTACTTACTATATGACAAAATAAAATTTTAGGAAAAAGCGGAATATTTTTTTGAGTTTTATTTTATTTTCTACTTAATTAAAAACGATTTTATACCAATTAAATCATTAAAAATACTAAAACATTTTAAAAAATCAAACTTTTACAGAAAATGCTTGAGATACTACGAGTCTAGGAAAATCAAAAACTACAATAGTGCTTAATGAAATAAGCTGTTAAAAAGCGAAATAAGCTAACTAGCATAAAACTACAAGGTACCTTAAATATTAAACGTTGCAAACTAAAACCAATAAAGACCCAAGGGCGCAATGGTTACAGGTACACCTATATCACTCTCAAAGGTGGGGAGGTCTCAGGTTCGAGCCTGCCTCCCACCCTTTTTGCTCTTTTATTTTTATTTTTTTTTTGAAATTTTCTTTTTGGAACTTGTGAAGAACAATGAAATAAGCAATGTTTGTGAAAGCTTTAGTTTTGAAAAGCACACAATAAGCTGTTTTCACAGCTTATTGTCCACTGATTTGGACAGTCACGAAACAAACACCCTTTTAGCAATTTTTATGCACAAATTGAGCAATGGAAAAGTAGTTTTAAGAAAGAGAAATAAGCTAACATGTGAACCTAAACTGAAATAAGTTATAAACAAAGAAATAAAGCTAAAAATATGGGGATAAGCAGTTGGCAACGTAACTATCTAGGGGAATCCTTAATCTACTGAAATGGTAAAATAAGCATTAAAAGGGTACAATAAGCACTACAATGTTATCAACTACACTAAACCTAAACTAACTAAACTACTTGGTACCTAAAAGACCTGAATAAGCACAAGTTGAACCTGGATAAGCACTGAAAAATGGAGTCACTAGGCTGCTGGAGCCGCTGCTGTTGTGCAGTCCCAAAACAGGCCCGAGGGGGGACTTTTGAAGCTTATTTTGAATAAGCTAGCGTGAGAACCAACCACTGAGCTTCTTGGAACATGAAGTCCACCCACCTAACTGACTTTTGCCCCCCAAATCTGTCCTAAATAAGCTGTTTACAGCTTATAAATAAGCTGAGAAAAATGGTGCAGGGGCTGAATCATAGCAAAACAGAAATTGATAACTCTTACTTCGAAACTTGTTTTGCAAAAAGATCAATTAGAAAACTGAAAATAACTTCAACCTTGTCCAGTTCAAGACCCAAAGTGGGTCAAAATGGGTAAATCTGTGACTTTTTACCAAGAATAAAGCAAATCCAAACACCCCGTCTGGGTCAAAAACTTAATTTATGAAGCTGTAAAGATTTTGAAATCACTATAACTTTTTTTTGTAAACTTAATCAACAACTCAAATGAGCTTACGTCACAACTAGGCAACACTTTCTAATATTCAAACATACAAGAAAGCAGAACAATGAAACAGAGCAAGAAAAGCTTTAAGATGGGATTCAAAAAAAAACTAAATTTTCATAAACTGAAATTAAAGGTTACATTAAATTGCAAGAAAAGTAAAGTGGGACTAGAACAAAGATTTCTAGACTAAAACTAGAAACTAAACTAAAACTAAAAAAAAACTAACTAAAGAATGCCTCCCACTCTTGTCTTTTCTTCTTCTTTATATAGCAAAAGGCCTTCTCTCACATCATCTGAGCATTTCCCACTTGCCTTTTGAGCCATTGGATGAGTTGGATTGATCTCAGCCTTCAATCTCATTTTGGCGGGAAAACTTATATACTTGGAAAAAATCAATTGGGGTCTGCAAACGTGTGAGGAGGGGGAAGGTTTAATGGGTCTTGGACATGAGTGAGGTGGAGTGTTTGGAGGAGGGTTGGTGTGTGGCAGGGAGTTGCAGAGGAGTGGGTGAAGAAAGGAGGTGAAGGGCGGTTTTGGAGGTAAAAGGGGGGCGGGGTTGTTTTATTATTAAACGTTGTGGGTCGGGTTTGGGTAGTGGAGGGGTTGGATGGGTGTATTGGACCGGGTATAGGGTTTAACTTGGCTTGGGCTTGGGTGGTTTGGGTTTAAGAGTTAATTATTGGATTTGGATTTATTATGGAGCCATGGTGTAGTTAAAAGACCAAACGTGTACAATTCGAAATTCCAGGGACCAAAACTGTAATTTATGAAGTTGTAGTCCAAGGGTCAAACTTGTAAATCTCAAATAAGTTAAGGACCATTTTTGCCAATTGTGAAATTCCAAGGACTAAACATGACCATTTTAAAAATCCAGGGATCAAAACTGTAATTTTTCAAAACTTTTGGAACTTTTCACCAAAGGATTAATTTTGACAAGTTATGATTTTAAAAGGACCTTTGGTGACTTTTCTTTTGAAATAAGTGCTCAGGGACTATTTTTGACAATTTTAGAAACTTGGGGGACTGAAACTGCCAATTATGAAAACTTAGCTCATTTTTCATCTGATTTTAAACATTTTGCATCTGAAACATATAAAATGCAATTTTGAGATATTTTCAGTATTTTGATGCATTTCTGAGCATTTTTAAGTGTTTTGCAGTTCAGATTTGACCCAAAAATGATGAGTATTTACACACTCATCATACGCTAAGGTCATTGAGTGGAGTGGCAACCAGCTACTAGCCCATCTCCTATGCCACATGGGCAGAGATACTCCTCCACCTCATTCCCACGTAGGATTTCCACTTACCTACCCTTTAATATTATAAACCGGGTATATAAAATCAAATGGTTTCCTTCTTGATTTCCCCCAAATCAATTTTAGGGTTTCATCAAACCCTTTCTTCCACAAACCCATTTCTTTCACAAACCATTTCTTCCACAATGAGTGTGCTTTGTGGCTGTGGTGAAGTAGCAAGGTTGCGAACATCATGGACACAGAATAACCCCGCAAGAAGATTTCTTGGTTGCCCCAACTTTTTGGATCCAACAACAAATTGTAACTATTTTAGATGGGTTGATCCCGCATTACCAAACCGTTGGTATCAAACAAGGATGGTTGAGTTGAATATGAGTGTGATTAATCTTCGACAAGAGCTTTTTCAAGTAAACAATCAATTGTCAAGATCTACCTTCTACAATCGGGTGTTGATTGTGTTGCTTGTTAGCATTTTAGTCTTTTATTTTCTTTAGGTTAGTTAATCTAGTATGGCAGGTTAGTGAATGTGGTAGTTGATGGTTCTTTTGGTTAGTTGTGGTTTTACAAGAATGGTATGCTGGTTCTTTTGGTTAGCAGTGGTTGATGTGGTAGGTTGGAAAGAAGAGTATGTGGTGTTATGTCTGTTGTAACATGTTTTGTTGTATGATAGTTTGTTGTATATAATGCAATGAAATGTGGTTTTTATCCTTAAATGACTCTTGTTTATAACATGTATAACATAAGCTGGTAACATAAACTGGATACTATAACCTGTATAACATAAACAATATCAACTAGATACCATAAACTGGATACCATTCATTTAAGTTGATCATACATAATCCATGATTACAGAATCCATGATTACACAAAATAATTGTAAGATGGCAGATGTACAAAATTGCCTAACATTTGGCAAGCCATTCTTAGTCAGTTATACCAAGTAATCAACCATCATCCTAAGTTAGTTATACCAAGCATCCTACATTACTTACATAACAAAGTTTTAGCAAATTACTTAATTGGCATATGAACAAAAGTGCCTAACAATTGGCATGCCAATATACATCCATCCTAAAACCTATTCAACATCAATAGCATCATCTGGATCCAATCCAGGTCCAGGTGGTGGTGGCTTGTTGAACAGAAGTTGCTTGATCCTTTCAGATCTTCTAGCATGTGGTGGTGTAACTGGTTCTTTATCAGATGCTCCTGTTTCTTTTGGAGAATGCACATGTGGTTCTTGGGAGGGCAGTGGTTGTGACTGGCTTAATGGAATCTCAGACTGAGATTGGCCATGGATAATGCAGTCTTCTGGTGTAATTCCAACTGGCCATGCATATTTAGGAAGACCCATATTGTCCTGCTAAGAAAGAAACATAAAGTTACATTAGTATAATGATTGAAGTGTGATTAGTATAATGATTGAGATGTTTACTTACCCCTAACATAGTCTCTCCAACAACTGGATCCCAAGATACACCAAATCCTATAAGGACAATTCCACCAGGATACATTCTTGCTCTTGATCCATCACCTCTTCCTCTACTTCTAACAACCTTGCCATTGATGGTCCTAAGTTTGCTAGGGCTGCTTATACTCTCATAGTATGGTTCTTTTCCCCTATAACTGACACCACCACCTCTCATCCTTACACCAGCACCTCTCATCCTAACACCACCTCCTCTCATCCTCACATCAGCATTTGGGGTGACTTTTCTGGTGCAACCATCTCAAAACCAGGAGGTGGTGTTGATGGTGTTGAACTCACAGACCTTTTACCACCTTTAGAAGGCACTTTACCACCTCTAGTAGACACTTTACCACATCTAGGGGGTGTAGCCAAGTCTTGTGTAGTCTCATTAGGGGGTGTAGCCAACTCTTGTGTAGTCACACTAGCAAACCCTTTCCCACCCCTAGCAGACCCTTTCCCACCCCTTGCAGACCCTTTCCCACCCCTAGCAGACCCTTTCCCACTACTAGCAGACCCTTCCCCATAGCTAACAGGCTTAGTTGGACAAGACCTTTGATTGTGTCCAGTTTTGTAACAAAGCTTGCAGTGGTTGAGTTGTCCCTTCCTGCTAATCCTAGTCCTATTTTTCCCATCATCTTCTGTAGGATCTTTTTTTCTCTTGTGGCGTGGTCTTCCAGGCATCCTTCTTTTAATAGGAGGCAATGGCTTTTGATAATCAGTAGATGGCCATTGATCCATACCATTCATCCCCTCAATGTAATGGTTATATGCTGACACAAAGACATCTTTCCTATACCATCTTGACACATACTGCTCAGGTTCTAAGTGTAAGAAGTAAAGGGCAGATATACCATGTTCGCAAGGAATACCTGATAATTGCCAAGCCCTACAACTACAAGTTCTTAATCTAACATCAACCTTAAACCCTTCATATCCATTTCTAACTTCAAATCTACTCTCACCATTGGCTATGACTTTCCAAGATCTACAAGTATTTAAAGACAGATAATTATTACAAGTATTTAAAGACAGATAATAATTATTATAAGTATATATATAGAAAGAAAGATAATGTATATAAGTAAGGATTTACCTATGTAGATCCTTCAACACTTTAAGCTTTTTCCTGATGTTAGGACATATATCATCAGTCCACTTTTCATGCTTCTCCCTCATCTTTTGCAATCTTTCCATACATAAAACCCTGATGTCTTCAAGCATGTTTATGATTGGTTTCCTTCTTGAATCTACTATAAGTGCATTGAAACACTCAGATATCCCATTCTCTCTGACAAAGATCACAATCCTTATCGGTCTTGAAAAGGCTCTACTCCAACTTTCAGGATGCCTGTCCATCAAGTGTTTGTGGGCATCCTTGTTGATTCTTTGTATTTCTCTCATGATCTTCTCAAATTTTGTGGGATATGTTGCCTTTGCTGCTTTCCAGAAGAGATTCCTATATTGCACCCCAGTGTATTTCTTTCTGAAGTTAGCGTAGATGTGTCGTGCACACTGCCTATGCTCAGCCAAAGGCATAACTTCTTTTGCAGCTTCAACAATACCCTTGAAAACATACAAATTGACAAATATAGTTACTACACAAGATATTCATCAAAGACTGCAGAAATGAAAGTTAAATGATAGTACCTTATGTTGATCAGAGATGATGGTTAATCCTTCACCAGCTACTATTCCCAAGTCATTCAACAAACATTGCATGATCCAGGTCTAGTTATCCTTATTCTCAACACTAACCACAGCCCATGCAATTGGATAAATTTGATTATTCCCATCTCTACCTACTGCTGACAACAGTTCTCCTTTGCATATGGTTTTCAGAAAGCAACCATCAATACCTATGACCCTCCTACATCCTTCCAACCAACCATCCTTTAACCCCTTAAAGCATACATAAAACCTACTGAAATAGTTCTTACCATCAGGCATTGCATCAACACTCAGCAAACAAGTAGAACCTGGATTAGAATCTAATATCTCCCTAGCATATGACCATAACATTCCATAATGATCCTCTAAAAAGTCTCATACTTGGTTTAAAGCTTTCTTCTTTCCCCTTCTAGCTTGACTGACAGTGACCTTGCATTTATATTTCTTTAGAATCATTGCAATTAAGTCCTTTACTTTGATACAAGGATTAACCATTATCTTTTTTGCATAGTTTCTAGCAATCCAATTACTAGTGATTAATGTCCCATATTCATAAGTCCTAGAACATGCATGCTCATCATTCAATGTCTTTATTTGAAAAGTCCTCTCGTTTTGCATCCAAGATGCCCACAGTCTGAATGGACACTTCCTATCCTTATCATCTCTACAACATTTAGCCAGAAGTCTCCTAGGGTTATTGACTTGGTAATATAACTTATAACCATTGGCTAAAGCATAGTAAGTCAATGCTCTTTTAAGTTGATCTGGTGACTCATACTTTTCACCTAACTGAGGTCTAACTAACTTCCATTTGATAGTAGGATCATGTACTGGCCAGTGATCACCTAACTTATCATTATCCTCTGGACTATCACCACTAGCAGCTACCTCATCTTCCTCAGCATATGCATCCCTAGGTAACCCATTGTATAACCTACTCAGAAAGTTAGCATCAAACATTTTTTTACTTTTTGCTTTAGGTGTAGGGTCTGCTTTGTTAGTCCTAGCATCATAAACTTCCTCTTCACCATCAGATAAATGATCCAATGATGCAGTGTCACTCTCATTAGAGCTATCATACTCAAAAACATTATAATCACCCTCTAAATCACTGTTACTATCATCATTTTGAACCTTTTTTGCAAGTTGTTTTTTACTAGGGGAAGTGGCATCATGTAAGTCAAATGCAGAGTGAGATACATATATATCTAAGAAATTATCATGTTGTGCACCTAATTCAACACATTGAGCTAAGTCACTATTATTTTTTAAGGTTTTCAAACCTAACTCTAAGTCTAAACCAGGCACAACATAAAAAATCTGTTGGATGTCACTAGAGCATTCACTTACTAACAGTTTGACTAAACCAACAAACCCCAATTCAAGCAGGTTAACATTTGGTATTTCAGACAACATTTCATAGTCATAAGAAAATGGATCCCTTACAAAAACACCTCCACGATGAAATTTTATTCTGAAACTTGAAGATGATGAGGAACATGCCATCTGAAACAACAACAATTCATTAAAAGCTGTAATTTCAAAAAACCCTAATTTGTAAGACGAAACCTTAAATTTTGAAACCTTAATCAGATTTAAAAAACATTTCAAATTAATAATTAGGGAGAGAAATTTACCTTCTTAGGGAGATGACAACCCTAAAATGATAGTTAATTGCAAAACACGCGATGATCAAGAAATAGGGATTGGCAGAATATGTGTGAATGTGTGTTTTAGGGTTAGTGATTATAAAATGTGAAATGGGGATTTGACCCGTTTTATTATAATACCACGTTCTATTTTAATTATAAAATAATACAAGTGGCCACGTAGGATTGTAACCGGGTATTATAAGTGGGATAAGACGTGGTAACCTAAAGAACCGGTCACAATAACATGGGTAACCTGAATGATCAAAATGAAACTATAGTAACTTAGAACAAATTTTTTGAAAACTTTGGTAACTTTTGTGTATCATAACACAAATAAAAACTGAGCAAAAAACATGACCAATTTTGTAATTTACCTAGTTTTAAAGTTGACTAATGAGATAGATGGAACCAAAAGTTGAAATTTGGAGGATCAAGTTAACTACAGATCGGGCTTAACAAGTTAACAAAGGTGAAATTTGTCACTATCTAATTGATATCTATAGTTTAATCAAGTTGCATTTGATGGTACGTTTTTTTAGGTAGAATGGTGGTAGTACAATGTATCAAGCATTAAAAAAATAAAAAAAATAAACCATTAACTACTGATTTTCCCATTTTTTATTTATTTATTTATTTATTTATTTAATGAATCTCTTAATTCTATTTTATTTTGAACATAATGAATCTGTTAATCAGTTAATTGACTTGTGCTTATTTTCACTTAACCAAATACCGTGTACTTGGGAATATTTGCGATGGAAATAATCATACTTGATGAATTCTTATGGCTAAGTTTCACACTAATATTGATTACCAAAGCTTGAAATTGCTAATATTTTGTTCAATTGCTAGCTATACTCAAATTAAATACATTTGTTATTGAGTCAGTCATAATTTTGTACGTACAATTTATGAACAATGTGTCCACCCAAAATAAAATTCAGTCATTTTTCTATCAAACCTTCAATCGTACATATCTTAACAACTCCATTCGAACTTTCACTAAACACTCGTACGTTAACTCCATCTCTAGACTCGAATGTAGCTTCAATCTCTTCAACTACAAGTGATCGTACCGGTCGTTCATACCCATCCAACACTTTCAAGCAACAAAACTTCCCTTTATAATCACGTCGCCAAATCCTAACAGTCCGATCAGCAGACCCACTAAACAACAAATCGCGCACATTTATCAAACAAAGTATCGCCTTAGAATGACCACGTAAAACCCCATTCAACACCATACCATGCAGTACCTTACACCACACTAAGATCAAACAATCACTAGCTCCCGAAAACAATACTGATCCATCATTATTCAACGCCAACGCATTCACACCGCCCGATTTATGTTTTTCCAACGTGGAAATTAACTCATATTTCCCTAACACATTCCCCCAAATTTTTATTTTTCCATCTGCAGACCCGGTGAATATTTCGTCAGCAGCATACACGATGACGTCATTAATGGCGTCATCGTGTGCTTTTATACTTTGCACACATCTAAAATCCCCCACGTTCCATATTTTCAAATACTTATCCCACGAAACCGAACATATCAGCTTTTCATTAATCACTGCGAGGCGTGAAACAACGTCGTAATGCTCAATCCATAGCTTTTTCCTATGTCGTCTAACTTTTACGTAGTTTTTTGGTAGAACTGAACGTAGTAAACGGTCTTCTAACGTAGGCAAAGTTGCAATGTGTTTTTGTCGTTTATTGTCCCCGAGTTTCCATACTCGAATTTTGTGGTCTTGATGAGCTGTGAAAATGAGTCCGTTACAAAATGTAACGGACTTAACAGACCCGGATGAAGTCCGGGCCACGTTGAAAGTGTCGAGTAAAGTGAATGATGAGGTGTCAATGACGTGGATAATGTTTCCAATGGCTGCATAAAGGTGGTTGTTATGCATGGATAAGTTTAGGGTTTCGGTGGATGGTTTATGGTTAGGAAGGTTGTAGGTGGTGGTGGTCGTCGTCATTGGTGGTGGCCGGAGCTTCATTTTCCGGTGAGGGTGGTGGACAAAGAAAGAAATATATAGGCTTGAGTTTGAAGAGTCAATATATATAGTATATGCTAAAAAAGATTAGATGCTCATTAGTTTTTTTAATGATTTAATTACTTTGTCATAACCTATTTTTATCTTCTTGGAAAAGATGTATAGCCACTTGAGTTTAGTAGTGCTGATACATAAACTTTTTACGAGCGAGTATAGAATTGGATGAAGCATATATGCTAGCTTATATGTCATGAATGAAAAATGGTTTGAATATATCAAATTTTATATCACAAGAACAACAAATTAACATCTTGTTAGTAATCATGCATACAGCCGGTGTGTCATAGGCAAAAACTAGGCATAGTTGGCTAGTCATTCATAACGCACAATGGCACAAGACACATGTAATTCAGAGTAGACACTTGTGACAATTGTGCACTACATAAAAAAGTCAACTTGGCACTGAGCTGAATTTAATCTCATTTTTGTCGAACATATGAGTTTGGTTAAAGAGCTTTAATAGATAAAAATATATATAATAAATAAATAAATAAAAATTAAAAAGCAACATTTAAAATGCTTTATTTATTTATTTATTTATTTTTTAAATTTTCCTGTGTGGTTGTAACTTTGACGGGGAGCACAACAATAACAGTAAGATTTTGTATTTTTGTTCTTATCTTTATATGTGTTGCTGAATATGATTGAGAGGTACAATCGACAAAATCACAAAGGACATGAATTTGTCTTGCTCTTTGTTTCCGAAAACAAGTTACATCATGATGACGTACCTTTCGATCAGGTTGAAAAACTCCCCTTCGGTCAAAGTTGAATCTTCATAACGAAGGACTAAGTCAACCTTTCTAAGTCATCGATGGCGTAAAATCATTCATCATTGACATTGTTACCAGTTGGGAAGTCGCCAATCGAAGGCCTAAGTCCTTCGGGGTCTGGCCTTGGAAGCAATAAGACAGAGAGGTCTTGATTTGGTCCAACCCACGTTCTCACTTTCTCCTTAGCTTTCCCGCCAAGACAGAGAGAGTGGAGATGAAGCCCTAGTGGTTACCATAAATCATGGGACGCCCCATGATCTCCGAAACATGTGCAAACACTCTCTAAGCCTATTTTTATGTCTATAAATAGATTAGACGAGTCATTAATGATGGTATGTTCATTTAACACTACATTTCACATTCTTAACAACACCTACATTACTAAACACATACTTACTCGCACGCTAGAGGTGGTTCGCAGGGTCCAACCCCTGCGCAATCACTTAACAAAGTGTCTCTTATTTCTTATTGCAGATTGGTTACAAGTTTGGCCCAAGCAAAACACCCTTATACCCTTCGATCACCATCGAATGATTATTGTACATACAAAAACTATTACCATTAAACCTTTTGACACATATCATCCAAAACAAGTCAATTGGCATTACACCAAACATCATTTTACCATAATCTTGACCCATAAACTACAAAGGTTTGACACTATTAATTGAAAATCATTTAGACAACACTAAGAACATATTCACAACCCAAAAGTGAAGAAAGGACCATGTGACCCGAAATATACCAAAACGGAACTTGACTCTTCGGGGCTTCCAACTTCAACACCTTGATCCAAAAGACTTGAACAACTAATAGTTTAAGTATGGTCCATCTTATACTTGATTCTTACCCTTATTCTCCGTGCTAAAACCTACAAAACATCAACAACTATAACGTAAGTGAATTGCTTAGTAAGTAAATGAGTTATATGCATAATAAAACTTTAACAACATAATAGAATTCATGGAGCATCTATAACATGAGGACATACCTTCAATTTCATAATTACACTACTTTGACAATATAAAAGCTATGGATCCAAGCTACTATTACAAGCTCCAATAAAACTATAACATACAATCAAGAGTTCATAATTAATCATAATACTACCTCCGTCTCATATTAATTGTCCTGTTTTGACTTTTTAAGTATTTCTTTCTTAACTTTGACCTTAAATATTTTCATTTGTGTTATATAATATTTAATGAAAATTATACGAATAAAAAATACATTTAAAATTCAATCTATTCATATATTTTGCATCAAGTATTAACTAACACAACTAAAAATATTTAAGGTCAAAGTTAAAAATGAAAGATCTAAAAAATTCAAAGTGGACAGTCAATATGGGACGGAGGGAGTAATACATAAACCCACTATACTTACTTCCAATTTGCTTAATAGGTTTTTCTATAAAGTAGAGCTACAAGCTCCCTTAAGCTTCTTAAATAATAATTAATCTTAATTAGAGACTTTAGTTAATAATTTCCATGAATTGGACATCTTCTATTACTACTTTAAATTCCTAGAACTCAAAACTCTCATCATAAAGATTGGGGAAAACACTTACTTAGGTTAGAGGTATGAAATTAAGAGTCTAATAGTCTTGATAATCACCACCACAAGCTCAATTTGAACTCAATAAAAGCCTTTGGGTATATCTTCTTCTCGTTCCTCACCTTTCTTTCTTCCTCTCCTGGTTTCTCTAAATTTCTGGATATCTCTTCCAGCTTATTTATTTTACTTTTATTAGTTCCACTTAGCTCTATTAACAAATTTAGTCCCCCTATTCTAAGGTTCTCAAACATTGGCCACTTAAGTTTCTAACTCATCTACTTATTGTAACTTATAATAGTTTCACAATATCAATATAACATAAAGTACCAATACAATATTTAATAATACCTTGTCGGGACACGGGTGTACACCAAGCCTTATGTTACCCAAAGGATGAAGATGGAGTGGGTCGCAAACCTCTGTCAGCAATTAAATTATACGATTGCTATATTCTTGGTGCAGAATTTACACACAATGAGGCTATGCATCTACCATACGCCTTAGGTTGTAAAATAAGATACGTGCATATGAAACGTAAGAGAAGAATCAACATTAACCAAAAATGAGACATAGTCTCCCATAGTAGATATTTAAATTATGCTAGTCTACCTAGCAATAGGTCGTAGCCTTAACGATCGGTTCAAAACATTGTCTAGAAAAAGGCCATAGCCTTAACAAACACAAAGATAATTGTTTCATCAGGCCTAAGCCTGGAAAGAGCCATCATACAATTGTTTAAAACAGGGTACACACCACCCTTGGAGTTGAATTACTACCAACACGGTAGCCTTCATTAAACCTTGGAATGAGTCGGGTCAACAGATCTTGGGCATGGAAGCTTGGCAGATGGAGTCTTCTTACTGGGAGAGATAGGTTGTACCTTTTTTGGTTTCTTCAAAAGGAGATCTTTGATGGATGTTGTGGGGTCCTTCGTCTCCTCAGAAAGGAAGGGGAATTTGGCAGTGGACAAGGCATTTCCAGCTTCATCATACTCCTTTTCAGCTGTAAACCGGTAATAGGGCACATCAGAAAGCACCACCGGTTTGCTTGTAGTTGCTACCTCCTCCAGGGTGGTACATTTGCCATAGAAGATAGCCGCATTAACTAACCTTCCTACCACCTCATCAACTTCATTACTATGGTAGAGCTCCATGGCTATGTAAGGAATGACTTTGGAAACCAGATCAACCCTGTCCTTCTTAAGCATCCTGCAAAGAAGGTCCAGTCCATCAACTTCCTCTCTCAGCTTAATCTCCTGCTCCAAGAGCCTGGTTCTCTCAGCTTTATAACCTGCACATTTAGAAGTCAAAGCAGGAATTTGTTCTTTGTAGCTGGTGGCTTTGGTTCCTTCAAGTGTTAGCCTGCTGCACTCGGCATGGCTCTCGGCAACTTACTCCTCAAGCTTCTTGACATCTGCTCGGAGATCATGAACTAGGGGATTCTTCTCAAAATCCTCCATTGCTTCCTCACACTTGGCCTGAAGATCTACATATTGTTGGTCTCGCGTCTTCTCCCTAGCAAGCATTACATCCATCTCTTCCCTTGCGGACTTTACAGTGCGCAGGAGCTCTCTAGTCCAAGTATCCAAATGATTATCAAGCACAGCCTACCTTGTGTAACTTTTGTCATGCAGGTCACAAAGTCTCTCCAGGGGCATATTGTCCAACATCCCTTTCCAACCAGGCGGGGTCACACGCTCCACCAGCAAGTGACAAGCCAAGGGGGTCGGAAGCTCCTTCATGTCAGGAAGACCTGTGGAAGTCATATGATTATCATACTAAAGAATTATAATAAATTTTTGATATAGAAATGCATGCTTACCATGAATGTCCTCATCACTGGGCCCTTCGATAGCAGGAAAAACCACTGCTTTGCCCTGGGAACTCTTCTGACGAGTGATACGAGATGGAGAAGTAGGCAATACTAACTTCCTCTTGGGGGCGGACTTTTAAGCCTTGGCACTTGTACCCTTCCTGTTTTGAACTCTATCAGCAATGCCAGAGGACCCTAAAATCACTAGCTGGTCCTCGGAGGGAGGATCATCAGAATCAACAACATTCTCCACAAGTTGGGTCTCTTCCTCAGGTTCCTTCCCTTTCGAAGGCTGTGCAGATGAGATGGGCTCAATCCTCTGAGCATCAACGTCATTATTATTAACCGATACAGATGGGGAACCAACACCATAGCTAACTTCCTTAGCCTCTTTGGGAATAAAGCTAACTTCTTTAGCACCTTTAGACACAACGAAGTTGCGAAAAGCCATTCCTACGACAAGAAAGGAAAAAGATAAATATCAGCAGATAAGTTCCTAAATTTCAATTTAATTGGAAAAATACATACTTTCTCCACAATAAACAATTTTAGGATGCAATGGGGAGCCCTACTAACTCTCAGCAAGACCAGCCATAAACAAGATAGGCTGTGGGAAGGTCTGACAATCAGCTGGGTGACGACACAAGCGCTGATACAAAGGGTCCCTCCTCAATGTGTAGGGCAGCAAATCATTGAATCGCTTCTCATTAGAATGAAACTCTGGGTCCAACAAAGCAGGGTACTGGGGAGGTACAATTGTATTATGTATATAGAAGAATTTGCCTTTCCAGTTCTTGATATTGGTAAAATGCCTCTCGATCAAATGAGGCACATCATGCTCACCTCTCTTGGCTAGGGTCAACCAATCTCCACCAGGGTATATGTTCAAGAAGCCTCTAAGCACAGTTAATGATGGTTCATACCCATATGCTTTGCACATTACAATGTATGTGGTAAGCTTGGCTAAGCCAAAGGGGTTGAACCTAGATATGTGTACTTCATAATATTGTAGAAGCTCTAAAACCAGTGGATGCAGAGGTATCCTTAGATTGGAGGTGGTAAAAGCATGAGTGTATAAAACAACATGTCCTTTAGGTGCATCATATATACTCTGACATCTACTAGGTAGCATTACCTCAAACTCTTGGTATGGGACAGTCTTTGAGGAATGCTTGAAGCTCTTCCTTTGACAAAGTGCAGGTTTGTTGTCTTATAATAAACTTTGCATTGGCACCCACCACCGATATATGCAGCACAAAACAAGAAAATTTAAATAGTGGAGATGGAATACGTTATCTCTTGGTCGGATGATTGATCGGAAGCACAAGACTGTGTGTAAAATTTTGGGCGAGTGGTAAAAGTGATTTAGGGTTCACCATGTCACATTTTATGTACCACATTTGACTTTCAATCCTGGCCATAGGCGTGTCACTAGGATCACCTAACATCCAGATTTCAAACTCGATTCAAAATTTGAAAAGACGTTTGTATTTACCGAGAAAAGGATGGTTTGGCTAAGTGTCCTTGCATTAAATGCGCACTAAGTACACATTCAACTTACACCTTCTGTACAGATTTGTGACAAAGGGGGTTTCGTGTGTATATTTTTTTGAGTCGTAAGCAATATATCCTCGTTCGTACATATCACTTTCGACTGGGGCTTGATGACGTACCCTCCGATCAGGTCGAAGGACTCCCCTTCGACCACAGTTGAATCTTCATGACGAAGGACTAAGTCAACCTTCTTAAGTCATCGATGGCGTAAAACCATTCATCATTGACATGGTTACCAGTTGGGAAGTCGCCAATTGAAGGCCTAAGCCCTTCGGGGTCTGACCGTGGAAGCACTAAGACAAAGAAGGTCTTGACTTGGTCCAACTCACGTTTCCACTTTCTCCTTAGCTTTCCCGCCAAGACAGAGAGAGTGGGGATGAAGCCCTAGCAGTTACCATAAATCATGAGATGCCCCCATGATCTTCGAAACATGTGCAAACACTCTCCAAGCCTATTTTTCTGCCTATAAATAGATTGGACGAGTCATTACTGATGGTATGTTCATTTTTAACACTACATTTCACATTCTTAACAACACCTACATTACTAAACACATACTTACTCGCACGTCAGAGGTGGTTCGCAGGGTCCAACCCCTGCGCAATCACTTAACGAAGTGTCTCTTATTTCTTATTGCAGATTGGCTACAAGTTTGGCGCAATCATAACACTCTCATACCCTTCGATCACCATCGAAGGCCTGGTCGTACGATTAACTGTACAATCACATTAAAATTTTAAAGTTTTCAAGAATTTTAAAATTTTCAAAACAAAATAAACACGCTTTATATGTAGTATATAGATAAATGGTCTCGTAAATTTTATACACTTGACGTAGATTTTGACTATACATTTAGAGCTCATTTGTATAACTTTGATATCACACTTGCTAAATAACGTAGGACCTGTTTGGTTTGTAGATTAGTTTGTGATTAGCATTTGAATTTGATTATGATTTGAAGTTGGATTTGAATTTGATGTAAAATAAAAAAAAAATTATTATAATATAGATATGTTATTATTATAATTTATATGAGAATAAGAGACATACACTATATTGTTTCTTAAGTTAAAATAAGAGATATGTAAACAAGCTTATAAAAGAGGTCTCATTAAACTGTTGAAAATCAGCCCATCCACCTGACTTTTGCAAAACGCCTTATTTTTAAGTGTAAGACCCTACTATTGAGCATAGGGTTTTAAACAAAACAACTTTGTTTTTCTTTTATCCCCGAAAACAAAGTCAAAACCCTCAAAGAAAACACGCCATTAAGGCATTAATAGACTTTTTTTTACTTAAGGATCAAAAATCTTGATATAACTCAACTTCTTCGAATGTAACACCGTCAAATCAAATTTATATAATCTAAATGGCCATGGAAAGACATTTAGTGTATATTTGGTAAAAATAGTTGTTGTTGGAACTTAGAATAGAGATGGAGAAGGAGATTATAAAAAGTTATTAATTTTATAAGCTACATGAAGTACCATTTGATTTTTAAAGATTATGAAAGATTATTTTTTATAATCTCTTGTAAGTTATGTCTGTCAAACAAGACATATATTTTTTGTAGATTATCTTTCCAAAAAATAAGTATAATCTCTTAATAATTGATAACATCAAATAGTCCTGATTATTAAGTGTTAATTTCCCCCGATAATGCTTGTAATTTATATCATTTATATGGATTTACGCTTGTTTTCCATTATTTTCCACTTTCAGGTAAATTACGAGCATTGGAGCTAAAGAGACGCGGAATTGGAGAATTATCAAAGATTTATCACAGTATGCTTACTTTGAAGAAGTTACGACATAACTCATCTCTCACATTACTCCGTAACTAAAGCGTGACTCAGAAAGCCAACTCATTAGAAGATTACGGCGTAACTCCCCCAAAAGACTGCGGCGTAACTATATTAGGTCAAATGAGGTTCCACGCCGCTTATAACTACGCCGTAACACTTTCATAAACTCCGGCGTAACCAAGAAATATTGAAGATACGGCGTAACTACTTCTAAAGTTACGCCGTAACTAGCAGATCTAGTGCAAAATACGAAGGATTAGAGGATTACGGCGTAACCCATTTTATGGTTACGCCGTAACCCATACCTGGCCTATAAATACCCCACGATTTCCAGCATTTCAAATCATCCCATTTCACACACCACAACCAAAGGACGTGGGAAGAAGCCAAAGGCAGGTCTAGAGGAGCATACGGAGCTGTCTCCAAGGGAGAAATCACTCCCCTACGATAAGCATTAGCTTTTTATCTTTTCATTACTTTCGATTCATGTATTTCGTAACTTTGAATATTGAATTGATTTGTATGGTTAATATGAGCGGCTAATCACCTCTTGGTGTTGGCCTAGTTATGATTCCTTAATTGTTTTGTTTGCGTTATATTACTTCCGCATAATTATTTCTAAGTGTATGCATGCATAGTTTATTGGTAGCTACCCTTGTTTCGGTAGTTTTGAATGGCGGTAGAGGCCAATTGCCTAGGAGATATGACCAACTGACCATAGGTGAGCGGACTGAGACGGGAAGGGTAAGATATGACCAACGGACGACCCTTTTTACTTGTGCTATTTGACCGACTGATCACCTACGGTTTGGATGAACTTAAGAATTAGGGGGTGAGTGTTTAAGTTGCTAATGCTCGGGCACTCACTATTATAAATCTAGCATGTAGCGGTACTTAATGACTCGGCTTAGGGGACCAGGAACAACTGGACTTATGAGGGGACACCTGACTTCTCCAGTGGTGGCATCTTTGCTGATAGGTTAGGGCAAATTGACCAAATGTTGTCCTCTCGACTTTGACCCCACCTGAAGTAATTGGAAGTATTTAGACGTAGACATTACTAGCTAGGATGATTAACTAGGTTAGCACCACTCTCCTCTATTGATTGAACCTTTGCCTTTATTTGCTTTTATCCACTTTAGTAGTTAATTAATTAATTCCTTATCGAAACCATATTAAAATATGTGACACCTAGACTTAGTAATAATCCAACACACATAGCTCTTGGGACGACCTCGGTTTTACCGAATACTACACTACACACGACCGGGTACACTGCCCGTTAGTGCATTAGGGTAGACCATAGGTATAACGAGACAATATAAATATTAAAACCTGGTCAGTAAAACCTGCATCAATAATCTTGTGTGTCAAACATGCCCTAACCTATTCACAGTAGTTTTAAGGTTCAAACTTCGTCAGTTATACATTTGAGCGTGGACTGGAAAAAAGTTGGAAACTTATAAAAGACTTTATTGGGAGTTACTTTTTATGTAAATAGCAAGGCTTGGATCAAGTGGTTAACACCCTTACCTCTGGTGACAGAGATTAAGGGTTCGATCCTTACCCCTTGCAAAGCCGGAGGTCGCTTTCTACCTTTGGTTAAATTGAAAACAACTATGTAGGGGTAGGGCTGTCTACATC
>OU343219.1:209072625-209274438 GCA_910596185.1 Chrysanthemum makinoi | reverse complement strand
CTGTAGTTAACTTGATCCTCCAAATTTCAACTTTTGGTTTCATCTATCTCATTAGTCAACTTTAAAACTAGGTAAATTACAAAATTGGTCATGTTTTTAAGTTTTTTGCACAGTTTTTATTTTCAACAAGTTCCTACATACTTGATACGTACTATAGCATTCGCCCTAAAACCAAGAATTCAGATTTAGCTAAGTTGTGTCTCTAACTTTATGCCTTAAAAAGAGGTTATTGTGACGAGTCAAAATCAATTGTAAAAGTGAAAAAAATAACCAAAACATGTGTTGAATGTCGATGAAGTAGACATGCAAGTTGGTCAAATGTTTAAACATGTGAAGACTGGTATGGATGAGAGACATAGTTTTGATTAAGAAACATTCATATATGCTTCTCTTTTATATTAGCGAATACCGTGCATAAGATCAAGATTTTATAGTCACAAACAGTTATAGTTGTGATGTTGTTGTTAAACTGTGTAGTGTGTATGCATACAACGTAAAATAGTTAAAGTGTACTTAAAAAATTGATAACATTCCATAATTAAACTCAAAGAACAATTCTTAAAATGTATAAAAGAACGTATAAAAACATTTAGTGAAACGAAAAATGTAACATTACAAAAATTTGTAATAACTAACAATGGATGTTATTCGTCAAGTAAAAATTCTTGGTAGACGATACTTGAGGTGTATACTCCTTCTTAATTAAACTCTCGGGAAAGCTTCACTAATATGTTTTTAGTTATACGTGATACCCCTTTAAGCAACGAACATAAATCGACCATGCGATAAAACAGAGTCCGAAAAATAAACACCCACATTTAAATTGTTTTGGCCGGCTTTGTTGGTAGTCATTGCAAAGTAAGTCGCACATGAAACTGTTTTATCTTTAGTTTGAAATGAAACATGTCTTCTTTAGATGGAACAAGAGGAATTCTCGGCAAAAACACTTTAATTTCTGCGTCCTGCCCGAAAGCAATCTTAACATTGATGACATTAGGATAAAAACATTTACATATCAACCTCGTGTGATTACATAATGCATTTGCCGCATCGAGATTCCTTAAAAGAATAATGGGGCATATATGGATGATTTTTTAGGAAATAATTATGTCGTCATTATATATAAAGAAAGTCTATGTTTTTTTAAGAAAAAACATTCATAAAAAGTTGTCATGCCTTACAATTCAAAAGGTTGTTAAATAGTTAAAATCACCAAAATTTAAAATTTATGATAGCTAGACTGCTCGAATATAACGCCTTTAATGAGATTGTGCACAAGGTGTTGATTGCGAAATATGACATATCAATCAATATAGCCGAATAGAACACCATTAATTGAAATAAATGAGATTGTACAAAACATAAGAATAATTGAGACTCAAATTAGTAATTATACTTTCTTTTCTTTTTTTTTTGAAAATTTTAAATATAATTACACATTTTATATGTTGTATAGATGGAGATGTTGAAACAAACATGCAAAGATTGATTAATACTTAACACTAGTATTATGTATTTTATTTAAAAAAAAATGGTTTTTCTAACTTGTGCTATAAAGGCATAAGTTAAACACATCATAAGTACAAAAGGGCTCACGAAAAAGTACACAGGGATCCACATAAAAATACACTTTGATGTACTAGTATTATGTATTGTACTTTTATGTGAGTTCTTATGTACTTTTGATATACTTATGGTGTGCTTAACTTGTGCCCCTAGGGCTCAAGTTAGAAAAACCTTTAAAAAAATAAGGTGAGGTAATGACGTTTATCTTTCTTAAACCATTTGTGAGTACATGGTTTATGATGTGTTGGGCCGCTTGTTTTGGACAAGTCTTTAAATGAATGTTAATAAAACCAGTCCTATAATTGCGCTGTAGATTCTTTCTCCATTCTTACGTATACATCATAGCTCAATTATATTATCTTCTAACTCTTATTAATTTGTTAACTTATATAGTGTGATAACATAAATCCAAGATACAGAGGAGCTTAGCAACGTGTTTGTATATATGATTGTAGAATTATCTAATCTAAGAGTCTATAAATACACTTTTTTTTACTAGCTACGGAGTATATAAGTACAAAAACAACATAGCTCTAGATCTAAATATATAATTTGTAATTTTATAATGCAACTTGGTATTGTTTTAACATAAGTTAAGTTGATACAGGTAAGGCTATCATGATGGCGGCCTGGTTAGGCCACAAGCCATCGAACACCTACTGCCCAGATTGATTTACATGAGATTTTTTTTTTTTTTTTTAATTCAAATATTTTTAAAAACAAAATTAAAATTCATTAAAAATAAATAAAAACATTACAATATATTAAAAATTAAACGATACGAAATACATAATACATAAATCCTAAATCTTAAATCATATCGAAAACTCCTCGTCCAGCAGGATCAAAGCGGAGGTATATAATCCTCGGGCGAGACAAAGCTTCCTCGTCTAGGAGATCCCCACCCGAGACTCCGGATCATCATCTTTGTTCACCCGATAGCTCCAATTGACTTTGGTGTTGATGTTGTTAGTTATCCAGATTGAACACACTTCCACAACTTGTCAATAAGTTTAAAATCTCGGCGCTTCTCTCGAAGGAATTCTCGATAACACCTTTTCGATTCATTCGATGTCGTTGCAAGTCTTTAGGCATGTTCTCATCGCAGCTCTCATTCCTTTTGTCCTCAAAGAATTGGATGGCCCAGTATAATAAGCGTCTTTTCTTCATCATCGTTCTCGCATTGATTTGAACGACGTTCGCATATCGTAATCGCGGAATGAGGGAGACGCCAATAATGATCTTTGCGTAAAGAGAATGTGAATTTTTATGTTGAATTGTGTTTGAAATTGTGTGTTCAAAAATGTGTTTGAGGTTGGTATTTATAATGTTGTAAAAGTGGTAAAGTTTTGAAAAAAAAAAAAAAAGGTAAACGTTGAGCTTATACTCGGTTGTGTGCTCAACCGAGTTTGGCTTGCTTCTCTCCCCAACCGACGACGACCGAGACCTCCACATCGGGACAACCGACCACGATCGAAGGTTGCAACCGAGCCCAACCTCTTCCACTGCGTATAGCCTAAGAGCGAGTATGTTTCAACTTAGCTCGAACTATACTTTCACAAAAAAATAAAATGTGCCAAGTGATAATATTATACAACTCTGATATAACTTTAGATGATATCATGATTCAAGGACTTATACAACATAAGACCATGAGTGTAAAATTTTATGAAGAATTTGGGCTTCAAGGCAGAAAAGAAAGATGGCATATGGTGATAAATGCAAAAATAAAAATAAAAATAAAAATACAATAAAAAAATTAATGTTGCCCCCGTGCAGGATCGAACTACAGACCTCCAGTTTACAAGACTGGCGCTCTACCACTGAGCTACGAGGGCAACTTGGTTATTAGGCGACAACTTTTTAATTTGTATCTTTCTGTAAACAATGATGTAATATCTATTTTAGTTGTACAGATTTGAACCTTTTGTAATGTCTTTGGCTCTTTGCTGCTAATATACAAATATGGAATTCAAGTCTTGCAACAAAAATGAAACATTTCATTTTTTTGATAACTCGGAAAAAAAAGTGTTAAATAGTTTTCGGGATGTTCTTATTTGTATGTACATTTTACAAAATTTATTTGAGATTGCAAGCGATAAAAAGCTACATTTCACTAGTTTTAGTGTTTTATAGTGCACAAAAGAAAAACCATTTAAATAACTGAATAGAGGATATATAATACTTGATTCTGAAAATGTTTACCAAGGATGGTTATGTGTTACATTTAGAGCCAATGGATCAAGACTGCATAAAAGGTGAACCACAAGGCTCATGGCACAAGCGTCACGACAGGTCTTTGTGTTCGATACAAACATTAACCATAAAGAAAAGACCAACATTCTTGACATGGTTATTCAAGAACTACACTTATTTGTGAGTTGTGACATTCTACTGAGATACATCACACTGATACATGTTACTCGGAATTATCAGATTCTTACATTTGTCACAAACCACAGGTCCTAGATCCTTTCCTTCATCATATGGAACCATGGTTGGGTGATCACACACGAGCGTGCTCATATCTTCTTTACAAGCGTTTTTAATCGCATTCACAAGCCCTAATGGTGCAACTTTTTCAGCCCAAACAGTATACGAATCAAATAATTCAATGATCTTGTTTCCTTGTAACTTCACAAAATCCTTAGAACTCCCACATCCAAAAACTGCCCAAATGATGTTCTGATCATCTGTGGCCAGCAATTCTGAAACTTGTTTTAAGAGGTTTTCGTAGTTGGCGAATGCTTGAATTTGGCCTACCCGGACAATTGATTCTTTGATCTTCTCCAACCTTAGCCAGAAAAAGCGAATCCTTAAGGGAGTAAATGAATTTTCTTTGTTGAGGACAGATAATGCTGTTTGCATGTTTTCACTTGTGTTTCTGCTTCCGACGTAGATCACTTGAAGCTGCAAGCCTGCATTTTTTAGTTTCTTGATTTCTGATTTGAATTCCTTGGTCCATTCAAGGTTACTGCTTCCACATATGCAAATATTTTGGTCTCTTTCCACCTGAAAACAGAGTATTTAGTATGTCAAAACCCGAAAAAACATTACTCTTTTAGGATCTGCGTGGGACTATAGTCTACTTTTTATTCAATAATCTTACCGTCTTCATTAGGAAGTGATCTATTCCATCTAACAAAAGCTTCACATTCCAATGTTCTTCCTCCCAAAGCTCTTTCTCTCTTGAATCCGTAAAAGGAAAAGCTAATGCTCCCCAAATCAGCACCATATCAATTGCATTATAATTTGAAACCGATCCTTTTGAATCTAATACTACAAGCAAGGGATCTTCTTTGAATTTCCATTCATCTTTAATCACTCTCACTACTACTGAGTTAAGCAACCATGGCTGCCTGATTGACAACAACGGTAACGTGTTTGCTAAGTAATCAAACTGTATGTGCTCGTCAATAGTCCAGGTTTCTGAAGAAGAAAAGGGGATCCACACGGTTTCGTAGTCTTGCTCTATGTTCTTGTGGTGTGGATGCTCATGAGTTTGTTGTAGTAGCAATAAAGTTTGATCTATTGGGCAAAGATCTGGCTTTGAAATCAAAAGCATAACTACCTTGTCTTTCAGTCTAGATATGCCAACCTGTTTTAAAAAGCACTTCGTAGTTAGTTGTAGAATCGTAAAAGCAATGCAATGGTCACGGCAGATCCAAAATTTGCAATCAAGGTATTCACTACACTAATACTATACTTTCAAGGAATGCACTACAATAACATATTTTTATTTTCTTTCTTTACAAGATAAAAAATAAGCCATAAGTGAATGGTCAATTAGTATATCTAGTGTAAAGATTACAAAAGCTCGAAACTCGTTATCTTAGGACATTCCTCGAAAAAATATGCAATTGGGTTTGTCATGGATACGAGATCTCTTTGTGGGTCCAATTGTCCCCTACACCTATGCTTTGATAAATTATACTTCTACTTGGCATATATGGGTTCTAAAAGAAAAAAATGACTTACCTTTGATTCAGAAGAAGAAGAATCTTTGAGAGGAAAATCATCATTCAAAGAGAAGAATAAGTGAAGTAATTCTTGATTGTCAATTTTTGTATGAACCTTGAGAAGTTCCATAAGCTTTCTATATAACATCTGCTCTGCATAAACAAACAAGAGAAATTTAATAAATATATAGATTTCAATAGAAACTCTTTCTGCTTGCAATTACGGTGTAAATGTATCACCTATTTTTTCTTGAGATGCATCAACCTGCACTCTGAGGGAACTGCATAATCTACTCAATTTAAGAGCCAAACTAGACAAACCCCATGCTGCATTTGCCGTTATATTCGAATTCCTGGAAAAAAGCTTTAAGCTTTAGTATAAAATTAACAAATAAAAACTCGAATAGCTAATCTTATTGATTAACTAAAAGAACAAGAACAAGTGAAAAAAAGAACATGCACTTGCTCCTGCTTCATGGCAATCAAATCTGTGATCTGAGAAGCAGCTGTCACTGAACTTCTGAATATCCAATAAGTAGCCAAGTAAATTTTAGACTTTATAGAAGCGATAAAGATATAATCATCCTGATCATCATAAAGCACCGGTTGTTGAGGCAAGCTTTCAAATCTCACTACACACTTAGCAAGTTCCATCATTTCTTTTATTAGCAATTCCATAGCTATAAATTGTGGTCTTAAAGCTTCAAGGTTTCTCCAACTTAAGTTCTTTAGTACTGCAAGTGATGCTGCCAATGAATTGTGTGCACAGACCTCAAGAATGAGCCTGAATTCGCCATAACTTATTGCAAATGCTGTGAGTAGTAAAACCACTTTTGCATCCCATCTGTACTTCCCTAACATCTCAAGTAAATCTATAGTCCTCATGTGTACATCCCCGGTGTTACGACACTCCCATAGTATCTGCAACACTAGAACTGTATTAGAAGAAACGACAGACTGAGTCAAACATTCGTGTTTGTTAAGTTTGACTAAAGAGTACCGCGCGTGAAATCGTATAAATGGCGTGCTCCAAAGTTTCTTTTAAAGCAATAATTTCGGTGCTATCAAGAGTACACGCATCAACAACCTGATACAAATAGTAATGAAAATGTTGTTATAATAATAATAACAAAAAAGCCCATATTATTCAAGTTGATTAAACAAATCAAGAGGTGATACCTTGTTTGGATTAGACGCGTAGAACATGACATTTTCCATGGCTTGAAACAAAATCTTGCAATCCACACGACACCCATCGGATTCATGAGTGAGTAGAGTCTTGTTTATGATGAATTCTTCTTCTATGGATAGTTTTGTAGAAGATTGAGGGGTGAAACTGTCTTTTCGGTTAAAGTCCATGGTTGAATGAACTCAACTCCTGCATCTCTTTGCCTATAAAATTTAGTGTTCTATACTAACTACTAGAAAAAGTGAATAAGCTAAAATCTTTATTGAGGCTAAAGCTTTAGTTGGGTGTTGTGGTACACTTATTTATTGCATGAGTACAACATTAACATGTGCACTTGGTTGGCTATGTTTGTATACATTGGGAGACAATTCAAAAAGCAAAAAGTAGAGTACTTACTATGTAAGTATCCATAAAGAAAAAGAAAAAAAAAAGGGTAGAGGTTCTTAAACCTTCTTGTAAGCATGTAATCTGTAGGAAGATATTTTTAAAGCAAATCAACCCATGAAAATGAAAAGGTAAAGTGATGGTCCTTGCAACCACATAAATCTGATAGAATCTATGAGGATGTGCAAGCAAGTACTTATGCACGTCACTGATCGATCTTCATTGAATAAGACTTGATCTCAAGTCTATATAGAAACACCCTTTGAAGTAATTCTTAGATACTAAACAGATTCAGACTTTTTCATGTATAGCTTTGCAGAGTCATGTGACATGAAACAAGATGATAAAACTTATGTGCATTTACAAATAAGACATGCATGTCAGGACCTGCGGTCATCGTCCAATATCCCTCTAAGATAACTAGATCATTTAGTCTTATCTTAAAAACGCCACTTTTAGGAAATCTGAGAAAGATCAAAACGGTTTTTTTTTTATTATTATTATTTTTTTAACGGCATTTTTTTTTTCCACACTTTATATCACCTATCTCACAAATGCCTCCAGCGAGGCTTAACCCACAATCTTTAGGTCGGTGGGCAACTCACATACCACTAGACCAAACGCCTTGGGTATAAAGATCGAAACGTTATCCGCATACATTTTTGTGTGGTATATTTGTAAGTTCTTTAACAACAATATGAAAGGAATTATCTTTTCTTCTACTTTTCAACTTGATGTTCAAATAAGTTATGCGTATCAAATCCTAAACAGATTATCCTGCAATAACTTGCGAAACCAGCTTAAAACCATTATAGTAAAGCTACTGGTAGCTCAATACTAAGAACTTGTAAGGAACTCGTGACTCCAATGCACGCCCTTCATGTAAAATCTTGAATTTCAGGAAAGATCTAACTCAATCCCCTGTTTTCATATGGTTTATGTGACATATATAATCTTTTTGGTCATTTGTTTTCAAGTGATCCGGGACCAAAACACATATCTACACGTAAATGGCACACGTTTTCTACTAAAAACCAACATAGAAAATCACACATTCTGCGTGGTAAGGTGGTTGTTACAAAATGATTCATAACTTACCAAAAGAGCCGTCTTGAACTCGGTATAATTCATGTATATAATAATATTAACTCCAATAAGTAAAACACCAATCAAACTTAAACTCTGTCTTAAGCATATATAGGTCTGTTTTGATAAACTTGATTAGATTGTTGTATCATTCTCGATATTTTCTCTTATATAATCCTTCATCTAATATTTCATGAAACCACACAATTCACATCACAAAAACAAAAGATAGAGTACAAGATGATTATCAACCTCTTATTTTCTTCACCAACATGGCTGTACTCCCACTTATGGTTCTCAGATATACCCATCGCGCTCTTCATCTTGTTCGTCTTCAATTCCATACTTCAAAGAGTCACAACAAAGGGTCCAATGATATGGCGGTTTTGGAATACTTCCAACCGTAGCCTTACATGTCACCCATCTTTATGAATGGGGTGGCGAAGCTTTGATAAAATCTGGTGGTAGCTTTTACTATAAAGGTATGTGGATGGGTGGTACTTTTGGGATTGTCACAAGTGATCCTGTTAAAATCGAATACATGCTTAAGACAAATTTCAAGAACTTCCCAAAAGGGATCGCCTACAAAGAAAGGTTTGATGATTTTCTTGGAGACGGCATCTTTAATGCCGATGATGAGTTGTGGAGGACGCAGCGTCGTGTGGCTAACTCTGAGATGCATTCAACTCGCTTCATACAATTCTCCCTGGACTCGATCAAAACACTGGTGCACGGCAAGTTGTTAAAGCTTTTAGAGGCTAAAAAGGGGTGTGTTATTGATTTGCAAGATGTGCTTCTTCGGTTTACTTTTGACAATACTTGTGCAGTGGCATTTGGTGTTGATTCAGGGTGTTTAGATGTTAATTTACCAGAAACTGCCTTTGCAAAGGCATTTGAAAAAGTGACCTTTGCGAGTTTGATGCGGTTTTTGATCCCTCGTTATGTTTGGAAGCCAATGAAGTTTTTCAAATTAGGATTTGAGAAAACACTGCATGACGCTGTCAAAATTGTGCATGATTTTTCTGAAAAAACAGTCAGAGAAAGAAAGATGGAGTTATTATCCAACAAAGACGGTATTGATGGTACTTCAAGATGTGATCTTTTGTCAAGGCTTATCTTAATGGAACAAGATAAAAAAGAAAAGTTTTTTACTGATAAATTGCTGCAAGATTTTTGCATAAGTTTCATATTAGCAGGTAGAGACACAAGCTCAGTGGGATTATCATGGTTTTTCTGGTTAATTACCAAGCACCCGTCAGTAGAAACCCGGATCCTTGATGAAATCTATGACATCTTACGACAACGAGAAAACCTCAAGAAGGAAAATCTAGAAAACCTAACATTTACAGAAGAAGAGCTCAAGAAGATGGTGTATCTGCAAGCAGCAATATCTGAATCTTTACGCCTCTACCCGCCTGTCTCATTTGATCACAAAGAGCCAAGAGAAGATGACGTTTTCCCTGATGGATACCCAATAGAAAAGGGTGCACGAGTTGTCTACTGCATGTATGGCATGGCTAGGATGGAGACCATTTGGGGTAAAGATTGTTGTGAGTTTAAGCCAGAAAGGTGGATCAAAGATGGTGAATTTGTGAGCGAAAGCCAGTTCAAATACACAGTGTTCAACGCAGGTCCTCGGCTGTGCCGGAAAAAGTTTGCATATACACAAATGAAATTGGTCGTTGCTTCGATTTTACTAAGGTATAGACTGAAGGTGGTTGAGGGTCATAAAGTATGTCCAAAATTAAATACTACACTATACATGAAGCATGGGCTATTGGTTACAATGGAACCTAGGCCACCAAAGTTTATTATTTGATGTTTGCTTCTCTTTTATGTAATGGCTATGAACTTATTTCAATTGTTAATTAGGCTTCAATGTTATACATATATGTAAGATAAAACGCAAATTTATGTTGTATTCTAGTCATATATCATCCATGTTTTGTTTGTATGACGCTGTTATTCGAATTTTGACTTGGTGCTAATAACTCTAAGCCTACACAAAAGGCTCATAAATTTCTTCTTGTTTTAGTGTTTTTAAGATCTAGTAAACCAGCTGATATGTTACAACGGCTATCACACGAACAACTACTCTCTGTAACTTACTGCATAATATGAAATGCTTGTATGCTTGACTGCTTGTACATATGTCAGATCTTGATCCAGATATGCTTGGTCCAATCCATGTTATAATACAGCTATTCAATCCATTTAAATGATACAACATATTTATAAAAATGATCCCATCGATCTCTTCAATATGCATTGCAATGGAACAATTCATTTAGGGAGATCATTACTGCTTGGATTGATTGGTTAAGGTATACTTAGTTAAAAAAAAAGGTGTTCATGTATTTTTTTTTTGGGTAACCATGGTTTCTGACCTTTTGGCCGACTAATCCACATGATTTGAACCCACTGCCATACAGACACGAACCGGGTAAAGCCCTCCCTTTTCAGGAGGTTGGTGTGGCCATTTCATATTAGGTTATATCAGTAGAGATATAATATTCAAACATACATGAACAAGCATACATATATAAAGAGATAACTAACCTTAACAAACAAGACGTTTTTGCTATACTTAAATGGAGAAGCATACATATATAAAGAAGTACCCGGGGAAGTCATGCCTTTTTGGCTCTGATGCACGCGGCCTAGCTGCTATTCATGTGGCCGGTTCTGAATTTTTCGCTAGCCATCCCTAGATGTTTATGCAACCAGGTTTGAATTTAAAAATGATTTTACATGTTTTTAAATTTTGTGTCGCCTCCATATCCACCCAGGCCGAATATCATGATGTTAGGGCGTCTCAACGTGGAAAGCTATCATCATCAGCGACGGACCTACATTGGTGCCAGGTGTTGCACGGGCTACACCCGATTTTAGGTCACAAAGTGCCAAAAAAATTTAAGAACTGAAGATTTTGGTATGGGCAACCCCCGGATAATTTTCTTTTGCTACTTTCGTTTTCTATGGTGTAACTTTAGTTAAACCAAATGGCAATTGTGCAACACTATAAAAAATTCCAGGGTCCGTCCCTGATCGTGATGTTGAGAACTGGAAGCTGTTAAAAAAGTTGGTTAGGAATTTCATCGAACATCTGGTCATGTGGTGGGTCGAATTTTTTTTTTGATAAGTAGGGTTTCAATATGATACATTTTTTATCATACTCCCTCGTCCCAAATAAGTGTCCAGTTTGAAAATGAACGCAATTTTAGGAATTTTCAATACCTACACTCTCCACCGATAATCAAATATAATTTCTATCCACTAAAGCCTCTCCTGGTTGAAATACAAAGTGAACACTTATTTTGAGACAACCCACGATAGCAATGTGGACACTTATTTTGGTACGGACGGAGTAACTTTTTTTCTGATAATTTGGGGTTCGTGTTTTGAGTGTCTCGCTCTCATTAAAATTTGGTTTGTATATATAGTTTAAGTTGCAATAGTTTTATCCTTTACAAAGGCCTAACATCAGGCAACAGTTTTTACTAGCAAGGAGTTGCAACTCTTATGTGTATAGCAATACTTATGTCTTTTACCAACAATGTATGATATTTAAACTAAAAACAGAACGAACATTTTTATATATGTAGGTTGTCGAATATGTGGCGTTTTCAAACCCTACAACCACCTCACAGTGATGTTTTAATTCTTTACAAGTGATTTTAATTTGGACAAAAACATGCATTTTGCCTCATACGTAGACAACACGAGTTTTGTACGAAAAAACCAGCGTGGAACATGCTTTTCGTGTGCTAAGGTGGTTGTTAAATATAACAATACTTAAGCAAAATTCTTAAAACGCCAATAAATTTTGTTGAAAAAGCATGGTCTCAAACTCAGCATAGCGTAAATCAGTTTCTTTAAACTCAAAATTCTTGCATCATTTTCAATATTATTATTTCGTGTAACCAATTCCCATCACAAAAACAAAAGATTTAGTACAACACAACAACATGATCATTAGCCACATACTTTATTTAGCAAGATGGTTGTATTCGCATTTATGCTTCTCAGACATAGCCTTCGCGCTCTTCTTCATTTTCATCTTCAACGTCATACTTAAAAGACTCACCACAAAGGGTCCTTTGATATGGCCTGTTTTTGGAATATTTCCAACAGTAGGCTGGCATGTTTTTGATTTTTATGAATGGGGTACCGATACTTTGATCAAATATGGTGGAACCGTTAACTATAGAGGTATGTGGTTCAGTGGTAGTTTTGGGATTATCACAAGTGATCCTGTTAATATCGAGTACATGCTCAAGACAAACTTCAAGAACTTCCCAAAAGGGAAAGCTTATAAAGAAAGATTTAATGATTTTCTGGGAGATGGAATCTTTAATGCCGATGATGAGTTGTGGAGGACGCAGCGTCGTGTGGCAATCTCTGAAATGCACTCAGCTCGCTTTGCACAATTCTCCATGGACTCGATCAAAACACTGGTGCATGAAAAGTTGTTGAAGGTTCTAGAGGCTAAAAAGGGGCGTGTGATTGACTTGCAAGATGTCCTTCTTCGTTTCACTTTTGATAATACTTGTGCAGTTGCATTTGGGGTCGATTCGGGGTGTCTGGAAGTAAATCTACCAGAAACACCCTTTGCTGAGGCATTCGAGAAAGTATCCCTTGCCAGTATGTTAAGGTTCGTAGTGCCCCTTTATCTCTGGAAGCCAATGAGGTATTTCAAAATAGGCTACGAGAAAACGTTGCACAAATCTTCTAAAATTGTACATGATTTTTCTGAGAAAATAGTAAGAGAAAGAAAGATGGAATTATTATCTAACAAAGCAGGAAATGGTATTTCAAGGTGTGATCTTTTATCAAGGCTTATCTTAATGGAACAAGGTAAAAAAGATGTGTTTTTTACTGATAAATTGATTCAAGATTTCTGCATAAGTTTTATGATAGCTGGTAGAGACACAAGCTCAGTGGGATTATCATGGTTCTTCTGGTTAATTGCCAAGCACCCCTCAGAAGAAACCCGGATCCTTGATGAAATCCATGACATCTTACGAAAACGAGAAAATCCCAACAAAGAAAATAAAGAAAACATAACATTTACAGAAGAAGAACTCAAGAAAATGGTTTATCTACAAGCAGCAATATCCGAATCCTTGCGTCTCTACCCTCCTGTCTCATTCGACTTCAAAGAGCCACAAGAAGATGACGTTTTCCCTGACGGGACCCCTGTCAAAAAGGGTTCACGAGTGATCTACTGCATGTACGTCATGGCTAGGATGGAGACCATTTGGGGTAAAGACTGTCGCGAGTTCAGGCCCGAAAGATGGATAAAAAATGGAGAGTTTGTGAGCGAAAGCCAGTTCAAATACACAGTTTTCAACGCAGGTCCACGTTTGTGCGTGGGTAAAAAGTTTGCATACACACAAATGAAAATGGTGGTTGCTTCAGTTTTATTAAGGTATAAACTCAAACTAGTTGGTCATAAAGTAGTTCCAAGAATACACACTACACTTTACATGATGAATGGGCTATTGGTCACAATGAAGCCTAGGACAATGATAACTCATTAATGTTCATTTTGAAATCATGGGGTTGCTTATTCTGTATTGTAAAGGTTATGAACTTCTTTGGATTGTGTATTAGGATTCAATACAACGTGGATACACATATATGATGTAATGAAGTTTATAAATGTTGGATATATATGGTCATCATTGAGTTTTTCAAAAACCATGGTCATAACTCTAAGGGCCCGTTTGGTTCGACGGAATCCTAAGGATTCTGGTGGAATTGGAATTCAATTCCATTTCATTACGTGTTTGGTTGAAAAATTTAAAGAATTTGGAATCTGAATTACATTCCTTACTGTGTTTTGTTGGCAAACGGAATGGAATGAAATTCCTTCAAAATCCCATATACATGGAATTCAACATTCCATGGCAATATGAGAAGGATTGTTTACAATTCCATGGAATTCATATTATCTTTATAATTGTTATTATTATTATTATTAATATTATTATTATTATTTTTATTTATTTATTTTATTTTTATTTTTTATTTTAATTATTATTATTATTTTATTTTTATTTATTTTATTTATTTATTTTATTATTATTATTATTATTATTATTATTATTATAAACGATCATTTAATTATTATTGTTATTATTATTATTTTTTTATAAACAACCATGTTATTAAGATTTAAAAATTATTATTTATTTAAAATTGAATATAAATTATTATTTATTTAAAAAAAATTATTATTATTATATTAATTTTTTTTAAATTAAATATAATTTATTTATAGCTTACTTTTTTAATTTATACTTTAAAAAATTCAATTGTATTTTATATAAAAAATTATTTATTTAATATATTAGTTTATATAATATTATTTAAAAAATTATTATTATAATTTGATAAGTAATTTATTTATTAAATAATATTTAGTTTATTAATCTTAAACTAAAATTAAATTTTAAATATTTTAATATAATTGTTTTTTCTCATTTCATTCTTCCAACCAAACATGCGTTAGTATTTGTAGATTTTAATTCCGTCAGATTTTAAATTCTAAGGATTTCAATTTCTAACATTCCATTCATTTACATTCCAATTCCTTAAACAGATTCCAATTTCGTCAAAAACATTCTGCGAACCAAACGAGCCCTAAGTGTATGTTTAGGGTTCACAGAATTAGGGGTGTGTTGTTGTTTAAAAGATCTCAACTAAAGAGTTTGAATGATAATAAAATAGATGTTGGTTTATTTTAAGAGCCATCTCATTACTTCAAGGATAAAATAACTTCAATTAAATCTCAACCTGGTATCACCTCACACATACTAATTATCAATATAGCTTAAGTAATAGATTGAGGAATATCAAACTATAGCTCCACCAAATCATCTTTAACCTTTAACTCCAATGCATGAAGCTATTTTCAACCCATCTTAAATACTTTTTTAACATTTCCCCATTGAAGATGTCTTGCGTGGAGTATCTTGAAATCACAATTGAGTCTCTCCATCTCAGTGAATCGCGTCTTCTATGCTCACCACAATGAACTTTTCTACCATGTTTGATGTAACAACTCACAAAGAGGCATTGTCTCGGGCTTTCAACGAAGGAAGAGAGGTTGGGGAGCCTATCACCCTATAGCCACCCCTTCACGCACGTTGTACCCAATCACTAAGATTTTATCATATGTTTAGCACGTAAGAACGAAAGAGAAGTTATATAGCATAATTAGCGGTGTATGTCAAATTGTCAATTGTAGAATGATATATTTGCAAATAGTTACGAAATTATCTTACGAGTAAAAAAAGGAAAAAGAAGATGGCCCGTAAAATATCTTTAGGGACTACTTGTGTACCGTTCTAAAGGTAAAATGACTCATTAACATGTTTACGCAAAATTTAACAGTGTTACGTTATGCGATGAAGAGGTCAAGAAGCAATTTTTGTGACTCATAGACTAAACATGCGATTTTGATACGAGTACACGAACTATTCGAGTAGCCCACTAAATACATAACAACAAGAATATTCAATCCAACATGAGCGGGTATAGGATGTAGACCTTTACATGAGAGCACGGGGACTTTTTTTTTAATGGCAATTGAATTAAAAACTAGCAAGGAGCTAGATAACGGTACAAAAGGGGGATAAAGCGTTACAATGGTAATCAAACCACTTTGTCCAATCTAAAGAAAGTTTTCTACCTTTACTAACAATCCAATTGAAAGAATACATTCTACTATTAATAAGTATCTGAATCACAATTATTATGTAGATCCTTATGACTTAATAATAACGCAACACTCTTGTGACTTTTTTTTTTGTTAAGCCATGATTCTGAATAACATATGACTTATTGTAGATACATTCAGTTTTATCACTTTATATTTTCATTATTTCATAAACTAACAACTTTCATACTAGGGGTTTTGGTTTTGAATAGCATGTAGTTATAAGTATGTGGGTGTGATGATATCAAATAACAACAGTTTATTGACATCATTTATCCTATATATATTGCTTGTTTTGTATTATTTTATATGAGAATTGATACTTAATCGCTTACTTTTGTAAATCTCAGTTGAAAACAAGCATTTGGTAAAAGTTAGCTATTTTAGACGTAAAATGTAGCAAAACGGATCATATTGATAAAGTCTGCTAAACTGAAGGAAGATATGTTGTATCATTCTAGATAGATACGTCGTACATCACACTTAGACGTATGTGAAGACCATTGCATGACTTTGAAGAATACGCCGCATGGAATTCTTCCATGCGTCGTACATGAAACATTGGTCAACACAGAGATCTGACTTATCTGCTCAAGATATGTCGCATAACTACTTCTACATGCACCGTATCACCCAGAAGACTTCACCAAGAAATACCAAGATTAGAAGACACATGCGCCATATCATAAGTGCTGATCCGCCGTATCATATGGCGGTGTACGAATATTCCAAAATAAAATAATCTTGGACCCCACGTGTAACACCCCCAATTTCATGATATGCAGCGGAATTCAAACTGGGTGTTACTCGATGGCACAACAGTCATAATAATAGAAAACGATCTCTAAAGGAGTCGTTTAAAAGGATTTATCATTCAAATTATTGAAATATATCAGAGTTTACAAAATATGTCCCAGTTGGTTCCATTGTTTACAAAATGCATCAATATAAAGTCTTTTGATGTCTTTACTGAATGATAAAAATAATTATAGCCTTCTTGATCTAGTCCTTGCTCTTCCGTGCCAGCTTCCGACATTATGGACATGAAATACATGCTTAAAACTGTCAACACAAAGGTTGAGTGAAATTCATAGAGTTTGTTTGATGGTTAAACACATTATGTTGGTAGTGTGAGTTAATTAGACTCACACCAATGGTTTGAAAACAAAACAGTTATTATTGCTTGGTCCGCTTTGATGCTTGGTACGGCTGCCTCAAGTATATGATACTTGAGCCGCTTTTTGTTTGATACGGCCTCAAGTATGTGATACTTGAGCCGATTTTGTTTGATACTACCGCCTCAAGTATGTGATACTTGAGCCCGCTTTAGTATTTCACTAAGCTCATGCAACCAAGGCGTTAACGTGTTCCAATATTAATTGATGAAATTGTTGGTACCGCCCTAATAGGTAAAATTGCCGTTTTTACCTAATGTTACTCAAATATAGTGCGTTTGTTTGCCTCTAACAAGGCCAACACAAACGGGATTCGTTAATCCCAATAGATCTATTCACAATATTCGTGCTCACTCTCTCTAGTGATTAATGGTTCATGATTTAGGGACTTATGTTTGGCAAATGCGGTAACTTAGTGCTAATAAAGCAATCAGATAAGCATACAGTTTCAAAGCAATGTGTTCGGTTTAAAATATAGCATGTATTTCCCCCAAGGGTTTGTAAAACAATTAAGTAATAGAAAGTGGGCTATGAACTCACCGAGAGTTGATGATGGTAAGTGCTTAAACGGATGTGATGGATAAGCCGGGAAATCTCTACGTGCAACCTAAAATGGAATGTTGCGACTTAGGTTTGGAATAATGTTTAGGAAAACATAAACCAACCTATATATGTCTCTATGTTGATCATGATGTAGTGTTGGAATCACTTTTAAACCTTAATTCAAGTGTTAGTAATTAATATGTAATAGTTAGCTTAATATGGCCTTTATGTTAGTAATTAGCCTTAGGCTTATGTAGAAGGCCCATAAGCCTAGGCCTAGTCCAATAAGGAAAAGGATGGGAACTAGGAGTGTTGCCCTAGCTTCCCTCCTATAAATACCTCATGTAAACCCTCACTTGAGGGTTGGTTGTTCATTTTATTCACTCTCTTTCACTCTACGCATAACCGGTTTACTCTTTACGTGTGTGTGTGTGTTTAACGTGTTCAACCGACTCTATCTCTTCTCTATTTCTTGTATTGATGCTTGTGTTGTAAAACTAGTGACCTAACAGTGGTATCAATCGCCTACTAGTTGGGTGAATCGTTATTGCTTTTGAAGTGGGTTTTGGTCCTACGCGTAAAGCTAACGAGATACTTTGGTTCGCTTAAAAACAAGTTTTTACACTTTTTAATCCAAGATTCTTGTACTTTCAATGTTTTAAGGTGTTAAAATAACTGTTTTTGGAAAAAAGTTTCAAACTTTATGCGTGGATCATAGTTTTTAAACTTGTTTTTGTACGAGGGTTTCATCCTACGCGTAACCGTTTTAGGAGTTTTGGATCATCAAGTTTCACACTTTTGTGTTATTTTGGTGATATTGAAGCTATCTCATCACAAAAATCTGGTTTAGAAACATCTTTGGACAAAATCATTTTTACGAGTAAAGCTACGCGTAACAAAACCCTAATATTACGCGTAACTTTATCATTGGTTTGATCTTCACCGTGGTTTACTCCGTCTTTGCTTGCTTGGATAAGCCTGAAAATACGTCGACTTTGGATATCTTTTGCACTGTGATAGTGTAAAAGATCACTTGGGATAAAACCCTAAAATTACGCATAAGCATAAAGCTCACGCGTAGAAAATCCTACGCATAAGATTTATATTACGCCTAAGCTTAGTCTTACGCATAAGGTAATCCTACGCCTAACTTCTTTTCTTACGCATAACTTTAGTGCTTTTTCCTTACTTACGCGTAAGCTAAAACTACGCGTAACTCTATCTGTTACGCGTAACTTTGGTGTTTTTACGCATAAGTCCTACTTGGTTTATTGTGATTTCTACGCCTAAGGATACTTCATCAACAAAGGTTCATTCGACTACAAAGATCCATTTTTACCAACACAAGTTTTCAACATGTCACAACCACCATACTCTAACTATTTCCCTTACACTTATTCTCAACGTCAACAACAACTAAGTCCACAACATCAACAATGGAATCAACAACAAGCAATTTATCAACAACAATTTAATCAACAACATACTCCACAACTTGCTGCAATTCCACAACCTCAAATGGTTCAACCACCACCAAGTCTTCAAGTTCAACCCTACACAGATGAATTCAATCACCATCCATCAAGGAACACTATGAAGGAACCCACTTGGTTTGCAAAGATGTGTGAAGCGTTAAGCAGCCAACAATCAATTCATGAGGCTGGATCACTTGATAGACCTTCAATGCTCACTCCAGGAAACTACGATCAATGGGTGATTAGGTTCTTTAGGTTTTGTGATCTGAAGAAGCCACATGGAAAGTTCTTAAATAAGGTTATCTTGGAAGGTCCATTTCAGATGCCTATTGTCATCGTACCCGGCGATCCAAATGCTAATCCACCAAGAGATGAACAATCAAACATTGCTACTATTGCAGACCTGAATGCAGAGGAACTTCTACACTATGAAGCTGATGAGCTTGCAATGCAATATATCCTCTTAGGATTACCTAACCCAATTCTTCAAAGTGTTGATGCTCAAAAGAGTGCAAAGGCAATGTGGGAACATATTCATCTTCGATGGAAGGATCGCACTCAATCGGAGGATATGGAATCCAAAATTTACTTGGCTTATGAACACTTCATGATTGAACCCAGAGAGACACTAGAGTCTTATCATCATTGATTCTCAGATATCATAAATGATTTGGATAAACACAACATCATCATGCCAAGAATTGCAGTTAACACTAAGTTCCTGAGTAGTCTTGGTCCTGAATGGGAGAAGTATGTCATTTTTCTCCGTCAAGCGAAGAACATGCATCATTCTACATACGGATTGTTGTATGATTACTTGAAGCCTCATGAAAAGGAAGTTGATAAGGAAAGGATTCTCCGTGCTCAAATTGCTTCACCTTCACATTCGGAAAATCAACAACTTGCCTTGTATGCTCAAAACAGTTATTCTCCTCAACCAGCAACTCAACCAACTGCTACAATCACACCATATGATCCTTCACAGCCTCAATCTCAACAAACTCAATTGGTTCCATACAACAACAACAATGCTCAAGCATTTGTCAATGAAGCTAATGAGGAATCGATCCGTTCAAGCATTGCAACAAGGATTTGCTATGATTGCTAATGCTTTTAGCCGTTATACCAAAAAATCCAACAATCGTATTCGTTCCTCATCTAACACACGAAATCAAGCTGTTGTGAACAATGGAAGAGTTGAAGTTCAGAATCTTAGTTATGGTCGTCAGATGGGCGGTGGTCAAGGGTTTAATGCTATGAGCAGGAATAACAACAGAGCTCAAGTGGTGGAACAGGGAAATGCTCAGAATGGATTAAATGGTCTTCGATGCTACAACTGCAATGAGAAGGGACACCTGGCTAATGCATGCCCAAAGTCGAGGACTAGGGGCAGTGCTTACCACAAGGAGGCTTTACTTTTAGCTCTTAAGGATGAAGCTGGTGGAACTCTCACAGACAAGGAACAGAGTTTTATGGAAGATGCATATTTAGATGATGATATGGAGGACTTGCAGGCCAATGCAGCTGTTATGTTGATGGCTAATATGCATGAGTTACACATGACCGACACAGGCCCAGTATGACAGCGATGGCTTGTCTCAGTACCCGAACAAACCATATTTATCTCGATCTAATATCTCCAACATCTCGAATCCGGCAAGGCTCGAATGTTAAAATGAGTCGTCCACATCTCATTCCGACGATTTTCAAATAGACCCCGTAGTCACATTTGACGATCAAGATGACCTTATGGTTTCCATTGATAATCAAATTGACTCCGTAGTTATACTTGAGGATCTACGTAATGATAATGTTGTGACTCACGTTGAACACGCCGAACTTTTGCCTCATCCACATTTTGCTCGTTTAATACAAGACCAACAAACCATAGTGGAAGAATGTCGCAATTAATCGAGTTGAAAAGCAAAATGCACTGTTAACCAAGGATTTTGAATGTTTACAAAAGCAACTCAACTTTTCAAAACTCAAGAAAAACGTGAAAAAGGTTTTAAAGCAGCCTTTGCCAAATCTCATCAAAACGAACAATATTTAGAGAGACAGATGCGTGATCTAGCCGCTTCGAAGAATGCTTTGTTGTCTGAAATAGAAAAACTGAAACATGAACATAAAAAGCAAATTAACGCTCTCACCTTGGAAAATCAAAAAGCTAAGGCTGAGTTGTTAACTTGTCAAAAACAGTTCTCTGCATACAAAAAGTATTCAATGAAACGAATAGATGATCATCTTGAAGAAATTATCGGCTTGCAAAACAAACTTAAAGAGTTTAAAACTATTGTTTACAAACATGGCGAGTCGGTCACAGCTATTGAAAAGTTTACTTTAAAACCCAATCCAAATGGATATGGACCGAATCTTGCTGATTACAAACCTAAGCTTTCAACCAAAGCATTCAAACCAAATCCTGAAGTTTCCGGTGCAGAATATAAAATTGATAACTCTGTTATGAGTGTTGTTGAATATCATCGTCAAGAGGAATTAGATGCATAAGACGAGAGTCGATCAAAATTAGAAAATGTTGTTTACAACAAACCTTTTAACTATTCAAAAGCGGTCACTTTCGTCACACCAACGGATTCTTCTAACACACCAAGGATTATCATAAAACGTCGATTCTTCTAATGTTAATCCCAAACCGATTATGCACAAACTTATGGTCATTTACCTTCCATCGCTGAAGTAAACTCAAAACCCGAAAATCGCAAAATTCTTAGATATTTTGACCTTTTCATGGCTGACCTCAAAACTTTACAACATGAGATAGAATATCATTCTGAAATCAAAGTTCAACATTTTCAATCGCTCTGGCGCGAGAACAAAGAGACATTTTTCCGAAAAATCTTTTACCAAATGTTAAAAATTTGAAAAGTTGTGCATTGTCTTGGGAAAGGGACTTTCATAAGGAACTTGGATTGATGAAGGTCGTTTTCGAGAAAACATAAACATCTATTTCTAATACTAAACGTAAAAAGAAAATGTTGAGAAAAGATTTTGATCGACTCTTGGAAGATGTCATCTGTGCTGATGTCCATAATGCTTTGTTATTGAATTCTTTGTCATATGCATCTGATTATATCTCTGCTGATACTGTTGATTCTGTGGTAAATGTTGAGTACACTGATAATGTGCTTCAGATCGAGTCTTTAAAAGTTGATAATGAACGATTGTCAAACGAGCTTTCTAATGCAAAACGTCGTCTTAATTGGTGTCAAAAAGATATTCACGGTCAACAACTTGCTTATCAAAACAAAATCGCCCAGTTGCGTGAAAAATCTTCTGATCCAAAAATTGAGCAACTGGATGATCAAAACGTGTCTTTTAAGTGTCAAATCTCAAAATATGAACAAGAACTTGCAAAAGTTAAAAAGGAATATGGTGTCATATTTGATTTACTCAAACAGACTCGTGATGAAGCATCTAACGAACTTGATCATTATCTTGCACACACTAAAGAAGTTATGCATTTTGCTGGAAATCTTCGGTCTGAAAATCAAGATCTAATTCACACTATCTTCAAGTTAAGAGAAATGTTAGGAAAGTATGAACAACTTCCGCCTACCTTGATTAAGAGAATAGCCCCATTAACACTTAGTAATCGTGAACCTAGAATCCCTACTGCCAAATCACAAGTTGCTAACGTGCTTCCTTCTACTGAAACATGAATAGTTGCGCTTTTCCAAACGTCCGACTTCACGGCCTAGAGCACTACATCGAAGAATAGGAAGTGGCGACCTAAGAAAAGATCAATAAGGAATGCTAAAGTAGAAGAACACCCTAGGACTATGAATAAGACCCATGTTGCTTCCACTATAGATATTAACGGAAAATGTAATAGAAATAGTGATGTAACGAATGCTAAACCTTTAAGTACTTTTGATATTCAGTCCGATGCACCTTGTGTTATTTGTCGTAAAAGTATGAATTCTGATTGTCATGATAAATGTGTTGCTAAAGCTATCATCTCTCGTTTAAGGAATCCTAAGAATCGGAATACCTCTAAGCCCACTAATCATTCTAAGTCTGTGCTTGGTAGACCGCCTTCTTTAGATTCTAAGAAACGCATTGCTGTCCCTGTAGCTACAGTTTCACCTACTAGGAATGTAGTACCACCTAGTGCATTCACTAAGACTAAAGCAAATACTAGTTGGAGATGGCAGAAATGGATATATAACACACTAGGATTTAAATGGATACCTAAAGCTATTTATGTGTGTATGTCTACCATAACTGCTCCGGAACCCTCTAACATTTCGGGTTCCACATCTACTTCTATTCCATCCGTGTCGCATGTAATGGTGATAGATCATTCTCTGGATTGTTGATAGCGGATGTTCCCCACCACACGACAGGCAACCTTAAACTGTTATCAAACTTTATTGCAAAGTTCATTGGCACTGTCGCCGATTCGAATGATCACTTCGCAGCTATCATGGGCTACGGAGACTATATCAATGGGAACATCGAAATTAGTTGGGTTTATTATGTGGAAGGCCCTGGCCACAATCTGTTTTGAGGTCAGCTTCGTGATGGAGATTTGGAGGTTGCTTTTTGGGAGAAATCTTGTTTCATTCGTGATCTACAAGGAAACGACCTTATGTCTCGCTCGCGTAATTCAAGTCTTTACACTATCTCTATGCAAGACATGGTTGCTTCATCTCCCATTTGCTTACTTCCAAAGGCAACATCAACAAAATCCTCGACTATGGCACCGCGTCTCTCACATCTAAACTTTCAAACCATTACCAACCTTGCTCGACACAAACTAGTTGAAGGACTCCCACGATTCCGGTATTCAAAAGATCACCTTTGCTCGCTTGAACAAGGGAAAAGCACTTGTGCTCATTTTCCTTCAAAGGTGGAACACGCTCTCAGAAGATGTGCTTCATCTTCTTCACATAGATTTGTGTGGCCCGATGCGCGTGCAAACGATCAATGGCAAACGCTACATATTAGTAATTGTTGATGATTATTCACGCTGGACTTGGGTCTACTTTCTACGAAGCAAAGACCAAGCTCCACAAATGATCATCACCTTTCACGAAAATAGTTCACCGAAACACCGTCCGACAAATCAGAATAGACAGAGGAACTGAATTTGTTAACCAAACTCTTCATGAATTTTATGAGAAGTGGGGATTCAAAGATCGTGCATCTATTGCACGCATACCGAACAAAACGGAGTTGTTGAAAGACGAAACCGAACGTTAGTGGAAGCTGCAAGAACAATGTTAATCAATCCAAAACTCCCAGATTACTTGTGGGCGAAGTATTCTGCATGCTATACTCAAAACCGGTCTATGATTACAAAACGCCACAACAAAACGCCTTTCGAGCTAGTCCACAACAGCAAACCGAATCTTAAACACTTTCATGTATTTGGATCTCTTTGCTATCCGATGAATGATCGTGATGACTTTGGAAAGCTCAAAGCCAAAGCTGACATTGGAGTCTTTATTGGATATTGTGATAATTCTAAAGGTTTCCGAATCTAGAATCGTTGAACAAAGGAGGTTATGGAAACGATTCATGCTAATTTTGATGAACTTACGGAGATGGCTTCTGAGTATAACAGCTTGGAACCCGGTCACAACCGCCTAAACTTCCCCCAAACCCCATCATCACCGAACAAAGCCCCACTCACTCGTCAACAAATGGAAAGGTTATTTGCTCCTCTGTTCAGTGACGATATTGATGAACGAGCTCAAGGTGTATCCGGTTTGCTCAACTGATAATACTCTAATACCTGATACACCTACTACAACAACTACTGTTGAAGATGCACCACCAGTTGACTCTACTACAATAGTTGAACAAACCGCTTCCGACAATGATGAACCAGCTGATGATGTTCTTAATGAAGTACCCCCACCTGCAAATTTTGATCCAAATGCGTTTATTAACCCGTTTGCTAATGAGACTGCTGCACCAGATGTCGCGGAATCTTCAACAAGCCATTTGAATCCTCAAAATCTGCACAATGTATACCAACATCAACCCTCTACACATAGATGGACCATCCTCTGGAAAATATCATTGGCAACCCGAATCAACAAGTCGTTACGAGACAACGTCTTCACACAGACGGTGAACATTGCATTTATGCACTCACTGTCTGCCAAACTGAACCCAAAAACATTAAGGATGCAATGACAAAAGATAACTGGATTGAATCCATGCAAGAAGAACTCAACCAATTCAAACGTCTTGAAGTATGGGAACTGGTTGAAAGACCAACAGGGGTCTATGTCATTGGTCTTAAATGGATCTGGAAAAAAAATTGGATGCTGAAGGGAACGTTATCAGAAACAAGTCACGTCTGGTGGCTAAGGGTTATAGACAGGAAGAGGGTATTGACTTTGAAGAATCATTTGCTCCGGTGGCTCGTCTTGAGGCTGTTCGGATATTTCTGGCATTCGCAGCTCATATGAACATAACAGTCTTTCAGATGGATGTCAAAACTGCTTTTCTAAATGGTCAACTGAAAGAAACAGTTTATGTCAGCCAGCCAGAAGGATTCGTTGATCCCGCGTTTCCGAACCATGTCTACAAACCTGAACAAAGCTCTGTATGGTCTCAAACAAGCTCCTCGGGCATGGTATGATAAGCTATCATCTTTCCTCATTGCCAATAATTTCACCAAATGTTCGGTCGACCCAACTCTTTTCATACAATATCACGGGGAACATATTTTAATTGTTCAAATTTATGTGGATGACATCATTTTTGGGTCAACTCATAAAAAGTACTCAATCGCTTTTGCAAAACTAATGAAGAAACATTTTGAAATGTCCATGATGGGTGAACTTACGTTCTTTCAAGGACTACAAGTTCATCAATCACCCCGTGGTATTTTCTTGAGTCAGTCCAAATATGCCCTTGAAATTCTGAACAAATTCGGAATGAATACTTGTGATACTTATGCCACACCAATGTATTGCGACAATCGGAGTGCTATTGCGATCTCGTGCAACTCTGTTCAACACTCGAAATCAAAGCACATCGATCTTTGATATCATTTCATCAAGGATCACGTGGAACAGGGTACAGTTGAATTATACTTCGTGGGTACAGAATACCAATTGGCAGATCTTCTCACCAAAGCCTTGCCTCCCGCTAGGTTTAATGAGTTGGTCCACCGGATTGGTATGCGGTGTTTGACTCAAGAGGAACTGGATGAACTCTTAAAACATTCTTAAAACCAGTCAAACACCAAAATCTCTTCTGTAAATATTTTTCAAAAACAAAATACAAAAATATAAAATCAGATAAAACATCAAAAATATTCTTCTATCTATTTTTTCTTTCAACATTGCAAGTACATTTCTTCCGTCAACACTATAATCTTTCAAAATTCAGCATATTTCCGATCAAGTGTTGAGGGGGAGAAAATAAATACTTAACTGTTTCAAAATAACTGTGTACTTGCAGGTTACCTCATCCCGGTTGTTTCTTTATATGATGGTCATATTTCTGGTTTACTGACACTCCTCGAACTAAAATTCATAAACTTTCATTATTTCTTAAGTCGAGGGGGAGTGTCGTCAAAGTTATTTCCAAATATTCTTCGTTTGGTAACTAAAATGGAAGTTAAAAGGCTTTTGATGTAATTGGTAAAGGTGGAGGGACTAAAACTGCCAAATGCTTAAAGTTATTTTAAATAAAACCTTCCACCTAACTCAACCACTTCACATTTATTACTATAACCAAACAAATCCTACGCCTAGAAATTCATCTTCAAATCCGTGTTTTGGATCATCAAATTGTAAGTGTTTTTGTGTTTGTATCAAAATTTTAAACAAAGGTTTTGATTATCTTATCAAACCAACGGTTAAATCTTCACTCTCAAGCGATTTAGTGTTCTACGCGTATGCATAAGAACACCAAATCAAGTTTGAGTGTTTGTGATTAAAAGGATAGTGTCAAAACGTTTTAATAACATCAATGATATCTTTTTTATCCTCAAAATGCACCCAGAAACACGAATTGATTGATTTTGAAAAACTAGGGTTTATGCGTTGATTTGGGTGTTTTCAAATGAGAACGTTTTTGGTGATAAAGATTGTTGTATGAAGTTGTTTTCAAGTTGAATTTAGCATATTTAAACCCAGAAATCACCCAGAAACACTAATGAGTTATAAATTGAAAATTAGGGTTCTAGTTCATACGAATTGGGTTTTCTTGATTGGCCTTAAATTTGATGTTAAAACTTGGATAAAACAACTTTCTATGCCTCTAAGACTTCCCAGAAAAACTTTGGTGCTAATCCTATGGCTAGAAATCATACGCGTAATCCTTGAACCATTAGGGTTTTGGTCTACGCGTAAGACTTTCTACGCGTAACTGTTTGATATACTTTCATGCCATGATATGTTATAGAATGAGTGTTAGTGTCAAAATTGATGTTATGATGATTTTATTTCAGGCTTGCTACTCGTAAAACTCATAATCAAGGTTATTGAAACTCTACGCATAAGGATCACCTTACGCGTAGCAAGTTATGCGTAAGAGAAATCTTACGCATAGCGTTTACGCGTAAGGTTCTACAATGGGACTACGCGTATCCTGTGAAGGATATGCGTAAACAGTGACCTCTACGCATAAGGTCTACTCTTACGAGTAAGCCTTACGCGTAAGGTTTTATATACGCCTACGCGTAAGATTTACGCATAAGGTCCCCTGTTCCTACGCGTAATATTTCTTACGCGTAAGTAAGGATCCTACGCATAAGCTTGCGTCTACGCATATACTTCTCCTGTTTACGCATAAGCTACCATTTCTACGCATAAGCCTTGATCAAACCTTCATTATGAATTGTTACGCGTGCAAACTTGTAAATAAATAAATCATAACGTCACGAAACCAATAATGTCACTAATAAGCTTAAACGTTCAATATGTTGTGTTAAATAAGTGATAACATAAACTTTAAAACTTAAAGTTAACTAACTCACGAAACTTATCGCGACGTCATTGGACTATTGAACAAACAAGTGACTTTGGACTCGTAACTATCATTGACATTGCACATTCAATAATTAGACAATAAAACCTTCTGTTGACTAACATTATGTCTTTCGATATGTTGGTTCTTTTGGCTAATGTTATTTCAGATCACGACATGGCTGCCCAAATGAATGTAGATGCACCTGAGGTTCTCACAGTTGCCGATATCTTCCCTAATGGCTATCCGAGGAAGACTGGAAAGAATAATCTCAGACTTGACTTTGAAACTCTCACCTGCTCGGAATCTTCATGTCTCATTGCTGTGGATGTTCTTAAGAATCATCCCTACCAGAACATGCTTTCACACTCTGCCACTGTTCCAGAAATCTACATACAGCAATTCTGGAATACAATTCAGATGGTCAAAGGTCAAAATTCTGTGACAGTGACGCTCAATCACAAGCAACTCACCATCACTCCTGCTGACTTACGGGCAGTTCTCCTCATTCCTGACATCATACCAACTGAATTCTCTGCTGCACCTACTGAAGAGACGGTTCTGCAATTCTTGATCAATATTGGGTACGACGAAGCTTCAGGGGTTATCATTAAGCATTCTCACGTGGATCTCAAGAACATCCCTCAATCTTGGAGAACCCTTTATATCATCATAACAAAATCCATTTCTGGTCGTGACAGCGGCTATGAGCATCCCAAGCTCGTGGAACTGCAAATCTTTTGGGCTCTAATCAACATGAAGAACATCGAAGTTGAAGCTCTGATTTGGGATGACATGATGACATTCCTCAAAAATCTTGGCTCAAAGATTCCTTACATCAGATACACTAAACTGTTGATCCAGAGAGCACTTGGGTATAACCCAGATATCCCCAAGAGAATCAATGACCCCGACAATCTCGACATGATGTCTGAACCTACTCTTACAGTCAGATTTAAGGAGTCAATGACTAAGAAACAAGGTGCTATGTTGCCAGATCACCTTCTCTCAGATGAACTCAAACAGCTCTATTCTTATAAAAGATATTTGGTTGCTGTGGAAGAGAACAAAGTTGGATTTCTTGATGAAAAATCTTCTGGTACACCTGCAAGGAAAACCAGAAGAGGAAGTGGAGGAAGTGCTGCAAGCACTGAGAGTCAGAGGACGTTCCCCAGGAGGAATCCTCCAAGAAAGAGGACAGTTCCCGCCAAGGAAGCTGTTCCTATTCCCGTACCTAAGCCTGAACCGCAGAGAAAGCTAATTGACGAGGACTCGGAGGGTACTGCATCAGATGAAGAGACTTTCTACTCTGAAACTGCTAAAGATGACACTACAACAGTACCTAAACCTCCCAGTCCTCCAGCTGACCAAGGAAAAGGGAAGACTCCAGTACTTGTGCCTTATGAAGAAAGCTCAGATGAAGAGCCACTGGAAACTGATTACAGGAAAAAGTTCAAATTCCTTAGACTCCAACACGTGGCACAAGAATTTGCTAAAGATCAAATGGGTGGCCCCGGAGGGTCAAGTGGTGGAGTTCAACCTACACCAAATCCCGATGCGGTTAATCGACCCGATAAGGGATCTGGTGCCACCACTTTGGAACAACAACAAACGCGTGTGGAGGACACTCTTGAGTATGACTTTGAAGAACCAGAAAAGGAAAAGACTGAAAAGACTTCTGGTGATGAAACAAAGACTGATGATACGACTAAGTCTGGAAAAGATGATGACGATTATGATAAGCTTCTTCTAGACAGTCCAACACGTCCCAAGGAGAAAACCTCGGAACCTCCTAAGGACCCCGAGTCTCCTCATGTCTCTTCGTCATCAGATTCTTCTTCTCATTCTTCACCACCACCATCTAAAAGACCAACCAAATCATCATCCAAATCAGTGAAGAAGCCAACTGCATCTTGGATGTCTCATGCAAAGTCTCGAATCGTTAAAGCTGTCAAACAGGTTAGAGAGAAAAATATTACAAAGAAGAAGCTAGATTTTCTTGCTGACCAGATACAATATCTTCATGATGAGCAAGACGAGATGAAAGTTGAAAGGGAGTATGTCCAGAAGCTCATGAAAGATGATCTTCAAGGGAAAATGGACGAGATGATCAAAGGATACTCTCACAAGTTCCTCATGGAGGTCGTTCCTAAACTGACAAAGGAGATGTATACCAGACAACTTTATCCGAATCTCTTACATCTAGCCAAGCAAGCCATGAAATCAACTCCAATGAATTTGAGCATCAATCCAATTGAACTCACAATCTTCTCAGATGATGAATTGGTGAACCGGCTAGTAGCTCAAATGTCGAAACGCTCTGCAACGTTTTCCTCACACGAAGCTAAATTATTTGAAGCATTGCTGGAATACCAACTCAGGTCAGCATACAGAGAAGAAGCTGTAAGGCCCAAACGTTCAAGAGACGACGAAGACAAAGATCAGGATAAGGATAACGAGCCCAAACGCACAAAGAAGTCTGGTGAATCATCCTCCATTCAGTACTCAATGCAACCTCCACCCCAAAGGACTCCAGCTCAACAAAGATCCCCTCCTCGCTCTTCTACAGATAAACCTCAGGATTCTGAGCTACCGCCCCAGACTCAAAAAACCGGTGATCACTTTGAGTATACGGGTGGTGACGATGAGGAATACCATGAGCCCCAACAACAACTCGCCTCTCCCGACAAAGTACAGAAACATGAACCCTCATCTAGGCCTAAGAAAAAGAAGAAGAAGGCGCCCAAGGCTGACGTCCTATCATGGCTAGATGTAGATAACACAGAGGAATTTGAATGGTTTTCTACACTTGTTAATTCCACTCCCTACCCTGCTGAAGGTAAAGATCTGGTAGACGGTAATACATTGGAGCATGCTAAGTTACTGCAAGAAAATTTCCGAGTAAAGAAGATGACGAAATCTGAGTTGAGGCGAATCAAGAATGAAGCTTTTCAACTGTTAAAAGATAGCTCAAAAAGTGCCATCGAGGTTGAATATCACCTTGAAAACATTGCTCGAGCTATGTCTAACAACATGGATTGGCTCAACCCAGAAGCAAACATCGACTTCACCAAACGGGACAACCCTCCATATTACACCGACTGGTCTAAACCTCTACCAACAATTGGCCAACCAGATGAGCCTAGAATTCCATTCCGATATTTCTTCAACAAAGACTTGGAATTTCTTCTACACGGTGGCGATGGTTCAAGGAAATACGCTACATCTTTGACACTTCCATTCCCGGCAGCAATATACTCTAACTGCATAGCCATCGAGGAAAGATCTAACCACTTGTTCTCCAACAAAGTGGAAGAGTATGACCGTGATGCAATGTATGGGATTCACCATTGGCCGGAACGCCGAAGAATCTACTACAGAAGCTGCCAGGTTCAGAAATCTCAACATGAAGTGTTCAGTACTAAGAGTATCGTTGCCATCAAACACGTTGATCTTTCGTCCAAATGGGACTACACTTTTCTCAAGAATATTGTGGTCAAAAGGCAAGACGAAAGGGATTATGCATTCTCTGAAGCTGACTTTGAGAATTTGTCTATCAACGACATTGAAGACATGTACCTTGCCAAAGTACAGGGTCGCATGAGACAATTTTCAACTGAAGTACAACGTGAATTCATCAAGTCATTGCTCATCTTCATCAGACGCATAGTCATCAAAGAACGTGTAGAAGATCTCCAGCTTGCAGTTGAATCTTATCAGACCCGTGTCAACTTCACTCCACCGCAGCTTGATCTTCCCGACATCAACCAGCTCTCACAATATACACTCATCAGCAAACCATTCGGCGTCGTTTACCGCAGTGAACTTCAAATAAATTGCTTAATGGCGTGTAGAGATCTTCACAAGTTTGGGGATCACACTTTGAAGATGGTTAGGGACGGATTGGCTTATCGGTTGAAGGATATACATCAAAAGATTGGGTCTCCTAAGCGATGGAATTCTCAGGATCGAAGGGATGTGAAGAGGATCATCACGATGATTGATGAACGGTTGTATAGAAGGGATCAGTTCAGAGTATTGGAAAGCTTTGTTGGTGGTCGACCCAAGATTAACATCACCGGCTTTCAACGCCCGGTTCACACTCCTGTCAACATCACTGGACTACCTGGTACCCCTTGAACTGCTTCTTTCATTATAACTTTGGATGTATGATTTATTATGTCAATGGCTTGTGCACACATTACAGTGTACAACCCGCACTTGTAAATAAAGGACCCTGTGGTACGCTTCAGTGCCACAATCCTTATAAAAGGAGCGAAAGCTTCTTACTTTTGAGTAAAACATATCAAACCTTTCACTTTTCAAGGTTTTGCTCAAAAGAACAAGTACTTCCCCATATGATTTTCGAAACCTCAACCGTTTATATCACTTGTTGAGGGGGAGTATTTGATTTAAAAACTTTGTTCACAAACTGTTCTCAGTGGTTATCTTCCCACAAAACTCAAAATGGTCATATTTATTCTCAACATTTCTTCAAAAATAACATTTATATACCATTTTTGAGGGGGAGAAAAATACGTGATAAGAAATATGTTGTGTTTTGCTCATGAATTCTCGTGTGAAAAGACTTCAACCCACGAATTGACGAGATCTTAACTGTTAGTAACTCGAAAAGACTTGTCCGGGACGGGTAATAATTTCAAGCTAGTTCGCTAGTGATGTAAACGTGTCTCGCAAAGGACTTGTCCGAGTAGAATGTACCATTCGAGAAACTCTTGGTAGACATGAACTTTGACGGGTTTGACAACCTTTCGAGGTTTGTCCACACCTTCAAGATAGTTATTAGAGCTAGTTGTCACCTAAAAGATGACAATGTAACTCTTTAACTATGCTACGTAACCGTGTCTCGCTGGGAATTGTCTATCTTGAGTCGATCAATTCAAAAGTGCGCGCTCTTTCCTCACTGTGCAGATTTCTGTCAAAACTCTAAAGCACATGTGGAGGGTGAGTATTTCTGAAAATCTAAAACTCTTGAAGTGTTCAAACATATTTTCATTTACAAACACTTTGAGAGATTTTCATGAAAATGGTTTTATGGCAATGGAGTTATAAGGAGATTAAGGTTAGGAATAACCGTCTTATGATCCGCCAGAGCCGGAGGGATCTACCCAAGGACACTACCAATAGTTAGAACTAGAAGTCCTTAGGTATGATTGTAAAAAGGAGAAAATGAGAATCGGAGAAAGAATGAGTTGAAGAATTAAAAAGAAATGCAAAGAAAAAGGTGAAAAGAAACAACCCTCCAAATTATTCAACTTAGGGCAGACATCGGGTTCAATTCATATGCTACTGGTTGTCACTTGATGACGCCGGTATTGAAGATTAAAAGTCGTCATGGACCCAGTGACGCATGCACTAAACCTTCTTAGCCACTCAAGTTTCTCTCAACAGAAGCTTGTTTCATTCTCACAGGGAACCCTACGTAAACTATCGGCTTTCTCTTAGAGATTGCTGGTATTGAAGAAGGAGACCCTCTCCCTAGTCTCCGCTCAGGAAAACCAAAATGCACTATTGAGTCTAGAGCCACGAGATTCATCAAAAGATCTCTTAGGTACACTTGACATTTCATCACTTGGTGTTCAACAATAAGAACATCAGTGGTACGTTATCGAGTCCTTCACAGATCTTAGCAATCTGTCGAGAACATTTATGAGAGATTCACAATTGTGATCCTTAGTGATTAAATGGAAACTCCTGCCAGGGTCAACATCAAACAGCCCTGACAGCAGGTCACTTCGGTAACTCCCCGTGGATTACGCTTAGTGGTCTCAAACGGTCTACAGTCGTGAGGTGATGCTTCGGTGTACCTCAGCGACTCATCGAACCGTAGATGTACTTCGGTACATCGCGTTATCTCACTTGTGGGACTCCAGTTCAGGAACGGCCTTTGTGAGAATTAGAGTTGTGTTTTCACACTATGCTGTCAACACTCTCTAAGTTCGAACTTGTAAGTGCCGGTATCCGCTTATTACTAACCATTTTCATGTTTTCTTCTTATGGAAGCTCTGGAGCGGAACGATCGTGCAGATTCTTCACGTGCTCATGCCAACATCATCACTAATGGAAGTTCTCTCGAAAGGCAACACAAAAGTCAGAATGATTCTACGTCAATCAAAGAATCTACAAAGTTTAAAGACTTAAAGAACTTCATCAGTACTGAATTCCAACGTTAAAGAGCGTGTGAGCATGTTGAAGAATGACGTGGAGACACTGGAGCAGCGAAGCAGACCTGAGGCAGAATTGATGCAGACAACAACAACATACTATCACTACCATCACAAAGAACAATGATCAAAGAACAAAGATTAAGATGACGTCAAAGCAGAACCGTTTAAAGAAAACATTTCTCTACACTGGGGAGATTGTTCAAATCACGGCAATTCTTCTCACAAGAAAGAAGAATGTCAGAAGACGTCAAAGCTACTATTACATCTGGACTTTCACCGTTTGCATTCATTCATCACCAACACTTGAGGGGGAGATTGTTGGAATCACTCCTAAACCTTAATTCAAGTGTTAGTAATTAATATGTAATAGTTAGCTTAATATGGCCTTTATGTTAGTAATTAGCCTTAGGCTTATGTAGAAGGCCCATAAGCCTAGGCCTAGTCTAATAAGGAAAAGGATGGGAACTAGGAGTGTTGCCCTAGCTTCCCTCCTATAAATACCTCATGTAAACCCTCACTCGAGGGTTGGTTGTTCATTTTATTCACTCTCTTTCACTCTACGCATAACCGGTTTACTCTTTACGTGTGTGTGTGTGTTTAACGTGTTCAACCGCCTCTCGATTTCTTGTATTGATGCTTGTGTTGTAAAACTAGTGACCTAACATGTAGTCATTTATAGTTTGTTGCTTATAGTAACAGTTTAGTATGTGAAGACGTATTTAGTTTATAGATATCGTACTACTGTTCGGGCCATCATAATTCATAGGTCATGTAGTAAACGTTCGAGGAGGTAGGACACTTTAAATCGTAAATCCAGCAACTCGTCGATACGTTTTACCCAAATGAAACCCCTCACATGAAGCTCCCTAGTATTGTAGCACTTTAGTAGACAAGGCATATGTTTTGAGTGAAGATTGTTATATCATAAATTTTATCATGTTTTTAGTAAATATCTAGTTTTTTACAAGTTCTCGTCATTTACTAGTGATCACAACTTATTAACATGGTCAAGAATGAAGTTTTGGTAAAAATTGGCGGAAAAGGGTAAAATGGTCATTTTTTCGTTACTTGCGAAAACGCTATTCCGAAGGTTGAATGAAGTTTTTTTAATTTAATATGTAACTAGCTATGAAAATAACATAGTTTCTATGTTCTTAACTTGTGAAAATCCAACTTTTGCCTGTAAAAACTGTTTTACAAATTTTAGGAAAAAAATGATATCGTTTGGTCTTTTTAGGCCGAGTTCCCTCACGATAAATTTAAAACATCGTTCCGGACAACTTTCGTGTTTTAAATTTTTGATGATTCAGACCAGAAGTGCCACTTATTTTTGGACAGACTCGACAGTAGCCATTTTGGCGTTTCTAGGTTTTTGCTAACTTCCTTTTACTATAACGTTTTACTCGTTTGTCCGTTTCGGGTGATTCAAGTTGCTATTTTTACCTTTTTATCTTTTATACAATAATATGTAAGTTACCAAGTCCATATGTAGTTGTTTTAAATGGCTTCAAATATGTAGAATATAACTAGTTTACTAGTTTGTTACTTTTACGACAATATGTGAATTAAAACATATGATTGAGTATATGTACATCATGAATCAACATTGTTAGGATTTAGAAAATCCGGTAGTTAAAGAGTCGGTCACCTCAATTATATGTATTCGTTAGAAAGCTCGTAGTCATAGTCACGTAGTGTTAGTATGTAATTTGTTATGTAACACCGTGGAGGACGGACGGGTGTTTACCCACTATATGCCTGATCCACAGCCCGTAGGAGGCGTGTCATGTATGAACCTATAAATACCCTTTGCCTAGCAAGGCAAAGGGTTGGAGCTTTCATAATTCATTTTTCTTTGTCTCACTAAAGTTCCCAACTCTTCCACTTTCTCTCTTTAAAACTCATTCTATACGCCCCAAGTATTGTATGTTTGTGTGTTTGTGAAAACCAATATGTAACAATTAGTATCAAGAGCCATGGTTTGATCATCTATATTTCATGTTCTTGGATTTCTAGTGGTTTTCATAAGTTTTTTGGGTTTGAATGAGTTTTGAGTAGTTTTCATCATTTGGATCATTTCTAGTGTTAAAGTTTGAATTTTGATAGTACTTTTGTGTTTAGAATCATTATAAGTGTTTAGGTTTTGGTTTGGAATGCTTGAATCATCGTGGTTGGACTGTTTTTGGATTGAAAAGTTAAGTTTTTGAAAGTTTCTTTGAAGCGGTTTGTCACACGGAAAGTTTTTCATTGAAGCGGTTTGACAAGCAAATCAAGCGGTTTGTCTCTCGGATTTAGTTTCTAGGAAGCGGTTTGTGTCAATTTTTAAGCGGTTTGTCTCATTTTGCTGAAGCGGTTTGTCTATTGAGACAAAAAGACAAGAAAGGACAAAGTAGTGGATGTACTTGTGTTCCCCTGCGGTTTGTGTATTAAGCGGTTTGTCACTTTAAGCGGTTTGTGTGATAAACGATTTGTCTGTTCAGCGATTGTCATTTTAAGCGGTTTGTCAATTAAGCTATTTGACACTTAAGCGATTTGTCACTTAAGCGATTTGTCAAGTAAGCGGTTTGACACTTAAGCGATTTGTCAACTGTGCAATTTGACTGAAGCGGTTTGTCAGGGGTGCGATTTGTCTTTTGAGACTTGTCATTTCTTTGTGATACGTTTTACGGTTTTCTATTGATTTAGTAAAATCCCGTGAAAGAATCTATTTCCCGGTTTAATCAAAGAGTAGTAAAATCTCGTGGAATCTGTAATCATGTCTACAATCACCTCTTCCGTTGCTGATGACGTTCAAGCTGCAGGATCCGATACTCGTCCTCCCATGCTTGATAGAACCGACTATGACTCTTGGGCTCAAAGAATCAGACTGTATTGCTTAGGAAAAGAGAATGGGGTTAACATCCTTAAGTCAATTGATGAAGGACCATTTCAAATTGGAACAACTAGGGACATTCTCGAAACTGGAACTGATGGAAATGTCACATTAGGGTTGGATAGACCAAGAATGTATGATGAGCTTGATGATAAAGAAAAGAAAAGATATGATGCTGACATTAGAGCCTCAAACATCATACTTCAAGGTTTACCAAAGGACATTTACAAGCTAATCAATCACAACACTGAAGCTAAGGCTGTCTGGGATAATGTCAAGATGCTTCTCTCTGGTTCGGAACTAACCAAGGAAGATAGAGAATCTCAGTTGTATGATGACTTTGAGAACTTTAAAATGAATCCAGGAGAAAGAGTTACTGAATATTATGTGAGATTCCACAAACTTGTGAATGATATGAGGAATATCAAAATGACAATGCCAAATATCCAGCTCAATTCAAAGTTTTTCGAACAACATGAATCCCGAATGGCATAAATTTGTTACTGCAGTCAAACTAAACAAAGGATTGAGAAACACCAATTATGAGAAATTGTATGCTTATTTGCTCCAAAATGAGAAGCATGTTGCATTTGAACGAATGATCATGGAAAAGTTCAAGACCAATGCTGGAGATGCAAGTTCTTCAAATGATTCAACTGCACTCTACACAAATGTGGGAATAACTACCAATGCATCACAGGTCATACCTACTAGGGATGGTAATCACAAACTTATTCTGGATCCAGGTTATAAGCCTTCAGACTCATTCATGGAACAACTTGTCAATCAACTGGCTCTAATGGTTAAGCAAAACCTGAACTTTACCCCACACACCAACAATCATTTCAGAACTGCATCTAACCTACAAAACCATGCTACGGTTAAGGATTGAAGGGTAGTAGTGCAAAACGTGCAAGGAAGACAGAATGCGTATCTACCACACAATGAGCAAGGAAATATTGGGGTTAGTACTGGTTATGGGAATGCAGGAGCCGGTGCATGTTATGTGGGTAATCAGAATCGAGGAAGGATTGCGGCTCAAGGTCAAGGGAAGCTAATTAAGTGTTACAACTGTGGAGGAGAAGGACACATTGCCAGGAATTGCACTCAACCAAAACGTCCATAGAATGCTGAGTACTTCAGGGATAAGTTGTTACTAGTGCAAGCTCAAGACAATGGGGCAGTGTTGGACGAGGAAGAGTTGTTGTTTCTTGCCGAGGGAAATGCCAAAACTTATGATGCCGATGTAGACGAACAACCTGTGCATGGTGTGGCTTAGAACAATCCCAACGCCTTTCAAGTTGCAGACTGTGATACATTTGACTCGGATGTTGATGATAAACCAACTGCACAGACCATATTTATGGCTAACATCTCTCCAGTTGTCTCTCCAATGATCTCTTCACCTCAACAGGCCGGTCCCTCCAAGGAATCCATCATATCAGAGGTACTGAAACTATACGATGTGGTTGATGCGCAAAAGGCTCACCACAAAGTACAATCTACGGAAGTCATTGAATCAGATAAAATATGGGAAATAGCAATGTTGTCCTATATGATCAATATGTGAAGCAAGATGAAAGTCTTATTGTACCAAGTGATAAATCTTCTGCAGTTAACAATGAATGTATATTAGATGAATACACTGCATATGCCCCTGATGATTTTGTAACCACTGAACTAAATGCCTATAAGGAACAAGTTGTGATATACGAACATCGTGCTAAGTTTGAGTTGACTACCCGTGAGCAGGAGATGGATAACCAAATGCGTACACTCATCAGAAAAAGTAATTTTAGGGAAGAAATATTAAAACAAGAGTTAAATTCCTTACAAGAAAAGCTTAATAAAACTGTTAAGCAAAAACAAGAACTTCAAGAAAATGTAAAGGTGCTTAAACAGGAATTCAATGCTAAGGAATCAAAACTTTTAAATGGTTTTTCCAACCTAAAAACTTTGAAAAACAAACTTGAAAACAAGTTGTACGTACAAGGGAACACCATTCAGACTGCTCACTTGATCAATAAGCATAGAGTGTTAAGCGATGAACACAGTACTAATCTAGTAGAGGAACCCAATCCTGAGGTTGGTAAGAAAGCAAAAGCTGCTCAAAAGGTAATCTATGATGGCAATGAGATCCTTAAGCCTAGACAAAAACCTACAGGTGTAGAATACACTGAAGATGATAGAGAATTAGAGGATGCCTCTAAGAAAAAAATGGATAAGAAACTAACAGATCCTTGGTGCATAGCGTATAATATCACATTTAAAATACCGAAATATGCTAAGGAAAACTGGATTGGCTTCAATAAGTTTAGACCTCAGACCCAGTTGACCCCTGAGCAAGTGTTCTGGAAGAAAGATATGGATAAGCAAAAAGCTGATAATCTTATTGAGAAAAATCCCCCTTGTAGGAAATTGCCTCCAGCCACCGTATATCCCCCAAATACACCTATGCATTTAGTGCCTAGAACTCTTCCCACCCAGAGAAAAACCTTAGTTAGCTTATATGTAGTTTACCAACTATTTGTTATCTTTGAGAAAACATGTAAGAAGAGAATCACTCCAACGGTAATTACTGAAGGGGAAAGGGGTTTTGAGCAAACAAAACAATTTTACTTAACTGAGGTCATGCCTTTCTTTAAACAACTAAAAGAACAATTTGAATCTCTCCAAAAGGCCATAGATACTGAGGTTAATGATATGAAAAGAATGTTTAATGAAATGGAAAACGAAGTTAGAGATTATGAATGTGAGCTCAAAAGTAATGAGATTGAGAGGAAGAATCTTCACATCCTAAATGATAATTTGATTTCTAGATGTATTGCTCAAGATGTGTTTTACACTGTCACGAATTATTCTATTACTGCATGTCTGCATCTCAATTTCATGAATTATCTGTTGCTTTGAAAGTCTCCCATGATCGTGCCATTGAGATTGAAACAACGAATTCAAAATTGCATGATAAAATTGAAAGGGATGATCATGATAACATGGTCATACAATTTTCTAAATTGGAAGTTGAATATCTTGCTTTGCAATTAAAATATCAACATCTCAAAGAAAATGTTAAAACCTCGAATGCCAAGACATCTTCGGATGCTCCTGAGTTTGATGCAATTTTTGAATTAAACAAACGAGATGAACAGATTCAAGCTCAGTGCAACACGATCAAAAGGTTGAAAGCCCAAATTTCCCAATTGAAGGGAGATAAGAATGAAGTGACTGGCTCCCATATGCCTCCTCCTTTAGATTCTCAGAATTCTCAGAATTTTCATCTTCAAAACATCATTAATGTATTACAACATGAAAATGAGTGTGATGTGCTACGTGTGTACAAGTTTTAAATTTATAAAAGGTGAATTACCAAAGTTACCAATAACACATACGAGCAAGTGTACTCGTCCGTTATAGCAAGATTATGAAGGTAAGTCGAGATCGTTCGCAGGGATTTGAGTGAATCTAAGAACAAGTTTGAATCAACAGAGTCTATCCAAAACATATAACAAAGCAAATAGATAAAATGAAATTCAGATGATTAAAAACTACACTTGCTTAAACTAGTTTCATATCCTAGATTAATGTGATTGTGTTAACCTCTTAACATGTTGGTTGAGATAATTAGTTGGTGTACTAATCTATTGTTCTTACAAGTTAAACCTTAGTCAAGATTTTAGTTCATAAAAACAAGCATTACGTTTAACCAATCAATTCAAGATCAATTCAAGTTTCATAAGTTCATTTTCATAAACTTTAACACAAAAACAGCCACTTGGTTCATCAAATTGCTTAAGAAACGGTCAATACAAAAGGTAACCGATTATAGACAAAAGGCTACAATTGATTCTCAACAACTAATCTTACGACCTTTTAGATGTTTCCAATCAATCCAATTTGATAATCAAAAAGAGTTTTTATTACAACCACACCTTAGTTCCTTTGTATAATCAAGAATAATGGGTAAAAACAATCATCCATAGACAAAATGATTATAACTATTTGAATAACAATAAGTTCTTTCGACCTCTACGATTACTATCAACTAGTCAAACTTGATTAACAAATGTCACTATGAAACTTTAGCACAATTGGATCTTAGAATCAACTTGAAATTGAATTAAAACATGTTAACACAATCACTAACTAATCATATGATAATCAACATCATTTAAGCAAGTGTATAAAGAAACTAGCCACTCATAGCAAACATGAACATAAAATTAGAACTTTGAACATTAGAAAACATGATTAAAAGTCTTACAATGCTTGGAATAAGATTACAAATGGTGAAGTAATGATTCCCAAAGTATTGGGGTAGACTTCTTGGTGATTTGGCCTCCAAATGTGGAACTTCTGGAACTCCAAACTTTCCTGGACTTCTAAGGACGAATTTGAGAGCTTAAGAGCTTTGTTTGATGAGTAGAGAGATTTGTATTGAAGTGTGTGTCTCATATGCTCACAAATGGCCTCTATTTATACTAGTTCCAAAGCCTAGGGTATTAATTGATGAACTTGGCCTCCAAGGAGTTAGGAAGGGACTAGAATACACCAAGAGAATGACCTAGAATCGTTTGGATGCAAAAGGGAAACTTAGTGATGAAGATTTGGCAGATACATGTCCTCCAACCGGATCGGTTACATGACTAACCGATCCGGTTGGTCTTCTACAAGGGACCAACCGTTTCCGGTTGCGGGCGGCGACCAAACGGTTGGGATGGCGTCTTGGCACTTTTTGGTCATTTTCCAACCGATCCGGTTGCAATGGCAACCGATCCGGTTGGATTCTTTGAGTTACAGAAAATTGATCTTTTACTTCTTTTGTCTTGTAGAACTTGGTTCTTCAATCACTATGGCCTTCAAAGGTACTTGAGATACTGATTTGTGCTTGACATGCTTCACTGAAATGGGAATCTTCTATATGTTGAACATTACTTTACTTTTCCTTTCGTTTCCCTGCACTTGGTTATAAACACTAGACAAACATCTTTTGATGCGATTAAGCACTGAAATCACGCAAATATAACCAAATAACATATACAAAAGCACACATAATGCTACAAGAAACATGTACAATCTGAGCGTTATCAGAGTGCTTTCTAGCAGAAAATGAAAAGGTTAAATTGCATTTCAAAGAGTTATATGAATCAATTAAAGTCACTCGTGACAAGAACAACGAAAAGATAACTTCTTTGCAAAATGAAATTGAGAATCTGAAGAGTCAGGTAAAAGGGAAAATGCCAATCACCAGTGGTGAGAATATTGCACCAAAGGTGCCTGCTTGTACTAAATATGCTATGTCTGTGAAGTATATTCCCCCTCATCTTAGAAACAATGAACTTGCGCGTCAAACCTATTTTTCATACCTTAAGGATAGTTTAGAATGTCTCCGTGAGATTGTTGAAGAGGACAAGATAGAGAAATCACTTGATAATGAGATTGGGCATGCATGCTTATATGCCAAACGATCTCAGGAACTTTTAGAATGCTTAATAGCAATATGTCCTAAATCTGGTAGTAGGAAAGATAGTGTTGTTGTGCCTTGTTCTATGCCTAAAGTCAAGCATGTGGCCTTTGATTTACCTCCTAGGATCTCAGATCCCAGCACTTCTAGACCAGGAATGCAGAAAGTAGTGAAACCAACTAATGTTCCCATCGTTCCTTCTACAAGAGTAATCAGTGACATTATGGCTAGCGGGTCAAAGCCTCCAGGCAACACAAAGCAAGATAGGACCTCGCGAGCCAAGAGTGATCAAGGGAAGAAAGTAGAAGACCACCCTAAGAACAATAAGTTTGAGTTGAATAAAACGAATCGTGTTGATTCTAGTATTAGCTATAAGCGTACTGTAATTAATTCGAATTCTGCTACTATTTGCAAAAGATGTAATGAATGTTTTGTTTCTGGTATTTATCATGAATGTGCTGTGAATGAGCTGAAAAATGTTGTTAAATCCCCAGTCAAAAATGTAAGAAATGCTAAACAGGTTAAGGATGCCAGAAAGCCAATCTGGAACAAGGTTAGAAATTATTGGAAACCCACAGGAAGAAAGTTCAATAATGTGGGTTATCAATGGAAACCCATTGGTCGCACATTTAAAGTTAATGAATTCGGTCCTAATAGGAAGAGATCTATGCCCACTAAGGAATGGAAACCAACTGGTAGGATCATCCCCTTAAGAAGTTGTCATACTACACATAGGCCAAGTGATACTACTAGTATTGTATCCACCTCTAAAGATGTCATAGCTTCTATTTTTGATGTGGGTGTTCCAATCTCATATACTAACCAAATGGAACCCATTCTTGCATGAGGATCCAAATTATCCAGTCATCCATACTTGTCTGTGTTCAACTGCAGGTCATACAAATCGTTCTATGGTATTTGGACTCGGTCTATTCAAAGCATATGACTGGAGATCGCTCACGGCTCAAGAACTTTGTGAATAAATTCATTGGGACTGTTAGATTTGGGAACGACCATTTTGGGGCAATTATGGGGTACGGATATTATGTAGTTGGAGACAATGTAATCTCCCGGGTATATGTTGAAGGACTCGGTCATAATTTGTTCTCTGTTGGTCAATTCTGTGACTCTGATATGGAAGTGGCCTTTAGAAAACATACTTGCTTCGTCAAAGAACTAGATGGTGTTGAACTTTTAAAGGGAACACGTGGGACTAATCTATACACCATCTCTATCGAAGATATGATGAAGTCTTCTCCAATCTGCTTGTTGTCAAAGGCTTCCAAAACAAAGTCATGGTTATGGCATCGTCGTTCTCAATCACTTGAACTTTGGAACCATAAATGATCTTTCTAAAAAGGACCTCGTGAGAGGATTGCCCAGATTAAAGTATGAAAAATATCATCTTTGTTTAGCATGCCAATTGGGAAAAAGCAAGAAATATGCCCATAAACCAAAACCTGCAAACTCAATTATGAAAGTTCTTCATACTCTTCATATAGATTTGTGCGGACCCATGAGAGTGCAAACTATAAACGGGAAGAAATATGTGCTAGTCGTGGTTGATGACTATTCCAGGTTCACTTGGGTTAAGTTTTTGAGGTCAAAGGATGAAACTCCAGACATCATCATCAAACTTATTAAACAGCTGCATGTTCGACTTAACAAAATAGTCAGAATTATCCGAACAGACAATGGATCTGATTTTGTAAACAAATAACTAAGTTAGTTTTACGAAAGCATTGGAATCAGCCATCAAAGAAGTGTTCCACGCACTCCTCAACAGAACGGTGTAGTTGAAAGACGAAATCGAACTCTGGTAGAAGCTGCAAGGACTATGCTAATTTATTAAAAGATTCCAATGTTTCTCTGGGCTGAAGCCATTGCAACTGCATGCTACACCTAAAACCGCTCCCTTATTCATACCACTCATGGAAAAACTCCTTACGAACTAGTCCACAACCGAAAACCGGATCTGTCTTTTCTACGTGTGTTCGGTGCCTTATGCTATCCTACTAATGAAGGTCAAGATTTGGGTAAATTGAAAGCTAAGGCGGACATTGGAATTTTCATTGGTTATGCACCAAATTGGAAGGGTTACCGAATCTATAATAAAAGGACCCGAGACATCATGGAATCTATTCATGTCACGTTTGATGAGCTGTCTGAGCATACGGCTCCAGGACAATACAGTTCTGGACCCTCACCTCAACTTTTGTCAAGTAGTCCCATCAGTTCTTCTCTTGTACATAATCAAAACCCTGCAGTTCCTTATGTACCTACACCAGAAGAAAATTGAAGAATTGTTTGATCTGATGTTTAACGAATACTATGAACCTCATACTAATGACAATTCTGTGTCACCAACTGTGGCGGCTTCTAATCCAATCAACAAAAATAATCCATCTGTCTCAATATCACTATCTCAAGAAGCACCAGTTGCCGATCATTCATCATCATCTTCAAATCCTCAATCTTCTGATGTACATCATGGAAATGCAGCTGATAATTATGATGGAGATAACCCCTTTGCTACTCCAGAAGATGCTCCATTTGAAAATATATTTTCCCCTGAACCAACACCTGAACCATCTTCATCAGGGGATCTAAATTCTGCTACATCAGTTCCTCGTCATCAACCACATGAACATCTCAAAAAATGGACACATGACTATCCATTGGACAATATCATTGGGAATCCTTCTCGCCCAGTATCCACTCGTAAACAACTTGCCACTGATGCCTTATGGTGCTTCTACAACTCTGTACTATCAAAGATCGAACCTAAAGATGTCAAAACAGTAATGTATGAGGACAGCTGGTTTAGTGCTATGCAAGAAGAAATCCATGAGTTTGATCGTCTTGATGTATAGGAATTAGTACCTGCTCCAGATTGTGCTATGATTATTGCTCTCAAGTGGATCTTTAAAGTAAAGCTTGATGAGCACGGTGATGTACTGAAGAATAAGGCAAGGCTAGTGGCTAAAGGATACCGACAAGAGGAGGGTATTGACTTTGAGGAATCATTTGCTCCGGTTGCACGAATTGAGGCTATCAGAATCTTCCTGGCTAATGCTGCTAGCAATAACATGGTGGTTTATCAGATGGATGTAAAGACTGCTTTTCCTAATGAAGACCTCAAAGAAGTAGTTTACGTCAGTCAACCCGAAGGTTTTGTGAATCCAAAGCATCCTACCCATGTCTATCGCTTGAAGAAGGCTCTTTACGGTTTGAAGCAAGCTCCGAGGGCATGGTATGATACACTGTCAAAGTTTCTACTGACAAATGGATTCAGCAAAGGAGCAGTTGATCCCACATTGTTCACCAGAAAGTCAGGAAAACACTTAATTCATGTTCAAATTTATGTTGATGATATTATTTTTGCCTCGACCGACCCTAATGAATGTGACCGATTTTCAAAGGAGATGGGCTCCAAATTTCAAATGTCTATGATGGGACAAATGTCATTTTTCTTGGGATTAAAAATTTCACAAAGTCCCGGAGGCATTTTTATTAATCAATCTAAATATGCAAATAAAATTTTAAAGAAATTTGGATTTGATTCTTGTGACCCTGTTGACACTCCCATGGTGGAGCGCACAAAACTGGATGAGGACCACTCAGGGATCATGGTTGATCACACGAAATATCGAAGTATGATTGGATCCTTGATGTACCTCACAGCCAGTAGACATGATATTCTGTTCGTTGTATGCACGTGTGCTAGATACCAGGCTAAGCCTACCGAAAAGCACCTTGAAGCGGTTAAACGGTCTTTCGGTATCTACAAGGAACCATTAACATGGGACTTTGGTATCCGAAGGACAACGATATGTCACTAACAACATATGCAGATGCAGACCATGCAGGGTGTCAGGATACACGTCGAAGTACGTCAGGTGGTGCTCAATTCTTGGGAGATAGGTTAGTAAGCTGGTCTTCAAAGAAACAAATGAGTACGTCTATATCCTCTACAAAGGTGGAATACATAGCCATGTCATCTTGTTGTGCTTAAATCCTATGGATGAGATCTCAATTATCTGACTATGGCTTTGTATTCAACAAAGTTCCTCTGTACTGTGATAACAGAAGTGCCATTGCTCTCTGCTGCAACAATGTTCAACATTCAAGAGCAAAGCACATTGACATTCGACATCGCTTCATCAGGGAACAACTGGAGAAAGGTGTGGTTGAACTGTACTTTGTAAGGACTGAATATCACCGCGCGGAACATCTTCACTAAAGCTCTTTCTAGAGAACGTTTTGAGTTTATTCTTCCAAGACTCGGGCTAAAGAGTCTACGACCTGAGACACTCAAACGTCTTCAAGAGGAAGAAGATGAGTAAAGGTATCTCTTCATCTATTCTTTGTAAATATTTTTATCAAAAAGCAAAATACAAAATTATAAAACCAACAAAAAGAAAATAGAAAAATATAAAATTTCAAAACCCATAAAAATCAGAAAATTTTGAAAAAGTCCAAAAATATTGTTTTTCATATCATGTTATCTATATTCGATAACATCTACGGACTTAGATTTGTCATTCAAAGAATTGCACGGGTCTTTAGATGAAGTTCGATCTGTTGTAATATAATTTTATTTATTTACTTCGTTTAAAAAAAATGAGATGGAGAAAAATGATGATTTATTGTCATTTCAGGCAGTAACCCGTTTTTAAAAGAAAGAACAGAGCCATGCTTAATCTAGTTTTGAAACCCCATGCTCTGATTCTAAAAACAATAGTTCATAAGGAAAATTTGTCGTAAAAAAAAGACAAATGTTTCCTCACAAATATTTTTCCTTCTAAATATTCTTCTGAAAAATATTTGTCATCTAATGAAAACAAAATTGCTTTGAAAATAACTCGGACTTTATTTTGAAAATCATCTGGACTTATCATTTGTCAAAGTCTCTATCACTCAATCAACAACTCACATCATTGATTGAGGGGGAGAATGATTTCAAACAATTCAAAGGGTTATTTTTCAATCAATTGGCACGTAAACGAACAAGGTCTTCTTTTGGATAATCTAAAATAACAATGTTTTGTACAATTGGATCCAGACCAAGACTAATGTTGTGTTTTCATAAGATACCTAAGCATGTTTGATCGTTGAAGTTTAAAGTTTCATAATCGGATCCTTATCAGTTAAATGTTTTTTTCAAAATCAGGTCACACTTCTCCTCAAAAAGCTTTCAAAAATAATTTAAATCAATTGAGATCGCAAATCTCAAAGGGTTTGAAAATTGTGATCGGGGGAGAATTTGTAATTTAAATTGGATATAAACTGATAATTCAATAAGTGGTTTTTGAAATATAACAACAAGCACTCCTCCCTACATGTGCCAAACGATTTCAAATTTTCCATGCACATCTTAAGGGGGAGCAATTCTCTTGAAACCAAAAAGGATTAAAACGTGATTGATTTATCTCACAATGCAGGTTCCCTCTAATATGTGCAAAACTCTTTCGAATCTCAATGCACATATTGAGGGGGAGCAATCAAATGAAAACCTCATCCTTCCCAAAATATTATCCAAAGTACTTAAAATACTATTTTTGATCGGGAAGTGATGATCATTTTAGAAAATGTTAATCAAGGATTGGATCTTTCATTCTCAATCTAAGATTTCAAAAGTCCTCTTGCCTCCATGTGCTAAAATGATTTCTAATACTTGAAGCACATGTTGAGGGGGAGTATTTCTAAAATATCAAAAACAATTAAGGTACAAAACAATTTGATTTTATATCACAAGTACCTTAATTGATTTTCAAATGGTTTTCAATTGGTTTCGAGGCGGAATGAACAATACCAAAAGACCGACCAATTTATTTTATGCATGGAGATATAAGGATGGTTAGGTTATGTATTCGTTCCCACGATCCCGCCAGAGCCGGAGGGATCTACCCAGGGACAATCCACTAGATAGTGTAGAAGTCCTTAGGTATGATGAAAAAAGAAGAAAAGTGAGAATAAGGGAAGAGTGCCAACTGAGATTGAGCTAGAACTGGAATAAACCCAACAAGGTTCTAGTAATGAAGTCTCGGTAAGCACTGAAGGGGTTGAAGAATGAAAAAGAATTGAATGTGAAAAGGGTGAAAAGAAATAGCCCTCCATTTATTCAACCTTAGGGCAGAAACCGGGTTCAATTCATATGCTATTGGTTGTTACCAAGGTAACACCGGTATTGAAGACAAGACGGCATGGACCCAGTGACGCACTGCACTAATCTTCCCAAGCTACTCAAGTTCCTCTTAAAAGGACTTGTTTCATTCTCACAGGGAACCTACGTAATCTATCGACTTTCTCTTAGAGATTGTTGATATTGAAGAAGGAGACCCTCTCCCTAGTCTCCAGGATAGGAAACCAAAAGTGCACTATTGAGTCAAGCCAAAAGATCATCAATAAATCTCATTAGGACACAATTAATGAAGACTCATAGTTTCACACAATGTGGAATGTGAGAATATATTTTGAGAGTCCTACGCATTATCCTTGTGGTATTGCCAGAACATCCGAGTGATATGTAAAAATATTCACAATGAATATGGAAATCCTTCTAGAGCCAACATCAAACAAGCTCTTGGTGGGTGACATGTGAGATCTTTCCAAAAGATCAAACTTGTGACAACTGGATAGAAACGATGGGGCGATTCACTCTTGAATCAACCTTGGTACAGGAAATGGATTGACGGATACCTTTGAAAAACCGGTTGTTGTGCTTAAACTCTTTCTCTAGCACATCGACTGTGTATTAAGTTTTCAAAATAAAAGGGTATTTATGTTTGATAATTTATTTTCCATAAAACCTTCGTTGTATTGCAAAACACTTTCTATTAAACCATACACGATTGTTTTTCAAATCATTTTTCATCAATCAGTGAATCTCAATTCGCTGGTTCACTCACTCCGTGCTGTCTTCTTTGAGACGTTCCATTTTGAGAACGGCTTGATTAGTCTTGAAACCATCAAGGAGATTCTTGAATTCTACGATCACAGGCGTTACTTGTACCTTGATCACGGGGAACCGTGGTTCTTGCAACCCTATTCAACGAAAGTGATCAAAGACACCTTCGTGCGCTTTATTGCTAACTGTTGTTTGCAGGAACACCCGACGATTGCAGCTGATCAGAATTGAGGAGTCAATCCATAACCGCATGCTCACACAACACACTTACTTCTAAAGAAATCATGATAAATGCATATCTTCGTCAACTGACTCTGATATTTTCAATTCATGCTTCTGCTACGCTGCTGCAAATATCATGAATCAACAAAAGCTTCTGCTACTCTGATAAGAAGATATCATGATAAAAAATGTGAGCATGTCGGTCCAAAAGTCACAGCCTCACATAATGGCGATACAACAAAGGATGAGTCAGAGATTTACTGTGGCTGATGATCTCAAAGCTGGCTCAAAGAATCACCAACACGTGGATCAGTTAAAAACCTCCACTTAAAATAACCAAACATGGAGAACATGAAGAATCAAAGACTACGGGCTACAGAGCAAAGAACTTAATCAAGAATCCAAGAACACCAAAATGTAATATTTATTTGTAATTGATGTAATTGAGGTGACCTCCCTTAGGGGGAGATTGTTAGGATTTAGAAAATCCAGTAGTTAAAGAGTCGGTCACCTCAAGTATATGTATTCGTTAGAAAACTCGTAGTCATAGTCAATTAGTGTTAGTATGTAATTTGTTATGAAATACCGTAGAGGACGGACGGGTCTTTACCCACTGTATGCCTGATCCACAGCCCGTAGGAGGCGTGTCATGTATGAACCTATAAATACCCTTTGCCTAGCAAGGAAAAGGGTTGGAGCTTTTATAATTCATTTTTCTTTGTCTCACTAAAGTTCCCAACTCTCTTCCAGTTTCTCTCTCTAAAACTCATTCTACACGCCCCCAAGTATTGTGTGTTTGTGTGTTTGTGAAAACCAATATGTAACAAACATAGTAACCATAGATATAGCATGAAATTGACAAGATTAGGAATATTAAACATGAGATAATAGAGTGATGGTGGTGATTAGTTGCTTACAACCTTTGGCTTTCTAAGGAAAGGAGTAACTAGTAAGGATTAGGACATTGATTGAACACTTAGGACTTTGATAGAGAAAGTTTTTCACACCTTGGCACCCTTATATACTTCTTGTATTCTTGAAAGAGAATAGAAGATTATAACAACGTCTTTTTGGAGACTTGAAGTTATTTGAAGATTATAACGACTCTTTCTTGAAAACTTTCAAGAACAAAGATCAAAACCTAGTTTTTCTTCAAGAACACATGAATGTTCTTACAAGATCTATAAGAAATGCCTTAGGTTTAGGACTTTAGATGTTAAGAAGGTGTGGTGAAATTTTTGTCAAGTGATTTGCTTGGTATTTATAGGCTAGAGAATTTGTTAACTATATATTAGGTTAATATTTAACCATGGTTAAGTTTTACAAGTGTAAGTAATCTAAGGAATCAATGGCTATGATAAAACCATGTATCTTGATGACTCATAGAAAATTCCACCTAGGGAAAGAATGAGGAGGTTAATATTTTTGAACATTTATCTTACATTTACGGAGTGAGTTTTGGTTCCGTTAATCGCTAATTGTAAGTTGTTAAGTCACGAAACGTAAAATCGGGTATCGTAAAAATATGAAATTTGTAGAAATGATTAAACTTATCATTATACTCCATAATAAAATATAAAATGAGTGGTAAGTTCCATCGGGTTGCTTAAACACTGTTTAAAGCTGGAAACGCGGGTAAAAAACGCGTATTTTGTGTAAAACGCAGAACTGGAAAACGTAAAATTTCAAAACTTGTGAAATTGTCGTAAAATGGTAGAAATACATATTTCTAATGTTTATAGTGTCTTATGGACATAACGGAATGCCTGAATGACGTTTAAACCCTAAAGTAATTCTCGGAAACGGTTTTGTGAAATCGGTTCTGAATGGATTCAGCGTACGTCGTCAGAATGACTTGTTGAGTATCAACTTTCTTGTCATGATGGTAAAATAAAAATAAAAATTTTTACGGGATGAATAGTAAAATTGAATAGTAACTTTTCAAAAAAATGAAAAGTAACCTAAAAATGCGGGTTGTTACAGTCTCATCACCTTAATGGGAATTCCGTCCTGGAATTCAGTGTGTGTTATCCGATGTTGAAGTGTCTAGGAAAATGTGGGTGTATGCACCGAATTCTAATCTTTGCGTTCTCAAGTTTCTGGTCATAGAATGTGTTATGTACCATTCTAAGTTTTTGGTGGTGGCTTAAGTTGATAATCTAAAGGGTTTTGTTAAAATCTTACAGAGTCTAATATACCTCAGGTTTGGCTTTTCCCCGTTTCTCAAAATGAATCATATCTTATTGTGTCGAGGCTTTCAACAAAAACTTAATTTCTAACATGGAGTTTTTGGTACATTTTAACGCCTTACATCTATGTAATTTTTGTTTTTGGCGATAGTGTGCGGCATGCAGCCTAATTTGTATTTGTATGGTTTCCTTAGTTGTTTCGTGTGTGATTTTTGAACACCTTAGTCTAGCAAATGGTTGACTAACACTTTCGTCTATATAGTGTCTCACATGGAATAGTTTTGTTGTTGTTAGGGTAACTGTTGTTAATCAAAGGTGTATGATATTGTTGATGTGAAATGGTTTGTAATGATGTGATAATTGTCGTTGTAGGAAAGTCTTGCTAGTGGCAAGTGGTTATCCAAACCATTTCCAAAGTTGATAATTTCTTAGGTGGTTTCGAGATGAAGGCTATATCGAATAGTGTTTATGTCTACTAGTGTTTGAAAGAAACGTTATACTGTGAAGTTTTACATACTGACTTACAATGGGGTTCAAATAATGATGTGATATGTTGATGATTAGAAGAGTGTAGTGTATGTTTACCATTATTCTTAGGTAGAGATGTCAAGTTTGCTTTAAAATCATAAGTGAATTTTAAAGGATTATGGCGGAATGATATCTTTGAAACCTAAACAGGCTAGTACTTTTAAGAAATGACGAGAAGATTTGATGACTATCCCAAGATAGTAGTTAGGATTATTTCATAAATGAAAACTTTCAAGAATGAAATTAGGTAGTATAAATAAGTGTTAAGATCTCGCTGAGTGGTAAGACACTATCGTGTCTCTAGATCTTTTTAATGAATTCTGGTGGTTTATCGAGTTTAAGTAGGAAATTAACCTGAATATAACCCTTGTATAACTATTCTCAGTGTTTGAAAAATTTAAGTCGAACATAGTTAGTCAAACTATGTTCCACTGTCCCTAGGTTAAATATAGGTGACTAGACTATATTTAGCTGAGGTTCGATAGATTTTCAAATACCTAAATTAGGTATACTCGTGATATGTCCATAGCTTTTGAGAAAATATCTACAAAGCAAAGGCGATATCAAACCATTCAGTTGCAAGTCCCGGCCATACAAAACTTGTAACCTATGTTCTCACATTCCATTGCATAGAAGATAGTATGGGTAGATACGTGTGGAAAGGAAGTCTTAAGTAATTCTAAAATAGTCCATACTTGGCAAGGAGTACGAACTTTTAACAATGAAGGTTTCAAAATAGGACTTTGATGAATGTAGAGAAAGTTGCTGAACTTCAGCTTTTGTAGATGATGAATTAGTTTGTCCTTTAGAAATCCCATTTCTTGTATTTCCATTAGGGAAATTTATAGACTGTGACGGGTTTCATGTAAAAAAATATCATATAAGGTTTATAAGATAATTTCTAGAGACTTTGTATAACTTACAATGTCTGTGAAGTAAATTAGACCATTGTGTAACTCACAATGTCTTGAGAAATGATGGAGAGATCATTGTGTAACTCACAATGTCTTGAGAAATGATGGAGAGGTCATTGTGTAACTCACAATGTCTTGCGAAATGATAGAGAGATCATTGTATAACTCACAATGTCTTGAGAAATGATAGGGAGATCATTGTGTACTCACAATGTCTTGAGAAATAAATTAGACCATTGTGTACCTCACAATGTCTTGAAAAATGATGGAGAGATCATTGTGTAACTCACAATTTCTTGAGAAATGATGGAGAGATCATTGTGTAACTCACAATGTCTTGAGAAATGATGGAGAGGTCATTGTGTAACTCACAATGTCTTGCGAAATGATAGAGAGATCATTGTGTAACTCACAATGTCTTGAGAAATGATAGAGAGATCATTGTGTACTCACAATGTCTTGAGAAATAAATTAGACCATTGTGTACCTCACAATGTCTTGAGAAATGATAGAGAGATCATTGTGTAACTCACAATGTCTGGGAAGTATGAAAGACCATTGTATTCAGTTACAATATCGTGGATAAAGTTTCGTAATCCTAAAATGTACGAGTAGATACATGATTGGGAAAATATGATTGTGCCGCAATTCCTTAGAATAGGCATGCGCAGATATGTTTAGTCTATCGTTTAGCTAAAATGATTAAAAATATGTCGAGTGTATATATAAATATACTAGTGTGTTTGTGTAGCATAAACTACCTAGAAGTCACATAATCGTCTGGATCGGAGAACGGAAGGCTATAAAATATTTTTGTTTGTAAAAGTAGTTATAGTTTAGGTCTCAATTTAGACCCATTTCTCTATAACCATGGCTCTGATACCAATCTGTAACACCCCCAATTTCATGATATGCAGTGGAATTCAAAATGGGTGTTACTCGATGGCACAACAGTCATAATAATAGAAAATGATCTTTAAAGGAGTCGTTTAAAAATGATTTATCATTCAAATTATTGAAATATATCAGAGTTTACAAAATAGGTCCCAGTTGGTTTCATTATTTACAAAATGCATCAATATAAAGTCTTTTGATGTCTTTACTGAATGAAAAAAATAATTATAGCCTTCTTGATCTAGTCCTTGCTCTTCCGTGCCAGCTTCCGACATTATGGACCTGAAATACATGCTTAAAACTGTCAACACAAAGGTTGAGTGAAATTCATAGAGTTTGTTTGATGGTTAAACACATTATGTTGGTAGTGTGAGTTAATTAGACTCACACCAATGGTTTGAAAACAAAACAGTTATTATTGCTTGGTCCGCTTTGATGCTTGGTACGGCTACCTCAAGTATATGATACTTCAACCCGCTTTTGTTTGATACGGCTGCCTCAAGTATGTGATACTTGAGCCTGCTTTTATTTTATACGGCTGCCTTAAGTATGTGATACTTGAGCCCGCTTTAGTATTTCACTAAGCTCATGCAACCAAGGCGTTAACGTGTTCCAATATTAATTGGTGAAATTTTTGGTACCAGCCCTAATAGGTAAAATTGCCGTTTTTACCTAATGTTACTCAAATATAGTGCGTTTGTTTGCCTCTAACAGGGCCAACACAAGCGGGATTCGTCAATCTCAATAGATCTATTCACAATATTCGTGCTCACTCTCTCTAGTGATTAATGGTTCATGATTTAGGGACTTATGTTTGGCAAATGCGGTAACTTAGTGCTAATAAAACAATCAGATAAGCATACAGTTTCAAAGCAATGTGTTCGGTTTAAAATATAGCATGTATTTCCCCCAAGGGTTTGTAAAACAATTAAGTAATAGAAAGTGGGGCTATGAACTCACCGAGAGTTAATGATGGTAAGTGCTTTAACGGATGTGATGGATAAGCCGGGAAATCTCTACGTGCAATCTAAAATGGAATGTTGCGACTTAGATTTGGAATAATGTTTAGGAAAACATAAACCAGCCTATATATGTCTCTATGTTGATCATGATGTAGTCATTTATAGTTTGTTGCTTATAGTAACAGTTTAGTATGTGAAGACGTATTTAGTTTATAGATATCGTACTACTGTTCGGGCCATCATAATTCATAGGTCATGTAGTAAACGTTCGAGGAGCTAGGATACTTTAAATCGTAAATCTAGCAACTCGTCGATACGTTTTACCCAAATGAAACGCCTCACATAATGCTCCCTAGTATTGTAGCACTTTAGTAGATAAAACATATGTTTTGAGTGAAGATTGTTATATCATAAAGTTTACCATGTTTTTAGTAAATGTCTAGTTTTTTACAAGTTCTCGTCGTTTACTAGTGATCACAACTTATTAACATGGTCAAGAATGAAGTTTTGGTAAAAATCGGCGGAAAAGGGTAAAATTGTCATTTTTCTGTTACTTGCGAAAACGCTATTCCGAAGGTTGAATGAATTTTTGTTAATTTAATATGTAACTAGCTATGAAAATAACATAGTTTCTATATTCTTAACTTGTGAAAATCCAACTTTTGCCGGCAAAAACTGTTTTACAAATTTTAGGCAAAAAATGATATCGTTTGGTCTTTTTAGGCCGAGTTCCCACATGGTAGCCATAAAACATCATTCCGCACAATTTTTGTGTTTTAACTTTTTGATGATTTCAGACAGAAGTGCCACTTATTTTTGGCCAGACTTGACAGTAGCCATTTTGGCGTTTCTAGGTTTTTGCTAACTTCTTTTTACTATAACTTTTTACTCGTTTGTCCGTTTCGGGTGATTCAAGTTGCTATTTTTAACTTTTTATCTTTTATAAAATAATATGTAAGTTACCAAGTCCATATGTATTTGGTTTAAATGGCTTCAAATATGTAGAATATGACTAGTTTATTAGTTTGTTACTTTTACGACAATATGTAAATTAAAACATATGATTGAGTATATGTACATCATGAATCAACATAGTAACCATATATATAGCATGAAATTGACAAGATTAGGAATATTAAACATGAGATAATAGAGTGATAGTGGTGATTAGTTGCTTACAACTTTTGGCTTTCTAAGGAAAAGAGTAACTAGTAAGGATTAGGACTTTGATTGAGCACTTAGGACTTTTCACACCTTGGAACCCTTATATACTTCTTGTATTCTTGAAGGAGAATAGAAGATTATAACAATGTCTTTTTGCAGACTTGAAGTTATTTGAAGATTATAACGACTCTTTCTTGAAAACTTTCAAGAACAAAGATCAAAACCTAGTTTTTCTTCAAGAACACATGAATGTTCTTACAAGATCTATAAGAAATGCCTTAGGTTTAGGACTTTTAGATGTTAAGAAGATGTGGTGCAATTTTTTTCAAGTGATTTGCTTGGTATTTATGGGCTAGAGAATTTGTTAACTATATATCAGGTTAATATTTAACCATGGTTAAGTTTTACAAGTGTAAGTAATCTAAGGAATCAATGGCTATGATCAAACCATGTGTCTTGATGACTCATAGAAAATGCCACCTAGGGCAAGAATGTGGAGGTTAAGAGTTTTGAACATTTATCTTACCTTTACGGAGTGAGTTTTGTTCCGTTAATCGCTAATTGTAAGTTGTTAAGTCACGAAACAAAAAACCGGGTATCGTAAAAATATGAAACTTGTAGAAATGATTAAACTTATCATTATACTCCATAAGAAAATATAAAATGAGTGGTAAGTTCTATCGGGTTGCTTAAACGCTGTTTAAAGCAGAAGCTTGAAAAAAAACGCGTATTTTGTGTAAAACGCAGAACTGGAAAACGCAAAATTTCAAAACTTGTGGAATTGTCGTAAAATGGTAGAAATACATATTTCTAATGTTTATAGTGTTTTTTGGACATAACGAAATGCCTGAATGACGTTTAAACCCTAAAGTAATTCTCGGACACGGTTTTGTGAAATCGGTTCTGAATGGATTCAACGTACGTCGTCAGGATGACTTGTTGAGTATCAACTTTCTTATCATGATGGTAAAATAAAAATAAAAAATTTTACAGGATGAATAGTGAAAGTGAATAGTAACTTTTCAAAAAAATGAAAAGTAACCTAAAAATGCGGGTTGTTACACCACGCGAAGTTACCTAGATACGGTGTCGAGTTAGTGATCTGTCACGATGTCGATCTTCGTTTCAGTATAAATACCGGAACAAATGCACCTCATTGAAACACACAATTTTACACATATATCGAGGAGGCGGCCAGGACCACTAGGCACAACAGAAGAGATTAATAGGCATAATTAGGTCATGTCAATGCTTTTTAATTCATAAGTAGATTTCACTTTAATTGTATTAGTAATCTTTAATCCATCAGGATTGCGTGCCTTGTCTCCAACGTTTGACTCGCATTTAATACAAGATTTCCCATCAAATATAAGTTTATTTGATGTTTATTTGGATGTTCATGTGTATGCTTTGATTACCTCTTGATTATCGTGGCTTGTTTGCCATGTACGCCTCCACAATTACTTCATTAACATCTTAGGATAGTTGATGTAAGCCCTAACGGGATAAATAATTTAACTAAGTAATCATTAAGTTTGCACTTAATACAAATTCGGGATTAGCTGTGACAGAGCTTTTTGGTAATAAGACTTAAAAGCAATCCAGGGTATTTAGCTAAGCTAAATGTAAGAAAGAATACGCTCACACGAACAACCAACGAGAAAGACCAGAATTAGTACTCATCTTATATAGCTAAGCATTTAAGTGAATATAATCTACTTTACTATCGGACAGGCCTCTTATTTGTCTTATGTTTTCTATCTATGTACATGTGTGTCTATCACCTATTTACTTTTAGTTTCACTTAATTTAAACATCGTGCCAGTCTCTTAGGCTGAAAACCCCCTTGCGTTAGATTATTTTTAATTAGACTAACCTTATGATTAAAATACTGATAGATATTTAAGTGTTAACGTTCCACTCGTAGTGATTGACACTCTACTTACCAGCTACACTACACTGATCGGGTATACTACTCGTTAGTGCTTGTTATAGGATAAGTCGGCTAAATATAAATGTAAAACTTGATAATAATATTTTTCCTATGCACAACGAAACACATCAGGGTGTTTGGATTCTTTCTTGTCCCTCAAAATGCCGGTGTATGGGTAAGAGGTATTGTTTATCTGTTTCTTTCCCTACAGTTTAAGGGGTGTTTGGTTCTCTGGATAACAACAATTTTATTTTCCAATTGTTGTTGTTTCAATTGCAGGACATTATAATAGGGTGATTCCTTGTACCTTGGAGTTCTAACTGATATGACTGTATGGTAACTTCTTGTCAGTTCCAATTTGGCCTTAGGAGGAAATTGGATTGGTTTGTTGGCTAAGTAGGAGGTCTAATCAGTATGAATGTACCATAAAGTAGGGTCTCCTATTGTGAATGGTAAATGGTCTAGGAGGATGGTGTATGATGGGAGGAATAGAGAGTAATGAAAGATGATATTTCTTGGTCCTCTCAATACACCATCACAGGAGGTTTGGTTGGCTTCACATAGGGTGCCCAAGTAGTTGAAGCCATTTTTTAGAGATGGAAATGTAAAATAATTGGTATAGCCCCTATGTGGAAGGGTATGGGTTCCTAGTGATGCCATACACCTATTCTGCCTTGATCATTGTAGGAGCTGGAGGAATGGTCTTGATGGAAGGGTGTTATGGAACTGTATCTAGATGGTTAATGGTGCATTAAAAAGGTGAATTCAGTTATGCTTATGAGCTTAATGGAAGCAAGCAATGGATGGATCTATTCTGCTATGCTAGTCATTGACAAAGTTTTTTTGTGTGTTGTCAGACATATGAAATGTAGTTGTATCAGATATTGGATATGTTTAGTTTTGTATGTTGTCTGATATGGGGTATGTCCATATCAGTGAATGTTAACTTCAAAATTGTACAAAGTTTTGTTAATTAATAAAATTCACCTTTAAAAAAAACAAAACTTTCATATTTGGCTTTTTGAATTCGGTTATTTTTCGTATTAAGTCGATTAAGTAAAATTCAAACATCACCTAACTAATTTTATTGATTATGATAATTAAGTTAAACAAAGTGACGTCCTGAAATTGAAAAAAATCCAAACCTAATGGACTAAAACAACCAATTCCCCAAATCAAAAACCCCTTATTCATATCTTGCTACTCAAGACATCTTGCTCACTATTTTCATAAAATACAATCTACACATATCAAATCGATAACATTTTGTTTAAATCAATCGTAAGCTCATAATCTCATAATACGTAATGATCAACATACACATTTATTCATGATTGTTAAATCGGTTACAAATTAGGGTTTCTAGGGTTTTGTTTATTAAAGCTGTTTGTTGTTGATAATTACAGGTGATTTGAAGATGAGTTATGAAGATGTATGATGCAGGTTTTACTGATCAGGTTTTACATTTATAGTAACTCGTCTACCTATGGCCTACCTGCACTAGCGGGCGTGCAAAGCATGTAGCATTGAGAGAATGGTAAGGTGATTAATCCCAAAACGATTGATTCCTAGCTGTCTAATTAATTAAATTATTCAAATAAATAAGTTATAATGATATGATTGATAATATTTAAGGTGTCACATGATCAATTGGTTCTGGACGTTAAACAAGCTAATGGGAGCGATAGTGATGCAATTCTTAAAGATTTCATCCCAAGTGGCATAAGTCGATAGACTCCTTTGGTGGTCATTACCTACCCTATGGTTCTTAGAATCCTCACCAAGATGAGCAACAGGTCACCCGGGATCATTCGGCGAATCTAATAGCAGATCATTAAGAGCGGCGTTTACTACTATTACATGAGTTCTAAATGTCACTAGATTCTGTTTCAAGTGGGGTCAAAGTCGAGGACGGCATTTGGTCGGTTAAGCTATTTATCGGCAAGATACCACTGAGAGTGGTCGCCCTGTAAGTTACATTCCTACCCAAAGCTGGCCCGTCATTAAGTTAAATTTACATGCTAGACTTATAATAGTGAGTGCGGGTGTTAGCATCTTAAACACTACGCCCCTAATTCTTAAGTTCATCAAGCGGTAGGTGATCGGTTGGTCAAATCAGGTAGAAAGGGTCGTCAGGTTGGTCATCTCTTACCGCTTCAGTCTCAGTCTACTTACTTAGTTCAGGTTGGTTATATATCTCTAAAACTAGCCTCTACTGCCATTTCAAAACAAGGCTACCAATAAACTATGCATACACTAGAAACAATTAATAGCACTTAAAAGCATAAATAATAAAAAGAAAAGAATCAAAACTAGGAAGACCTAATTCCAACATCTCCATAATCCCCAGTGGAATGACAAATATAATACCATATAAAAACAATAAATAAACAAAAGACATAACATCGATAATTATGGCCAATAATAAATTAAAACAATTAATTAAGAACACACAATAAAATTAATTCACCAACAATTTATATTGAGAAGAATCAAAATTATAATTACAATAATGAAACCAAAATAATAATAAAATGAGTGAAAATAATTACATATTGTGCAGATAATGCTATGCTCGATCCCCCAGTTGAGTACCGGAGTAACCCCTTGGGAGTTACTTAGCCAAAACTGCGTCTCTTTGCTTATGCTTTTTCTCTCTTCATTAGAAGCCACACACAAAGAGTCTACAGCAATTTGATGTCAATCAATTGTAGAAATCAAGGGAATACTGAAAAACTATATTAATCAGATTCATTAAACAACGAAGATTACAAGATATTAAATAGAAAACAAACTACACTAACTCAGCAAATGCGGGCCTTAAACAAGTGTTGAGTCAATAAGTCTTTATTATCTAACATCCCGTCATAAGTACCGCCCAATCTTTGAGGAAGAGTAACATTAGAGTTTGTCGGACATAAAAATAAATTAATAGCAAGCGGATGGTCCCTACCAAGCGGCGGTGCAAACTCGGAACATATCAACATGCGAGGAGATGAGCGAGAGCACGGTATTGCTTGGGTAGGCAGTCGGACAAGCGGTCACGGGCGGCGATTGGTCACGTTGACCAGGCAATTATTGAATTCAAGCGGGGATTCAAGCGAGGCGATTCAAACAAATTCAAATGGTTCGACATATTCAAATTGGATTGAGGGTCCAGGAAAACCAGGCGGAACCAAATGCGGAACCACGTGTGTAATCAGGCAGATTCATATTCAGATTCAGACAAAACCAGACGGACCAGATGCGGAACCACGTGTGTAATCAGACAAATGTAGAACCAAAACATGTTGATGCCGAGATGCTATACATAACTACTCAAGATATAGTCGGATTAATTAAGACTATAAATCACCATCACCATCACCAATACTGATGCAAAACCATATTTTACCAACAATTTTTTTAAATCCAAAACCGCTACAAATACCAATACCAATTACGAATACCAATACCATACAATTGAACTCAAACAAACAACTTCCAATTCCATACCGTAGATCAGCAATACAAACCAAACCTTTACGTTTTTCAGCAATGCATAACCGCCATTCAAATCAAACAAAGTAAATATTAATGAAACCTGTTATAATAAAACATTGGACCTTTCATGCGCTTTATGTTCTCCAAATATTTCATTTACTTTGCATAACCCAAAGATCTAATAAAATAGTATTATCCATAATTGCAAATTACAAATGAAACATACTCGTACCACAATTAACAAAGCCATGACAAGTCTCCACAAAGTCAGTCGCAATTCCGATCCAATTTAAACGAACATGCAAACCTCTTTTCACATATATATTAACCAATCAAAACTTTGATAATCGATATGATCCAAACAGAAACGACCAAGAATAAAACCAAAATTACACACAAATTCAAAACACGTACAGATAAGCAGTAGATCGAACCAAGGAAAACAATATTTTTTTATTATTATTATTATTTTTCATAACCAAGCACTTGATACCATGTAAAAATCAAGGGAATACTGAAAAACTATATTAATCAGATTCATTAAACAACGAAGATTACAAGATATTAAATAGAAAACAAACTACCCTAACTCTAGCAAATAAACGGGCCTAAACAAGTGGGCCGGGTCAATAAGTCTTTATTATCTAACATCAATGACATATGAATGTCATTTATATAGTAAATGAATATTTCCCTTTTTTCACTATAATCCCCCCAACTTTCAACAAATAGCAACTAGGGTCCTTGTGGTTTGTTTAATAAATATAACACATAAAATGTGTTATAAAACTTGCATATTCAGCCCCTCTTCGAACGTCTTTATTTATTCTTTAGTCCTCGAAGTGAATAAAATAATTATAAACTTGCCGCATTTAATCCCTGGACCTCGAAACTTTGCGCCCAAGTAATTAATTACAGCGTAACTAATTATCCGAGTTATGCCGTAACCCTTTGTTAGCTCAAACTTATCTACTCCAAACTTATCTCTACGGTAAACTAATTTCCGTTCGCCATAACCTTCATAAAATAATACGGCGTAACCATAAGAAATGGTTACGCCGTATCCTTCAAAGCATCATAAATACGCCGTAACATTATTAAGAAGTTACGGCGTAACCAATAAATCATAGGCCTTTGTAAATCAATCTTCATAACATATATTTGGCCTTTTATCACAACTTTTCCGCTCCAACACCTCATTTATCTTGAAATGCAAATATGAATGAATATGAAGGAATTAAGTACCATATTAATACAAATGAGGCCATAAACACGGGAATTTGATATATAAAATATTAGGCTAATATGATGTTATCAATGTACCGAAAACAGGGTTCAGTTTCGATTTGTGTAGGAGGAATGATATGTTGGTCAAAAAGGGTTTGAAACAACCAGGTTATCTCAAAACCGGAACTACTAGTGTTGGCTTAATCTTTGAGGTACTATATTACATGTTTTGTTTATATGTTTTTTAATTGTCATTTTGTTTATATAACTCAGGGGGTGTTTGTTTAAGCTTATATAGCAGGCTTATGGCTTATTTGGTTTTAGGCTTATGTTTCATAAGCCCACTTTTTTGTAGCTTATTTCGAAACTTTTTGGTTTGTTTAAGCTTATTTTAACATAATAAGCTTATATAAAAGTTTCGAAATAAGCCGCAAAAAGTGGGCTTATGAAACATAAGCCCAAAACATATAAACTATAAGCAAACACCCCTTCTGGATATTTGATTTCTGTTCTAAAGTGTGTGTTGCTCTCCTTTTATAGATATGCTTGTAGTGATTTGAGATAAACCCTTTGGGGATGACCAACGGCCCTTAGGAGTAAAAGAGGACATGTGTCATGCGTCCTTTAGCTCGTACAGGAGAGTGCTTTGCACTTTTGTTGGTCGTGTGTTCCCGAGTGTGCTATGTCAGACTCATACGTCTTAACTGTTAGCGACAATTGGAATATTTGTCTCATTGTGCATGTACTATGCATCGTGTGAATCGCTACCAGGCCTTGCCCGGCCCGAGTTTATGTAGTTCTTGTCAAGATTGACTCGTGAACTGTTGTTGTTTGGGCTTGATTCGAGCATGTGATTAGTGGCCGCTTAGGCCATTAATGATGATACGATATCAAGGAATATCAAACTATATCTCCACTAAGTCATCTTTAACCTTTAACTCCAATGCATTTACCTATATTCAACCCATCTTAAATACTTTTTTAACATTTCCCCATTGAAGATCTCCTGTGTGGAGTATGTTGTAATCACAATTGAGTCTCTCCATCTCAGTGAAACTTGTCTTACTCGGCTCACACAATGAATTTTCTACCACGTTTGATGTAAAACACTCGCAAATAAGCATTGTATCTGGCTTTCAACAAAGGAAGAGAGGTCGGGGATCCTATCACCCTATAGCCACCCCCTTTACGCCATTGTATCAAATCACTAAGATTTTATCATATGTTTAGCACGTAAGGACAAGAGAGAAATTGTATAGCATGTTTAGCGGTATATTTCAAATTGTAGAGGGGTGTCCATGGTACTTGTCCGCAGAGAACCAACCAGAAAGGCAGAACCAAAAATAAGGAAAAAGTGGAACCAAGAACCGTCCCAAGTTTTTCGGTTCGGTTCCGGTACGGGAATTTTTGGTAATTCCCATGAGTACCAAAGTGTTAAAAAAATATGTTTGGATGGATGTGAATTTCACTTGGTTAGTAGAACTTTGAAAGAAGTTGTTAGCCTTAATAGTATTCCCAACTTGACACAAACAAAAAAAAACATATATCATTAATAGCAAACTCATTATCCACGAAAATAATTGCAAACTCGTTGAGAATATTATATATCAATCATGGTGACTAGCTTACAATAACTTACATGGTGACAATATATCATGCAGTGATGCCATAATCGTTAATTGTTTCTCGAATTTTATCATTAAGTTTAATGAACAACAAATACCAATAGCTAATTACAACTTCTTGTTAGTTGTTACTGAACAACATAGAATTGTTCGATATGCGGCCAGCATACTCGATATGCAGGAAAGAATAATTAGGATAGAATGCATTTACATGAGAACTAGCCACCCTTCTTTCTTTTATGAGTTTTTCCGGGTAGGCTGATACAGATGGCGTGACATGGATATAGTGCAACCCCTCTCTTTGTTGTACCTGGGACTTTGTCTGTTGTTAGATATTGGTGTAGGGAAGTCGTCTCCTGCGACTATACCCTGGGTCCCTCGGAGCTACCCTGACCTCTGCTTTCTTGAGCAAGTCTGACTTGAGGACTTGGTCTAAGAACTTGACGTTCATCATGGGATCGTGCGAGTCCCTCTAGAAAGAGAGTTGTATGCAGATTGACATGGTCATTCGTTGCGTGTACCTCTCCTGGTGGCCTTCTTGTGAGGCTTCTCACTGACTGGTGTTCTTCATTTTCGAGTGTTTGTTGACCCTTCTCTGTGTGAGTGAGGTCGTCCACCTGGGTGGGGTTGAGGTGGTCGTTGCTTATGGCCGAAATTTGAGGGGAAAGGGTTCACAAGACTTGTTAGATTAAGAAGTTTGTGCAAGAAGGAAGAAATTTCTGGATTTTGAGTGAGAAATGAGTGAAAATAGGTGAAAATTTTCGAGAAATTTGTGGCTATTTTGTATCATGTCCCCGCGGATGGCGCCATGTTTACGTATGGTATGTAAATCAGTTTAGATATGGGATATAAATGGTTTTGTTGTTTGGTTTTGCGTGTTGAACGGTAAGGACCCGATGGGATTGATAAGGATTAAGATGCTCGGGTAACACTTAAACAAAGACCATATTCACTCCTGTGAAGCAGTATTTGCCCAAGTGTGTGACACTTGTGAAGTTGTGTGTGTTGTTCTCCTTTTATAGAGATGCTTGTAGGGATTATAGATAAACCCTTTGGGGATGACCAATGCCTGCCAAGCAGGTGTTGATCAGTCGAGAGCATAAAAAAAGGAAATGTGTCATGCGTCCTTTAGCTCGTACAGGAGAGTTCTTTGCACTTTTGTTGGTCGTGTGTTCCCGAGTGTGCTATGTCAGACTCATACGTCTTAACTGTTAGCGACAATTGGAACATTTGTCTCTTTGTGCATGTACAATGCATCGTGAGAATCGCTACCAGGCCTTGCTCGGCCCGAGTTTATGTAATTCTTGTCAAGATTGACTCGTGAACTGTTGTTGTTTGGGCTTGATTCGAGCATGTGATTAGTGGCCGCTTAGGCCATTAATGATGATACGATATCAAGGAATATCAAAGTATAGCTCCACTAAGTCATCTTTAACCTTTAACTCCAATGCATTTACCTATATTCAACCCATCTTAAATACTTTTTTAACATTTCCCCATTGAAGATGTCTTGTGTGGTGTATGTTGTAATCACAATTGAGTCTCTCCATCTCAGTGAAACTTGTCTTCTATGCTCACCACAATGAATTTTTCTACCACGTTTGATGTAAAACACTCACAAAGAAGCATTGTCTCTGGCTTTCAACAAAGGAAGAGAGGTCGGGGATCCTATCACCCTATAGCCACCCCCTTTACGCAATTGTATCAAATCACTAAGATTTTATCATATGTTTAGCACGTAATGACAAGAGAGAAATTGTATAGCATGTTTAGCGGTATATTTCAAATTGTCAATTATAGAATAGGGGTGTCCATGGTACTAGAACCAGAACCAACCAGAACGAAAGAGCGAAGGCAGAAAATAAGGAAAAAGTGAAACCAAGAACCGTCAAGTTTTTGGTTTCGGTTCGATCACGAGGAATCGGTAATTCCCATGAGTACCAAAGTGTTAAAAATATGTTTGGATGGATGTGAATTTCTGCGATTTTCGGTTTGTAGAACTTCGAAAGAAGTTGAAAGCCTTAATAGTATTCCACAACTTGACTTACAAACAAACAAAAACATATATCGGTAATAGGCTCATTATCCACGAAAATAATTGCAAACTCGTTGAGAATATTATATATCAATCATGGTGACTAGCTTACAATAACTTACATGGAGACAATATATCATGCGGTGGCATACATGCGTTAATTATTTCTCGACTTTTATCATTAAGTTTAATGAACAACAAATACCAATAGTTAATTACAACTTCTTGTTAGTTATTACTGAGCAACATAGAATTGTTCGATATGCTAGCATCGATATTCGGTTAGAAAAACTTACTTTCATATTGATGAATGATGTTTGGATCTTTGAATTGAATCAATGGATTAAAGGTTAAGGTTTATGGGTTTTTAGGTTTAGGTAGGGTTTTTTTCTATTTTCTTAAAAGGTCGCATACTTGCATGTACACAATATCCCAAACAAACCCTATAAAATTACATATTTTCATAAAAGTCGGTTCTTTCGGAAAAATGCGGAACGGGAGATTCGACCCTAACCATCGAAGGCTGAAATTTTGTAATTTTAGGAACCAAGAACCGTACCATGGTTCTAATATACGGTTCCGTTCCCGGTCGGTACAGTCTGATTCCTCGGTTTTGGTTCCTCGGTTTTTTTGGACACCCCTATTGTAGAATGATATATTTGGAACTAGTTACGGAATTATCTTACGAGTAAAAAGAAGAAAAAGAAGATGGCATGCTAAATATCTTTAGGTATTACTTGTGTAACGTTTTAAAGGTAAGTGACTTATTAAAATGTTTACGCTAAATTTTAACATGGTTATGTTATGCAACAAGCAGGTTTGGCGCCCCGACTCGTTGCGGCCGAGACTTTTTTCTGTTATGTTTTAGATCGTGACGTGATTATTTCAGTTGTATCTAAAAAATGCAATTTCTTTTATTCCGATGTTTTCGTGTATATAAATATAATATTAAGGGGCTGTTTGATAAAAAATATGATTTAGCGCTGAATTAATCAAAGCTGCTGAATAATTTCAAGATGCTGAGTGAACGATTAGTGAAAATGATTGTTTGATATTTGTCTGACGAATGAGCAATCTAAGTTGTGAAATTACCAATTTAACTTTCTATCGATTTTGTATTGAACAAAATATACGTTTGATAAAACATTATTAACTTCGAATAAAAATATAATATAAATAAAGTAATGTTGGAGTTAAAAAAAAATTTAAATAGTCTTATCGAAGAGATCATAAAAATATAAATTATTACGAATCTTAAGTTGAAGCATTTAAAAATAACTCACCAGCAATTTGATTACGGAGGTTATCCCATCAACGTCAAGGTTCTGATTTTCATAAAACATGATCAAGTAAATAATCATAGGTGCATTGATAATAAATAGAAAAAATAAGCATAACGTTGGAAAGATTAATGTATATTTTAGTCAAAAACTTTTATTAATAATAGTAAATCGGCGATTTTTTCATATATCTTATTTATACAAACTCAGTTAAGTGACAATATTTTAACTATGCAAAGTGTGAAATTTACATGTTTCTTTGTGGCATGTTGGACAAGAACTAAAAAGAGAACTAAACTTCAATTTTTATAAAATAGTGATATGTATATAATATTATAATGGGGAAAACGTTTCTTTGCTATAAAAGGGTAGTATTGTGGAAAAAGGAGTCTTTGAATCATATTGCATGCTTGGGACCAAGAATGGAGCAGAACCAATTGGCATCGATTGGTGTGTCAAATTGTTGCTATCAAACATGATTGCCTCTGACTGATTTTTAACTGCCCCCTGAATTGCTTCATTCAAAGGCTTTCAAACACCCCCTAAGTGTTTTTAAAATTTTATGTATAGGGTTCCAACAATTACATAAGGTAAAAGATTTTGCTGAGAAAGGATCGTTAGACTTTAGATTATCCGTAAGGGGAATTTTTTTATAGGGCAATTATTGTAGCTGAATTTAGAGAGCGTGAATTTTTTTCTTGGACTCTAGACTCAGTTGCATATAGTAACGCGGCTATTTTAGTTGTACTATGTTCTATATTGTAACGCGATTATTTCAATTGTATCTAGAAAATGATAATATTATTTTGTTGGCGTTTTTGTGTATATAAATATAATATATTAAGTAAAGTATATATGGTTAGAATTATGGGTGAAGAATTTGAATATAAACATTAACAACTTAACCAAATTTACGATATCGTAACATACTTATTTTATTCTTAACATACGTAATATACTTTCAAATACTTACCAATATACGTAATGTTGACGGGTTACCACTTTGAAAAGTTTCAGTAATGGTCCCTGGCGTTTGTGTTGACTTTCACCGTTAGTCCTTTGACACAAAAGTTACGATGTGTGGTCCTTGTGGTTTGCTTTGACTTACACTGTTAGTCCTTTGATTTTTATCTTTTTTATATACGTTTTTATACACGTTTTTTTTACATATTTTTATACACTTTTTTACACACATTTTTATATACGCTTTTTACACGTTTTTTATGCACCTTTTTATGCACGTTTTTTTACGCGTTATATACACATTTTTACTCATTTTTACACGTTTTTACACATATTTTTAAATACATTTTATTACACGATTTTATGCACGCTTTTATACAGAGTTTTATATACGTTTTTAACATGTTTTTATACATTTTTACACGTTTTTTACACGTTTTTATACACGTTTTTTACACAAGTTTTTATATACATTTTTTACACGATTTTATGCACGTTTTAATACACTATTTTATATACGTTTTTTACATGTTTTTATACATATTTTTTACATGTTTTTATACACGTTTTTATATACGTTTTTTGACACGATTTTATGCACGTTTTATACAAGGTTTTTATACTTTTTTTTACACGTTTTTTAACACGGTTTTATACACGTTTATAAAAAAAGTTTTTTAAACGTCTATAAAAATGTGCGTATATAACGTGCACAAATAGTGTAAGCGTATTTAAAAACATGTGTATAAAAGCGTGTATATATGTAACGTATATAAGCGTGTAAAAAAGCATATATAAAAATGTGTGTAAAAACGTGTAAAAGACGTATATAAAAACGTGTGTAAAGAACGTGTAAAAAAAGTGTATAAAAAGCATGTAAGAACGTGTATAAAAACGTGTGTAAAAAAGTGTTAAAAGCGTGTATAAAAATGTGCATAAAAACGTGTATAAAATCATATATAAAAATGTATATTAAAAAGATGAAATACAAAGGACTAACGGTGAAAGTCAAAGTAAGCCACAGGGACCATTACTGTAACTTTTTAAAGTTAAAAAATGTCAAAGGACTAACGGTGATTTAATAAATACGAGGACCATTCTTCGGCATCCATATCGTGTATTGTGAGGTATATGTATGTAAAATAAGTATATTATAGCAAAGTTAATTAAATATAATCAGCCAATATTGGTAAAGTATTTTTTCAAGTAGCTATATTGTGATCCGCTATGGGTTACTAGGCATTTTAATGTTGACATGACATACCTTTTGATGAGGTGGAAATGCCACCATGACACTACATCCACTTACATAATAAAAAAATATTTGTACCAGGCAAGATTAGAACATAGGTCTCAACATTCAAAGCCTTACACCTCAACCACTGAGGCAATCCACATATTTGTGTATTATCTTCTGCTTCCAAAGTAATATACTTCAATTTATACTGAGGCAATCCACATATTTGTGTATTATCTTCTACTTCCAAAGTAATATACTTCAATTTATACTCAACCATAAACATAACGAGCTTCCCAGATTAGTCTCCATTTCCTTAATTCAACCACAAATTACTCACCAATTATCCCGACATTCTCTCTATCAACCAAAGCCGTCTCCCCTACTCACTCGGCATTTCCAAATAACAAAAAGCATTCCCTAATTCAAATCCAAATTTAGTGTTTCAATACCATGTTTACATATGTATTTTTTTATTTGATTTTCAAAAATATTCAGAAAATTACGGATGAATTGCAATTTTTCTTTGATCTGTCACTGGTATGTGGATTGCAATTTTATATTTCTATGTTATGATAATCTTCTTTAAACGATTATCCAACCTTAATCCAACAAGCACTTGTTCATTCAATCATTTGTTGTAATTTAACTAAAATCAGTTTACATGTGTAGACCATCCATAACCTACAACACGATATTGTTTGTAATTTCACTCAAATCAGTTTACATGGGAATTTCAGGTGCAAGGGGATATGCATGATGATGGTAGTTGAAAAAAATTATTGCGTGTTCTATATTCGATTGATCAAGGTGATGTATTATGTTCTGGTTTTTATTCTGAATTTCAAATGACTAGTCTCCAAATGATTAACTAATTGATGTGGTTGCTTACATGTGGAACGATCACCAAATAGTTCATGTATTGAATGTTTTCAAGGAATAATTGGGGATCTATTGAAGGTTAGAAGTTCAACGACGATAAAAAAAAGGTACAATTTTTGTTGATGATTAATGGTTTAGTTGGAAAATTTTGAAGTTGTATTGTGTTTAATTGATTATAAAGCTAAAAAAAAAAAGCTATTCCAAACACCCACTAAATTTTGTTGTTATGTTAACTTAATAATGTTTAGTGGATTAATTATCAATGATCCCGTAAAACTAAAATAGTCTTTGTTAGTTCTTAATCTAAGAAGCAAGAAATTCATCACTAAAAGGTCAAATGCAGACTAATTTTGGGGGGACACATAGAGCAGTATGTATGCCTGCCTATCAATATTACATTTACAGAAGTATTAAGCCTAGACATCATTATGAAAATTAATGCATATATCATAAAAAAACCAGACAACAATCTCGGTGCTTACAATATAGATGCAAGAAATTTCATGTATTTATGTATTGGTTGATGGTGTTGGACAATGTCAACTTTTCAAAGTGAATTACTGGAAGTCCTAACCTTACGAAGTTTAAACTTTTTGCCTATTTTGATGTGTGTTTAAAAGTGGTTAGCCTAACAATTTTTTAAACACTTGTGATTGTTGCTTAGTTACGTTACTAAAATATTTGGTTTGTTATAAGGGTAAGTAAGAAGAGCCGATTTAGTTTTATCACCCGCTATAGTTTGTCATTATTTGTTAAACGAAAAAATACAATACAAAGATGGAAATAATGTTAAATCTGTTGAATTTGCAGGGCGAAAAGGAGCACATGTTTATGTTGTTCAAGAAGTAGCTGACTTCCTCATTATGTCACTTGACAAGGTGACTATGCATTTATTCATTGCATTGTTTCTTCAGTGTTAGTACTTATATATGCTTTGAGAATTATTAGTTAGATAATTAAAATCAAACAAAGTTGAAGTTAAACCATTTTATAATCTCAACATGAGTTTTGTGTATATCAGTTTAGGAATGTACTCGTCAAATGTAAGAAGATGCCATGAATTGCGCCTGAATATGAAACACCAAGGTTAATAAAACATTACCTTATTTTCTTAATCTAGTGGCTCTTTTCATAACTACCTACATGGTTTACAAAAAGTTCTTGGCTATCAATGTACAAAGTTATTGTATATTGTTTTTGCTATGATCTTTCATAAACCGTATTCACATTTGAGTTTTCTCAAATCAATAATCATATATTCACATTCTTTATTCTTTATAATTATTTACATGATGTTTCTATTATTATCAGTAAATTCATGACCAAGTATTAACCATGAAAGAAATAATATAAAAGGGATAGTTGTATATTTGATTCATCTTGATATTGCATGTATTATGCTACTGGAATTTTCTTCTTACATGTCCAGGGCCTATTAGGGCTATTGAGTTTTACAACCATTGGAGCCGGATCTTTGGCGTCCAAGTCTTTGAGGGCAATTGCTCTCCTTGGAGGAGGTCTGTTAGGGCTATTGAGTTTTACAACCATTAGTGCGATGAAGTGAGAGCATAGTTTGGAATGTCAAGCTACCCTTGGCCTCCACGAGGCATTCGATTCCTACGACCATGCTTCGTGAGTTTCTTTTCTATCTTTTCATTTAGCAATATGTTTTTTTGTTTTCCATTCTAATCTATAGTCCAGAACCACATTGTTCTATCAATTTGGTCAGCTTGAAAGCTCATTCAATTGTAACTTGGTTAAGAATTAAAAGCACATAGCTCATTGTATTGATTTAACTGGAGGTGATTATATAGACTCATGGGTGGCTCTTGGCAGGATTAGGTATTGTTGTTCTTGTGACTTATTAATGGGTTGATTTTGGTGAGGTATCTCTAATGGGTCATAAGGGTGAATAAAAAATTAGCTCAATAGGCAACAGGTCAAATGCGGTTGAGAGTCACCCACAAGCTTATTTTGTGAATGCCTAAAACCTCTGAAATCTCTTTATTCAAAAAACAGATTTTAATTTAATATGATTTATGTGAATTTTTTTGACATTTAGTAAGTTATTGTTATGGAAAAAATGTAATATTTCGAGTCAACCTGACCCCTACCAAATTTAACCACTTTGACGTGTTACCCGAACCGCCTATTTTTCCACTTCTAGGCTTTACTATAACAAGTGACTTTCATAATTTTCATTAAAAATACAATTATTATGACTCAAGTACTATGTCTCTATCAACTGAGAGCTCAGTACCAAATAAATGATGATCGGTATGTACATTTTCGGATTTCACATCTAACAATTTAGAGCTCAGTACCAAATAAACGATGTGCTTTAGGCTTCAATGTTGTAAGGGCATGATGTGAAGTTGGTCCTTCATAAAGGATATAAGCTTGAAACCTTTTATACATAAAATTTATTTCTTACATTTGCTTATTTGCCTATCTTGCATATTGAGCTTTGCAACTATTTTCTTTTATGACAATGAGCTGAGATAATTTAGTTCAAATGAGTACACAATGTGATGGATGCATTTTGTATTTCGTAACATGCGTTCTTCTTACAGAAAATGAAATTTCCATGTAGAGAATCTAAGTTGAGAGCCTACTCTTATTAGCTATGTTCACTTGACATACATTGTATGCTTCTTACAAGTATCGGTCATTATCGTGCCTTATTAATTATATATTCTTAAGTTAAACCCGAAAGTTATATGTTATCTTCATGGTACATCAATTGTTCAATTATTCATTGATAAAAAGTATTAGAACTTAAAACTCATGCATTGTTAGGTGATGAAAGTTAAGGTAAGGCATGCAAACAACTAGCGAAATGCCCAGGCAGCCATATTTTATTTATTCTTTATCTTTCTATGCATAGCTTTCAGAAAGTTATGATCTAAAATACGGTGAATTTTGGTTCTGCTCCCAAGTTGCCTCACTCGTCTGAGCCTTGCTTTATGATATACCAGTCAAAGAAACTGGAACAATTAGGAAAAAAACTGGAGCTGAATAACATCTAAAAAAGATAAAGTTTAGTTTGCACTTTGCAGTGCATGGCAAGATGTGTGGTTCACGATCATGTTGGTGGTGATTTTCACCGTTACAATGTGGATGAATGCTGGCACGGTTAGGAACTTTCATATATATAGACAAAAACCTAATAAAACTATTTGTGTCTTATTCCCAATTTTAAAGGTGGCAAAATAAATAAACTTTTTTGGTACGGGTCGAAACTGGTTGGATTGACCCATAATTATATTCTGTAAACAATTAGCTTACCAAATAAGATTACTAAAACTATTTCTTTTTTTATATATTTTAAATAAATTTTAGCTGTATGATTTAGGAGGTTTTATGCATTATTAATCAACTTTATGTGATTTTTCACTTACTCACTGGACCCGTTGCCTTCTATAGCTAACCAATATACATTGTATTATCAGTTACCTTTTAGCATATTTATACCTGCTATAGATGAAACATAACCCAAATCGACCCGTTTAAAGTGAATAGTAAAAATTGCGACCTCACTCCATATTATGTATTCTTGGTTTTCAAGGTTTTAATTTATGACATATTTTTGGCAGTTCCACACTTTGAAAAGATGTTATAAGGTCAGTCAGAGTCAACTTGCCAACGTGTATCTGGATATTTCTCTATATAAAAGAAAATGTTGTTTACTAGAATGTTGTTCATGATATTCTTGATTATCTAAGGGAGACATTAAGCGGACCCATTGTTGAGATCTTTTCTGCTGAGGATGCTTATAGCGTTGAACCTGAAAATCCTACAAGGAAAAAGGAAGGTGATTTTTATGTGTGGAGCAACGACGAGGTCAGTAACTATATGTTGACTTTCTTTCTCTACCATAAATTCTTCTAATCCTAATAAGAATTAAATGACTCCACGAGCCAATGTTTTAACGGAATTGCAAAAACATGATAAATTTCAGAAGATATCAAACTGACTGTTCTTCTTAAATTTAAGATCAACCTCAAGTCAAACTAAACAGTTTTGTCAACTTTCAACTCTTAACAAAGTTACATATATATGTTTTTTAAGATTGATGAGTTTACGAAATGAACATCACGACTTTTCAAATGAGCATTATTAGATCAATTTATATTAAAGGGCAAAATATACACATTGAATAAGAGCTTACCTTTTCCTATATTGTGGAACCGGACACTAAATAAGTTGCGAGTAGAACAAATGAAACAATAACCAATATAGCATTTTGTAATTTGGGAAGATAGATGTACTTGATATGATCTAGCAACTTGGATTTTCACTATAATGTAGAGCAGTGCATGCTACAAAACGTAAGCTAATAAAAATTTACTAGTAAAGTTTGACACATATTAGAAACCATCATGTGTTAAAATGCTTCACTTACCTAGGCTAATAATACTATGCTAAATGTAGTCCCTGTTCATATTTCTTTACTTCTTTACTGCTTATTTCTACATGTGTAGTATGTAGTTGACTAATGATTACCACGTATAGTATATATCCTTCCTACTAACTTAAGTCTAATCATAATTTTACGTATTATTATTAACTTAATCTCAATTTTCAATGACAAATGACTAATAATGTCTTTCTATTTTCTTTTTGGTGTTTGGTGTTTCAAATTTGTTCTTGGGTCAAACAAACTCATGTAGGTTGCTCTAGGCGACTTTGATTCTAATGCGATCGGGCTTCACAAGGTTTCGAAGGTATACTATTTGGTATTATAAGTCGGGTTGTTTCTACAAAGGCCGATATTTTTCACACGGACAACTTTATATGGCTGTTTCAAAAGTCAAGCCGAGAAAATGTTTCAAAGTTCTTTGTTGTGACAAAGATGATGAAAAGAAGTTTTATTCCTTATATGAATAAGGACTATCTACTTTAATTGTTCTCGTACTTTTTATCGTTCTTTTTACATATGTTACATGAACACTTTCATTTTTTTCAATTTTTGTGTTTAAGATATTTGGCGCTATTCATTATTTATTCATGTCCATTTAAAATTTGTCAAGTAATATTATGAAGCTAGCCCGCCCATTGGGCGGGCTATGAAGCTAGTAATATATATAGAGAATGAAGACGTCTAAAAACAGTTTTGTGACTCATAGACTAAATATGCAATTTTGATACAAGTACATGAACCATACAAGTAGCTCACTAAATACAATAACAACAAGAATATTCAATCTAACAGGAGCGGGTATAGGGATGTAGAGTAGGGGGACTTCTAACCTCCGAGATTAATCGTGTAACCTCCTATTATGAATAAGTTATTAATCAGTCTGACAGGGGGTTGTATCGGGATAATTTTAGCGTGTGCGAGCTCCTTAAGAATATAGAGAGAATAAATAGAGATTTGTTTATCTTAAACTTTGATTAATTATAATAAATGATTACAAGAGTATTTATAAAACAAAGTAGGGTAAAATCCTAAGACCTTAATAGGCCATGGGCTCGGGCGGCATTATCATTCCCACTTGCCAAAACCTTGCCTCAAAAGGTGTTGTCTTACTAATAAACATGAAAACAATTCTAAACAAAGACACGTAAATAAAGATAGATTATATGACATAATCTTTATGCCATACATTTAGACTTCTTGAGTCGTTTGGGCATCTCTACCCTCCAACATCTTAATCACAAACTCCTTGATTAAACCCAAATTTATTTCATCTATACTACATGGGATATACCACCTCCATCCTTAGAGTAGCGATATCTATATTCGACTCATCTTATCCAACCTTCACCACCACCCACAAACAACATCACACTTTCTTTATTTTGAAAATTCGCTAAACTCACTCTGAACTTCCATGCTTTCCACATTACTCTCACCAATATAAAACACATGCGTTTATCAGCTACTAACCTCAACAACATCTAAGGACTCACATATGAAGCTTCTTCATTTGGCCATGATAGAGCGATATCTATTTTCTCTTTCAATGTTCAACTTTTTCCCCATTATCTCAAAGCGAGCATCCATTATACGGGCTATGAAACATGCTTCTCCTAAAGTTGTAGGCGTTAACCTTAAGAGTGCACATTGTAGAAGTGGTTTAAGTCCCGAGATATAAATCGATTTAAGTAAAGATTCGAGATCCACGTCACTCGATTTGCAAGTACCACAAACTCACTCATATTCGACCCAGTACCCATTTGCAAGAGCTTGAGAGTCGCGATTACGTTATGATCACTGCTTGATGCCATGAATAATGCTCAAGTGATTAATAACTCAAAAAATTTGATGAATAGTACCCGATGAGCGATGCCGGATGAACGTTACCACAGTGAATAGTCTAGTGCGACGATAACTTTTTTGGATTGGAACCTAATCGTAAGGCCTCAACGAGAGCTCTCATGATTGATCGACGATTAGGGGTTGTATGGGATAAGCACCACTTTCTTGAGCTCCTTAAAGAATATATAGAAAGAAAGAGAGATTTGTTTATCTTAAATCTTGATTGATTATAATAAATGATTACAAGTATTATATATAAGACAAAGTAGAGGTAAAGCTAAGGCGTAATATATAGTAGAACAGTACGTGTGAATCACAATTATTATGTAGATCCTTGTGACTTAACGAATAATGCAACACCTTTGTGAGTTTTTTTGCTAAGCCAAAAAACATATGAATAACAGATGACTTATTATAGATATATTCAGCTTTATCATTTTATATACTCCTTCCGTCCCAAATTAATTGTCCTCATTTGACTTTTTATAGTCTTAATTTCTTAACTTTGAACTTATATATTTTTGTTTGTGTTATATAATAATTGATGCAAAATTTATGAATGGATTGGCTATATAATGGTTTTTCATTGGTGTAATTTTAAGTCAGTATTATATAACACATATAAAAATATCAAGAATCAAAGTTGAAAAATTAAGACTTTAAAAAGTCAAATGAGGACAATCATTTTGGGACGGAAAGTAGTATTCATCAAGTCATAAATAAACAACTTTCATATTTGGCTTTTTGATTTCGGTTATTTTTATATTAAGTCAATTAAGTAAAATCCAAACACCCCACCTAAGTAATTTTCTCGGTTATGACAATTAAGTCAAAACAAAAACAGCAAACTAAACAAAGTTAAGTCCTCAAATTGAAAAAAGTCCAAACCTAATGGACTAAAACAACCAATTCCCCAAATCAAAAACCCCTTATTCATATCTTGCTACTCAAGACATCTTGCTCACTATTTTCATAAAAAACAATCTACACATCACAAATCGTTAACATTTTTTTTAATCAACAGTAAGCTCATAATCTCATAATACGTAACGATCAACATATACATTTATTCATGATTGTTAAATCAGTTACAAATTAGGGTTTCTAGGGTTTTGTTTATTAAAGCTGTTTGTTGTTGATAAATTTTTAGGTGATTTGAAGATGAGTTATGAAGATGTACCGAAAACAGGGTTCAGTTTCGATTTGTGTAGGAGGAATGATATGTTGGCCAAAAAGGGCTTGAAACAACCTGGTTATCTCAAAACTGGAACTACTATTGTTGGCTTGATCTTTGAGGTACTATATTACATGTTTTCTTTATATCACTCAGGGTGTGTTTGTTTAAGCTTATATAGCTGGCTTATGGCTTATTTGGTTTTGGTCTTATGTTTCATAAGCTCACTTTTTTGTGGCTTATTTCGAAACTTTTCAGCTTGTTTAAGCTTATTATAACATAATAAGCTTATATAAAAGTTTCAAAATAAGCCGCAAAAAGTGGGCTTATGAAACATAAGCCCAAAATCAAATAAGCCATAAGCAACAAGTAATGCTACCGCACCCCTTAGATCATGTAGATGTGTGACAACAAATGTTTGGTGTTATATTATTTGGATGCGGATATTTGATTTCTGTTCGAAAGAGTGATTTAACATGTGTAACCGCGAGACGTGGTTTAGGAAAACTGTTGTAGTTTGTAAAACTGAAAGAAATTGGAAGTGAGTGTGAGGATAAACTATGGTTGGTTAGTTGTTGCTTTAGTACAAATTTATGATTTCTCATAGTTGATTATAGAGATAAGTGGGATTTTTCGTGTTTAGAAAATTTGAGTTATGAATATTAGTCGGTTGAGTTTTGGAATACTTAGTGAAATGGTTGGTTGGGGTGACGAGTTTTGACTTCTTGGCTGCTGATTGGGCAACCCAAATGAGTTAGACATGTGGGGGTTGCTTTGTACAGGGAAAGCCTTAATTAGTGGGATGTTTAGAACACTGATTTTGTATGTGCCTGGCAATTTACTATAGTGATACACCGACGCGACGCATCATCATGCAGATGACATGTGAATGTTGTTTCTGTACTAGTAGGTTATGATTCGTGACAGACCAATTACTTCTGATGTTTATTAAGTTAAACACATATGGAATAACTAAGTAGGGAGCTTGCTAATAAACAATATCAATACAAATCGGATAGTGAGCATGTGTGTGCAATAACTAACAATGAGTTTAGTAAACCAACTTAGCAGATCTACACCTGTTATTTAAATCAGGATTGCATTGGCCATGATGAACCTAAACCAGAAGATGATATCGATTTTAGGGAACTTTAGAATGGTTATGTTGCAGAAGTAGGATCAACAAAATGCCTCTAATAGTTGAAAAGAAAGACAGGGCTGCAGCTTATGGCACATGTCACACCTTAGAGATTTCCAACCATTTATGTTTATTCAATATTACATTCTCAAACCATGAGTTTGAATGCACTTTGCAGGGTCAAAAGATCTTAGTTAAGTTTACATATCAATTCATAGGTGACAGGACATAGAAAATGCCATAGACTAGAAAGAAAATGAATTCGAGTAGTCTTAAAACAGGCCATACGCGTAAATCAGTACATCACTACTTTCCTCGTTATTGGGAAGTACACTTGGCATATATTCCAAGTTATCCAAGATTACAATGATGCAGGAAAAAAAAAACTTGGGTATGCATCTCGGGCTATCCACGAGGCAAGATCTGAACACATTACATTAACTTCTATAAAACATACATGCACATGGAAATTCCTTGTTGCTAACAGTTGTTATTGTGTCCGCAATGTTGCTGCAAGTTTGTTAATACAGAGTTCAGCTGTTGATGTTTTCGCTGTATATACACTAAATTATTAAATAATGCCTACTATGATAATTGTTCTTTCTCTTGAGACAAACTAGCTCTGATTATCTTAATTTTATCTTCAGAATGGTGTCATTCTTGGGGCAGATACCAGAGCTACAGAGGGACCCATTGTCGCTGATAAGAACTGTGAGAAAATCCATTATATGGCACCAAATATCTACTGCTGTGGAGCTGGAACTGCTGCTGATACCGAAGCTGTTACAGGTACTCTTCTAGCCATGTGTGTTTCACATTATCAGTCTATGATAGGATCCCTGACAATAAACTAAATCTGATATATCTCTTTTTGGTAGACAACATCAGCTCTCAGCTGAAGCTTCACAGATATCATACTGGTCGAGAATCCAGGGTTGTAACAGCACTTACACTGTTGAAGTCTCATCTTTTCCGGTCAGTTGGTGTGTTCATGTATTTTATCGATATTTTGGAAATACATTTTCTGACTTTGCTTTTGCTTTACCTAGATACCAAGGTCATGTATCTGCTGCTTTGGTACTTGGTGGAGTTGATGTGACAGGCCCGCATCTACATACTGTGAGTTGATCTGTATTGGCCATATGAGAAATTCTTTGACTTATGTTAGTAAATCTACTAATTGTTCAAAAATACTCTTTTCTTAGATCTACCCCCATGGGTCAACTGACACACTTCCATATGCCACCATGGGTTCTGGATCTCTTGCTGCAATGGCTATATTTGAATCAGAGTATCGTGAAGGGCTAACAGTGAGTTACCAGCTTTCATTATCATATTTTATCTATTTATTACTCCTACCCTTTTTGGTTTAGTAAAACGTGTATTTGTGTAAATTTTAAGCATGATTAGTTCTTGAAAGATTCACTGCCTTCTTGAATCCGTTTGCTGTTACGGTGCCTTTTTTTATCCGTTTCCTGTTATGGTAACAGTTTGATGATTAAGAGTGCTAAATTCTTATGCAGAGAGACGAGGGAATAAATATGGTAACTAAGGCAATCTGCTCTGGCATATTTAATGACTTGGGATCTGGAAGTAACGTTGACGTGTGTGTCATTGAAAAGGTCTGTTTCTTTTTCTCATTAGTCACTACCCAGTTGTTGATTCCATGGTATCCGAAATATATTTTTATAATGATAATAACTCTATTTGCAGGGTAAGAAGGAATACTTGAGGAATCATTTGACTCCGAATCCCCGCACTTACATCAGTACAAAAGGCTATACCTTTTCCAAAAAGACTGGTTAGTATTTCCATTCAAGACTCCAAAACATTGTTTTAAACAAAACAAAATTTCTATTTTATGCATCTGATTCTGATGTTTTCATCTGCATTTACAGAGGTTCTGTCTACAAAAATTACACCGCTGAGGGAGCTCGTTGACGTAGTTGAAGTGGGAGGAGATGCCATGGAGGAATAAGTATGTTGTTTTTCAAGGTGTACTTTGCATGTAATGTGCTCTTTTATTTTAGAATCAGTTGCTTGACTTGTCAACGATGATCAGACTCGCATTTTAATGACATTGAATCCAGTTGTTTGTCTTCGTGTTAAGATTGTTTAATTGCCGTAATTTGAGATTCTGCTTCATATATATTACGCGCATTCGACTTTTCCATATTGATTGCTGGTGCGATTTTGACCAATGTGCTTATGGATATGTGGATCCGAGTGAGTTATGTTTTAGGGATAATGGGTCAGACTCGTAAATTAAATAATAGCTAAAAGGTGACGGGTCTAATGGGTCAAAAGTTTTTGAAAGTTGGTGTTGACCACACAAAACCTCCTATAGATGTTTTACATTCTGTCTATTAAAAATCTAAATTATTTGGGCAAACAATGTTTCAGTCCAGCCAAACTGACCCGTCTTGTTTTGACCCATTGACAGCTTGTTCATTTTGCCACATTTATTAATAATTTAGGCTTATAAGTGTGCTTAAACTCCTGAGCAAATTCAATTCAATATTTCAGTCCCAAGACTTGATCTATCTCATTGTAGTCACTGGCTTTCACATATTCTAATAACATAGTGAACTCAAATTAACTGTTTGCGAAGTAGCTGGAAATGGTAAAGTTTTTAAAAAGTTTATTTGCGATTAGTATACAAATTTACAGTAGTTACATTTATCCCAATAATAAGTTAGCTCCAAGAGATTGCAGGATCGAATCTATTGGACCATCTGCTGAACCTGAGCTTGATGTCCCATTGATGACTTTGAACCATTGGCTAGCAGGGTCACACATATTGTCATTAGCTAAGCATTTACAAGTGTTTGTGACAATGTTGTTTCCAGAGTCTATGTCCAAACACACAACTGTGCCGTTATTGGTCTTTGATGAAAGATGCAATTTAGAGGCTGATATAGCTTCCCATTTTGAAGTAGTATCTGTGCATATTAAGCCTAATTTTGCCTTTTTCCCTACTCCATCTGTTTGTAGACAATAATATGTACCCTTTATTGTTAGTGTATTTTTCGGAGTGTAATCCCATCTCTCAGCCTCGGTACATGGTCCCAAAGTCAATGGCTTGAAAAATGATTCTTGTTGCACACAGAGCCCCGTGGCTGGATGGAAGATTATTTTATGTGGGCAGGTATTTGATAATCTCGGTCCTGCATAGTGCATAGCATACAAAACCACATTAAAAGCAAAAACCAATATCTCAATACTAAATGGTGCAGCGAAGCCCAGTTAGGACCTCTAAACCCTTGCTTTTTCGGTTAAAAGTTGTTTTAGAACTACTTATGGACTGATTATTCTGTTTCAGTTATTGGAGACAGTGAGTCGGCAATGGTGTTTAGTTTGTATCCAAAAATCACATAAGAATGGGGTTGGAAGTTATTTGATAGCCATTTATAACAACCAAAGACCTATGTTATGCATGAAAGTCGTTCCTTCATTTCTTTAATTATAAACAGAACATTACCCAAATGGTCCAAAACCCTAGGATTGGCCCAAGGATACATATTAGTCCTCGAGTCCCATTAGGACATGGGGAGAAACAAAAATACCATTTGATAGTTTTACAGGTTGAAAAAGATAACTTACCTTGAAAAGGAGATTGGATAGCTGAAATCTACTCCAAAAAACTTGAATTCCTTGGTTCACACCAGTTCCAGTTTAAAACCCCATAAAACTCTTCCATCCCAACTACACCTTCCCTAAAATAATAGCTACCGGCAAGTGTCCATAGAGCCCAATCAAGATCATGATCAGCTGCCCATGCCAAGAAACAATTCAAGTACCTATTGTCATCATCATTTGTGCCCCTCTGATCCACACCCCATTCACTTACAAACAAAGGGTAACCTTTCTCCAACAAAAACCCTGATTTTTTCATTATGTTATCGACTACCCGACCGCATACTTGGTTAGGGTTCCCGGTTTCCCAATCTTCACTGTCTGAGAATCCGTACCAATGAACCTCAAAAACTAGCTTGTTGCTAAATGTTAAGGTTACTGGTTGTGTTTGGATGAAAGATAGATCTTTGTCATAGCTCAAGCCCGACAGAACGACTAGAACATTTGGGTTTGCTGTGTGGATTGCTTCTGCGCCTTTTTGCATGTACCTAAGTTCATTATGTAAGAAATAGGCTCATTAGGCACGATCAGACCCATGTTGGAAAATGAAGATTTTCGAATGTGTTTGTATGATACCTGTACCAAACGCTAACGTTTTGTCTAGGCCCACGAAGTTCATTCCTTAAGCTCATACCAACCACGTTAGTCGAGTTGTTGAACATTGTTGCGACTTTGGCAAGACCCTTGAGCCACACATCAGGGTCAAAGTATTGGTCACCAAAGAAGCCATTGCCATCGAAATCACTACAACACCAACCCGGCTTACTTATCTGATTATCTAGTATCATCATAACATTGTTTCTATCAAGGCTTGCAACCACTTCCTGTGAAACAAAAATGTATCCTCTTAGCAAATGGTTGATTTTTTTATGTGCTTCAGTTATGTTATTGTGGCTAAAAGACCAACATAATTTAACTTGGTCTTAAATTTAAAAGATAATGATTATAAATTTATATATATTTAGTTGTTCTTGCCTCTGGAGGTAGAGGTAAGGGGTTCGATCCTCACCCTTTACAAGGCCGGAGGTACTTTTCTATCTTTGGTAGAACCGGAAGCAACCTCTCTACTTTAGGTAGAGGTAAGACTGTCTACATCTCAACCTCCCCCTACACCGTGAAAGACGGTATTGAGGCCCATAACCCGTGAAAAACGGTATTGAAAGTTACTTTACTTTTACAAAATTCTTCCTACCAATTATGTTCTGTTGACTTATAACTTTAGTAATAAGTTGCACTAAATATAACTAAGTTAATGTTCTAACTACATTATTTTAGTTTTCATGATCACAAATAAACTTTTAGATCTAGAATTCAACCAATTAATAAATGCCAATGTAGTGGATGATGACACATGCATATGTTAAGGATAAGATGAATGTCACCATACCAGATATCATTATCAACTATTATCTAGGAAACAAAGCAGGTAACAAATGATATTATAGTTTATCATATTATCTGAATTTGGTCATTTATATAACAATATTAGTACTTGAAGAATTTATACCTGAAAAGCCTTGATGAGGGGAAGATCAATCATGGAAGGATTGTTGGCTTGGAATCCTGCAATAGACTCTATCAACCCAAGTTTTCGCAGCGACTGTCTAACTGTAACAGACCCCAAACTAGCATTTGTGAACAAAAATAGCGGATAAGTTAGTCTCACACAATTAAATCCCATGTCCAATATTTTCTTGGATATAACATCCACAGGTTGTTTGCTTAGACCCTCTGCTACCACTGCATCTAAATGACTCACCCAATTTACGCAAGATAACTTCACTCTTTCTTCGCCTTTCGCGTCGTCCACTATCCATCGTGAGTTCGTGGAGAGCGGAAGCGCCACGACCACATGGTGGTGGACGATAGTCGCGAAGAGGAGGAGAAAAGGAAGAGAAGATGTGAAATTCCTACCCATGGTTATGTTATATGATGTCATTCAAGTTTGAACAAGTATATATATCTGTGGTTTAGCCCAATCATGAGAAGGTAGTTATCAACTTTTGTTGCCACTACTTTACTTTTTCCTTGTTAAAATTTCGATTTTACCTTTATGCTTAACACAAACCCTCTTCACCTAGCGGTACGTGAATGACCCATTAACCTAAAGGTTGTGAGTTCAAGCCTCGTAGAAAAAATATTATTATAAAATACGTGATATAGGTTGTAATAAATTTGCCCGTTAAAAAAAGTAATACTAAAATAAAATAAAATTTGTATGCTTAACTTTGGAAAGGTTAAAGATATGACTGAACATGAAAATAGATTGGAACTTTCTAGCCATTCAACAAAGACAGTTTTATTAATTTTATCATTTGATGTCCAGAGTTAAGATCATATGAGAAATAAAATAAAGATAAAAAAGTAAAAAAAAAAGAAAAAAACTACAATCGCATATTTCGAATACATTTACGAAAATAAATGCATTACTTTTTAAATTTCCTCATCATTTGAAATATTTAGTTAAAAAATACTTTTCATTCTTCTCATTTAATTTTCCTTCTTATTCAATCATTTTCTTCTCTTGATGATTATATAAATCTTTGAAAATATGAGAATGTCATCAATCACTAATTCGATAGCTTGTCTTTAGTCATCTTAGTTAGTTGAGAATTTAACTAAGAGAAAATGTTTTCCTTCGTATCTTTAATCCTTTAGAAAAATCTCTCTGCTTGAAAATAATTAACAGATTTTAGGAAAGTACAAATATTTCACATTGTATCTTTAACTAATGGGAGTGACCCAGTGGTAAATGCTTAGTCTTTTAGGACGAAAGTGTCTAGAGGTTTTGGGTTCGAACCCTAAAGAGAAAATTAATCCCCCATTGGCCACGGAGGTTCACCTGCGCCGACTTCGGGCTATCCAAAAAGATAGTCGTCACGAGATTAGTCGGCTCGTAATGTCGAGTTGGAAACTCAAATATATTAAAAAAAAAAAAAAGAAAAAAGAAAGGCGTGCATACTTATTCTAAAACAAACTAAAATAGTATGAGGAATACGTAATTCGAGACTGATACGGTACCATCTAAAGGTGTAAAAAAAACCGAGGAATTAAAAGAACCGAGGAACCATACCGGTACCGTACCAAAATCGAACTGTATATTAGAACAATGGTCAGGTTCTTGGTTCCTAAAATTTCAATTTTTCGGTTCTCGAGACGGTTCGGGTCGGAACTGTCTGGTACTTTCCTGAAAGAACCGTCTCTTTTGAAAATTATAAAATTTTATAGGATTTGTTTGTACATTGTGTACATGGAGCCTTTTAAGAAAATAGAAAAAAGAAAACCCTAGCCCGTTAGTAAGCTGTATTGTTGTAACAAAAAAATCTAAAACCTAAAAACCTTAACTTTTAATCCATTCCAAATAAAACCAAGCTATTAGTTTAGTGTTTTATAATTACTGATATAGTTCAAAGATTCAAATATGTTCATCACAGTCATTCATCCAACATGAAAGTACCGATAGACACGTCTTGGACCTTTATAGTGTTAGATGACTAGGCTAGTTAGCTCAAGCCTAATATTGAACTTCATTATTAAGTCAACTTATAGAGGCGTTGCTTTGCACCCAAGATTGGATAAAAATGGAGAGAATGGAAATAAATGTAGATGAAATTGAAGATTTTGTGAATGATGATGGGGTTGTTAAATAAATGAAAGAAGCGGTATGAAGTTATAAAGGGAAACACGTGATGGATCATTAAACGTTTTTGAAGGTTTGGAACACAAATGTGTGTTCTTGATACGTATGAACAATTATAAACTTATGTTTTGACATTTTGTGTTTTTGTTTATGTTATTTTGAACAAATGAAATTATTGAAACTATTTGCATTGTTGGAGACATATTTTTGTATGTTTGTATTGATATAGCATATCCTTGATGAATGATGACAATAAGAAAACATTAATTCTTTAAACACTTTGGTTTTCGTAGAGAATTACCTAAAATTCTCTTACCGAAACCAAGTACCGTACCAAAATCGAACCGAAGAACTTGAGAAGGTTTTCGGTTTAGCATTTTTCTTATTTTCGGTTTTCGGTTCTTTTGATTCTGATTCCGATTCGGTCCGATTCTAGTACCATGGACACCCCTAGACTACCATCAACGCATCTTTCGTTCTCTCTTTCTCTAATCAGGTACAACTAATTTAATCGATCCACAGTTTCAATTGCTGGTTATAACAGTACCTTAAAATAAATTAAATAGAATCGATCTATTCATACATTCGGTTTTTCTGTAAATCAAAACAGCCCCCGTTGGTTTTTCATTTCTCACCTTCCCGTTTTATAACTGTTTCTTATATAAATCGAGAGATATATGCTTGGATTTCTATAGCAAACTGAGTCTTTTTTTCTTTTTTTTTTTAATATGCTATATGTTTGGACATCTATAAAAGATATGCTTGGTATATGTTTTACATCATATGTCATGTTCTTGTTTGAGTTATGTGTCTAATATTATATGGTGATTTTTGACATATACCACTCTTACTTATACTTTGTATGAAGGTTCAGTAATGCTACATTCATATAATAATATTATGACACCTTACAGAGGGGCATTCATTTAATTCAAAGAAGAAAATTTTATTTCAACAAAGAAGATGGAACAGAAGTGATGCTACCAAAATCCGCATTCGTCAAGGTGCTTGGTTTCTTTAGCTTGTAGCTCTTCTTTAGTAGATGATTCAGAGGCTTTTTTTTTTCAAATTTAGTTCTTCTGTAAGTTCACTGATTACAGCTTCTTGTGAATTGTATTTTTGTTGAATTTCAACTACTTGTAATTTTGAAGCCTCCAATTCTTCTTGGATCGCTGATAAGTCAACAGTGGTCTTCTTGAGTGCTTCTTCAACCTTTTCATGATCGACAATTTTTTCATATAGACCCTCTTCTTGGACTAAAGCCATTTGATCTTCCATCTCTTTTGCACTCGCGTGAGCCAAATGAAGCAATCTTTCAAATTCTAATGCTCGTTTTGTCTCGATTCACATGTAAACTGCTCTTTTATGTAACTCTTCATATTTTTGAGCATCACTTGCAGAAAGACCAAGCTCTTGCTCCAAGTCTTGCATCCTTTTTCTTGAGCTTTCTAACTCGCTGTTTAGAGTTTCAAATGACTTCTTTACTTAGGTTAGTTCCTTCTGGTTCGAATCTTGAGCTTGCAGTTCCTCTTGCAGAGCAGTAATCTGTGAACCGTATCTCTCTTCGGCTTCTATTAGCTGATCTTGTAATTTCTTATGGTCGACTTCAAATTCTTCTTGTTTTTTCTCTTGTTGCTCGAGTTTCTCCTTTGTAAGTGAGAATTGTTCTTTAAGTTCAATATTGTCAGACTCGGATTGCTTTAATGTTGTGGTGACTTTTTCCGATTCGAGCTCAAGTTCATTTATTTCCTCCTCTGCCTCAAGAACTACTCTTTCGTGTCATGTATGCGACTTAGTAAGGCTTAGCTATGTTCTTACAAGTGATCGTGTGATGATACTTATAAGTGAACATATATAATAAATTATATATGAAGTCTAGATATATAAGAGATAAAACTTACAAGTGGATAATGTAGATATTGCATGCAAGTGGAACCAACTTGCTTCTTCCATTACAGATATACGATTAATGATTCCTCGTGTTGGTTCTCTCTCTATATGCAACTAGTTGTAATATATAATTATATAATAATATGGTATTGTATTGATGGAGATGGAGTACCCATCAGGTTGTGTTGCTTTTTGTTCAACTGTATAGCTTGTGGACATGACTCGTAAAATAAATTTATTTGAGTGTTGTTATAAGACTTTGCAAGAGTCAAGCTATACCATATAACTATGGTAAACATATTCTTAGAATTTTCTTTTATCTATAGCAAAACTGCATAAGGACGATGATACGCTAGTTCACAGGCTTGTCCAGAGGATCTTGATCGTCACTATACTCAACCTGTTTACCTGTATCACTCAACACAAAGCATGCATTAGAGGGTACAGGGACTTTTCTCCCGTATTACACTCCGACGCTCAAGTTAGTTAATGGGATAATTTTAGTGAGAAGTATATTTGTGAGAGAGGGAGAAAGTAAGTACCCTTTCTTGAATTGCTTTTGTTGATATTTATAGAATATGAGGAGATCGAATATAATCTTGAAGAAGATCCAATCGTATCTCCAAGTATCAAATATAATCTTTACTTTGATAGGATTTTATATGATCTGATCTCTTATCCGAAATCTATCCATATCTTAGTAAGATTTACAATATCGTTTATGCATATTCTCACACGTCATATAACACATGCTATATACCTTTAGTTAATATCTCATATTTGGTATATCCTATGATATGAATCTTATATATTTTGTGAATCATACAAATACCACGTGTTATATAAGTTACAAAAGTTATCTCATAATTTCTACTAAGGCTCATCATGCCCCTTAGGCCAAGTGGCCATTATAATTAGGTACTACCTTGGCCTACTTTTATAATTTTAGGCCAGGTGGCCAATATAATTGGATACCACCTTAGCCTACTTTTATGTTTTCAATGTTCAATAATAGACTTCATGACTCTTAGTAACTTCTTGTGACTTATCTCTTAAAATGTGTTGGTGTATTTTTATTGGCTCACCTATTCATTTGTTGATGACGAGGATCTTCTAAAAAATGGTTGTATAAAATCAGTCCCTTCTCTTTGTATTTACCCTGGTCATAAAAGTGTTTATTTGTTTCACAAAAGCATGGAGGGAGAAGACCAATCAAAGAAAGGCAAGGATTTTTATTAATTTTTTATTCTCTTTCTTTTAATATTGAAGACTTATAGTTTATTTCTCTTGATATGTGTTTATTACTTGTAGTCAAAGTTGAACCCCATTTGGTTGATCCGGACAGACACACACCCAAAACTAATGAGAATATCACGTTTAATGTGACTACTGGTCCATCAAACATTCCTTCATACCTGGGTCCATTTGAGACTGTATTCCAGCTACCAGGTGGTGGTATCATCGGTGGAAATAGCATGGTGAGCGAACTTCCGCAACCTCAAGCTTATACAACGTATCTTAATATGTCCCAATTCAACTATACTGACCCTTTTTCCAACGATGGTTCGGTGGAGAATCTTGGTTGACTATCAAAAGAGGGTGGAAGAACTCACTAGTTCCTTAAACCAAGCCCAGGGGATGTTGGCCATGGCCCAAGCAATGAACGGGTCAATGCAAAATACCGTTAATGGTTTACGTTCTGAAAATGATAGCTTAAAGTCTCACTACTCGCAATCATGTGCAAGTTATAATAGTATTTTTGGTGACCTTACTAGAGCGAGGGAGCTGGAGACAAATTTATCTAAGAAAGTTTCGGTGTTGGAGCGAGAGCGGTGTTTAGGTGTGACCTAGAGTGGGTGATGGGAAGAGGTATCCCGAGGATGCTTTCTAGAGTATTTCGAAGTGAGCAGTTTGATCTTGAGTTTTCGAAAGTTCAAAAAGTTCTGACCGAGCGTGGGCGCGAGCTGGCGTCAAGCCCGTGATCTACTTATGGCCAATCAACGACTTCCTGCCGTTGATCCATATCTCCCATAAGGTTAAGGATGTTGTTAGGGGTTTTAAGAAAACTAAATGGGAAAGCATGGAGACCATAATATCATCTCCCGACTTGTCACCGAATTTGCTTCGTAGTGTTTTGGAACGTGGCGATAGTATGGCGGGTGAAGGATCGAGCAGTCAACCTGCTGTATAAAGAGCTTTAAGCTTTTAAGATAATCTGTTTCGATGTATGTTTACGTGCTATCTCGTAGCCAGTTTTTCATTGTAAGATATAGGCTACTTATGGTATTTCCTATTTTCTAGTTGTTCTTTTGTAATGTAAGAAATGACCAGTTGTATTTATGTGTTATGTTGAATATATCAACATATCAGTTAGTATGCTAAAAGATTTTTTGAAAATAGTAAGAAGGTGGGGTACATGCGCTGATATCTATCAACTTTGCTTTAAGTTTATATGGATATTTTTCTTGTTACCATGAGAAATAGCTATGCAAGTTTAACTTCTTAATAATCGCATGTATGCATGCGTATGCTACTTCTTGTGGTATATGTTTGTATACACAAAAGTGTTATTGCTATATCGATGCGTGTTAATTTATTTTTTAGACCCCTAACTATAATTTCCGTCATAATAGTTTAATCGATCGTTGGGTCTTTGTGAAAAAATCGTCCCTTTACAAGTGGGATGTGATCCGGATTGTATCGCGATGCTTTATTAAGCTTTCATCCCTTTAGTGACGGGATGTTTATTGTTGATCTTGCAACAAGATTTGTTTTGCACTTTTGCATTGTATATGTGGGTATACAAACACTTGCAAGGAGTGTAGTCTAATAAGACTAGATTTGTACTTTTTCCTTTGCGTTCTATGGTAAATAACATAGTGCTATTTGTACAAAATTTTCTTTTATTCAAGAACGCGGTATCGTACATTATTTATTGCGTACATTATTTATTTATGTACATTGTACTTTCCAAGTACTTTACCATTTGTGTGGCATCTCATTTCTTGATCATCAGAAGTTGAACTTGCGTAAATTGCTAACGTGCCATGTTCTTGGCACTAACTTCCGGTCGGATCCTTTAGCACATACGCTCCGGGCGTTTTGACTCAATAATTTGATCTGCCCTTCCCAGTTTGGGTCAAGCTTCCTTTGGCCTTCTTGTCGGCTTGCCTCATTTTTGCGAAGTACAAAGTCTCCGACCTTGAGGTAGGTGTGATGGACTTTTGAGTTGTAGTATTGCTCCGTCTGTTGTTTGTACCTGTCTTCACATAGTGCTGCTAGGTCTCTTCGTTCTTCTAACAAGTCCAGATTGAGTCGTAAGTCCTCATTGTTTGTATGCTCGTCATATGAATGAATACGGTAGGTAGGAATCCCGATCTCTGGTGGTAGAACTGCTTCCGACCCATAAACCAAACTGAAGGGGGGTGCAATGATTACCTGTTTTTGCGGTAGTACGATATGCCCAAAGTACGTTAGGTAATTCTTCAACCCACTGACCCTTTGCTTTGCCTAATCGTGTCTTAAGGCCTTGTAGCAATGTTCGGTTTGTTTCCTCAGTCTGCCCATTAGCCTGTGGATGTGCTACAGAGGTAAATTGTTGTTTAATATTGAGCTCGTTGCACCAGTTGCGGAATGGGTTTTCCGCAAATTGCTTTCCATTGTCACTGACTATGACACATGGGATTCCAAAGCGGCACACAATGTTGTTCCAGAAAAATTTGAGAATATTGTTTCCAATGATTGTAGCTAGTGGTGCAGCTTCCACCCACTTTGTGAAATAATCAACTGCAACAACCAAAAACTTAACTTCGTCACGGTGGCCGGGAAAGCGGACCGATTAGATCAATTCCCCATTGGTAGAATGGCCAAGGACTAGAGATACTAACCATGTCACATTGTGGTTTCCGTGTTATAGGAGCATGCTCCTGGCAATTAACACATGTATTGACGACCTTGGTCGCATCATTGTACATGGTGGGCCAGTAGTACCCGAATCGTGCTACTTTTTGTGCAATGCTTCTTGCTCCGGCATGCGCTCCACAGGACCCGAAGTGTGCCTCTTGTAGAACATATTGTGCTTGATTCGGGCCAACACAGCGCATCCAAGGTGTTAAGTATCCTTTCCTATACAAAATGCCTTGTTTTAGTGAGTACTGAGGTGCTTTAACCCTGATCTTTCTTGCGGCAATTGGATCTTCTGGAAGATGTTCGTCTCTCAGGTAGTTGATAATTGGATCCATCCAAGTTGTGTCTGGTTCTTCTACCACATTTACCACTGTGATTTCGGCTTCGACATGGAATGACTTCTACCAAGACCTTTTTAGTGAGATGCGCAAATGATGAGGAAGCCAATTTACTGAGAGCGTCAGCGCGTTTATTTTTTGAACGAGGGATTTGCGTGATTGAAAAGCTTTCAAATCTTTCCTGCAAGCTTCAGACTTTCGCTAGGTATCGTTTCATCGATTCTTCTCTTGCTTCATATGTCCCCTTGACATGGTTAGTGACTAGTAGTGAATCAGTGAAAACCCGCACGTGGTGGACCTCTAGTCTAATTGAAAGTTCCAAACCTGCAATCAACGCTTCATATTCTGATTCATTATTGGAGGTTGGGAATTCAAACCGTAGGGCGTACGTGATTTCATTTCCTTCTGGATCGCTTAAAATGAGGCCGGCTCCGGCACCTTCACTCCCTGATGCCCCATCGGTGTATAATGTCCAAACTGGTGCTTGATTCTTTGCTTCAGGCGTAGCCTTCATCTTTTTCTTTGGTTCTCCATGAGAGGTGTTGTTTGGGCATTCAGCCAAGAAGTCAGCAATTACTTGTCCTTTGACCGCTAACCGTGGTTTGTATGAGATGTCATGTTCTCCTAGTTCTATAGCCCACTTGGCTAGTCTGCCAGAATTTTCCAGCTTGAGTAATACTTGTCGGATTGGTTGGTTTGTGAGCACACATATTTTATGAGCTTGAAAGTATCGACGCAAACGGCGTGCCGTGTGCACCAGTGCGAGGGCCAATTTTTCGAGAACTGGGTAATTCATCTCTGGGCCTTGTAATGCTTTGCTAACAAAATAGATTGGTCGCTGGATGTTCTCCCTTTTCGCCATGAGCACAGAGCTGATTGTCTCATAAGACACTGCTAAATAGAGTGTTAATGTCTCTCCAGGGTATTGGCGCAGTCCGAGGCGGGGAGGGACATAAGTATGCAATTTGAGCTTACTGGAAGGCTTCCTCTGCTTCCAGGCTCCACCAAAAATCTTTTCTCTCTATGCATCCCTTTAGGGTTTTGAAAAATGGAAGGGCCTTTTCTGCTGATCTTGCTAGGAACCGACCTAGAGCAGCTAGTTTTCCGTTGAGGCTTTGTACTTCTCTTATTGTTCGAGGTGATACCATGTTAATGATGGCTTTGACTTTATCTGGGTTAGGCTCAATTCCTTGCTTCGTGATCAAGTGCCCTAGAAATTTTCCTGTTTCAACACCGAACACACATTTTTTCGGATTCAACTTCATGTTTATGCGTTGTAGCTTATGAAATGTTTCTTCAATGTCATTCAACAAGCTTCCTTCATCTTTACTTTTGATTACCATGTCGTCAACATATATGTCACAATTCTCATTTTCCGGTCATTTCTCATACTCCATATTCATCATTTCATAACGGTTCATTCATGAATTTTGCATTTCACATTAAACGCGTAAATTTTATATTAAAAAAAAAATGTTATCGCGTGAGTTATTATTTTGAACATTTAATCCGTTACTTCCAAAAATGATCCCGACATATTTTTATACTTACATTTAGTTATAAAAACTATATTTGAGTCTACCTAGTGTTTTAAATTTATTTTGTATATAAATCGTTAAATTTATATTATTACGACGTTTTTCTTAAAAACTGCACGATAATTATTTTATCACTCAAATTTTACAAGGAATGTATTTTTACAATTTTTATAAAATCATTATACTCTATTTTGATCTATTAAAAATTTACTTGTATCACAAAGTTGCCATTTACCTTACAAGTATTATTAACTACATACAATTTACTTACATTTTCTTACAATAATTACAAGTATATATACACAATACAATTTATAAAAAAAAAAAAAAGATATTTGTTGACACAATCCCCCCAAAACCGGTTCTAGGGGGGGATGTATGCATTTATTGGGTTGGTACTTGTTTTCTTTGATTGTATACATTTATACTCTAAGGTCTAACTTCACTTCATTCATCCTCATAATTCAAAGTTGATAAAATTTTTCTTCTCTCTTGGTTTTTCATCTTCACAACCGGTTCTTCATCAAGGGGTACAAGGGATCACAAAATCTTTCTCAAGTTCAAGTAATAACAATCTAGATAATACTCTTATTAAGGTTTTGAAATAAAAACCTAGGGTGTTTAGGTTTAATCCTTGGTTCTAATCACCTCATCATATCAATTGTAAGCATCTCATATTTATTGTTCATCTTACATATTCATTTCATACTCATCTTATCATTTTTGAGCAAAAACATGCAAGACTTGTGTTGTTTATACCATTTTTACCATTGATTTTAGAGTTATATATATATAAAGGTCATCCTATAATTATCCCCTTGGTATATGTTGGTCTTGATGATGTCTAGGAACCCATGACACCCTAAGAAGGTGTATGGTAGGATTAGATTAGCTTTGGAGTTGATTTGAAGGGATTGGAATATGTTTAGTCTGAGAAAAACTATTTTCGACAAGTTATAAAATGTGTTCTGTCCTTGTTTTGATTTTCTGGAAAATCCGACAGTAGGCACGAAATTTTGGCCTTGATATTTAGAAAATATACTTTAAAGCGAATCCGTGGCCGCTTGAACGGATTAAAACGGAGTTATAACGAAGAAGTTATGGATTTTACAAGTTTGACGACGAAATATATATTTTCTGAAATTTCAGCATACTATTTTTATTTTGTACGAGTCAAAACGAGCCTTAAGCTTCATAAATTATTTCGACTTGTCAAAAATATATTAGTATACTTTTAATGACGAAGCTAAGGGCGTATTATACGTGAAAGCGTTTGAAACGACAAAGATATGCCCGTTTTCATAAAATTGCCGTAACTATTATTTTTAGAAAAACTATATTATTTCTAGAGACAAGTGTTACGGTTGCTGAAACGACCATGTTAGAGGCTGTTTTTAACTAGGTTGTGAAACTTTTTGGAACGAATTGTCTTCTAATAAAATCAATATCACCGAGCATATTTTTCAAAACAATCAACCGTTTGTATAGCGGAGTTGTAGTAACTTATTTATGGATGCTTAAAGTTGGCCAAAACTCATTTTTAACCAACATTTTAGTCAAAACCACCATCTTTAACCCTTATTATCTTTATGTTCGAGACATTTATGACAAAACTCCACCTGAACTGAAACTTCTAGATTTCGATACAAACTTTCCAAAACCGTCGAGTTCGTTCTCTAACGTTCGACGTGCACCATTTTATGACTAGTTTTCCAAAGCCATTTTTGTCACTTTTATGAAAAATTCCGACGACATTGTTTTACGACGAAAAGTGATAATTTCACCATAAATCATTACGAAACCATTGTAGGATGACATTTTGACGTAAATACTTGTAAAGTGATTTTTGAGTGGTCAAGACGTCAAAAGAGTATTTTTCGACGATAAGTATTATTTTCAAAACTCACAAATGGTATAAATATCATCCGAATTGCGTGCATAACATTACATCGTGACTTATTGTATATCATATCATTCATAATAGGTCAGTTTCGAGATTCCCGCTACATTTTGGTGTAACCACTTTTGTCGTCACATCTATTCATCAAGTGAGTAATCACATCCCCTTTTTACCGTTTTACTATATTTTTGGGGCGAAATGCATGAACCATATTTGAACTAAATTGATTATTACTTCTATGAACTCTTTAGACTTGAACTTTTGAACTTGACTTAGACTCTTGGACTTAATTATGAACTTATGACTTGTTTGAATATATTGAACCGTACGTGTGATGACCTAAAAGTCTCGCCGTTTTGGTGGAGCGTTCTTGACCCAAAGTCTCGCCGTATCGGTGGAGCGTTCTAAGTCTCGCCTTATGGGTGGAGCGTGCAAAGTCTCGCCTTATTGGTTGAGCGTTCTCAATAAGTCTGCCTTATGGGTGGAGCGTGCAAAGTCTCGCCTTATTGGTGGAGCGTTCTCAATAATTCTTGCCTAGGTGGTCGAGTGACAAAGGAGTCTCCTTGTTGAGCGGTGCAAAGTCTCCCATGTTCTGAGCATCCCTGAATTATTATATACGTGGTGCTATATTGTGAACTATTATGACCGCTTATACTTGACCATTATACATACTACTTTTGGCAATGGGTTGTGAACACACAAGTTGCAAGTTTTGTATGGGCGGAACTTGGAGCTGAGTGGATTTACAATGCCTTTGCTTTGTGACCTCATTTGGCAACGTATGCATGAGCATAAACTAGGCGCTATATTTTGTGCAATGGGTTGTGAACACACATGTTGCAAGTTTTGTATGAAGGAACTTGGGCGAGTGGATTTACAATGCCTTTGCTTTTGGGATTATTTTCGATGACCGAAAGCTTTGAATATTTCTTATGAGTTTTCTTATTTTACAAAACGTGTATACTCACCAACTATTTTCATAGTTGACCCGTTTTCTCTCATGCATTTCAGGTGATCTTTAGTAAGCTTTTCTCGAGGTCTTGCATAATGAAGTTTTCACTTGTCACTACAAGTCGTTATGTAATAAAACTCAATATTTTGGAAATCTAAACTTTGTAATATATTTCCGATGTGGCTAAACTAGTGTTGTAATGGAGTACTATTTCTTTTTAAATCTTAACGTTGGTATGTTCTATTATCTTGTGCTTATGTTCCCTTCCGTTACACCGCGTATTTCCGCCTCCGTGGTGTGACAGATTGGTATCAGAGCCAAAGGTTATAGAGAATGCCGATTTTTCAAAAATAAAAATCACAGCTATAACCGGAAAAATTTTTATTTTATTTTATTAAACATTGAACAGCATCCGAGTCATCCAGTCCTATCGTTGCATCGTTAATCATAAATTATACATAGCATGATCAACTATGTCTAATTTATGAAGAACCATGCAATGATAAGAAAGGTAAATTTAAATCATGTTTAGTCGAGTCTTTTGAGTGCGGTCACAAGTTGCATTGGTCGGGTGGGTATGCATAGCATGTTTTTACGTTCACGTCTACATTACGGTATCTTATTTATACCCTCTCTTTTCCATCTTTCGACTTGTTAGACATAGCATGTCTCTGTTCCTGTCATGTTTCGATCACTATAACACATTACCACCGTTCTACACCTCATCTGACTTCGTTCGAATGTCGTTTACTCAACCCGATGTTTTGGTCCTCTGTAAGATCATGGCTGCAAAAACACACACTTTCAGGAGGTAACAACAAGCGGCAACCCAACCACTCTGCAAGCCGTGGGTATGGCGTATAAACGACAAATGATGTGATCAGTGCGGAGAACTAACAAAAGCAAACGACAATGGACGAAAGCGACAGGAGGATCACCAGGGAAGCCGAGACCAGGGTCAGCAAGACAAGAGGCAACGAATAACCAGGAACTATGGAGCGACTACCCAGGGGCGCAAAAGATACGCAGGTCCACATCCTTTGTGCACTCAATGTAATTATCATCACTCAGGAGACTGCCGAAGGTGCGGCAAATGTGGACAGACGGGCCACTTCGCGCGAAATTGCTCAAACAGAACGGGAATCAAGGCAGAGAAAAGCATGTTACGAGTGTGGAAGTTTAGATCACCGCAATACCTGTCCAAAGCTGAAAAGAACTCCCAATCAAGGAGGTAATCGTCCAAACTTGGCATTGGCAATAGAAGGCCCACAAGATCAGAACATTGAAGTTCCTCCCGCACGTGGTCGAGCATTCTATCTGGATACCGAGGAAGCCCGCGCTTAGGGTACATTCTTTCGAACAACTACCTTATTTCTGTACGACATGATTTTGAGTGCATAACATCCTTCCAATTCTTACCACGTTCACGACCTTGATTAATTCGAGACCTATTGATATCGACCTTAGTTGTTATATATATTTTGTTGATTTGATTTGATTGTGTAAGCAAATCCAAGATCGAACGAATCTTTCAAAAGACTTCATTCAAGGATGTTGAATCCTACCTTTCTAACAACTTGTATCCTAGCTTGATCTAGTGACAGTTCTTGTTTGATGAGTTGCGAAAATCAGGCTAAGAGACAAGTTTACTCAAGTCGGTTTAGTTTAATCTCATGACAGTTCTTGTTTGATGAGTTGTGGGATTAAATTAGAATCGACTACCTAAAGGTCTTTTGAGAGCTACGTTCGATATTGGGTAAGGTTACCCTATCAAATCTAATCACGGGCACGTACTAAGTTGAATGGGGAACACATGCGCATGGGCATTGATATGATCATTTAGACTGTGCGTACGAGCATGAACTTTTAGAACTCTTGTCGAGGTTCGGACCATAGTATCGTTAATCGAATCGCGAGGACGTGATTCCGCTGACATGGGAAGAATGTCACAATTCTCATTTTCCGGTCATTTCTCATACTCCATATTCATCATTTCATAACGGTTCATTCATGAATTTTGCATTTCACATTAAACGCGTAAATTTTATATTAAAAAAAAAAATGTTATCGCGTGAGTTATTATTTTGAACATTTAATCCGTTACTTCCAAAAATGATCCCGACATATTTTTATACTTACATTTAGTTATAAAAACTATATTTGAGTCTACCTAGTGTTTTAAATTTATTTTGTATATAAATCGTTAAATTTATATTATTACGACGTTTTTCTTAAAAACTGCACGATAATTATTTTATCACTCAAATTTTACAAGGAATGTATTTTTACAATTTTTATAAAATCATTATACTCTATTTTGATCTATTAAAAATTTACTTGTATCACAAAGTTGCCATTTACCTTACAAGTATTATTAACTACATACAATTTACTTACATTTTCTTACAATAATTACAAGTATATATACACAATACAATTTATAAAAAAAAAAAAAAAGATATTTGTTGACCCCCAAAACCGGTTCTAGGGGGGGATGTATGCATTTATTGGGTTGGTACTTGTTTTCTTTGATTGTATACATTTATACTCCAAGGTCTAACTTCACTTCATTCATCCTCATAATTCAAAGTTGATAAAATTTTTCTTCTCTCTTGGTTTTTCATCTTCACAACCGGTTCTTCATCAAGGGGTACAAGGGATCACAAAATCTTTCTCAAGTTCAAGTAATAACAATCTAGATAATACTCTTATTAAGGTTTTGAAATAAAAACCTAGGGTGTTTAGGTTTAATCCTTGGTTCTAATCACCTCATCATATCACTTGTAAGCATCTCATATTTATTGTTCATCTTACATATTCATTTCATACTCATCTTATCATTTTTGAGCAAAAACATGCAAGACTTGTGTTGTTTATACCATTTTTACCATTGATTTTAGAGTTATATATATATAAAGGTCATCCTATAATTATCCCCTTGGTATATGTTGGTCTTGATGATGTCTAGGAACCCATGACACCCTAAGAAGGTGTATGGTAGGATTAGATTAGCTTTGGAGTTGATTTGAAGGGATTGGAATAGGTTTAGTACGAGAAAAACTATTTTCGACAAGTTATAAAATGTGTTCTGTCCTTGTTTTGATTTTCTGGAAAATCCGACAGTAGGCACGAATTTTTGGCCTTGATATTTAGAAAATATACTTTAAAACGAATCCGTGGCCGCTTGAACGGATTAAAGCGGAGTTATAACGAAGAAGTTATGGATTTTACAAGTTTGACGACGAAATATATATTTTCTGAAATTTCAGCATACTATTATTATTTTGTACGAGTCAAAAGCGAGCCTTAAGCTTCATAAATTATTTCGACTTATCAAAAATATATTAGTATACTTTAATCTGAAGCTAAGGGCGTATTATACGTGAAAGCAGTTTGAAACGACAAAGATATGCCCGTTTTCATAAAAATTGCCGTAACTATTATTTTCTGAAAAACTATATTATTTTACGAGACAAATGTTACGGTTGCTGAAACGACCATGTTAGAGGCTGTTTTTAACTAGGTTGTGAAACTTTTTGGAACGAATTGTCTTCTAATAAAATCAAGATCACCGAGCATATTTTTCAAAACAATCAACCGTTTGTATAGCGGAGTTGTAGTAACTTATTTATGGATGCTTAAAGTTGGCCAAAACTCATTTTTAACCAACATTTTAGTCAAAACCACCATCTTTAACCCTTATTATCTTTATGTTCGAGACATTTATGACAAAAACTCCTGAACTGAAACTTCTAGATTTCGATACAAACTTTCCAAAACCGTCGAGTTCGTTCTCTAACGTTCGACGTGCACCATTTTACGACTAGTTTTCCAAAGCCATTTTTGTCACTTTTATGAAAAATTCCGACGACATTGTTTTACGACGAAAAGTGATAATTTCACCATAAATCATTACGAAACCATTGTAGGATGACATTTTGACGTAAATACTTGTAAAGTGATTTTTGAGTGGTCAAGGCGTCAAAAAAGTATTTTTCGACGATAAGTATTATTTTCAAAACTCACAAATGGTATAAATATCATCCAAATTGCGTGCATAACATTACATCGTGACTTATTGTATATCATATCATTTATAATAGGTCAGTTTCGAGATTCCCGCTACATTTCGGTGTAACCACTTTTGTCGTCACATCTATTCATCAAGTGAGTAATCACATCCCCTTTTTACCGTTTTACTATACTTTTGGGGCGAAATGCATGAACCATATTTGAACTAAATTGATTATTACTTCTATGAACTCTTTAGACTTGAACTTTTGAACTTGACTTAGACTCTTGGACTTAATTATGAACTTATGACTTGTTTGAATATATTGAACCGTACGTGTTATGACCTAAAAGTCTCGCCGTTTTGGTGGAGCGTTCTTGACCCAAAGTCTCGCCGTATCGGTGGAGCGTTCTAAGTCTCGCCTTATGGGTGGAGCGTGCAAAGTCTCGCCTTATTGGTGGAGCGTTCTCAATAAGTCTCGCCTTATGGGTGGAGCGTGCAAAGTCTCGCCTTATTGGTGGAGCGTTCTCAATAATTCTCGCCTAGGTGGTCGAGTGACAAAGGAGTCTCCTTGTTGGAGCGGTGCAAAGTCTCCCATGTTTGGAGCATCCCTGAATTATTATATACGTGGTGCTATATTGTGAACTATTATGACCGCTTATACTTGACCATTATACATACTACTTTTGGCAATGGGTTGTGAACACACAGGTTGCAAGTTTTGTATGGGCGGAACTTGGAACTGAGTGGATTTACAATGCCTTTGCTTTGTGACCTCATTTGGCAACGTATGCATGAGCATAAACTAGGCGCTATATTTTGTGCAATGGGTTGTGAACACACAGGTTGCAAGTTTTGTATGGGCGGAACTTGGAACTGAGTGGATTTACAATGCCTTTGCTTTTGGGATTATTTTCGATGACCGAAAGCTTTGAATATTTCTTATGAGTTTTTCTTATTTTACAAAACGTGTATACTCACCAACTATTTTCATAGTTGACCCGTTTTTCTCTCATGCATTTCAGGTGATCGTTAGTAAGCTTTTTCTATCAGGTCTTGCATAATGAAGTTTTCACTTGTCACTACAAGTCGTTATGTAATAAAACTCAATATTTTGGAATCTAAACTTTGTAATATATTTGCCGATGACGGCTAAACTAGTGTTGTAATGGAGTACTATTTCTTTTTAAATCTTAACGTTGGTATGTTCTATTATCTTGTGCTTATGTTCCCTTCCGTTACACCTCGTATTTCCGCCTCCGGCGAGGGTGTGACAATATATCTCGATATTTCGACCAATTTGGCTTGAAAATGCCTTGTCTACCAATCGTTGGTAGGTTGCCCCGGCATTTTTTAGCCCAAAAGGCATTTTCTCATAACAAAAAGTCCCCTGTTCTGTATAGAATGCCGTCTTTTCCTCATCTTCATCTGCCATGCGTATTTGATGGTACCCTTTGCGCATCTAAAAACATTTGAATTTGAAACCATCAAGAGACTCAACCTTCGATCTATCTCGGTAGCGGGTAGCTGTCTTTTGGACAAGCTTTATTCAGGTTTGTGAAGTCAATGCACATGCGCCCGCGTTCCGTCATTTTTCCGTACCATTACCGGATTAGCCACCCACCGTAGAAAGAATACTTCTTTAAGTATTTGCGCCTTCACTAGTTTAGTAACTTCTTCTGTGACGGCTTAACTCCGGTCTTTAGCAAGTACGCATTTCTTCGTCGAATCGGGAAGGTGGCGGCGGGTGTATGTTTAGCTTGTGCTCTGCGAGCTCTCTTGGTATCCAGTCATGTCAGAGAAGGAGACCATGCGAAAATGTCCTTATTGTCGCATAGAATTCTTCGTAGTTCTTGCTTGATCCTGGTTGGAAAATTTGAGCCAATCTCAACGGGCTGATCTGGATACATGGTATTTACTACCACACCTTCTTTATCTGTCTTGTCTTCATGTGATCCAAGGACAGCTATAGTTTCACATTCTCGTTCCCTTTTACGAGATATTTGATGACACCCATATTTGTGAGGCACATCTCCTCTTATGATGGCAATATCTGACTTGATCGGGAATTTGATGAGTGAGTGTATCATGGAAGCAATTGCACCCAACTGCCTCATTCCTGGTCGCCCCAATATCACATTGTAAGGAGATGGAGCTCGCACAATCATAAAATCCGTGTGTTGTTTTACTTCCTTTCCCATTGTAATCAATAAAGGTAAGCGAGCGATTATAACTCAAGGCCACAAAACTTGTCACGAGAACCCTACCAATGGTGACGTTGGTAACCGAAGCGATGCTTTCGTTTTTCGTCCAACTACTTGGAAACAATGTTCGTACATTATCTCCGCTGAGCTTCCTCCGTCCACATAGATGCGGTGTATAATGTTTCCTCCGACTTCAGCCTTGATGATAAGTGGGTTATCGCCACTACAATGTGTTGGGACTGGGTCATCACTTGTAAATGTGATGTCAGTGTTATGTTGTAACTTCTTTTTATGGTAACGTGGTAGAGAGCATCGTTCATCAACCATTAAAACTTCATTTCTTGCCTTGGGTTCAATTGCCTTTTGCTTCCAATCAACTTGATTCCTCCCTCTTTCCATAGCGTTAGAAGGAATCGGATTCTGACTACTATTTTGGGCCTTTAGCCTTTGCGAGATGGCTCAGCGACCGTTTTGATACACGCTTCAATTTCTTTTCGTAAGTCAACACAATCATTTGTGTCATGGCCATGGTCCTTGTGAAAACTCACAATACCTAGTGCGATCCCTCGATGAGCGGGTGTAAACATCCGTGAGGGAGTAGTAGAATAGACTTCCCCTCGGACGTTGCATATATTTCTCGGGAGATTTAATAAGAGGTGTGAAAGTGGGTTTATGCGCGCTTGATTGTTCAATAGGCCTTGTGGTGGAGTGATTTACATATCTTTCTTTATGATTTTTTGAAGTATCTTTGTACTTACGAGTCGCCTACCATCATTGGTACCCCATTTTCCGTCTCGATCGATTTTCGCATTTGCTTCATCAGCCCTTATGAAATTGTGTGCTTGTGTGAACAAATCTTCCATGGATGCAGGAGGTCGAGCTATGAGATCTTTAAAGAGCCTCCCTGGCCGCAGTCCACTAATGAAGGCCCCTGTCATCATCCCATCGGCGATCGGTCATATGTAGCGTTTCTTTTCCGAACCTTCCCAAGTAGTCCCTTAGCGACTCATCCGATTGTTGTCGGATCCCAAGAATTTCTGCTTGTGTTTTTTGGAATCTTCTTTGCTGTAAGAAATTCGCACGAAACTTGTCTCTTAGCTCATGAAAGCTATTTATGCTCCCTTGTGGCAAGTTGTCATACCAGAATCGGGCGGCCCCACTTAAGGTAATATGAAAGAAACGACACCAGGCCGGTTCTGGTAGCTTGTGTACGTCCATAGTTCCCATAAACACTGTGAGGTGATCGTCCGGTTCGACATACCGTCATATGTCTTCAGGTTTGTCGGCACCTTGAGCCCATCTGGCATATCATAATATCTTATTCGTGCAGTGAAAGGTGACGCTACCAAGTTGCGTGCGTTTTACGTGTTTACGTGACGTAAATGGCTCATTATAAAAATCGGCATTGCTTGCGTGTCTTTTCTTCGGAATCCCGTTATCATCTTCAGTTGTGGACCGGTTCTTTTTACTTGGTTTGGCTTGCAAAGTGGTTTCTTCTAGTGTTTGTCGAGCCGCTTCTTCATGTGAACCGTCCGAATCTGACCGCCATGGTTCTATGATAGGATGGTCATCGTTGTTGTAGACTGATGTGGGATTCACCTCTTTTCTTTTTGAGGAGAATGCTGAATACATGGCATTGATTTGCTCAAAATTTTGCACCACAAATTGCATGACTGGGTCTCCAGACGCGTCTTCTACGGCATGGCCAGGCGTATGATTTTCGTTGGTGGGATCAGAGGTATTTACACCTACCAGTGCTTCCTTAGGGTCGGGTCCGGCAGGTTCCGCTTCAAAAGTGCTTGTTGGTACGGTGGGCGGAGTTTCTCCCGCCATGTGCTTCTAGCTTAAGAGTTCAGTGGATAAAAAGTCGGGTCCCACGGATGGCGCCAAATGATGATACGCTAGTTCACAGGCTTGTCCAGAGGATCTTGATCGTCACTATACTCAACCTCTTTTACCTGTATCACTCAACACAAAGCATGCATTAGAGGGTACACGGGACTTTTCTCCCCGTATTACACTCCGACGCTCAAGTTAGTTAATGGGATAATTTTAGTGAGAAGTATATTTGTGAGAGAGGGAGAAAGTAAGTACCCTTTCTTGAATTGCTTTCGTTGCTATTTATAGAATATGAGGAGATCGAATATAATCTTGAAGAAGATCCAATCGTATCTCCAAGTATCAAATATAATCTTTACTTTGATAGGATTTTATATGATCTGATCTCTTATCCGAAATCTATCCATATCTTAGTAAGATTTACAATATCGTTTATGCATATTCTCACACGTCATATAACACATGCTATATACCTTTAGTTAATATCTCATATTTGGTATATCCTATGATATGAATCTTATATATTTTGTGAATCATACAAATACCACGTGTTATATAAGTTACAAAAGTTATCTCATAATTTCTACTAAGGCTCATCATGCCCCTTAGGCCAAGTGGCCATTATAATTAGGTACCACCTTGGCCTACTTTTATAATTTTAGGCCAGGTGGCCAATATAATTGGATACCACCTTAGCCTACTTTTATGTTTTCAATGTTCAATAATAGACTTCATGTACTAGTTGCATATAGAGAGAGAACCAACACGAGGAATCATTAATCGTATATCTGTAATGGAAGAAGCAAGTTGGTTCCACTTGCATGCAATATCTACATTATCCACTTGTAAGTTTTATCTCTTATATATCTAGACTTCATATATAATTTATTATATATGTTCACTTATAAGTATCATCACACGATCACTTGTAAGAACATAGCGCAAGCCTTACTAAGCTGCATACATGACACGAAAGAGTAGTTCTTGAGGCAGAGGAGGAAATAAATGAACTTGAGCTCGAATCGAGCCTTAGTAGAAATTATGAGATAACTTTTGTAACTTATATAACACGTGGTATTTGTATGATTCACAAAATATATAAGATTCATATCATAGGATATACCAAATATGAGATATTAACTAAAGGTATATAGCATGTGTTATATGACGTGTGAGAATATGCATAAACGATATTGTAAATCTTACTAAGATATGGATAGATTTCGGATAAGAGATCAGATCATATAAAATCCTATCAAAGTAAAGATTATATTTGATACTTGGAGATACGATTGGATCTTCTTCAAGATTATATTCGATCTCCTCATATTCTATAAATAGCAACGAAAGCAATTCAAGAAAGGGTACTTACTTTCTCCCTCTCTCACAAATATACTTCTCACTAAAATTATCCCATTAACTAACTTGAGCGTCGGAGTGTAATACGGGGAGAAAAGTCCCGTGTACCCTCTAATGCATGCTTTGTGTTGAGTGATACAGGTAAACAGGTTGAGTATAGTGACGATCAAGATCCTCTGGACAAGCCTGTGAACTAGCGTATCATCATTTGGCGCCATCCGTGGGACCCGACTTTTTATCCACTGAACTCTTAAGCTAGAAGCACATGGCGGGAGAAACTCCGCCCACCATACCAACAAGCACTTTTGAAGCGGAACCTGTCGGACCCGACCCTAAGGAACCACTGGTAGGTGTAAATACCTCTGATCCCACCAACGAAAATCATACGCCTGGCCATGCCGTAGAAGACGCGTCTGGAGACCCAGTCATGCAATTTGTGGTGCAAAATTTTGAGCAAATCAATGCCATGTATTCAGCATTCTCCTCAAAAAGAAAAGAGGTGAATCCCACATCAGTCTACAACAACGATGACCATCCTATCATAGAACCATAACGGTCAGATTCGGACGGTTCACATGAAGATGCGGCTCGACAAACACTAGAAGAAACCACTTTGCAAGCCAAACCAAATAAAAAGAACCGGTCCACAACTGAAGATGATAACGGGATTCCGAAGAAAAGACACGCAAGCAATGCCGATTTTTATAATGAGCCATTTACGTTCACAGAAACACAGAAAAACGTACGCAACTTGGTAGCGTCACCTTTCACTGCACGAATAAGAGATTATGATATGCCAGATGGGCTCAAGGTGCCGACAAACCTGAAGACATATGACGGTATGTCAGACCCGGACGATCACCTCACAGTGTTTATGGGAACTATGGACGTACACAAGCTACCAGAACCGGCCTGGTGTCGTTTCTTTCATATTACCTTAAGTGGGGCCGCCCGATTCTGGTATGACAACTTGCCACAAGGGAGCATAAATAGCTTTCATGAGCTAAGAGACAAGTTTCGTGCGAATTTCTTACAGCAAAGAAGATTCCAAAAAACACAAGCAGAAATTCTTGGGATCCGACAACAATCGGATGAGTCGCTAAGGGACTACTTGGGAAGGTTCGGAAAAGAAACGCTACATATGACCGATCGCTCAGATGGGATGATGACAGGGGCCTTCATTAGTGGACTGCGGCCAGGGAGGCTCTTTAAAGATCTCATAGCTCGACCTCCTGCATCCATGGAAGATTTGTTCACACAAGCACACAATTTCATAAGGGCTGATGAAGCAAATGCGGAAAATCGACTGCGAGACGGAAAATGGGGTACCAATGATGGTAGGCGCACTCAGAAGTACAAAGATACTTCAAAAAATCATAAAGAAAGATATGTAAATCACTCCACCACAAGGCCTATTGAACAATCAAGCGCGCATAAACCTACTTTCACACCTCTTATTAAATCTCCTGCAGAAATATATGCAACGTCCGAGGGGAAGTCTATTCTACGACCTCCCTCACGGATGTTTACACCCGCTCATCGAAGGGATCGCACTAGGTATTGTGAGTTTCACAGTGACCATGGCCATGACACAAATGATTGTGTTGACTTACGAAAAGAAATTGAAGCGTGTATCAAAAACGGTCGCTTGAGCCATCTCGCAAAAGGCGCAAAGGCCCAAAATAGTAGTCAGAATCCGATTCCTTCTAACGCTATGGAAAGAGGGAGGAATCAAGTTGATTGGAAGCAAAAGGCAATTGAACCCAAGGCAAGAAATGAAGTTTTAATGGTTGATGAACGATGCTCTCTACCACGTTACCATAAAAAGAAGTTACAACATAACACTGACATCACATTTACAAGTGATGACCCAGTCCCAACACATTGTAGTGGCGATAACCCACTTATCATCAAGGCTGAAGTCGGAGGAAACATTAAACACCGCATCTATGTGGACGGAGGAAGCTCAGCAGAGATAATGTACGAACATTGTTTCCAGCAGTTGGACAGAAAAACGAAAGCATCGCTTCGGTTACCAACGTCACCATTGGTAGGGTTCTCAGGACAAGTTTTGTGGCCAGTTTGAGTTATAACTGCTCCGTTTACCTTTATTGATTACAATGGGAAAGGAAGTAAAACAATAACTACGGATTTTATGATTGTGCGAGCTCCATCTCCTTACAATGTGATATTGGGGCGACCAGGAATGAGGCAGTTGGGTGCAATTGCTTCCATGATACACTCACTCATCAAATTCCCGATCAAGTCAGATATTGCCATCATAAGAGGAGATGTGCCTCACAAATATGGGTGTCATCAAATATCTCGTAAAAGGGAACGAGAATGTGAAACTATAGCTGTCCCTGGATCACATGAAGACAAGACAGATAAAGAAGGTGTGGTAGTAAATACCATGTATCCAGATCAGCCCGTTGAGATTGGCTCAAATTTTCCAACCAGGATCAAGCAAGAACTACGAAGAATTCTATGCGACAATAAGGACATTTTCGCATGGTCTCCTTCTGACATGACTGGGATACCAAGAGAGCTCGCAGAGCACAAGCTAAACATACACCCGCGCACCTTCCCGATTCGACAGAAGAAATGCGTACTTGCTAAAGACCGGAGTGAAGCCGTCACATAAGAAGTTACTAAACTAGTGAAGGCGCAAATACTTAAAGAAGTATTCTTTCTACGGTGGGTGGCTAATCCGGTAATGGTACGGAAAAATGACGGAACGTGGCGCATGTGCATTGACTTCACAAACCTGAATAAAGCTTGTCCAAAAGACAGTTACCCGCTACCTGAGATAGATTAGAAGGTTGAGTCTCTTGATGGTTTCAAATTCAAATGTTTTTTAGATGCATACAAAGGGTACCATCAAATACGCATGGCAGAGGAAGATGAGGAAAAGACGGCATTCTATACAGAACAGGGGACTTTTTGTTATGAGAAAATGCCTTTTGGGCTAAAAAATGTCGGGGCAACCTACCAACGATTGGTAGACAAGGCATTTTCAAGCCAAATTGGTCGAAATATCGAGATATATGTTGACGACATGGTAATCAAAAGTAAAGATGAAGGAAGCTTGTTGAATGACATTGAAGAAACATTTCATAAGCTACAACGCATAAACATGAAGTTGAATCCGAAAAAATGTGTGTTCGGTGTTGAAACAGGAAAATTTCTAGGGCACTTGATCACGAAGCAAGGAATTGAGCCTAACCCAGATAAAGTCAAAGCCATCATTAACATGGTATCACCTCGAACAATAAGAGAAGTACAAAGCCTCAACGGAAAACTAGCTGCTCTAGGTCGGTTCCTAGCAAGATCAGCAGAAAAGGCCCTTCCATTTTTCAAAACCCTAAAGGGATGCATAGAGAGAAAAGATTTTTGGTGGAGCCTGGAAACAGAGGAAGCCTTCCAGAAGCTCAAATTGCATTTACAGTCCCTCCCCGCCCTGACTGTGCCAATACCTGGAGAGACATTAACACTCTATTTAGCAGTGTCTTATGAGACAATCAGCTCTGTGCTCATGGCAGAAAGGGAGAACATCCAGCGACCAATCTATTTTGTTAGCAAAGCATTACAAGGCCCAGAGATGAATTACCCAGTTCTCAAAAAATTGGCCCTCGCACTGGTGCACACGGCACGCCGTTTGCGTCGATACTTTCAAGCTCATAAAATATGTGTGCTCACAAACCAACCAATCCGACAAGTATTACTCAGGCCGGAAAATTCTGGCAGACTAGCCAAGTGGGCTATCGAACTAGGAGAACATGACATCTCATACAAACCACGGTTAGCGGTCAAAGGACAAGTAATTGCTGACTTCTTGGCTGAATGCCCAAACAACACCTCTCATGGAGAACCAAAGAAAAAGATGAAGGCTACGCCTGAAGCAAAGAATCAAGCACCAGTTTGGACATTATACACCGATGGGGCATCAGGGAGTGAAGGTGCCGGAGCCGGCCTCATTTTAAGCGATCCAGAAGGAAATGAAATCACGTACGCCCTACGGTTTGAATTCCCAACCTCCAATAATGAATCAGAATATGAAGCGTTGATTGCAGGTTTGGAACTTTCAATTAGACTAGAGGTCCACCACGTGCGGGTTTTCACTGATTCACTACTAGTCACTAACCATGTCAAGGGGACATATGAAGCAAGAGAAGAATCGATGAAACGATACCTAGCGAAAGTCTGAAGCTTGCAGGAAAGATTTGAAAGCTTTTTAATCACGCAAATCCCTCGTTCAAAAAATAAACGCGCTGACGCTCTCAGTAAATTGGCTTCCTCATCATTTGCGCATCTCACTAAAAAGGTCTTGGTAGAAGTCATTCCATGTCGAAGCACTGAAATCACAGTGGTAAATGTGGTAGAAGAACCAGACACAACTTGGATGGATCCAATTATCAACTACCTGAGAGACGAACATCTTCCAGAAGATCCAATTGCCGCAAGAAAGATCAGGGTTAAAGCACCTCAGTACTCACTAAAACAAGGCATTTTGTATAGGAAAGGATACTTAACACCTTGGATGCGCTGTGTTGGCCCGAATCAAGCACAATATGTTCTACAAGAGGCACACTTCGGGTCCTGTGGAGCGCATGCCGGAGCAAGAAGCATTGCACAAAAAGTAGCACGACTCGGGTACTACTGGCCCACCATGTACAATGATGCGACCAAGGTCGTCAATACAGTGTTAATTTCCAGGAGCATGCTCCTATAACACGGAAACCACAATGTGACATGGTTAGTATCTCTAGTCCTTGGCCATTCTACCAATGGGGAATTGATCTAATCGGTCTGTTTCCCGAAGCACCAGGACGAGTTAAGTTTTTGGTTGTTGCAGTTGATTATTTCACAAAGTGGGTGGAAGCTACACCACTAGCTACAATCACTGGAAACAATATTCTCAAATTTTTCTGGAACAACATTGTGTGCTGCTTTGGAATCCCATGTGTCATAGTCAGTGACAATGGAAAGCAATTTGCGGAAAACCCATTCCGCAACTGGTGCAACGAGCTCAATATTAAACAACAATTTACCTCTGTAGCACATCCACAGGCTAATGGGCAGACTGAGGAAACAAACCGAACATTGCTACAAGGCCTTAAGACACGATTAGGCAAAGCAAAGGGTCAGTGGGTTGAAGAATTACCTAACGTACTTTGGGCATATCGTACTACCGCAAAAACATGTAATCATTGCACCCCCCTTCAGTTTGGTTTATGGGTCGGAAGCAGTTCTACCACCAGAGATCGGGATTCCTACCTACCGTATTCATTCATATGACGAGCATACAAACAATGAGGACTTACGACTCAATCTGGACTTGTTAGAAGAACGAAGAGACCTAGCAGCACTATGTGAAGACAGGTACAAACAACAGACGGAGCAATACTACAACTCAAAAGTCCATCACACCTACCTCAAGGTCGGAGACTTTGTACTTCGCAAAAATGAGGCAAGCCGACAAGAAGGCCAAAGGAAGCTTGACCCAAACTGGGAAGGGCCGTATCAAATTATTGAGTCAAAACGCCCAGGAGCGTATGTGCTAAAGGATCTGACCGGGAAGTTAGTGCCAAGAACATGGCACGTTAGCAATTTACGCAAGTTCAACTTCTGATGATCAAGAAATGAGATGCCACACAAATGGTAAAGTACTTGGAAAGTACAATGTACATAAATAAATAATGTACGCAATAAATAATGTACGCATACCTGCGTTCTTGAATAAAAGAAAATTTTGTACAAATAGCACTATGTTATTTACCATAGAACGCAAAGGAAAAAGTACAAATCTAGTCTTATTAGACTACACTCCTTGCAAGTGTTTGTATACCCACATATACAATGCAAAAGTGCAAAACAAATCTTGTTGCAAGATCAACAATAAACATCCCGTCACTAAAGGGATGAAAGCTTAATAAAGCATCGCGATACAATCCGGATCACATCCCACTTATAAAGGGACGATTTTTTCACAAAGACCCAACGATCGATTAAACTATTATGACGGAAATTATAGTTAGGGGTCTAAAAAATAAATTAACACGTACTCGTATATAGCAATAACACTTTTGTGTATACAAACATATACCACAAGAGGTAGCATACGCATGCATACATGCGATTATTAAGAAGTTAAACTTGCATAGCTATTTCTCATGGTAACAAGAAAAATATCCATATAAACTTAAAGCAAAGTTGATAGATATCAGCGCATGTACCCCACCTTCTTACTATTTTCAAAAAATCTTTTAGCATACTAACTGATATGTTGATATATTCAACATAACACATAAATACAACTGGTCATTTCTTACATTACAAAAGAACAACTAGAAAATAGGAAATACCATAAGTAGCCTATATCTTACAATGAAAAACTGGCTACGAGATAGCACGTAAACATACATCGAAACAGATTATCTTAAAAGCTTAAAGCTCTTTATACAGCAGGTTGACTGCTCGATCCTTCACCCGCCATACTATCGCCACGTTCCAAAACACTACGAAGCAAATTCGGTGACAAGTCGGGAGATGATATTATGGTCTCCATGCTTTCCCATTTAGTTTTCTTAAAACCCCTAACAACATCCTTAACCTTGCGTGGGAGATATTGATCAACGGCAGGAAGTCGTTGATTGGCCATAAGTAGATCACGGGCTTCTTGACGCCCCAGCTCGCGCCCACGCTCAGTCAGAACTTTTTGAACTTTTGAAAACTCAAGATCAAACTGCTCACTTCGAAATACTCTAGAAAGCATCCTCGGGATACCTCTTCCCATCACCCACTCTAGGTCACACCTAAACACCGCTTTCTCTCGTTCCAACACCGAAACTTTCTTAGATAAATTTGTCTCCAGCTCCCTCGCTCTAGTAAGGTCACCAAAAATACTATTATAACTTGCACATGATTGCGAGTAGTGAGACTTTAAGCTATCATTTTCAGAACGTAAACCATTAACGGTATTTTGCATTGACCCGTTCATTGCTTGGGCCATGGCCAACATCCCCTGGGCTTGGTTTATTGAACTAGTGAGTTCTTCCACCCTCTTTTGATAGTCAACCAGCATTCCCTCCACCGAACCATCGTTGGAAAAAGGGTCAGTATAGTTGAATTGGGACATATTAAGATACGTTGTATAAGCTTGAGGTTGCGGAAGTTCGCTCACCATGCTATTTCCACCGATGATACCACCACCTGGTAGCTAGAATACAGTCTCAAATGGACCCAGGTATGAAGGAATGTTTGATGGACCAGTAGTCACATTAAACGTGATATTCTCATTAGTTTGCGGGTGTGTGCTGTCCGGATCAACCAAATGGGGTTCAACTTTGACTACAAGTAATAAACACATATCAGTAGAAATAAACTATAAGTCTTCAATATTAAAAGAAAGAGAATAAAAAATTAATAAAAATCCTTGCCTTTCTTTGATTGGTCTTCTCCCTCCATGCTTTTGTGAAACAAATAAACACTTTTATGACCAGGGTAAATACAAAGAGAAAGGGACTGTGATTTTATACAACCATTTTTTAGAAGATCCTCGTCATCAACAAATGAATAGGTGAGCCAATAAAAATACACCAACACATTTTAAGAGATAAGTCACAAGAAGTTACTAAGAGTCATGAAGTCTATTATTGAACATTGAAAACATAAAAGTAGGCTAAGGTGGTATCCAATTATATTGGCCACCTGGCCTAAAATTATAAAAGTAGGCCAAGGTGGTACCTAATTATAATGGCCACTTGGCCTAAGGGGCATGATGAGCCTTAGTAGAAATTATGAGATAACTTTTGTAACTTATATATAACACGTGGTATTTGTATGATTCACAAAATATATAAGATTCATATCATAGGATATGCCAAATATGAGATATTAACTAAAGGTATATAGCATGTGTTATATGACGTGTGAGAATATGCATAAACGATATTGTAAATCTTACTAAGATATGGATAGATTTCGGATAAGAGATCAGATCATATAAAATCCTATCAAAGTAAAGATTATATTTGATACTTGGAGATACGATTGGATCTTCTTCAAGATTATATTCGATCTCCTCATATTCTATAAATAGCAACGAAAGCAATTCAAGAAAGGGTACTTACTTTCTCCCTCTCTCACAAATATACTTCTCACTAAAATTATCCCATTAACTAACTTGAGCGTCGGAGTGTAATACGGGGAGAAAAGTCCCGTGTACCCTCTAATACATGCTTTGTGTTGAGTGATACAGGTAAACAGGAACTGATGCTACCAAAATCCGCATTCGTCAAGGTGCTTGGTTGGTCGTCTAACTTGTTTTGACCTTGACCTTCGGGTCTTCGGTAAACAGCTGAAAAGACAAAGAAAGATCGTTAGAGAGGTCCCCGAGCTGAGCCCGGGGGAACCCCCTCCGACGATCAAGTCAGTATTGATCGAAATAGTATGAGCATGCATGCTTAGAAGCTTGAAAGCAAAGCTATATATGAGAGTTATGTGAGAATGTTGTGTATGAGAGAGAGACTAAGTACTTGGCCCTTTGATTACTTTCCATCGCTGCTATTTATAGAATGTGAGGATAGATCAAATATAATCTTGGAAGATTCAATGTATCTTTCATATATCTCATTTCCAATATAATCTTTCACATATCTCTTATCCAATATAATCTTTCGAATATATTCTCTTTTCCTTGAAGACTTCTCATATCTTTACTAAGATATGATATCTTAAAGATAGATTGATATCTTAAAAGATATCTATCAAATAAATGTGAATCCGCCATATTGAACTATGCATGCATGGCTTGTGATATATGCATGTAGACTACATATGAAAAGATATCTTGATATCTTAAAGATATCTACAAAATATATGGGAATCTGCCATCATGGACTATGCATACGCCATCATGAACTATGCGTTCATGGCTTATGATACAAGTATGTGAACTATGTTAGAGCTCTATTCTGTTATCTCATCAAGCCCCCTAGGCCAAGTAGGTAATTCTTTTTAAGTAATTTAGATGCTTGGCCTACTAGTTACGATGTGACTTTATCACTTCTATTATCTCTTAGGACTCATGATTATGCATTACAACTTGTGGTGTACTTGTCATCTTGACATGGTTTGTTGCTTTGCATGATCGAATGTCATGTCTTTGTAGCGGATATATTTATGGTCCGGCTATTGCGCGATATAGTTCCGCGTCTTTGAAGTGGGCATCCCACTTTGCGCGATAGGTTTCGCGTCTTTGTAAGCAATATAGCTTATTATCCCTTTTAATGGCGGGATGGTTTTTTGTACCTTTTTATGTAGCTATTTATAGCTTTCTTAATCCCTTTAATGGCAGGATTAATGTCATTTCACGATGGAGTTTCTTGTTTTCTAGACGGAGTTATTGCCTTGCGTGATGAAATTTCACGTCTTTAAAGCGGTTTTCGCTTTTTGCGCGCTATCATTCCGCGTCTTTGGGGTGGACATGCCACTTTGTGTATTAGCTATTTATAGCTTTTCAGTTACGGGAGATTTTTATTAAAGTGACTAGGTCACTTTCGCGCGATGAAGTTTCGCGTCTTTGTTGTGGACGTACCACTTTGCGTGATTCGGTTTCACGTTTTGGAAAAGGGCCTGGCAGTGTTGCGTAATTTATTCGTTCTTGACTTCCTGGCATCATTATGTAGTTTTTCCTACAAAAGTTACATAAAATTCTTCCCTTTTTTCTTGTTATATCAGTTTATATAGATAGATATAAAATGATGATATCCTTTTGTATAGCCACAAGTGATAGACTCATAGTCATATTATCAACTTTCGAGTATGGCATGATTAATTTATATGCACATGAAACTAAGAAGCCAAACCTGATCGTCAAGTGACGATGTTGTTCTTGTTGTTTCGTCGAGACTGAAATGAACGGGTTGCGTCATGTGTTTCTTCTAAGATTTTTTAGGTTGGTCTTTAATGCAACATGACATTGGATTTCTGCCTTGAGCTCAGACACCTTGTTAGAATGAACAACCAAACCTTCTTCGGTGTCCTTGCATTTCTTCTCAAGTGTTGTTAGTTGTTCTTCAAGCTCATGGATTTAAGTCCTTTTTTGCTTCAAGTAACAACTCCAACTCACTCGCCTTTTTCCCATCATTCTCTGATTTGGAACTCAAAATCTTGATTATATCTTCAAGTTTAACGCTACGTTGATGACTTTAGTTGGCTCGTTCTTCATGATCAGTTGACTTGTCTACAGAGTTTTGCACTTGCTGGTTCAGCGTTTTCTTTTCTTCTTCAAGACTGGCTAACATTGAGGTAAGATAAGTTATCTTAGAAGATAAGTGTTCAAGCTCTGTTTCAGTTTCTTTAGCTTTGATTTCATGGAGTTCCTCTAGTGATTTCAACTTCTGCTCCAGCTCTTCACGATCTGCCTTAGCTTGAGATAAGAGGGTGTTGTTTTCACTTGGCAATTGTAACTTTTGCTTCAAGATCACTGCAACGCTCCTTAGTTTGTGTTATCTCAATTTCAAATGATCCACAACCGCATCTGGAGCTTCTTTTTTAGCGGTTGATTTAGCTAATTCTTCTTGAACCAAAGTCAACTCATGAATTTTGACTTCTTCCAACTTGGTTTCTTTAGCTTGTAGCTCTTCTTTAGTAGATGATTCAGAGGCTTTTTTTTTTCAAATTTAGTTCTTCTGTAAGTTCACTGATTACAGCTTCTTGTGAATTGTATTTTTGTTGAATTTCAACTACTTGTAATTTTGAAGCCTCCAATTCTTCTTGGATCGCTGATAAGTCAACAGTGGTCTTCTTGAGTGCTTCTTCAACCTTTTCATGATCGACAATTTTTTCATATAGACCCTCTTCTTGGACTAAAGCCATTTGATCTTCCATCTCTTTTGCACTCGCGTGAGCCAAATGAAGCAATCTTTCAAATTCTAATGCTCGTTTTGTCTCTGATTCAGCATGTAAACTGCTCTGTTTATGTAACTCTTCATATTTTTGAGCATCACTTGCAGAAAGACCAAGCTCTTGCTCCAAGTCTTGCATCCTTTTTCTTGAGCTTTCTAACTCGCTGTTTAGAGTTTCAAATGACTTCTTTACTTAGGTTAGTTCCTTCTGGTTCGACTCTTGAGCTTGCAGTTCCTCTTGCAGAGCAATAATCTGTGAACCGTATCTCTCTTCGGCTTCTATTAGCTGATCTTGTAATTTCTTATGGTCGACTTCAAATTCTTCATGTTTTTTCTCTTGTTGCTCGAGTTTCTCCTTTGTAAGTGAGAATTGTTCTTTAAGTTCAATATTTTCAGACTCGGATTGCTTTAATGTTGTGGTGACTTTTTCCGATTCGAGCTCAAGTTCATTTATTTCCTCCTCTGCCTCAAGAACTACTCTTTCGTGTCATGTATGCAGCTTAGTAAGGCTTGCGCTATGTTCTTACAAGTGATCGTGTGATGATACTTATAAGTGAACATATATAATAAATTATATATGAAGTCTAGATATATAAGAGATAAAACTTACAAGTGGATAATGTAGATATTGCATGCAAGTGGAACCAACTTGCTTCTTCCATTACAGATATACGATTAATGATTCCTCGTGTTGGTTCTCTCTCTATATGCAACTAGTTGTAATATATAATTATATAATAATATGGTATTGTATTGATGGAGATGGAGTACCCATCAGGTTGTGTTGCTTTTTGTTCAACTGTATAGCTTGTGGACATGACTCGTAAAATAAATTTATTTGTGTGTTGCTATAAGACTTTGCAAGAGTCAAGCTATACCATATAACTATGGTAAACATATTCTTTGAATTTTCTTTTATCTATAGCAAAACTGCATAAGGACTGAGTCAAACACAGAATACTAGACTGGATACTTCTTAATTTTTAGTATAAAAAGGTCAAATAATTCGTAACAGCAAATTGGTTTTTAGATGAGGCGTCAATAGTCGAAATAGTAATAGTGCAACTTACTAATCTTTTTTGTTTAGGGATTGGAGTCTAACAGGAGCCTTTCTTTTCAATACTTTCAATAACTATACCATTAATTTGGTTCTGTTAGGAATTAGAAATTCCCAGTATTAAAGAGTCGGTCACCTCAAGTATATGTAATCGTTAGAATGCTCGTAGTCATAGTAATATTTAGTTAAGTAGTATTTAGTTAAGTAACACCGTGGAGGACGGACGGGTCTTTACCCACTGTATGCCTGATCCACAGCCCGATGTGTGGCAATTTATGTAAGACTATAAATACTCTCTACCTCCCAAGGTAGAGAGTTGGAGCTCATAATAATATCTTTCACTTTCTCTCACTAAGTTCCCTAAACCTCTAACTTTCTCTCTCTAGAATTCCATCTATATGTTACTTTGTGTTATGGTTTGATGTGTATGTGAAAAGTTATATCTTACAATTGGTATCAAGAGCCATGGTTAGATCATATCTTGCACATCTTTGGATTTCTAGTGGTTTTTAGGTGGTTTTGAGTTTGAAAAAGTTTAGTGGTTTTGCATCATTTGGTTGATTTCTAGTGTTAAAGTTTGGATTTTGGTTGTACTTTTGTGTTTAGAATCATCACAAGTGTTTAGGTTTTGATCTAGAAGGTTTGAATCATAGTGGTTGGGTTGTTTTGGATTGAAAAGTGGTGTTTATGTGTTTTTCATGCTAGCGACTTGAGCCACGGAAAAGTTTCTTCGTAGCGACTTGCTTCACATTTTTGTAGCGAGTTACAGGTTTGTAGCTAGCGACTTACCTAGCGATTTACAGTACAAGTAGTGGACTCTCCACTACGGGTAGCGACTTGGTGGTAGCGACTTGCTCTTTAGCGACTTGTATTCCTAGCGACTTGAGTAGCGAATTGCTGCCAAAATTTGGCTAGCGACTTGAGGTTAGCGAGTTACTACTTAGCGACTTGCATTTGTCTAGCGACTTGGGAATCTAGCGACTTAGTGGTGTAGCGAATTAAGCGTTAGCGACTTAGTGCATTATCTTCTAGCGACTTAGTGCATTATCTTCTAGCGACTTAGTGCATTATCTTCTAGCGACTTGAGTGATTGTTTACGGTTTTCTCTTGATTTAGTAAAATCCCGTGAAAGAATCTATTTCCGGTTTAATCATAGAGTTATAAAATCCCGTATAAACTGTAAACATGTCTACCAACGTTCCTACTGTCATCTCCACTTTTTCCGAGGATGTTCAAGCGGTGGCTCGGATACTCGTCCACCCATGCTTGACAGAACTGACTACGATTCTTGGGCTCAACGAATCAGATTGTACTGCCTTGGAAGGAAAATGGTGTCAACATTCTCAAATCCATTGATGAAGGACCATATCGAGTTGAGACGACTAGAGACATACTTGATACTAATGAAGATGGTACTCCTGTTTACGGAATGGACAGACCTAAAATGTATGATGAGCTTGAGGATAAGGAGAAAAAGAGATTCGATGCAGATATCAGGGCTTCAAACATTGTTCTTCAAGGTCTTCCTAAAGACATCTACAAGTTGATCAATCATAACACGATGCAAAGGCGTATGGGATAATGTTAAGATGCTTCTCTCAGGTTCAGAATTAACTATGGAAGACAGAGAATCCCAACTCTATGACGAATTTGAACACTTCAAGATGAAACCAGATGAGAGTGTCTACGAGTACTATGTGAGATTTCATAAGTTAGTGAATGACATGAGGAACATCAGAATGACTATGCCTAACATTCAGCTGAACTCAAAATTTGTGAACAACATGAATCCCGAATGGCACAAGTTTGTCACCGCTGTGAAGCTCACTAAAGGATTGAAGAATACAAACTATGAGCAACTCTATGCCTTCCTCCTTCAGAATGAGAGACATGCTATGTTTGAAAAATTGATTCTCAATCAGTTCAAAACCAACCAGGGAGAGACAAGCTCGTCTAATGACTCAACTGCCTTCTACTCAAACATCGGAATCACAACCAAAGCATCACAAGTCATACCCTTGGGTAATGGTAATCACAAACTCATTCCTGATCCTATGTTCAAACAAGTTGATGCTGATCCACACGTGGGTAACTTCATTAATCAACTAGCTCTTCCGATTAGTCAAAACATGAATTCTCTCCCACAAACCAACAACAACCTCAGAACAGCATCTAACCCACACAATCAAGCTACTGTTAAAGATGGAAGAATCGTGGTGCAACCAGTTCAGGAAAGACAGTATGATCAGGGAAGAGGTGGAGCTGGTAGAGGTTATGTTGGTAACCAGTATCGAGGAAGGAATGGTAACCAAGGTCAAGCTAAGCCAATCAAATGTTATAACTGTGGTGGTGAGGGACACATTGCAAGGAGCTGTACATCTCCAAAGCGTCCACAGAATGCTGATTACTTCAGAGATAAGATGCTGCTGGTACAAGCTCAGGACAATGGTGCTACTTTGGATGAAGAGGAATTGCTGTTTCTTGCTGAGGGCAATGCCAATTGTGATGCATACGACTCTGATGTGGATGATGGACCTACGGCACACACAATTTTTATGGCTAGCATTTCTCCAATGGTCTCTCCCAAGGTCTCTTCTTCACCACTAGCTGGCCAATCCAGAGACAAACTCATCTCAGAGGTATTAAAACTATACGATAATGTTGATGTGCAAAAGATGCATGACAAAGTACATTCAACTGAAACTATTGAATCAAATGTTGAAAATATGGGTAATATCGATATTATCCCATACGATCAATACGTGAAACAAAGTGAAAGTGAAGGTGTACCAAGTGATGCATCTTCTGCAGTCAACAATGACTATGTTTTTGATGAATACACTGCATCTGCCCCTGATGATTCTGTAATTTCTGAACTAAATGCCTATAAAGAACAGGTTGCTATTTATGAACAGCGTGCTAAGTTTGAGTTGACCACCCGTGAGCAGGAAATGGATGACCAAGTGCGTACAGTCATTAGAAAAAGTAATTTTAGAGAAGAAGTATTGAAACAAGAATTAAATTCCTTGCAAGAAAAACTTTCTAAAACAGCTAAGCAAAAACAAGAACTTCAAGAAAATGTGAAAATGCTTAAGCAAGAATTTAATGCAAAGGAATCAAAACTCTTGAGAGATTTTTCTAATCTCAAAACTTTGAAAAACAAACTTGAAAACAAGTTGTACACACAAGGAAACACCATTCATTTGCTCACATGGTCACTAAACATAGAGTCCTAAGCGATAAGCATAGTGTTCCCATTATAGATAAACCCAACCCTGAGTACGGAAAGATAGCAAAAGCAGCTCAAAGTGTGATCTATGATGGCAATGAGATTCTTAAGCCTAGACAGAAACCTAGTTGCGCTGAGTGCACTGAGGAAGATAAGAAATCAGATGAAGTCACTAGGGAGAAAATGAATAAGAAGCTAGAAGATCCTGAGTGTAAAAAGAACAAGATAACGATAAAACCCCATGATTACACTAAGGAAAATTGGATATCCTTAAACATGTTTAAGCCTCAGACTCTATTGACCCCTGAACAAGTGTTCTGGAAAAAGGATATGGACTTGCAAAAGCTGAAAATCTTGTTGAAAAGAATCCCCTTGTAGGAAATTCCCTAAAGCGACTGTGTATCCTCCAAATACACCAATGCATTTAGTTCCTAGAACTATTGCCACTAAGAGCAAGACCTTAATCAGTCAATATGTTATTCTTCAACTATTTGTTGATTTTGAGAAAACTTGCAAGAAAAGGATCACACCCACTGGGATAACTGAAGGGAAAGGGGTTTTGAGCAAATGAAAGAATGTTATTTAACTGAGGTCATGCCTTTCTTTAAACAACTAAAAGATCATTTTGAGAGTCTTAAAAAGGGGACCAAATCAGATATTAAAGAAATGGAAAAGGAATTTGATGCAATGGTAGTTGAAGTTAGTGATTATGAGCGTGCACTAAAATATAATGAGATTGAGAGGAAGAACTTGCATACCTTAAATGAGACTCTTATTACTGAATGTGTTGCTCAAGATATCTTTTTCACTGCTTCAAATTGCTCTATTAATGCTTCCAAATTTCATGAACTATCTGTGGCCCTGAAAGTCTCCCATGATCGTGTCATTGAGCTTGAAAAAACTAATTCTAAACTAAACGAGAAAATTGAACTGGATGATCACGACAATTTGGTTAAACATTTTTCTAAACTAGAAGTTGAGCATTTTAATTTACAACTAAAATATCAACATCTCAAAGAAAATGTCAAAACTTCAAATATCAAGACATCTTCAGATGCTCCAGAGTTTGATGCAGTTTTTCAAATTAACAAACGTGATGAACAGATTCAAGCTCATGCAACACGATCGAGAAAGTTGAAAGCCCAAATCTCTCAATTAAAGGGTCAAACGAACAATATGACAGGCTCCCAAATGCCTCCTCCTTTAGATTCTCAGAATTCTCAAACTTTTCATCTTCAAAACTTAGTAAATGCTTTACAAAAGGAAAACGAAAGTTTTCTAGAAGAAAATGAAAAGGTTAAACGACATTTTAAAGAGTTATATGATTCAATAAACGTCACCCGTGACCAAAACAACGAAAAATAACGTCTTTACAAAAGGAAATTGAGAATCTGAGAAGTCAGGGAAATGGGAAACCGCCACTTGTTTTCAATAAGAATGTTGTCTCAAAATCACCCTTAGATTGCAAATACACTGTGACAGTTAAATATATTCCTCCTCATCTTAGGAATAATGAACATGCTTTTCATGACTACTGTGCTCACCTTAAGGATAGTCTAGAATGTCTCCGTGAGATTGTCGAAGAGGATTTCATTAACAAACCTCTTGATAGTGAAATTAGGTTTGCTTGCCTCCAGGCCAAACGATCTCAAGAGCTGCTTGAATGTGTAATTGCAACATGTCCAAAACCATTAGGTGAAAAAGGCAAAGCTGTGAAGCCTTGTTCTATGCCTAGTGCCAAGCAAGAAATCCGTTCTATGCCTAAAGCCAAGCATGTGACCCTTGATATGTCTTGTTCCATATCTAAATTCAAGCAAGCAACCTGTGATGTGCCTCCTAGAATTTCAGATTCCAGCACTTCTAGACCAGGAATGCAGAAAGTAGTGAAGCCATGTAATGTTCCCATCGTTACTTCTACAGATGTTAAGATTGACACTAAAGTTAGCGGGTCAAAACCTAGAAGCTATGCAAAGAAGGATAGGATTACGCAAACTAAAAGTGCTCATGATAAGGAAGTGAAAGAACACCATAGGGACAAGAAGTTTGATTTGAACAAAAAGAATCGTGTTAGTTCTAGTATTAGCTCTAAGCTTACTAAAATTAATTCGAGGCCTTATGTTGTCTGCAAAACATGCAAAAAATGTTTAATTTATGGTAATCATGATAAATGTGATGTGTTATTTCTGAGGTCTAAGATTCATAACCCAGTTAAGAAAGTTTGGAGAGCGAAACAGATTAAGCAATCCTGGAAACCTACAAGGAAGGTTTTTACCAATGTAGGATTTCAGTGGAAGCCAACAAGTCGAATATTCACGAATGGCAAACCTTGCCCCTTAACTAGATCCACTATGCCTAGAGTAGTGCCTGTTAAGGTTTGGAAGCCAACTGGTAGAACAATCCCATTAAGCACAAAATGTCCCTCGACTAAGTCCGATGCTTCTACTAGTTTAGCTCCTAGTGACAATGACATTGCACCTAGGGTTTCTGCTGATTCAAAGATTGTTTGTGCTAACCAAAAGGACCCCATGTGCACGTGGGGATCCAATGTTTCCAATTCTCTGTCTTCGTCTGTTGTCCAAAGCAGGTCGTACAAATCGTCCCTTGGTATTTGGATTCGGGGGGCTCTAAACATATAACTGGGCTCTAAACAATGACGTCTGTTCACATCATTCGGGCCTCGTACTTCATCATTATGGCGTCTGCAGATAACACTTCAGGCCCGTTCTTCAAAGAAAAGAAAAGTGTATGCTCTTCTGTGCGCTTTATCTTCAACTAAAGAGAAATTCTCTCATGAATGGCCATACTCATGTACATTCTTCATCAACAAGCTTCATGTTTTTCCACGCTCATTCAGTCATCAAGTGGATCTACGTTCATTGGTGTATTCTCTTATTCTCTTGTTAAATCAAAAATGGCAACTTCGGATGCAATTTTTGAGGGGGAGAAGAGTGAATATACTACATGATGATGGATGTTTGAATAATGGTTATACGACTTAATTTTTGATGATAATGAGTGTATATTCTTTTTGATGAAGAGTGAATATACTAAGGATAACTGGGATTCATTGTTTTGATTTTTGATGACTCTCCTCCAACGCCTAATGCTTCACTTACTATGGATAATTGGGAATCAATATTTGGGATTCATTGTCTTTCAAAGATATGTTTGATGAGTACTTTTAACCTCCGACGAATGTTGATCATCCAGCTTCTGAAGCTCATGCTCTGGTTTCTATTGACTCAACTGGTTCACCATCTAAGAAGTACTTCTTGGAATTCTCAAGAAACCTTATCTCCAGTTATTTCACAAGGCGTTCATAATGACTATCATGATATTGTAAGTTGCATTATTGAATAATGATCCGCTCTTTGGTATTCCTTTGCCAAATCTTTACGGATTATTGTTCCTCTCATTGTGCACGCTATAAATCAACCACATGAACATTAAGGAAAATGACTACCTCATTCGCTCGAAGACATTTGTGGTGAATCTTCCAGATCAGTCTCTACATGTATACCTTTAGGAAGAATGCATTAATGTCGTGAAATCATTTGTTCCGGTTCATTCAGTGGATCGACGTACATCCGGTTGTGCGTCTATTCACGTGTTGGGCATTTGACACAAGCTGATTACTTCTGAGTTAATCAATTATCACTTATTTGAGATTGAAGTTAAAATTCACAAAGGCGAGCTTAAGATGCAAATGCATGGAATTCTTCTTCAGTTTCAAGTTTGGTATACCAGGTTTTCTTTATCATTGTCACTTCAAATTGTCTACATATGGGTTGATAAAGATAGTCAGAGAGAGAGTTTCTATCGCATGGTCCTATGGCTCTGGACACTCCGTTCAGGACCCGCACTTCAAAACAGTCCCATTGGTTCATCCCTTGTTCCAAATTCTTCTTCAGAAACTCCATATGTACCTCCATCTGAAGATGATTTAAAGAAATTGTTTGATCCTATGTTTGATGAACATTATGAGCCAAGTGCTAATGAGGTGACAATTCCTACTTCAGAGGCTGCTCATATTCCTGTGAATGAAGTCAATCCTTCAGTCTCAATATCAGTAAGTCAAGAAGCGCCTCTGCGATCACTCTGTCTCATCAACAAATCATCATTCTTCAAATGTACATCATGGAACTATGTCTGGTATCAATAATGAAGTTAATCCCTTTGCTACTCATGAAGATGCTCCATTTGAAAATATTTGCTCCTGAATCTTCATCAGAACCATCTTCGTCAGGAGACATCAACTCTGCTACTTCAGTCCCTCAACAACTACCACATGAACACCTCAGAAAATGGACTCACGATCATCCATTAGACAACATCATTGGAAATCCCTCTCGTCCAGTATCCACACGGAAACAACTTGCAACCGATGCCTTATGGTGCTTCTTCAACTCCGTACTCTCTAAGATCGAACCAAAAGATGTTAAAACCGCCATGAATGAAAATAGCTGGTTCAATGCTATGCAAGATGAAATTCATGAGTTTGATCGACTAAATGTATGGGAATTAGTACTGCTCCAGTTGTGCTATGATTATTGCTCTAAAATGGATCTTCAAAGTGAAACTTGATGAGCATGGTGATGTGTTGAAGAACAAGGCTCGATTAGTTGCTAAAGGATACCGTCAAGAAGAGGGTATTGACTTTGAAGAATCTTTTGCTCCTGTGGCTCGAATCGAGGCAATTAGAATCTTTTGGCTAATGCTGCAAGTAAGAACATGGTAGTCTATCAGATGGATGTAAAGGCGGCATTCTGAACGGAGATCTTAAAGAAGTCGTCTACGTCGGCCAACCTGAAGGATTTGTAAATCAAGAGCATCCTACTCACGTTTATCGTCTGAAGAAGGCTCTTTATGGTTTAAAGCAAGCTCCAAGGGCATGGTATGATACTCTGTCAAAGTTTCTTCTATCTACCGGATTTTGCAAAGGAGCGATTGATCCTACATTGTTCACCAGGAAGTCGGGCAAACATTTAACTCATGTTCAAATTTATGTTGATGATATTATTTTTGCCTCGACTGACCCAATGGAATGTGATCGTTTTCTAATGAAATGAGTTCAAAATTTCAAATGTCAATGATGGGACAAATGTCATTTTTCTTGGGATTACAAACAAAGTCCCGGAGGCATTTTCATAAATCAATCTAAATATGCAACTGAGATCTTAAAGAAATTTGGATTTGATTCATGTGACCTTGTTGACACCCCCATGATTGATCGAACCAAACTAGATGAGGACCACTCGGGGATCATGATTGACCAAATGAAATATCGTAGTATGATTGGATCCCTGATGTACCTCACGGCTAGTAGACCGGACATCTTGTTATTTGTTTGCATGTGTGCTAGATACCAGGCTAAGCCTACTAAAAAGCACCTTGAAGCGGTTAAGCGGGTCTTTCGGTATCTCCAAGGAACCATCAATATGGGACTATGGTACCCGAAGGACACCGGTATGTCACTAACGGGCTATGCAGATGCTGATCATGCAGGTTGTCAAGATACACGTCGAAGTACATCCGGAGGTGCTCAGTTTTTGGGTGATAAGCTTGTGAGCTGGTCTTCAAAGAAGCAAATGAGTACTTCTATTTCCTCTACAGAGGTAGAATACATAGCCATGTCATCTGTTGTGCTCAAATCTTATGGATGAGATCTCAATTATCTGACTATGGCTTTGTATTTATCAAAATCCCTCTGTATCTTGTGATAATAAAAGTGCTATTGCTCTCTCATGCAACAACGTTCAACACTCAAGAGCAAAGCATATCGACATTCGACATCATTTCATCAGGGAACAAGTGGAAAAAGGTGTGGTGGAACTATATTTTGTGAGGTCTGAATATCGGTTAGCGACATCTTCACCAAAGCTCTTCCAAGAGAACGTTTTGAGTTTATTCTTCCACGTCTTGGCTTGAAAAGCCTTCAACCAGATACTCTCAAACGTCTTCAGGAGGAAGACGAGGAGTAAAGGTCTATCTTCATCTATCTCTTGTATATATCTATTCGAAAAATCAAAATACAAAATTATAAAACCTTCAAAATCCATAAAAATCTGAAAAATTCGAAAAAATCTTCAAAAAATATTGTCTTTTTGTCATGCGTTTTTCTCGGTTCGATAATATCTACGGTCTTTGTGCTGTCATTCAAAGAATGACACGGGACTTTAGATGTTGTTCGAATTCTTAAAAAAAAAATCAAAAAAAAATATTTTTGAGAGAAAGAGAAACAATGGTTTATTGTCATTTTCAGGCAATAACCCGGTTTTAAAAGAAAGAACAGAGCCATGTTTTACCATGTTTTCAAATTCCATGCTCTGATTCTATAACATTTATCTGCTGAAAACTAAATGCTTTGAAAAATAACTCGGTCTCTATTTTTGATAATCATCAGGACTTATTTGTCAAAATCTCTATCTCTCAATCAACAACCTATGTCATTGATTGAGGGGAGAATGATTTCAATTAAATTAAAAGTTATTTGGCATTAAATTGTTTTCAAAAGATGTACATGCATGTTTAACCAATGGAGTTTAAAATCTCAACATCAGATCCTTATCGGTTAAAACGCTTTCATAATCAAGTCACAATTCTCCTTAAAAGCTTTCAAAATCAATTTAAATCTATAGAGATCACAAATCTCAAATGATTTGATAATTGTGATCGGGGAGAAGTTGTGATTTAAATAGGATTTAAACTGATAATTCGATAAATGGTTTCTTAAGTGATTAGCATGTTTGCCTCCCGTAAGTGACAAACGATTTCAAATTTTCCATGCACACATTGAGGGGAGCATCTATATTAAACCACAATGATTTGAAACGTGATCACTTATCTCAATGTGCAGGTTCCCTCTAGTATGTGCAAAACTCTTTTCAAATCTCGAGGCACATATTGAGGGGAGCAAAATCATGAAAACCTCATCCTTCCCCAAAATGCTTTATCTACTTGATTCGATTAGGAAGTGATGTTGATATCTTTTAGAAAATGGTAATCAAAGAAGTTAATTCTTTCTCTTGCCTCCGTGTGCAAAACATTTTCAAATACTTGATGCACATGTTGAGGGGAGTTCTCGTTCTAAAAATATCAAAAACAATTCAGGTACAAAATGCTTTGATAATATATCACAAGTATCTGAATTGATTTTCAAATGGTTTTCAATTGGATCCAATGGCAGATGAACAATACCAAATAGACCGACCAACTTTACTTTATGTACGGTGATATAAGGATGATAAGGTTAGGTATTGGTTCCCATGATCCGCCAGAACCGGAGGGATCTACCCAGGGACTATCCACTAGTTAGTGTAGAGTCCTTAGGTATGATGATAAAAGGAGAAAAATGAGATATGGGAAGAGTGCGGACTAAGACTGAGCTAGTACTGGAATAAACCCAACAAGGTTCTAGTTATGAAGTCTCGGTAAGCACTGAAGGGGTTGAAGAATTAAAAAGAATTGAATGAGAAAAGGGTGAAAACAAATAGCCCTCCATTTATTCAACCTTAGGGCAGAAACCGGGTTCAATTCATATGCTACTGATGGTAACATCGGTATTGAAGACAAGACGTCATGGACCCAGTGACGCACTGCACTTCAACTTCCCAAACCACTCAAGTTCCTCTTAAAAGGACTTGTTTCATTCTCACGGGGAACCGACATTATCTATCGACTTTCTCTTAGAGATTGTTGATATTGAAAAAGGAGAACCTCTCCCTAGTCTCCGATATAGGATCCAAATATGCACAAATTGAGTCTAGAGCCACGAGATCATCAATAAATCTCATTAGGACACTTTCAATGAAGACTCTCTGTTTCACACAATGTGGAAAGAGATTATATCTTGAGTCCTACGCATTATCCTTGTGGTATTGCCAGAACATCTGAGTGATATGCAAACATACTCACAATGAAGATGGAAAGCCTTCTGGAGCCAACATCTAACAAGCTCCTGGTAGGTGGCATGTGAGATCTATTATACAGATCAACCATGTGACAACTGAACAGAAACAATGGGGCGATTCAATCTTTTGAATCAATCCTGGTTCAGGTTATGGATTGACGGATACCTTTGAAAAACCGGTCTTTGTGCTTTAAAACTCTTTTCATTAGCACGTCAACCGTGTACTAATTTTTCAAATCAAAAGGTGTTTTATGATTGATAATTGATTTTCATTAAAACCTTCGCTGTATTGCAAAAACAATTTCTATTGAGCAATACTCGATTGTTTTTCAAATATCTTTTCATCAATCAGTGGACTCAAATTCGCTGGTTCACTCACTCCGTGTTGTCTTCTTTGAGATGTTCCGGTTTGAGAACAGCTAGAGCAGCTGCGAAACCCTGTCAAGGAAATTCTTCGAATTATACGATCACAGGCAGTACTTGTACTGATCAACGAGGAACCGTGGGCCGTGTACCTCAATTCAACGAAAGTGATCAAAGACACTTTCGTGCGATTTATTGCTAACTGGTGTATGCAGGTACATCCTACGCTTGCAGCTGATCAGAATGAAGCGGTCAATCCATAGCCGCATGCTCACTTAACACATTCATCTCAAAAGAAATCATGATTAGTGCATCAATGACTCTGATATTCTTACTCCATGCTTCGCTACTGCTGCGCCAATATCATGAATCAACGAATGCTTCCGCTACTCTGATGAGAATATATCATGATCCCGAATGTGAGCATGTCGGTCCGAATGTCACAACATCACATAATACCAACACCACAATGGATGTATCAGAGATTTTCTACTAGCTGATGATCTCAAAAGCTGGCTCAACATTATTATCACGTGGATCAGTAAAAGACCTCCACTTGGATTAACCAAACATGCAATGAGTGGAATCAATGACTACGAGCTCTGGAGCAAAGTACTACATCAAGAATGCAAGATCAATTGTTAATGTAATATCTGATTGTATTCAATGTCATTTTAGTATATGTTTGAGGTGACCTCCCTTAGGGGGAGATTGTTAGGAATTAGAAATTCCCAGTATTAAAGAGTCGGTCACCTCAAGTATATGTAATCGTTAGAATGCTCGTAGTCATAGTAATATTTAGTTAAGTAGTATTTAGTTAAGTAACACCGTGGAGGACGGACGGGTCTTTACCCACTGTATGCCTGATCCACAGCCCGATGTGTGGCGATTTATGTAAGACTATAAATACTCTCTACCTCCCAAGGTAGAGAGTTGGAGCTCATAATAATATCTTTCACTTTCTCTCACTAAGTTCCCTAAACCTCTAACTTTCTCTCTCTAGAATTCCATCTATATGTTACTTTGTGTTATGGTTTGATGTGTATGTGAAAAGTTATATCTTACAGGTTCAGAGAGGGATTAAACCAAAATAGAAGTCAAGAGATCTAAGGTTCTTACCAAAGAGTAAAACTTCATTGTTTTATTGTATTCTATTCGAATGATTTTTAACATACCTTAGTTACCATTAATTTGATGATGTCTTGTGACCTGTATGAACCATAGGATAGTGACAACACAAGATGAGTACACGAGGCAAATGTTTTGCTCGGGTCCCACGGATGGCGCCAACTGATGCTACCAAAATCCGCATTCGTCAAGGTGCTTGGTTGGTCGTCTAACTTGTTTTGACCTTGACCTTCGGGTCTTCGGTAACAGTGCTGAAAAGACAAAGAAAGATCGTTAGAGAGGTCCCCGAGCTGAGCCCGGGGGAACCCCCTCCGACGATCAAGTCAGTATTGATCGAAATAGTATGAGCATGCATGCTTAGAAGCTTGAAAGCAAAGCTATATATGAGAGTTATGTGAGAATGTTGTGTATGAGAGAGAGACTAAGTACTTGGCCCTTTGATTACTTTCCATCGCTGCTATTTATAGAATGTGAGGATAGATCAAATATAATCTTGGAAGATTCAATGTATCTTTCATATATCTCATATCCAATATAATCTTTCACATATCTCTTATCCAATATAATCTTTCGAATATATTCTCTTTTCCTTGAAGACTTCTCATATCTTTACTAAGATATGATATCTTAAAGATAGATTGATATCTTAAAAGATATCTATCAAATAAATGTGAATCCGCCATATTGAACTATGCATGCATGGCTTGTGATATATGCATGTAGACTACATATGAAAAGATATCTTGATATCTTAAAGATATCTACAAAATATATGGGAATCTGCCATCATGGACTATGCATACGCCATCATGAACTATGCGTTCATGGCTTATGATACAAGTATGTGAACTATGTTAGAGCTCTATTCTGTTATCTCATCAAGAAGCATATGGAGATTTCTTGTGATACAGTAATCCCTGCATTATCTTCTAAATACCCGTGGTTTGTTGCTCAGAACCTGAAAAATGAAGCTCATATTTTTTATAACTTACATGACCCGCTGTGTCATTATCATTGCAAAGTTCAGGAGTTACTCGGAAAACGTATCAGAGGGTGTTTCCATGGCTGTTGGGTGCTTCTCTCATCCAACCATCCACTTGATGTCATGTGGTCTCTTTGGAACCCAATTACATCTAACATCATTAATCTTCCTCCTCTGAATCATATCGAATTACAAGGAGATTATGATGCTATCAGATCTTGTTGTTTGTCAGCCCCTCCCGACCATCCCAATTCCTTTGTTTTGTTAACGAGAACCCAAGAACCCAATTTTGTCTACTGTAGGCTCCGGAGACGTAAAAGACAAAAGTTAAGATGGATAGATCGAATCTACATATGCTAAACAAGTGAAGACCTTAATCCATCGCGATGGTTTACTACTTTGCCTAACTTGTTGCAATGGTAAAGTATATGCCTACACTAGGTCATTTGACAAGTGTGATCCTACTAGCCTTCTCGTAGAGGTTAACATTGTGGTTAATGCTCGTAAAAGCAAGAAATTAAGAGAAGGTGTGATAACTTTATTGCCCGTTTTGGAATTCACATGTCCTCGCATGGTTAATTGTCTGCATGTACCTTTACTGAAAGGATCCTCTACAGAACTGTTCATCATTTTTTTAGGCTTGAAAGACGACCGTAAAACAGTTGCTGAAGTGAGTGTCTTTAAAGTGGACATGAATAATATGGCGTGCGAAGAAATGGAAGACCTCAAAGACACTATACTATCCGTGGAACTCACTGATTTAACAGCATTTTACAGCCCAGCAAGTACTTCATCTGAAGTTGGGGGTTATATACATATTCTTGCCGATAAGGGAGAAATCGTATACTCATACCACGTCAAAGATAAAACCATCTCCTTATCTTCTATTCCTTGTTTGGCAGGAACAAGCCATGTCTCAGCGTGGGCAATGGTCGAATGCACCAGGTATGCTATTGCTTCTTTGCTTTAAATTGTATTAGCTGGATAATGTTTCATATTCTATGTAGGTTAGGAGGTGATCGTGCTCAGGTTGATAATAAACAAGAAAAAGAGAGCGACAACAAGGATGAGATAGATGTAAGATCAGTGAAGGGTAATCTCAGTTCTCTATTTCGTGTTTTGGGAATTGAGGTTTGTGTTGGTGTCGAATGCCTCAAGTTGTTACCCCTATCAAACTTTGGATATGAACGCGATTATGTGTGGAAAAAAGGACTGGTTGATACTAAAAACAGGTCAATTTCTTTCATTTTATGAAATGTATACTGCCGACTTGAGTTGTATTTTACATTTATACATTGCTTCAACTATTTATAATTTTAAAAAAGATTATTATTTTGACAATTAATATTCAAGTTTTATTATAGATTTACAGATCACATGTTTTTTCTTCTCTTCGACCATTTCTGGAAACAACAAAAGATGAATTTGAATCTTATTACAGGTTAAGTTTTAGCAGTAAACTGGTTTTTTGAAAATCAATTCTGTGCAGATTAGAAAGAGATAATCTGGTTTATAAACAAGAACCTGAGGTTAAATCACATCTGCTCAATCTTCCGCCTCATGTTTTAGAGATGTTAATGAAGTTCTCTGTTGGTGTCGAGTACCTCAAGTTTCGTTCTACATGCAAACGTTGTCATACAGCAGCACCTTTGATACAATGGAACAATGGAAAAGCATCAAAGAGATTGCTAACATATTCATTACTCTTACCATGGCTGATAGTGTTTGACAAACATAAAGGCATCATCACTTTTACTGATCCAGTGTTTGATGACAAGTATTTTATAAGAACACCGCAAGAATTGATTTGTGATCTCGAAGTAAAGTGTTCGAGGTATGGTTGGTTACTGATTTTAAAATCTAGTGATTCACTGGTGTTTTTTAATCCTTTCACAAGTGATATCCGCGAACTTCAGCAGTTGCCTTATTTAGACATCATTAGTTTCTCTGCACCACCTATTTCTCCCGATTGTATGGTGGTTGGAACTACAATACATCTGTGGTATTATCATATTTGTATCCATATTGTTGGCGGGGAACCATCCTGGCGTAGAATTCTTCTTGATATCTCGGGTGGGATGTCATTTTACTCTTCTATAACATTCTATGGCCGAGATCTTTATGCCTTGAGGGATGATGGAGGACTTGACGTTTGTAAAGAAATTGGCAAAGAAGATCATTTTTTGGTGCGTAATGTAGCTCAAGCCCAAACAAGTATTTGCACATTTTTCCCACAATGTTTCCAAGTGAAATGTGACCAGCATCTTTTACGAGTCATTGTGGGCAAGTTTGGAGAATCAGTTCAGGTATTTAGGCTGAATGATTCTTCACATAAATGGGTGAAAATAGATGCTTTAGGGAAACATATGATTTTTATTTGTGACGCGTCATCTTTCCGTCTTGATGCCAAAACACCCGAGATGGAGAACAAGATTTGCTTTCCAAGGTTTCCGATACTGTTCTATTCACTCGAAACATGCAGGTTTCACACTTTTAACAACAACAAGATCCACGAAAGTTTTGGGGATTTCTTTGGAACGAAACATTATCTCACACCACATGCATGGATTGAACCAAGCTGGTCCTGATTTACTTATTTGTTATATGTTCTTATAGAACGATTGCCAGTTATAATCATCGTGCACGCAGGTTTTTTTTCTAAATTCATGAGTAATGTATTTTTATCTATTATAAACAAATAGTTTAATTTTGTTTCAATTGAGTTTACGATGTTACTATTGTAGTTCAACTATTATAACATTTTATAGGCTATTATAACATTTATAGGTTTTTTTAGACAATAAAAGAACACTAATATAAAAAGCTTTTTTGGTCTTTTTTCTTCCTTTTTTTAATCCGAGTTACGTTGGTTGTTGGTTTCGTTTGCATATTGCACTGGAAATGTGTCTTAAAGTTTTTAAAATGCTTATTCGTGGCTAGCATACAAATTTACAGTAGTTACATTTAGCCCAATAAGTTAGCTCCAAGAGATTGCAGGATCGAATCTATTGGACCATACTCTGCTGAACCTGAGCTTGATGTCCCATTGATGACTTTAAACCATTGGCTAGCAGGGTCACACGAATTGTCATTAGCTAAGCATTTACAAGTGTTTGTGACAATGTTGATTCCAGAATCTATGTCCAAACACACAACTGTGCCGTTAGTAGTCTTTGATGAAAGATGCAATTTAGAGGCTGATATAGCTTCCCATTTTGAAGTAGTATCTGTGCATATTAAGCCTAATTTTGCCTTTTTCCCTACTCCATCTGTTTGCAGACAATAATATGTACCCTTTATTGTTAGTGTATTTTTCGGAGTGTATTCCCATCTCTCAGCCTCGGTACATGGTCCCAAAGTCAATGGCTTGAAAAATGATTCTTGTTGCACGCAGAGCCCCGTGGCTGGATGGAAGATTATTTTATGTGGGTGGGTATTTGATAATCCCGGTCCTGCATAATGTATAGCATACAAAACCACATTAAAAGCAAAAACCAAGATCTCAATACTAAATGGTGCAGTGAAACCCAATTAGGACCTCTAAACCCTTATTTTTTCGGTTGAAGCCCAGTTAGGGCCAGGAGTTATTTTAGAACTACTTATGGACTGATTATTCTGTTTCAGTTATTGGAGACAGTGAGTCGGCAAGAGTGTTTAGTTTGTATCCAAAAATACATAAGAATGGGGATGGAAGTAATTTGATAGCCATTTTTAACAACCAAACACTTCTGTTATGCATGAAAGTCGTTCCTTCATTTCTTTAATTATAAACCGAACATTACCCAAATGGTCCAAGACCCTAGGATTGGCCAGAGGATACATATTAGTCCTCGAGTCCCATTAGGACATGGGGAGAAACAAAAATACCATTTGAAAGTTTTATGGTTCGAAAAAGATAACTTACCTTGAAAAGGAGATTGGATAGCTAAAATCTTCTCCAAAAAACTTGAATTCCTTGGTTCACACCAGTTCCAGTTCAAAACCCCATAAAACTCTTCCATCCCAACTACACCTTCCCTAAAATAATAGCTACCGGCAAGTGTCCATAGAGCCCAATCAAGATCATGATCAGCTGCCCATGCCAAGAAACAATTCAAGTACCTATTGTCATTATCATTTGTGCCCCTCTGATCCACACCCCATTCACTTACAAACAAAGGGTAACCTTTCTCCAACAAAAACCCTGATTTTTTCATTATGTTATCGACCACCCGACCACATACTTGGTTAGGGTTCCCGGTTTCCCAATCTTCACTGTCAGAAAAGCCGTACCAATGAACCTCAAAAACTAGCTTGTTGCTAAATGTTAAGGTTACTGGTTGTGTTTGGATGAAAGATAGATCTTTGTCGTAGCTCAAGCCAGAAAAGACGACTAGAACATTCGGGTTTGCTGCGTGGATTGCTTCTGCGCCTTTTTGCATGTACCTAAGTTCATTATGTAAGAAATAGGTTCATTACACACAATTGGACCCATGTTGGAAAATGAGAATTTTTGAATGCGTTTGTATGATTACCTGTACCAAACGCTAACATTTTGTCTAGGCCCACGAAGTTCATTTCTTAAGCTCATACCAACCACATTAGTTGAGTTGTTGAACATGGTTGCGACTTTGGCAAGACCCTTGAGCCATACATCAGGGTCAAAGTATTGGTCACCAAAGAAGCCATTGCCATCGAAATCACTACAACACCAACCCGGCTTACTTATCTGATTATCTAATACCATCATAACATTGTTCCTATCAAGGCTTGCAACCACTTCCTGTGAAATAAAAATGTATCCTCTTAGCAAATGGTTGATTCTTTCTATACCAATTATGTTATTGTTGACTTATAACTTTAGTAATAAGTTGCACTAAATATAACTAGTTAATGTTCTAACTATATTATTTTTAGTTTCCATGATCACAATAAACTTTTAGACCTATAATTCAACCATTTAATAAATGCCAATGTAGTGGACAATGACACATGCATATGTTAAGGATAAGATGAATGTCACCATACCAGATATCATTATCAACTATTATAATTTATCGTATTAACTGTATGTGTATACGTTTAATACTAGTACTTGAAGAATTTATACCTGAAAAGCGTTGATGAGTGGAAGATCAATCATGGAAGGATTATTGGCTTGGAATCCTGCAATAGACTCTATCAACCCAAGTTTTCGAAGCGACTGTCTAACTGTAACAGACCCCAAACTCGCATTTGTAAACAAAAATAGCGGATAAGTTAGTCTCACACAATTAAATCCCATGTCCAATATTTTCTTGGATATAACATCCACAGGTTGTTTGCTTAGACCCTCTGCTACCACTGCATCTAAATGACTCACCCAATTTACGCAAGATAACTTCACTCTTTCTTCGCCTTTCGCGTCGTCCACTATCCATCGTGAGTTCGTGGAGAGCGGAAGCGCCACGACCATGTGGTAGTGGACGATAGCCGCGAAGAGGAGGAGAAAAGGAAGAGATGAGAAATTCCTACCCATGGTTATGTTATATGATGTTATTCAAGTTTGAACAAGTATATATATATCTGTGGTAGTTATCATTTTGTTGCCACTACTTTACTTTTTCCTTGTTAAAATGTCGATGTTACCCTTGTGGTTTAATAAGACTTTTAAAATAATGTGCTTATATGTCAACATTAAATTTTAGATCAGAAACAGTTGTATGATTATGCATCAATAGGTAGTATCAAATGAGAAATATAATTAAGATCAGAAGAATGAGAAGAAATCACAATCACAAATATTAGATGCATCCATAAAAATAGATACATCTCCTTATTATTATTTTTTTTCTTATTTAAAATATGTGTTCTGATTCTTTCTCACTCTTCTCATTTAAATATTTCTTCTCATTAGATACATACTCTATGCATGAAAAGGTTAAAGATGTGATTAAACTTGACAATAGATTGGGACTGTCCGGCCATTCAACAAAGACAGTTTTATTAATTTTACCATTTGATGCCTATATAAAACTTTGGAAATATGAGAATGTCATCAATCACTAATTCCATAGCTTGTCTTTAGTCATCTTACTTAGTTGAGAATTTAACTAAGAGAAAATGTTTTCCTTTGTATCTTTAATCCTTAATCTCTGTGCTTTAACAGTTGTTGATACAAAAATTGGGCGTTCCTGGTTTGGAGCTCCGGTTCTCGTACCAATTACCAAATTGTTTGCTTGAGACACTGCACTAAGAGACAAGAAACACGTTAGGCTTACCGTGGGATTGTCTCCCACGATTATCCTCGGCGGAGAGTGAGTAATCGGTTTTAAGGTTTTTAGGAGTTTTAGGGTTATGAGATCGTACCTTAAACGAGGGATATGGTTCCCTTTATATACGCACGGAATCCTTGTTGGTTCCGTGTTCCCCAACCTTCGGCGTATCCCGCCTAAGTCGGTTGGAATGATTATCTCCTTATTTTAGAAGAGATCGGATATCTATTCCGTAAATAGATATGGGCTTGGGCTTCGTGAGCCCAAAAGCTTATTGATGTTGGCCCAGCTGTGCGGGCTTGTGAGTATTGGGCGTAGTGGGTTTATGACCGACTCCAGACTATACGTCATCATGTCCCCGATCTAGTATCGCGGCGTAGCTGCGGATGCTAGACTAATAACCGTAGTGCAAAATAAAATAAACTTACGAAACGTATTAAAGAAGCCATACACATATCCGTAGGTGCGTTGTATCTAGACATCAAAGTGAATTGTAAACGCCTCGTTATTCGGGGAAAGTGATCGCTGTCCCGCGTCCCATCAGAGTGATCTCAACCACACAAGTGAAGTTAGTGGAGTCCACGTGGCACGTATCGTGTGGATGAGAGAAAAGTATAAAACCACCCTTCATTTTCACAAAGTGATCCACCGTAAAAACAATCCGCCATTGTTGAAATAGAACTACCGGTACAATATAGAAATTAAACTACATCAAGGTACCGGCGTGCGATTCTGTAAATCCACCACTATGGTCAAACAACCGCACGAAGTTCACCTCCAATCTATCCACGAGTGATCTCTTAGAGTTCACTTCGGATTACTACATACCGTTTAGCGTACATCCGGTTGTTGTTCGGTGCGCGGCGTCTATTGCCGACTTCCCGAAGGGAAGGTGGGGTATACACGCGTTTTTCGTCGCGAATCAACGCGTGCCTCTATCCCAATTCCCGCGATATATTGAATTATTATAATCTGCACATATCACAATTCATTGTATGGCGCCGCTAAAATTACAAATTTTGAGGTGAACCGCTAGTTCTGGCGGTGAATCCCACCATCAACTTTTTCGCGTGTTCTACCATACAACCGTCACATGGGTGGGTGTCCTTTGCTAAGCTGTTGGTAGATTTCAATGTTATACAAAGAAGCTAGACGCGCTTAGGATTGGAGGGAGTCCTTTTACGGGTAGACAGCGCAGTGTTTCCGTGGACCTATGACTTTCATACCCGGGGTTCGTTGGTGAAGGATGAGTGCCCCCGCTGGATCCTATGTTCTTGCGATGATGGAATTGATAAGCGCCAACCGCATCCCCATTAATTCCTATCCTGAGGAATTTTTGGTACACATGGGCATCATCCGGAACTATTTTGGTCCCGAAGATGAGATCCCAATCTTTTTAGAAGCCAATGGCGGGGTGGGTACTCGTTCTTCCGCACCCCATTTTGTAGTAAGAATTGTCTTCCTTTGTTCCCACATTATATAACCAATGCTGTTTGTTTGTTTCCTATTGCGTAGAGATGGACCTCTTCTTTGTGCGCTTGGCGAAGCCGATTGAGGTGGTGACAGGTACGCGGCAGTTGAGAGAAGGAGAGGAGCCAATCTAGCTGCTAGGAAGGGGCGCCATGAGTTTGAATGCGGGGAGGCAGGAACAGTTCCTCGTCGCAGATGGAGGCAACACCCCCGCAAAGCCTTCTAATCGAAGTAACTTCTCTTGTAGCACGCCCCGCCCGTAGGCTGTGGCTCACCCTATGGAGGAAGAGGAAGAAGAAGAATCCGGGCTTAGTCGTAAAAGGACCCGAAGGGATGATGGTGCTGGCCCATCAAGGAAAACGCCGTGGTTCGATGTGGAATTATCTCCAGCCTGATGAAGCGTCTTCGCACCCTTCGCTGATGTCTGAGCCACAGTAAGTAAAGCCGTATATATATAATATCCGTTTGTTGGTTGATATGCTAGTTGTGAATCTAACATTTATTTGGTGATCATTCGCAGGAGAAGCGGTGATAGAATCACCCCAAGGCTAGTCCTATACATTCAGCGCGATTGCGAGCCGCGAGCCGGGATAATGAAGACGGTCGATCGCGGATGCGCCCATGGAGCAATTGGTTGAAGAATTGGTGCAAGTCTCCGCACATCGGTGCACTAATTGTGAAGGTGAAAGACCGAAATAGTCGGGTGAGGTGAACCAAGGTTCACAAAAGGACAAACAATAGCCGTTGGAAGGCGCTAATGGGCGCACCCGCGAATCGATAGCGCCCATGCAGGCAGGGATCGAGCGCATACGCTCAAAAACAGGCCGATGAAAAATGGCGCAAATGTGCCAAATAAATCAAGAATAGCGATGTCTGCCAGAGACAAGTCAAGGCGTGCGGCCGGCACTTAAACATCTGGGCGAGGGTAGGAAAATTTGTTTTGCTGTTGGGGAGCTGGGGCTACCGTGAGTGGTCATTGAAGTGCAGAGGCAAACTGCGTAAGCTTAGCATTGAATATGACGAGGAGTTGTATCCTCAACTTATGTCCACAATAGCGGAGCGCAGGTGGCTCATAGGCCACGGTATCCGCCTAGCTTGCCCTCAATACCTGGAATCGCCAGAGGTAGTTAATGCCTTCGGGGAGGTTGTGCGGTGCGCTCTGGAGCGTGGTAGATCAGAAGCAATTGAAGAGCTCCACGAGGCAAACTGTTGAAGGCGGTTGATAAGGATCGAATTATGATGCGAGTCATATGATCATTTGGTTGTTTGCCATGCAGAATGAAAGATTTAGAGCTCCCAATGATTTCGAGCTTGAGCGATCAAGATTATCCGATAAATGTTATTATGGCGGGTTGACCTTGGCGGCCATCGCGTCGAGGATGCCTAAACACACCGGACTATTATTTGAAGCCCCATGAGTTCTCCGCAAGTACCGTGTTTGCATCGTCCTAGGGATAGCCGAATCCCTTTGCTTTGGAAAAAGATGTACCTTTGCAGAGGTCTTGGAAGCGCATGCGACCGTCTTGCTAAAAAAGAAGGTATTGCAGGGTAAAGCTATTTTGTGCGGGTTGGTGCGGCTCACTTGCCAAGGTCCGATGGGGTGCCGTCACACCGTGGTCGCATCCGATGCGATGTTGAAAAGTGTTAGCGAAGTTAAAGGTGCAACAAGTCACGTTGGCACCTCGTCACTTGTTGCAGAGCAGCGGTAGTCGATATGTTGCAAAATAACTCTCTCTTGTAATAACTCGTGGTTATGAATGAAAGTCTCTTTCTTGTTGTGGATATTTGTAATGTACATGCATCCGTCTGTTCGGCCTAAAAGATGTATTTGTTGTCAAGAGACAAGCGGTAATGCCGATTGCAAATATATAGAAAATCCATAATCGTACCGAAAATCCTGGTCTACTTGAGAAATAATTCCAAGTACTTTATCATAATCGTGTATGGTATGATATTCAGCGTTGTATTATATCACATTGAGGAAACAAGTGTCTTGTTTCCTAAGTTGTTAAACGCCATCGCAGCTGTTAAACCATCGTGGGTTGCGCATATATCTTATTCCAACGCTCGAGAACAAGGTGTTAACAAGGATACATGATCCGATGTTGATGGGTTTGCAACCCTCTTACTCAACAAGTTATTTAGTAGGTTAACTTATCCTTTTACCATAGTGGGTTTATTCGTAGTGCATGCACGCCATCGTGGGCAAATAAAAATTGTTAAGACATTATATATGGAGATAACAACTTTAAAATGTGTCGCTGGAGTTAGCTAGAAACAGCGGCATTTTATCGATACTTCAAGTTTTTGAAATAACACAGAAAACAATATATATGAAAAAATAAAGATGAATACATGAATGTTTATTGAGAGCCGAAAGCTATGGCTGCCCGCTTGCCGTGTCATTCTTATAGGTAGCACCTCTTGAGGTTGCCGATGTTCCATTGCGCTGTAGGTCAAGACCATCTAAGCCTCGTACTGTACGCCGCTGTGCCTATTGCTTCAGAACCTCATAGGGTCCTTCCCATTTTGGTCGAGCTTACTCGTATCTCAAGGTCGCCTCATTGGCACGGTAGACAAAGTCGCCGGTCGGAATGAACACGGGAAACAGACGCTTAGCATCATAGTAGCCTTTCATTTTGACTTGACTTTCGCTTCCAGATGGTCACCGCTGCGTTTCGTTTTTCTTCCAGATCCAAGTCGACATGTCTTTCATCATCGTTTGTTGTCACACTGATCTCCGCAGTGCGGATGGTTGGCATGCCGATCTCAGTTGGTATAACGGCTTTTGTCCCATAGACTAGAGAGAAGGGGGTGTCCCCGCGGTTTTATGGAGGTGCGGCGCCCACAGTACATGAAAGTTCTTCGACCCACCTTTGTGCCTATCCAGACGCAGCTTTGATTCCTTCGCCAAGGTCGATTTGCGCCGCTCTACTAAGCCATTGGTTTGCGGGTGCGTAACCGACGCGAAGCGTTGGGTGATGTTTAACTCGCACCAATTTGAAGGGTTTTCGCAGAATTGTTTCCCATTATCCGATGATTTCACCGTGTAATCCGCGGCATACAATGTTGTCCGGACAAAGCGTTTCACCGGTTGCGTGATTGTCGCCATCGCTTTTGCCTCGATCCACTTGGGGAAGTAGTCTATGGCTACTATGAGAAACTTGAGACGCTGCTGCTATTGGAAAGCGACCAGTCAATATTGTAGAATGGCCATGGCGCCGCAGTGATTGGCGAGCAGCTCGTTGGCTGGTTGGCGCTGATACGGCAATCATTGCACTTCCTTATTAAGTCCCGCGCATCTCGATGCATGGTTGGCAGAGTATCCTCGATGCATGGCGCTGCTACAACGGACCGTGGTCTAGCGTGCATGCTGCATGAACCTTCATGGATTTCACAAAGACGTAATTTTGTTGTAGAGGCCAACGCACGGAGCCATGGTTGAGTGAAAGAACGTCGGTACAATATGTTGTCTCGCAATTCACTGGGCAGTACGCCGTATTCTGCGAGCTTCGTTTCTTGGGGTAATGTTTCATGCGAGGAATTAACGGGTGGTTATCCCATGTAGGGCCATCCTCCCTCTATGACGCGGAGACTTCCATCTCCGATATTGATTTGCTTTTCAGGTGTTTCACCAACACTTGCTTTGACAAGTGTGCAAGCTGTCGGTGTTTATCTTGCTCGTCATGATTTTCTCCTCTAGGGACTGCTTGATAGTAAATCTGTAAAGCCTTTGATCGTCTTAGTCTTCTCAAGATACTGAATCATATTCTTTGGCCACGATTCACCCAACATGGTTGGCTACTAGCCGGGAGTCTACATTTGCTTCCAAGTTACGTACACCCATTCGAGATGCAATGCGTGAGTCCGGCGATTGTAGATTCGCCTCATTGTTTGTCGCTGTAAATTCAAAACGCGGTGCGTAAGTGAATTCCATTCCTCGGGTTTGTAATGAGGAGGCCTCCCGATTGCTCTACGCATGCGGATCCGACTGTGAAACAAAATCCATGGATCTTGTAGTTCCTTCGCTGGTGTGAGTACCGCGATCAATGGGCTTTCGATGATGAAGTCTGCCGAACCTGTCCTTTTATTAGCGGTACGTGGTTCTGTAAGAGATGTTGTGTTCGCCAGCAACACACTCCACTGAGAGTCGCTTCCCGATGCATCGTTTGGAGATGATTCGCTTGATGGGTTGATCGGTGATTACCGCTATCGTGCGCTGAAGTACCGCGTGATGCTGGCGGCAAAACACTAATGCCAAGACTAACTTTTCCATGGCACCGAAGTTTATTCGTCTGTCTTCTTGAGCTTTGCTTACAAAAATAGATAGGGTTTGCACCTAGTCCCATTCAGTAGCATCAGCCGACGCCCAATGATAGTTTGATAAATACATGACGGCTCTTCCTGTCTGGGGTGCAACGAAGTGTTGGAGCTGCTAGATGCCGCTTGAGGTGTAGTGAAGGCTTTTCCGCCCGTCAGTCCACCGGAAATCACCCTTTTCATACACCTTGAGTGTTTTGAAAAGAGGTAATGACTTTTCACGATTTAGACAGAACCTGCTTAGGCCGGCCGCTTTTCGTTGAGATTGACTTCCTTCGCAAAGAGGAAGTTCTATTACCGCTTTGTCTTTTCTCGACAAGGTTTTATGCCGCCAGTTCTATCGTATCCTAGAACATGCTCAAGAGCATCAAGGTGCATTTCTTAGGATTCAGCTTCATGTTGATCTCTCGTAGAGTCTTGAATGTCTCTTCTATGTCGGGCACAAGCTCAACTTCGGATGGCTTTGATGACCGTGTCATCCACATAGACTTCGTGTTATGCCTACCTGCTTTTTCAAAGGCATTGTCTACTAAAGCGATAGGTGGCACCCGCATTCTTCAAGCCAAAGGGCATTTTTGTATAACAAGAACGCTTTGGTTTGTGTGGAAGGTCTTTTTCCTCGCCTTCCTTAGCCATCAGTATCCATGATATCTCCTTTCAGACGCTAAGAAAACACTTTAACGGGTATCCGCGACAAGGACTCTATTTTCCGTCTATCTCTGTAATGGATAGCGCCTGTGGGCATGCTTTGTTAAGGTCGGTGAAGCTCACGCATTCGCCACTACCGCCGCTTTTGACCATTACCTGTTAGAAAGCCGGCCGTGGTAGTAAACTTCACGCATAATTCCCTCATTTACCAATTCTGCACCTCGCCAATCGTCAGGCACGCCGGCTTTACACGTCAGGCGACGGTGGCACCCCTGTCGGATTCTCGCGTTTATGCTCGGGATCGAGCGTGGCACCCGGCCATATGTTTGGCTCCCACGCGAAAATATCCACGTTTTGTAGGAGCGCACACAACCGCTTTGCGTTGTCCGATAATGACCCTCCGATGGTTATTTCTGCTCCGTATTCAGTGAATCGCGACCTTCGAGGGACTTTGGCCGCGACTGCTTTAATCGGTGCCATTTCGCATGTAACCGCAGTTACATCCTTCATTGGTACGCGGCATTGTAAAGAGTAACAATGCCCCTTCTGGAATTTAAGCATCCCGTATACCGCCGATGGCATCGCAGCATGCATCGTATATCCGGGTCTCCCAATGATGCCATTGTAGGGGATTTGATCACCATGAAATCCATCCAGTTGTCAGAGAGTGCTCTGCGTTGCCGACTGTAATCGCGATTGCCCCATGGGCTATATCTTTTCACCCGCGGAAACCGAGAGCGCCGTGGCCGGGCCGGGTTTAACGGCCACGTATTCTCGTAGTCTTTAAAGCAATGCTCATACATGATATTTGCCGATGCCCCACCATCAATGTACACGCGGTATATCAGACTCGCGATTTATTTCAATGGTGAGTGGCTCAAGCACGCATTGTCCGTGGTTAGAGTAGGGAAAGAGATTTCGCTTCTTCTGAAAACTGGTCGAACCTTTTGTCTAGTGATTCGCGTTGCCACGCTTGTATCATGTAGATTGTGTCCTACTTATCTTTGGGTGTCTCCTTCTTGTTTCCATTCTTTTGTTTATCTCTTCCCTCTTTAATGTTTTTAACCAAGTGGTCTAGTCTACCCTCTTTGACCATCTTGTCGATGAGTTATTGTACTGGACACATCGTTAGTGGTGTGACCCTTTTGCGCTGGTAGTCACAAGATCCATTCCCAGCATGCCGATCTCTCGGTGTATGCGATTCATGGCGGTCTTGGGAAATTCGCACCTTCCCGCCGCGAGTATTTCCTTTGGGGTTTTATCGGGAGTGTACTTGTCATTATCTCGGCCTCCTCACGCGATAGCTCCTATTACGGTTACTACCTCGGTCGTCGATTGTCTCCCTGTTGTTCCGTGACCGGTACTTCGAGTAGTTCCTTTTGCTATCCGCCATGGGCGCTTCTCCGGACAAAAGACCGAGCGCTTCATGAGTTCATCAAAGGTCTCGGGGATCTTGTCGCTTAATCTCTTGATGAGTTCTCGGATTATTGATCCCGCTCATGAAGCCAGATCTTTAGTACCTCGGTGCATGCTTTAACTTGCATGCATTCATCTTTAAAGGCTCCATGAATGCGCGCCGTAGATTCTCCTTGGTGTTGCTTTACCCGGCGAAGTTCGACGGGTTTTAGCGACTTTTTTCGTTGAGTAAAATTTAGGCGGAACGCCTTTCTCAACTCCTCAAAACCATTTATGCTCCTTCTTGGGAGTTTGTTGAACCGCTCCAGCTTCCCACTGGCGTGGAATTAAACATGGCACCACACCTGGTTGGCCAATTCTCAATGGTCGCGTGATTCAAAGATTTTAGGTGATCGTCGATCACCTATTCCATCATAGGTCTTGACATTTGTAGGCATGCTTCGTTTTCGAGAAATCACTAATGCGCCCGTGAACGATCCACTTTCTCGACGGCGCCACGGGAGACATGTCTTCCTCTTTTGGTCACGCGGCTCGTTTAGACTTCCAATGTCCTCAGACGCTATCCTCGTTGTCCGAGGAGTTATCGAAGATGAGTTTCTTCTTACGGCGCTTTATGCGCCGTCTCCTGAGTCCACTTATAGTCCGATCTCAGGCTCTCACTGGGAATACTTTCGCCCCGTCATTATGTACTTTACGGCTACCCAATCGCATAGACACCGGTGCGCCGCTTCTTCCATCACTATCACTGTGTTGCGGTGAGATGTCTCATCACTTTCTCCTCCCGATTCGTTGAATACTCGGAGTCGGGCGGCTCTTCCGCTTCTTTCTCTCGATACGCTAAGCCGATTCAGATCGAAATTGAGTCGGGCTTTCAAGTTCACGATCTCTTCTCTTCCTCTTGCATGAGGGCGTTAATGTTTCAGTTTTGGGATACGAAAACTTCTCGGCGCTTAATCGGCCAGCAACCCTCAAGAGGAGTGCGCGCTTTCGCCGCTATAACCTTATCCCGCCCTGTGCCTCCGTACCTTTGTCGTTAGTTTCCACGACAGAAGGGAGTAGTAAAGACGGTGCGCATGGGTCTACTCCACTGCGGGTGGTTGTAGTGGCTTGGGTTGTTCCCGGCGCGGTTCCACCAAAGGGAAGATCAAGTCTTGGCTCGATCCTTATTTTATACCGGGTTGTCCCGTGGTCTCAGGGTTAGCCCACTTTGCGACTTCTTCCCCATGAGGTCCGGATCAATGATCACACTGCTTTGTCATTCTAGTGTCGGTTCTTAGTGTAGGGTCCCACGGATGGCGCCACTTGCTGATACAAAAATCACGCCTGGTTTGGAGCTCCGCCTCGCACTCAATTAAGAATTGCCGCTGAGACCCCGCACTAAGAGACAAGAAACACCGTTAGGCTTACCGGGGATTGTCTCCCACCATTATCCCCGCGTGAGAGGAGTAATCGGTTTTGGGGTTTAGGAGTTTTAGGGTTATGAGATCGCACTTAAACGAGGGATATGGTTCCTTTATATACGCACGAATCCTTGTTGGTTCAGGTTCCCAACCTTCGCTATCCCGCCAAGTCGGTTGGGAATGATTATCTCCTTATTTAGAAGAAGAGATCGATATTCATTCAGAATAGATATGGGCTTGGGCTTCGTGAGCCCAAACGCCTATTGATGTTGGCCCACTGCGGCCGGGTTGTAGTATCATGTAGGCGGGTTTATGACCACCCGCACTATACGTCATCAACAGTTTTTAGGAAAGTTCAAATATTCCACATTGAATCAATCCAATACAATGTTTGATTTGATTTTAAATTTAAATTTAGAAGTGCACGCTTATTCAAAACAAACTAAAATAATAGGGTCATGTTATCCAGACACCCCATAGGTTTAGGGGCCATGGGGTGTTTGGCTAATCATTGCAATGATTGGTGGCTAATCATTAGGGGATTGTTTTTTTTCAATTTCCGTGCCAAAGTATAAAAAATTTAAGGTTAGAGTGCTTTGGTTTGCCAAAATAAAAGTAATACAAATTTTTAGTTTTGTACAAGTTTTTACAAGTTTTTATTTTTTGTTTTACAAGTTTTTTAAGTTTTGTACAAGTTTTTTTAAGTCTAGTTTTTTAAGTTTTGTACAAGTTTTTATTAACTTTTTAGTTTTTTACAAGTTAGTTTTTTTTTTTTTTTTTTTTTAACTTTTAAAACTTAGTCTGAAAATATTTGAGGCTCAGTTTTGAGGTTGCAAAGTGAGATTTTATCTCACTTTACCATCCATTCGATTATCATCATCGCTTCGAAAAAATTTAAGGCTCAAAATCATCGCCTCTGAAAATTTTTAAGTCACAACAGTCTCAAACGCGACAGTTCACAACAAATAGCCTAGAATAAACCTGCACAAGTCACCCATGTCTCAAAACTGCGAGACATGTCTCAAACTGCATTGTGTCACAACAAAGAACCCTACCCTATATGTCAAACGCATAGCACAACAGTCTCAAATAATCACCAAATTAAATAATCACAAGTCACAACCAAGCACAAACACGCCATTGTGCAAAAGCAATAGCACCAAAAACAATCCACAAGAGGGTACGATTCCTTTCTGCAAAGGTTCACAAGAAGTAAACAAGTGCGGTGCATTCTCCTTATAAGCAACAACTTTACCGGGACCACTAAAACCACAACAAACAACAAGCAATATCTCCAAAACCACAAGAAACAGACCACAAGCAATAGCACCACAAGCAAGAATCAGACAAGCAACAAGACCACAACCCACTATGTCTAGTTCACCATTTGACACACAAGAGGTAACTTATCGTATACCTCGATTATTAGCTTTTAGCTCATGTTGTCAGAAATTAAGTTTTGTCATGCCAAAACTCTTAAGTTTTATAAAAAATCATCATTGCCTTTTTTTATTTCATTAAAGTTGCAAAGTGACCTAAAATGGTCACATTACCATCCAAGAATGAACGCTTTTAGACCAAAACACAAAGTTGTTATCATTAAAGTTGCAATGTGAGCTAAAAAGATCACTTTACCATCCAAGAATGAATAATATGAGGTGTTTGGGAATCAAATAATGGGGTGTTGGAGTATCTCCGTGGTCATGCTATGGAGGCAGGCACCCCAAACCCGAAAACATAACAAAGTCTAATAACCAACCTTCAATTTTTTAGATCTAAAAACTTAACCGAAAAAAGATACCACGAACAGATATACCACAAAGATCACCACCATTTCAAGATCTAACAAGTTTTTTGTTTTAGAAAAATAATCGCCTTTACCATATCAAAAAGTTTTCAAGATACACCACAAAGATCACCACCATTTCAAGATCTAATATTTTTCGGTTAAGTTTTTAGATCTAAAGTTTTTTGTTAAATAATCGATTTACCATATCAAAAAGTTTTCAAGATCTAAAATATTTTAGATCTAAAAAACTAACCAAAAAGATACCACCTAACGATACACCCAAAGATCACCACCATTTCAAGATCTAACAAGTTGTTTGTTTTAGAAAAATAATCAGTCTTTACCATATCAAAAAAGTTTTCAAGATACACCACAAGATCACCACCATTTCAAGATCTAATATTTTTTTAAGTTTTTAGATCTAAAGTTTTTGTTTTAGAAAAATAATCGCTTTACTATATCAAAAGTTTTCAAGATCTAAAATATTTTTAGATCTAAAAACTTAACCGAAAAAGATACCACTAACGAGATACACCACAAAGATCACCACCATTTCAAGATCTAACAAGTTTTTGTTTTAGAAAATAATCGGCCTTTACCATATCAAAAGTTTTCAAAATACACCACAGCATCACCACCATTTCAAGATCTAATATTTTTCGGTTAAGTTTTTAGATCTAAAGTTTTTTGTTTTAGAAAAATAATCAGCTTTACTATATCAAAAAAGTTTCAAGATCTAAAAAATATTTTAGATCTAAAAACTTAACCGAAAAAAGATACCAATAACGAGATACACCACAAAGATCACCACCATTTCAAGATCTAACAAGTTTTTGTTTTAGAAAATAATCAGTCTTTACCATATCAAAAAGTTTTCAAGATACACCACAAAGATCACCAACCATTTCAAGATCTAATATTTTTTTAAGTTTTAGATCTAAAGTTTTTGTTTTAGAAAAATAATCATTCTTTACCATATCAAAAAAGTTTTCAAGATCTAAAATATTTTTAGATCTAAAAACTTAACCGAAAAAAAGATACCACTAAACGATACACCACAACATCACCACCATTTCAAGATCTAACAAGTTTTTTGTTTTAGAAAAATAATCAGTCTTTACCATATCAAAAAAGTTTTCAAGATTTAAAATATTTTTAGATCTAAAAACTTAACCGAAAAAGATACACTAACGAGATACACCACAAAGATCACCACCATTTCAAGATCTAACAAGTTTTTTGTTTTAGAAAAATAATCATTCTTTACCATATCAAAAAAGTTTTCAAGATCTAAAATATTTTTAGATCTAAAAACTTAACCGAAGAAGATACCACAACGGATACACCACGTAAACATCACCATAACATCACCACAATAGCAACATCACCATAACATAACAACAACAGATATCATCACAAACGATCTAAAAAGTTTTTAGATCAAGATCTAAAAACTTTTAGAGAGAGAAATATAGTGAGAGAGAGAGAGAGAGAGAGAGAGAGAAACATAGAGTATAGTGAGAGAGAGAGAGAGAGGACAGATATCAACTCAAGAAGCAGAGAAAACGCGTACAAAACCATGTGCGCACATGGTATACCACACACACAAAACTGGAACACGTAACACAAACATATACCACACACGTATACCCTTTAAATAGTATATATAATAAAAGTATTTATAATAAAAAGTGTATATAATAAAAAGTATTTATAATACTAATACTTATAATAAATAAAAGTATTTGTAAAAAAAATGTATTTATAAAAGTATTTATAAAAGTTTGTAAAAAAAGTTGTTAAAGTATTTATAAAATGTATTTATAAATGGTTTTATAAAAGTTTGTAAAAAAATGTATTTATAAAAGTTTGTAAAAAGTTGTTAAAGTATTTAAAAATAAATAAAGTTGTTAAAAAGTTTTTTATGTGTTGTGTGTTTTAATTTTTAGGTGTTCGGTAAATGGTTGCTTAACTGACGGTGAAATCTACGTCAATCGACGTTTTCTTATTGTTAAAGGAAGAACTAAAACAGATAGGGGCTATAAGTACTCTATCAATTTTTTGTGTTCTAGACATGGGACGCTCAAGATGAATGTTTAGAAGATGAACTTGAACGGCGGACTAGTACCGATAAAATTAATTTCCATTCGATTACTAGCTAAATTTATAAAAGGTCGAATCAGAACTAACATTAAAACTAGTGGTTGGATCTTGAAGGTCAAGTGTCCGAGGCATAATCATGACTTTGTAGACTCGCTCCATGGTTTTCACAGCCATGCGATTAAAAGAAAGTGAGTTAGTTTGGTGAAGCAAATGATGTAACATCAAAGCACCAATGAATTATACTTTCTTCACTAAGAGAAGCATCCAAATAACGTGGTTCGGCATTAGAACATATAATGCACAAAACAAGATACGCCGCGCTGGGTGATTTGACTCGATACAAATGCTTTTAGTACATTTGAGGCGTAAAGGTTATACTTATTACGAAAGGGTAAATGAGCACACTGATGAGCTCGAGGAAATATTTTTTGTTCACCCGACGTCATATGCTCTATGGACAACATTCCCTAAATCATGCCGATGGACTCCACATACAACACCACGTTGTTTAAACTGCCATTATTTACAGTTGTTGGAGTTACTTCAACAAACAAAACATTCTCAATGGCATTTAGCTTTTTGGACAAGGAAAAAGAGCGAAATTTCAAATGGGTGTTGGAACGTATTAAGTTGGTGATACAAGAACAATATTACCCATGGTTATCGCCACCGACAGAGATTTAGCGTTGTTTGGGGCATGAGAGAAGAATTCCCAAACGCTAACAGACACTCGTCGATGGCATATCAATCAAAATGTGCTCAAGTATTGCGAAACAAATTCATACGGTAAAGGAGTATGAACCGCTAGATGGACATGGATTTGATGGTTACACCCGATCCGAAGATGTGTTCATGCAATATTACCAAAGACCTACAAGATTTATTAGTCCAAAAAAAGGGTACTTACCCATTAATACATTTTTATTATTATTTAATAAATAACTACTCGAATTGTTTTCTCACTTTATTAATTCTTTCTTTCTCGATGTTTGGCGGTATTTCCGAATCGGTGCAAATATTACGACAACATGTTTCAGGTCACATTACCGATCAATATCGCAGTCGGCCGACAACAACATGTAGGGTTGAGGGTCAACGCCGTGTTGAAGTTATACTTGGGCTCCACACAGTCCGCCTTAGACACGTTGTTGTGTTCGTCGACAAGATTATAGTTGCGCAAGAACCGCGATACGAGCCACTTTGAATAAGCAAAATCAAGAACCGCATGCTGTATGGCACACTATTTAGCTTAATTGCTATAATGTTTCAAGAGATGCTTTACTACCGTACTCGCAGAAGTAACGGGATGTCACCACATCAATGTGATCATCGGCTGAGGTTAGTTTATGGTTTACCATGCTATCAATGAATCAGATACCTTCAAGCAAACGACATGTATTTCAAATTTATGCCTATCAAGTTATTCTCCTCACAATACCGATAATTTTAACTAGTTCCCTTTTCAATACAGATTGCCTATTCCGCTTGGTTTTGTTGATAATTTTGGAGAACCCTAAGCGCCTCGGCCTGTCCGAAATACTCAAGAGCTGATGAGCCCTATCCTCAAGAGCCTGGGCCTCAAGACTGAATATCTTTCTTGTCAAGATGACGTAAAAAATTCCAAAGTGTTTTACCAAAGCATCGCCGCTTGTCAAAAAAATATGTTAAATGTGCTCGAGGTATATACGCCTCCAATCAAGTCAACCCAACAACCCGTTGTTAAAGACGATAATCGCCCGAAAGAAAGGACAACAAATCCAAGTCTAAACAAAGATCCGGATTTGAACAAAGAACCCCACAAGGCACCGCAGAACTACACAAAACCTAAAAAGTCCCAGACTTAAATGAAGAAGCTCGAGACACAGCTCTTATGTGGAGGCTTCTAACGTCCAGACTTAAATGAAGAATCTAGCGATGACATTAGCGTAGGCGACTTAAGACACCACTTGTAACGCTCGGATGACATTAGCGAATATTTTATGGCTCAAATTCCACCTCTTTTCCCGACGGATCCTAGGGATCTTTAACGTGGCGTGATGGAATGTGGCTATCGGCTCTTGCCGTAGGTTTTGGTCATCGAACGAATGGGCCCATGATGCGAAGCTATTGCCGGAAGAGGTAGATACTCAAGGAAGTTTACAAGCTAATGTGGGGATTATTTTGCAAATGTTCGTAACTCGATGAATGGTTTGAAGGTCCGCCTGGCGGCATCGATGACTATGCCGTAGACCGACGCTATTATTGCTACTTTAACCGCCCTATTGTATGTATAGCCAATTCACAATCTATGTGTGTTCCGAGAATGGTCCGATACAAGCACCAACATTGACCCCGTTGTGATTCTTCTGCGGGGAAACCGGTGCTCACTTTCTTCGGTTCTTGATGAAAACTCACCACTCCGTATAATCACCCGCAATGGAGATGGAGAATCGTAAATACGGGATGGGCAGGCATATGTTTACTCAACGACAGAGGATGTTTAGAGCGACATAGAAAACAATTATTGATTTATATTGTAAATGACAAAACATGTATAGACGACATCGATTTATATTGTAAATGACAAAACATGTATAGACGATTATTGATTTATAGTAAACGACTCGTCATCTTTTGTTACAGATTGCCTCGCTCCTGCTCTTCCTCATCTTTTGTTGTTGGAATCGGATGACATTCATGAGGGACATTCATTGTGTCAACAATACACCCGCTGTGTTAAGAGTCCAGATGCCTTCCAATCTTACGCCCTCTCCACTATATCTCCAAATAGATGAGGACAATTTTATACTCGCCCTCCGGTTTTCCTCATCTTTGTTACCGTCTCCTCGTTGCGAGTCTGGCGAGAGATTGGATTGAGGAGACGATTTCTGAAGTTGAGTCTCGCAGGATGATGGCGATCATTGGACTATTTTGAACGGGCGTGATTGATCTTAGTTTCTAGTTATATTGTAATTTTGTGAACCATGTATCAACTATTAATCTATAACAAGATTGGTTATTTATGTATTCGAAGCTTCTAATTTTGTGAACCATGATATTACTAATTTATATTGTGAATAATTATACAAATTCTTTTGGCCAGATGCAACAAGAAAATCCTTCGTCGTTGTCGACGTGGATTTATAATTGAAAGAACATCCTAAATGCCCCAAAACTTGGTCCGAAGTATTATGATGCCCCAAAGGTAAATAATTAAACGTTTGCTAAGGTAAATATATCAATAACTTGTTTGTTTAGAATACATTTTCTTATAATTGTTTCATCATGTAAATGCCAGCGACTAAAGCAAGGCTATGGGTGTCGATATCATGGAAGGAAATATTTCAACAAGAGTACTTTGGTCAAGTCTCCTTCTTCAACGCAGCTGCTAAATGCTAAACTAAAGATAAACGATCAACATGCTATTGGCTCAAAACAATTATTTGCGTGCAAAAATAAAGACGTTGGAGGCATCACTGAATTGGCAAGAAATCCAGTTGATCAGTGATGTACCGAGTGGAATACTCTATGAAGCTTATAATACATTAATAATTCATGTGGAGTAGATTTCGATTGTAATATTGAAATATTTTGTTGTTGATTGTTTTAATGTTTTAATGTCTAATGTTTTATGTTATTGTTTAATTAAACAAAACAATACACAAATAAATACTCTACATATAAAAACACTACACAAATAAATACACTATATACATATAAAAACACTACACAAATTAAATATACCACACAAAATAAACTATACACAATTAAACAAAATAAAAAAAAAACAAAAAAAACAAAAAACAAAAAACAAAAAAACAAAAAAAACAAAAAAAAGGACAAGACAAGATACCGTACGGATGGATTGGGGGGCCCGGCCTATGAGGTGTTTGGGAATTAATTCATGGGGTGTTGGGGTAACTCATGCCTATGATGAATACGTACTTTGAGACTGACAAGGTACCATTTACTAGATAAAATAAAACATTAAAAACCGGGTCACTAATCGATCCAAATGAAATATCGAATATTGATCCAACCGGTTTAACAAATATGAACCATTTTTGTTAAACAAAAACAATAATTTGACTTATCAAATACCTATGAAACATATAATAATTAACACCAAACGTATATGAAATATAAAAAGTATATATCAGTCACACAATAACTTCATAAAACATATAATACGATGCAAAATACATACAATTCAACGAGAATATAAGTTTAAACTAAAACCACATTGCATTTAGTAACAGTTCATAGACCGGTTTAACCGACCGGGTCAAATTGGCCTTTTTTTTGACAAAAAACGATTTAACTAGTAGGGTCGAACCGGGTTTCAAAACATTGAAAATAACTCAAGCAAAATTATTTGTTTCTCGTGAAAACCTAATAACAAGAGTAAATTTCAAAAATCGTCCTTGTGTTTTGACCATATTGCAGGTTTAGTTCCTGGCCTTTTTCAAGTGGAGCCACCGTCTATGTGAGAAATTTTGAGTTGCATATTCAAAGACATGCTCAAACTTAAATGACCTTGAGTCTTTGGCCATTTAAGATGGTTAAACACGAGGACATTCTTTTAATTTAACTTTAATAAATGACTGAATATGCAACTTAAAGTTTCTCTTAAGAATGATCGCTGCATTTTTGAAAAATCAAAAATAAGACTTGCAATTTAGCCAAACCAAAAGGATGATTTTTGCAATTTCCTCTAATGACAATTAATAACTTAAAATGTTTTGTCAAAGACGTGTATAATTTTTCATCAAACATTGCAAAGAAAAAGATAATACACTAAAACACAAAATTAAGTACTATTTCGGTTTTAAAAAAAGAAAATGAGATTCATAACAAAAATATATGCCTACAAATATGTGACAATAAGATTGAAAGTGAAAAAATGTGCATGCGATGTGTCAATTGATAAATATATTAGACATAAAGTTAGTCATATGATTTAAGTATCTTTAAAACTACTTTTAAAAACAATAATTCAAAGTTGGCCTATTTGGGGTTTTGGAAAGACTTTCAAGGCAACCCATTGACTCACGGGGTCTTTTTTTGGGAATGCTTTTTCTCAATCCCATGACTCATTTTTTCTGTTGCTTAATTTTGTAATATCCTTGTTATATATTAAGGCACGAAATAGTATCTAGAGGTTTTGGTACAATGTCACGAGTCACGACATCTATCTTAAGTAATTTAGTTTATAGAGCCCGAGATGTCATGCAAAAATAGTTATGAAAATTGGCATTCGCTACTGAAAACTAGTTGTAAATATGTACGAGAGTGAATAGCAAAATCCGTCATGTGATTTGTTCAAATCGTAGGCGTAATCCTTAAAACTTCAACAGTGAAAATGCGTTCCTTGTGGGAAACTTTTGATTTCGATGTCGTTCATGGCCAAACTGAAATTACAGGACAAAAGTACTCTTACTCAAATGAATATAAAAGGGAGACAATATTTTGATATGAAAAGGGACGATATTCAAACAACAAGTTTTCTACAAGGATCATGACTGTATTTTTGAAGTTTTAATGACTGTCTGCACTTTGGACATACCATAGAAACAGTTTTTGCAATTTACTCTTTAAAGACTCGAACGTAGGGTTTGTTTGGTAGGATGGAATGAAATGTCAAATGAATGTAATAAACGATGTAATGGAGTAAATGAAGTGTTAATACAAATATCTTGTAAAAGCGTTATTTCTATTTTACAGTCTCTCAAAGTTTTGATAATGACAATTATAAAATTATACGACGTAAAAGTTTACGTAACCAAATTATTAGCCGTAAGTTTCCATCTCGACGACGATCACTTAAGCTATGAACAATGAGACTATAAAGCTCGTCGAATGATCAAATAACCCAATTGCATACACATTTGTTAAACATTTACTTACACAAGTCTAAACAAATGTTTTCCTAATAAAACCAAGCTTAAACAACTAACCATCTCTTAATCACGTAAGACAAATAATTAATCATAAGAGACAAAATGATTAAGCTATTTTTGGAAAGTAATCTAACCACTTTATACCATGTCTAGTTAGTTTTTCATTTTAGTTATGCTTCTAAAAGCTAAATCTTTCGGAAAGTTTGAGGTTAAACATTTGTTAATACGCTAGACAAAAAGTTCTTTATACGCTCCGCGGATCCTCAAATTACACGGACAGATCCTTAAATAAGGATTCGCGGATCCGTCAGAGACAATATTTTGGGTAGAAAACTTTGCCTATAAATAAAGCTCATATTTCATAGTTTTGGCTCATCTTTTTGCTTTATTGTCTAACACCTTTTCACATACTAACTTTTAATCATTCATTACGCACTCTTTGATCATTCCACTTGTTATATAACTTATTACAAGTGGTCCACTAATTACCATATTATCTATAAGTGAAGAACACAAGAAGATCTTCAAACTTCTAAGTGTTATAGTTGTTATTGTGTACTTGTATGCACAGTTGCTTAACTTTGTATATTATTGTTGTGTCATTATACTCCACTACCATACACCAACGTTGTTAGTTATCATCATACGCATCGTAGAATGATCGGTTAATATTTTAGGGCTTAAAATACATTGTGAAGTAAGGTTGGTCTTGTCTTCGGAAAGACTCGATATATAGCTTAGTATCGGTAAAGAAGTTAAGCGACTTTGTAAGGTTTTCTACGCCGAAAGGGAGCTTGTTGATATAGTGCTTACGAACTCTCGAGTTGGGTACTCGGGGAGTGGAGTAGGGTGAGGAAGGAAGTTTCGTGCCGAACCACTATAAATCATTGTGTCTTTGGTTTGCTCTTTCTGTTTCTATCTTGCATTCACTTATTACTTATTGCATCCATTTACTTGCGTGTCGTGTTGATTTCACATTAAGCAATCGAATCTAAGATTTCTTAAAACGAACTTTTAAGCGATAAAAAATATTCAACCCTCATTCTAGATTTCACATGATGTTATGTAATGATTCATTACCGTTACTAATCATGTTTGGGTGATATGATGGGAAGAAATGGAATAGATCATGTAGGATCGATAAAAACAAGTGATTCATGTGGTTCTGGGTCTAGGGAAGCTCAAAGAATGAATAAGACATGGTATTGTTTTTATTGATGTAAAGGGAAGATGTGTGTTTCTTTAGAGAAGATGAAGAAACCACACACACTTCTTATTTTACAAAGTTCTTCCTACCTCCTAGTTGGGACTAGGAGGGGTATTTATACTAAGACAAGCATAACTTATCACAATTGACTAAACTAGTCCTTGTGAATAAGTAAAAGAAGAAACTAATGCAATTGAATGACTTCACTTTAGCGAGGCTAACAATCTCCCCAAGTGATGTCATACGGGAGTTGCTACAATGTTCCTACAAGCAAAATTAAATACAACATATAAGCGCAGCAGCCCAAGAGTGTCTTCACAGCCTTCAAACTTCATGAATCTTCTCACCGCCATCTCTTTACTTGGTGTAAGAACAATGCGAGCAAATCTAATTAGGGATTAAATCGACCTTTTGCTCTCCCTAATTAGTGCTCTCCCCAAACCGACAACCTTTCGATGAATTTCAATTCAAGAAGTCTTTTGATAATTAAATTAGAACCGCTTTAGTCTTCTAACACGCAATGAAAATGTAGAAAAGACCTGCCGACTCGACCTTCTTCAAGATTGTCCATTCGGGGAATAAGATATCAACATCTTCATCTCACCAAATGCATTCCAGTTATCTTGCATATATCAAATCAGCCCGTAATGTACACATTTCTCTCAAGGTTACGATTTATCGAATCAAGATATAATTGTGTACATGAAGCATTAACTGGAAGCATTCTATCATAAATCAAATCAACCCGTGAGAAGATGTCGATGAACAATACCATTTGAAATTGTCAAACTCATCTCAACCCCAGACAAAATTCAACTACCGCCCTCTGTAGTAACCACATGTGAGGATAACCCAATATCAACTTGAGAATGAAGTCAAATATCCCTGACCTAATACTTAAGCTTGTACTATCCTTGTGAAAAAGAACGGTGTACCCAATGTACAAAACCTCTTGGCGTATCCTCAACTACGTGAGACAATCAAGTGATAGCTACTTTGTGGGTTAAGAGAGAAAGAATCACAAAAGTAACTAGATAGCAAGTCTTCATCCCACTCAACATATTTGCCTGCAAGTCATCTTCGCGGAAGGGAAGAAAGAGAAGACGAAATAAGTACACGCCTGTCAAACTTCACTTCACATCCAAATAAATAATAATGAGTCATCTCCGTGGTCACGTTAAATCATCGAAAAACTTTAGCCGTGAACGTGTATCCTCCCGTGAAAATTTAATACCATACCAAAATACCATCTTTGAAATATCAAATATTGTCAAACGTATTTATATCCAAAAGTTATTAAAACAAATGTCTACAAATTGACGTTTGAATATCATTGATGTAGCAGTTCTTGTTGTAAATCCACCCACTAGTCACAACAGCCCATTTCAATAGGAATAAGATCCCTTCGGCCCATTTCAAATCCAAAATAGCCCGATCCAATTCCAAGAGAGATGTACATAGGTTATATAGCACAAATGTCACACATTTTAACCTAACCCATATTGTTACGCCTCCAACTTAGACATTCTCTCCAAAACAGTCGAGAAACAATATAACGATACACATCATATAAATCTCCCATCCCCATCTAATATCTCAACTCAGATTCATCTTACCATCATAACTAAAATATATAACCACCTTAGATCAACCATTCGACATCAAAATGATGTGAATCATTTCCAGTACCGATCATATTATTCTTCTGCAAAAGCTTCAAGGTCTTGAATAATCAAGGTCTCGGGTAGGTTTTATTGTTTATGATGTGTTTTGCGTTTTTAATTTTGTCAATGAACGAATTAAAGAGATAAAAATAACAGACTTGTTATAATTTATTTCTTTGATGAATCGAAAGTAATTTGAAGCTTCGACTTCACAAAGATCAGTGATGAATAGAGTTGAACTAAAACAATCTTGTAAAGATTGGAAATAAAGTTAACTCAATCAGAGATCTATCATCAATATTTTCGAGTCTAGATTGAGATATGGGGAGTGATGTGAGGGTCCTTTGGAGTGAGTCTAGAGTAGGATTGATGGTGTTTGGAAAAGATATGTTCGGACTGATGATGTTATAAGCTGAAGTCAGTTGTGATTTGGTATACGGTATAGTGGTCTTGGTCGAAGTCTCACTTAACTTTTCTTTCAGATCACGCACGTAACCCATTTTATTTTTCCTTAGCGTAGTTTCACGCGAACGTTTTCTCAACCCGTTATCGCGTAAGAATATTCTTATGCGTAATGCAAGTTATGCGTAAGCCCCATGGGCCGAGTTTTGAAGCGTGAACGATATGCTGTTTTTCCACGCGAATTCACAGCTTACGCGATACCAACTGAGATATTCCTTTATGTAGAAAACTAGGGTTTTGACCAGTTGACTTTTTCCGTGAGATTTTCCGACCATGTTATTCCGCCCAGTCTTCATACTAACCCGGAAACATCATAAAAATGCTTTTGACTGTTTGACCAAGAAAATGGTTTTGACCACTTTGTTTCACATATATGGGTACACAAAAGATAAAAGTAACCTGTTTGGACCATTAAAAGACCAAGATGATTTAAACAAAGTTTGGGACTTTTGTGATACCAAGGATACCAGACATGAATAAAACCGCTACCCACAAATCGGAAAAAATTTCCGACCACCAAAATAAGCATAAAAACGCTTTAAAACATGATTCAAACCAACATAAATCAATAAAACACAACCTGGCTCGTTATACCAATTGTAGGATCGATAAACATATGATTCACGTGGTTCGGGGGGTCGGGGAAGCTCAAAGAATGAATAAGACATGGTATTGTTTAGATTGATGTAAAGGGAAGATGTGTGTGTTTCTAGAGAGAGGAAGAAGAAACCACACACACTTCTTATTTTACAATGAACTTCCTTCCCTCCTAGTTGGGACTAGGAGGTGTATTTATACTAAGACAAGCATAACTTATCACTATTGACTAAACTAGTCCTTGTGAATAAGTAAAAGAGAAAACTAATGCAATTCCCGTAATGACTTCACTTTAGCGAGGCTAACAGATCAAAAAATGACTAAAATGCACATTAATGATAGGAATTTTATTTAATGTGGTTAGTTAATGATGAATTTTTTTATGTAATTTTGATTCAATTACAAGATGAAATGAAAAAAAGGAAATGACCCCTAAGGAATGAAAATGATAGTTTTTTATGTAATGGATCATTCCTCGTAAAGAATTATTACATTGTATAATTGTAAACAAACAAAATTTTTTTATTCTAACGTAATAATTATTTTATTCTCACTTTAATTACAACGAGATTGAAACCCCGCGCCGCGTTGCGGCGGACTTTTTTTAAATTTTTTTTGAGACCTTAGATACGTTGCACTAAGTTCGGACAGTCTGTTAATTTTTTTGGGTTCTTTAAATATCTTTAGTACTTTTTTTTTTAAACAACACACCGACCTTAAAAGTTTTTTTTTTTAGCTTTCATAGTATCAAAGTGTTAAATTTAGTAGATATATAGCACTCATGTAATAACGCTACTAAGATAGTTGAATTTTGTGTTCAAAGGATTGTGTGGTCATTCTCGGGAAGGCGACCTCTTTCTCAACATTATTGCTTCTTGTCAACACAATTGTTGATAGATCTTAAAATTGTTTGTGCAACAAAAAAACCCCACAAGATACAAAATTTGGTCTACTATAAAAATATAGAGCGGCTTCTCAATTGTATATCCTGTTTATAAATTTAAGTTTTTGTAATAAGCAATAAGTTTCAAACGGGATATTCAAAACATTCTAGTTTCAATAATCATAAACAAATGTACACCCCAAAATCCTAGTTTCAACATCAAGTCCTATCTTGATTTGAACATATACTTGTTGCATGGGTCGGAAAATCTTAACTTGAACATCAAGTCCTATCTTGATTCATACTACCGTCCACAGATGAACGCGTAATCGCCGCTAATGACCTCAATTTGAGTCGGCCCAGCAATAAAATCGATAAAAAACACCTCCGGTGCATATACTTATTGGTGGGTCACCGAAGCCTAATTTCAATATCAACTCCTATCTTGACTCATACGGCGGTAGACATATTGAACGTAATGGTCTAATGACACCCAATTTAATTTCTAGCTATAAAATTCAGGAAAGTTTGATTTGAAGATGTACTAATGTCACTTCAAACTTGCTTATTTAAGAGAAACTTCAGGATTTGTTAAAGTCAAATGCGTTATAGGAAGTTCCAAATCACCTTAGCGACCCTAACGCAGATGCGTTGACATCATCAATTTTTTTTCGCTAACATTATCATTCTTTTAAACGTTTAAAATACTAATTAGATTTCTTCCCCACGCCATTACTAAAACTAAATATTTTTTTTATTTCAGATAAAATATATTGTATGCATATAGATCTTGTCAAGGGAATGTATTATAGTACTTTTCGTATATATCCAATTTGGAAGGTGGAACTTTTAAACTACTTTGTGACTTTACTTGAATGCAATAAAAGTAAGATAAACCCCATACCTGAGTTTGCCTGAAAACACCTTTTCCACCATCTTTGCTTGCGCGGTTTCAACGCCTCCTCCATCCACTCTATAATAGACAACTTGCCACTTTGTCTCTGCACACCCGCACAAACCACAACAATCAACCAAATGTAAAACATAATGCCTAAAAGGAGATGTTTGGAAATACATCCAAACCGGTCATCTAATATAGAGTGGCACTAATTTAAGTTGCACCAATTATTTAAGAATAATAAAAATACATGCAAATAAACTCTAACAACATTTGTGATTACATCATTCAGAATGCGATACTATTATATGGCCTATTTATCGTATTGTAGTGAACGTTTGCCAGGAATCTTACATGTTCGGGCCACTTAACATTCCTACCGTAGGCAACATCTGTTGAGGCTTTGATTCCCACTATAGAGGTCATACAAAGAACCGCCAACACCACCATACATCCATGTTCAAAGGTCAGTTAAACACAATTAAAAAATAATAACTAAATAAATACATACATGAACATAACAGTAAGTTCAATGATTACATATAAAAGTTGCTAACTTTAATGATGAGATTCATTATATTTCTAAGGTGTTCAATCAGATCGATTAAATTATGTAATCGTTGAGATTTTTAAAGAGTAAACATATGAAGAACGTAAATAGTACACATATATCAACAATTTTCACCATCAATTTTTAAAAATCTATCCTTTTTGGTGTATTTGAAATCCTACTTCAAGACCAATATATGCTAAAAATCTATAGGAAAGAAACAATCAAGATTAGAAGATAGACGGTTGTAGCGCATAAAAGACTAATAATAATGTTCATTTCCTCCAACTTTTAATACTATTGGTAGCTTTAACCAAGAATTTATATGGAGTTCAACTAACTCGTAGTGGGCAGACAACAGGATTATTTGAACTCAAGTAAAATTTTTCTCTTTTGTTTTGCGACTATTATTTTAAACTAATGAGATGCTCCGCACTTGTCATTTGCTTTTTTTGTGCCTAAAACCCTTCAACAATCATGGACTGAATTGGTGTAAAGATGCCAATGAGAATCCATTCTTGAATCAACTAATCAAAGCACTACTATGCGCCAAAATAAACCATATGGGTCTTAAAGAGGTTTGTTTTGTATGATTTGTCTCCTAAACTATCCATTACACAAAGAACAACAAAATAGATTTTGTATACAAACTCAATTGGACTATCATCCAAACCATCGAAAAAAACGACGGTCTAATAAAATAGTCGATATACAAACCTTGAAGTTGCCCTTTCTCGCTTGTTCCATTCCGCAAACTATTGAGATTCTCGCTCTATTTTCAAAACATCAACAAAATTAAAATAAAAAAGATAGTACTTTAGGAAGACGACTTTTAAAAAAATGATATTACACCGTAATCAACATCTTATAAAGAAACCGTCTTTTGCAAAGTTCGAACCCAAGCTATATATCACGACATCTTATAAACAAACCGCCTCTACCAAAGTTTCTACCTAAACTATTGTTCATACATAAGCTAGCAAATGCCACAATTATAAAATTAAGTAACTAACCACTAAGCTATAGAATAATGTCTTGCGAGTTAGCCCAACCCATTCTAACATGCTACCCGACCAATCCCACCACAACCCATTTTTCCACCTCCAAGAATGAACATGAGAAAAGAATATTCAAAATTACTAAAACCTATATTCATAATAAAGATAGAACTTACATTAAACATACCAAAGCGGCTTGTACATGAGTCCTAATGACAAAGAACCCTCACAAATTGTCTTGAATCACATTATCAAAATACAAACAAAAAGGAAATCAATCCTAATAAGTTCCAATATTTGAGGTTGAACACAAAAGCCAAATAATGAAACATTAGGTTTGTTTTCACCGGCCGCATGTCGTCTGTAAGCTACCAAAAATAAACATATTGCCAAACAACTAAATTTTCATATGCTATTGGACATAACGTATTATTGATTTGCGTTATATTGAATATTACCGTATGATAAGTTGAACGGACTAGGTATGGCTTATGTTGGAATTAAATAACATGACATTCAAATAAATAATCACAAAACATCAAAGTAATATTGGAAGGTTATAGATGTATTAACGAATAATTAATTAACATAAAGAATACGTCTTTGTTGATTCTAGAATAACAAGAATCAAATCCACAAACTAGAAACGGATGAACCCTAATTTGATTTAGTTAGGATTATATGAATTACCCTTTACCGTTTTGTAATTCAATCCAAGATAATAACAATAGTGTGTTATACTATGTTCTTGTACGCATTACTAAACCAATTAAAGTAATGCTAGTTTTTATAAAACAAATAACTTGGTTTTTGTGGAAAAGACTTGGATCGACCCTATAGTGGTGCCCACGGTTGGAGAGCAAAGAAACACACAAAACAATTTTAGGTTTAGCTTGTGTATACAATAGGTGCAAAAAACAAGACCCCTAGCCTTGTTTATATACCCAAGCAAGCTTGGTGAACAAGTTGTGGATTGTTTCCTAATCCCTAGGCGATGGTTCTATACCTCAACAAGGGTTCAATCTTCCAAACTTTGCAATTAAGTCCTTTCCAAATACCTTTAACGACCCTTAGTCCATTACATTAATTACTTAGCGTCTCAAGTTTATTTCTTAATAAATAAATAAATATAACATTTATATTTAATTATTAACTTTAAATTCTCATACAGAAGTGTGCAATCCCATAGTCTTGAAGTTCGATCCTAACTCACGCCTACTAATTTATATCCATAAAACCAAATGCCTCACTTGGATATATCTTAATAGAGTGATCACATTCTGCCTAGCAACACTTCGATGCCTCTAGTACAACTCGAAAGCAAGGCTCCGGAAAACCTTTTAATGATTTCTCATTATTATTATCCTTTTGTTTCTAATACCACGTTAAATAAAGATATGGAATTAAGTCGTTCTTTATATAACTATTCGCTTTCGCTTGTTGTGATTGACCAAGATTGCAATCATCTAAACATATTAGAGGAGAGACGGGCCGCGACAAACATCTTGTCAACCCTACCAGGGGCCCAAGATGATAAACTCCAAATAAATTTGAAAGAACAAATTCTATATTGACTACAAGAATAACCCACAAACTTTGTAACATTTTCAAAACAACCCTTATGACTACCGCATTATAGCGCTAAGTTGCTTCACGAAATGCACTACATTCATGACACTTATCCGTATCTCAAGTCCGAGGATACTACTATTCACAATTTACTTATAACAATATCCACAAAGTAAATTATGTAGTTGGGATAAGTCCTATATTCAATTCATTGAATATCATTCGAATTGGTATGCATTCTCATCAATATACTTTCAAGTATATTCTACCACATCTCTCCGATTTGTCTTAGTTTAATGATACTCCCATATCATTAATCGACAACGGACATTTAGAATAACTTAGTTATTCACCGATTAAACATGCAAATATAGGACAACAATATTATAAATGAAAATAAACATAATCCAAACTTTATTTCATTAAAATAATAAATGTTTTACAATATCCTTTATCCAAATACTAATCACGGTTATGCATGAAACTTTTAGCTAACGATTCCAATTCCATTGGCAAGTCCTACAAGCTTGTCTTTAGCTAAAGCCTTAGTGAACGGATCGCCTAAGTTATCATCCCGTGTGAACTTTTAGTAGATTTATTTCACCTTCCGGACTTGTTCCCGAACATAGTGATACTTCCGAGAAAATGTCTCAGTGCCTTTCATGACTCCGTGTTCATTGGCAAATATGACTTGTGCAGAATTGTCACAATACATATCAATAGGCGATTCAATTGAAGGCATAACACCAAGCCCTTAAATGAATTTCCTAATCCAAACGCCTCCATTGCACGCTTGGGCGTTTATGTATTCGCTTGCCGCGACATCGCAATCGTATACGCTTGCTCTTCAGGTAACCGCTCCTCCATTGATGACAAAGACATAACCCGCACGAGACTTCATATCATCTTTATCACATTGCCGGGGCGCATCCACGTGAATCTAACACCAAGTTCGTGTCCGATTTCCACCATACACTAAAAACATATCTTTAGTATTTCAGAGTACTTCGGGATATGCACAAAGAATCGGTGAAGTTCACCCGACTTGATATCGACCGTCATGTTTGTTTTGAGTTAACGATACATCCGCCTTGTGCATCTCACAAAGATACATAATAGATCCTACCCAAGCATATGGAATATTCTCGCATGCTGCCACCTCAGGTGTTGAAGCACACATATCGCTACATAAGCCATGCTTCACTTCCATATCGCAAATATCCTTTCTTGGAATTTTGCATATTGAATCTCTTCAATATTTTATCAATGTAAGTGCTTTGACTTAAACCAATTAACCGCTTTGACCTATCTCAGTAGATCTTAATTCCCGAGAATGTATGCTTCTCCTAAATCCTTCATGGAAAAACACTTCCCAAGATATGCCTTAACATTTTGCATGCTTGGAATGTCTTTTCCCATAATTAATATGTCATCGACATAAAGAATTAGGAAAATTACATCACTCCCACTAACTTTGTGATATACACATGGCTCATCAAGATTTTGAATAAATCCATACTTTTTGATTTCTTCGTCAAATCTTTTATTCCATGCCTTGATGCTTGCTTCAATCCATAAATGGACCTTTGAAGTTTGCATACACGGTTTGGAAATTGTGAATTCACAAACCTCAAAGTTGCTTCATATAGATGTCTTCATCTAAGTGACCATTTAAGGCGTTTTGACATCCATTTGCCATATCTCATAGTCATAGTGTCTTCGCATAGCTATGAGAATTCTAATAGCTCTAATGTCCGCCACAGAGAAAAGGTCTCCTCGTAATCAATGCCATAAGTTTGAGTAAAACCTTGCGAACTAGGACGAGCTTTATAGACGTGTACATTGCCATCCATATCAGTCTTAATCTTATAGAGCCATTTACTTCCAACCACCAGGCTTGGAGGTAAGTCAACCTCTATCCGGACTTCATTTTCTCTCATGGATTGCATTTCCCATTCATTGCAACCGCCATTTTGCCTTGTCGGGACTTGCCATGGCGACTTTATAACTAGTAGGCTCTCCAAGATCTCCTAACATAGTTTCCTCAACCTCTACGTTAAGACATAAATGTTCAGGTGCACGCTAGATTCTTACGGATCTAATAACGAATCACTTCAACTTCCGGTGGAGGACCCGGACTATCGGTTCTACCGGAACGTTAGTATTTTCTGAAGGTAATGCATCTTCTTGATCATCTTCCGGATCATAAACTCTCCCATTGAATTCTTGAGATCTCAGATCTCTTTCAAGAAAATCTCCATACCTAGCAACAATTACTTTATTTTCAGTTTGATAGTAAAAGTAGTAACCCATAGTTTCCTTAGGGTATCCTACGAAGATACACTTTACAGATTTTTGTTGGAGTTTATCTCTAGTCACGTGCTAACACATAATGCAACCCTGCACCTTTAAATAAGACATGTTAGGAGCTTTAACATGCCATATTTCATATGGTGTCTTATCAACCTTCTTTGTGGGAACCATATTTAGAAATCTGACGGCAGATTCTAAAGCATAATCCCAAAAGGATAAAGGTAGAGTAAGATTAAACATAGATCAGTATCATATCCAACAATGTAATGCATTTCTTCTCTCGATACACCATTTTGTTGTGGAGTATATGGAGAAGTGAGATTCTGGACAATTCCATTCTGACTAAGTAATCTTTAAACTCTTGGCTTAGATACTCACCTCCTCTATCGGATCGAAGAGCTTTAATATTCTTTCCCAATTGCAGCTTCTACTTCACTTTGAAAACCTTAAATGTTTCAAACACCTCATGTTTATGCTTAAGTAAATAAACATAACCATAACGGAAATCAAAGAAATAAAGTAGCTAGCACCTCTCTTTTGACACATGTCTAAGTGGTCCACACACATAAACATGAATAGACGTAAGCCTCTCCATATTCTATGAAAAGGTTTCTTAGTCATCTTCCCGGATATGCATGACTCACATTTATCAAATGATTCATCATTGATATTTTGCAAAAGCCTTCTTGTTGAATTATGCATGCGAGCCTTGCCTATATGAGCAAGTCTACAATGCCAAAGATAAGAAGAATTCAAGTCTAACTTTATCTTCTTGTTAATGCTAAACATTGAATTATTATTATTGTTAGATTCATTTCCAATCACATCAATTTCAAACACACCATTCACAGTAATTGCTTTAAAATAAAATACACCATTTAAATAAACATCAATTCCATTACTTGAAATAGTATGAGTAAAACCATCATCCAACAAACTGAAAGGAAACAACACCTCTCTATATAGAAGGTGCGATTAATTGTTCATCATGATTTGTTCAGGCAATACTAAACTAACGTTCCTTTCAATACCGATAGTGCGCCATTTCCAGCGCAGATATTATTCCCTATATAGCTTTCCACTAAACTCAAAGGTATTACAAATGTGAATACCATACCATATTATAATTATTATGATTTAGAGTAAATAATTCAATGACAAATAAATTACCGGATACGGCCGCCTGCACCCTTCATACTTCATCTTATTTGCCGCAATTCATCAAGATAGAGAGCAGCTCTCTTCCAATGCCCAACGCTTTACACGGTGATGGCATGCTTGATCCTTTTAGGATTTTCCTTCCTAGAGTAGGGTTCTTTGGGTTGAGGTTGATAGGCCATCACTTGTTTGCCTTTGTCAACCTGCGCCCTACCCTTCCCCTTCTTGTTGTTCAGACGCAGCGGTTTTGGCTTATTAATCCTTCCACCTCAATAGCAAGTACCCGGTAGGAACCCGAGGCAACCCCTTCTCTATATTAGCAATGCGTGTAGGTGAGAATGCCTTCCCCACGCAAAGGTATATTGAAATTCGACAAAACCATTAAAATCCTTGTTAAGGGATCGATTAATCGATTCAGTACCATGTCATCATCATAAGTTTTGCCAAGTGCTTTGAGCTGGTCCATGTAACCTTTCATTTCAAGTACGAGCACTCGGGTTTACCCTCACCTTGCCTACAAATTGTGTAACGTCGGTCAAGTCATAAATCTCGACGGCAAATTTGGTTTCTCAAACATAGTCCGTTCATCATATTATATGGGAAATAATGTTCAAACCGCCAAGAGTGTGATTCCATTGTTCCCAACATAAGACACATCATGATGCTTTATACTCAAGTTGCCAAGCATCAATTTGAGCTTGAGTAGCATCGGGACCAGTTGGTTGTTCACAAAAGGTTCATAAAGATATTTCAACGGTCGAGAACTCTACGACAATTCTCAAAAGAAATGCCAATCATTGAAATTCTTAGAGCGACCAACTTTTCTCATCAAAAAGCTTTTGAACGCTAATTTAGAAGCGATGTTAGTGTTATCGGTGTTTTGAGCCATTTCTCTTGAAAAAGTTCAAGTATTAGTATTTTCGATAATACACTTTTCAAGAAAATAAATACACCCAACGGTAATATAGACATATAACCATATAATTTTCTCGAAAACTAGGATCCAAATTCTCATAGGTTCATTACATCGCTTGATCCGCTAGCAACGAACGATATAATAAAGTGTAATCAACATTAACACATTGCAAACAATTTCCAACTCCTAGATCATTATGGGATTTATATTTTCCAACGCTATTGCAAATATAAACATGTTTCATCCCATCTTATGCCATTGAGTCCAAGTCTCACTTCCTACTCAACTTAAGTGTCTAACTTAAAGTACTGCAAATATGTCCATGGTCTCACTTTACATAGAGATTTACCTCTCCATCACAATCTAGCCAAGTACTCTCATGACTTAAATTGCAACTTCAAGTGTTCCTTTTAATTAGATGGCATATTCTTAATTTTTAAAGGGTACTAGTTTTGATTTTATGTGGTCAAATCAAATATGTACAAAGATGTCATGCATTCATCTTGTAGCATAAATTTAATAAAAAACTTTTATTACCAATTCATAAAGATCAAATTATCAAAGTTTTGATTGAGGTATTGGGTTCACCAATAAAGGAATTTAGTGTTATCACATTATATACCATTTTTTTGCATAAGTGTAAACACTTAGTGTTTGGATAATTACCATCGGGTGCATGGAATTAACACTAATTCCCTTACTTGTTTGTTATTGCAGGCTTACTTAGTAGCTCCTTATCAATTGAGGACTAGAGACTTAAAATGCCCAGATATTCATTTAGTAAGTATTTTCCATTAGTTCATTTTTGTTTGGTCGAAAGGCATCTAGTTTTAAAACTAAACTCTTTCTAAAAAAATAAATTACCCGCTATTGTTTAGTCCGTATTATTTTTCTATTCAAAATTACCCTTTGCTTAAAACCGTCTAACATAATAAACAAACAAGTAACAAATAAAAAATAAACTACTAAAAACAATGCGCACATAATAAATAATTTATACGTGTAAACAAGTAGCCACATGCAACTTATTTGATAAAATCCTATTAATAATCAATATCTAGGTTAAATTAATGTATATATTAATTAGGCTTTCACTCTCCATGAAAGTGAAAACCGCATACATCGAATGAATCGATTATGTAAACCCATAATTAATAGTATACCAAATTGTACATAATTGATTCATTATATATATATAATGGAGTCTTTCCCAATTCAAGATTTATAAATAAATATATATGTAACAATTAAACAATTTATCAAAGCAACTTATCCATGACTAACATGCATGTGTAATCATGGATATCATAAATATTATACATAAGTCACAAGATCTCATATAAAAATTCCATGACACATAACAAATTATTCACGAATTAATCACGTAATCAATATTAATTCTAGGTTTTAATAAGGTTAGCAAACAATTTTCAAAACCCTAAAATTTATACATGTGTCGAACTAAAAAAATTAGGGAACGCCTATGAATAAAAAAAATTCGACCAAAACATGAATAAAACATAAACCCTAGATAAACATAGCAAACAACATACAAGTATTTGTTTTATTACGCATTTATGTAATTAATTACTCATTAAAACCAATGATCTGTGATGCCATGTTGGAATTAAATAACATGACATTCAAATAAATAATCACAAAACATCAAAGTAATATGGGGGCGTATAGGATGTATTAACGAATAACTAATTAACATAAAGAATATGCAGACTTTTGATTCTAGCCAACAAGAATCAAATCCACAAACTAGCAACGGATGAACCCTAATTTGATTTAGTTAGGATTATATGAATTATCCCTTACCGTTTTGTAATTCAATCCAAGATAATAACAATAGTGTATTATTACTACGTTCTTGTACACACACGCATCAAACCAATTAAAGTAATGCTAGTTTTTATAAAACAAATAACTTGGTTTTGTGGAAAAGACTTGGAACGACCCTATAGGGTGTCAATCGTTTTGGAGAGCAAAGAAACACACAAAACAATTTTAGGTTTAGCTTGTGTATCCATAGGTGCAAAAAACAAGACCCCTACCTTGTTTATATACCCAAGCAAGCTGGTGAAATGTTTTGGATTGTTCCTAATCCCCCAGCCGATCGGTTCTATACCTCAAGGGGTCCGAATCTTCCAAACTTTGCAATTAAGTCTTTCCAAATACCTTTAACTAATTAGTCCATTACATTAATTACTTAACGTCCGTTAGTTATTTAGTTTAATAAATAAATAAATATAACATTTATATTTAATTATTAACTTTAAATTTCATCACGTAAAGTTGCAATCCCATACCGAGTCGATCATAACTCACGTCTACTAATTTATATCCATAAAACCAACAGTTTACGCTCTTTGTTTCCATTCGACTAATCCGGTACTTGTTGATAAGAATTAGAAAATGAAAGGCTGTGTGTGTGGTGGAAGTCTAGAAACTCCCAGTATAACCAAACACGGCTGAACTTCACAAGCGATGGGCAATATCCTTCACCCCAATGTTAGTAAACTAACCCACTTTCTATCTATCATGAAACACCTGGCACCTGCCTAGCACGTGAGAATAGAGGCGTTTTTTATTGTCACCGACTTTGCAGATTAAGGATATATAGTAATATACCTATGTTAGTGATGTCTCGCATAATAGCATCGGCACTCATCCACTACTTATCTTTAAGTTATGTATATTTTAGTTTTAGTAGTAAAAAAAATAACACATGAATACAAAAAGATAGATATTTGAATGACAACAAAAAGATAGGAAAAACCATTTTGGAATCACAAGTTCACAACTTCAACACAGTTAGATAGTACTCATAGTAGCATATTAGCATGGGCCACAAGACAGGATATTTTGTCTACATATTTGGGCTTGTTAGTGAACTGTTATTGGGCCATATTTCTAGATTCTTAATTTGTAGAAGTCTCTTTGATTTTCGTGTTGAAGATCGTCAATATTAAAAGAAAGATAAAAATAAGATTATAGGGACACTAAACTACCGTCTACCAAATATCGAAATAAATTTCTTGGAGACCAGTTTGCACGACAATCGACTTCAAAATATTTCTTTAACTTGTTTCTATATAGCAAATCTATCGTTAAACACACAACATAGTTTTCAAGAAGATATATAACTTTATATTCTTGATCAAATCACTTTTCTATATTAAATAAAATTGTAACACGATTAAATAAATAGCAGTTATGGTAGTTGAGGATGTATAGTAGTAGGTTGGGAAAAGTAAATTTGTAGTCGTATTTGACCCTAGAACTAGAATATTGGGTGCAACAAACCAATTAAATATTGTACCCTAAGATGTTTTTTGTTTTCTTGGTTTTGTTTTGTTTCTATAAATAAACAATCCACGATGCTAAAAGAGACAGAAAGCAATCGCACCATGTTTATAAAAATTAATGCCAACTTACAAAAACTTACACATTAAAAATGTTTCACCTTTCTTGTCACATGTAAGTCATTATCATTAACTTTCTTTTACATTACAAAAAAGCAATATTGTAGAAGTAAGCAAATGTTGAAAAACTAGAAAATATTTCAATTATTTGGCCGACTTTGGTCATGTTCGTTGTTCATTATTTCCGCAGTTGTTAGGTTCAGTTTTCTACCGATCAACCATCGAAAATACCTAAACAAAACCGTATCTTAACACATCACGGTCCACTTCTAGTATAAAAGTTCCGTACATAACATACTCAGATGTCTATAGCTTCTTATTCGATTAAGCTGTGTCACGTTTTAATAGTATATATATTCTGTATTAAGTCTATAGCTTCTTATTCGATTAAAGTGTGTCACGTTTTAATAGCATATATTCTGTGTTAATATTTGTTAGTGATTTAAGAATAACGTTCTACTAAGGTATAAGCAATAATTATTGTGTTTGAGTAGTGTGAAATTGATTTTGATTAGCTACTTATTTTAAATTTTGAATATTCGTTCTAAATACGTAGTAGTTGATAAAAGTAGTCATAACAAATATTATTCGTTTTGTTTGACTATCTAAATCTTAAAACATCACAGGTACCCAAAAGGCCAAAACTATCTCCCATGGCCATCTTGATTACATCTTTTATGATTAATTTGTTCCAAAAAAAATTATGATTATTAAACTCATCATGTGAGCCCACAAGATGATGATATTTGTAATCTATAAATTATCTTTCCTTATCTAAATTGTTCGAGCAAGACAAGTATCTTAACTTACTATATATAAAGATGAATGATATTTAATAAAATTTTATAAGCTTAAAATTAAATAATGTTAGTGACTATTATACATTTGATTAAAGATGGTAACAACGTCATAATTAAATTAATATTTTAATATTGTTTAATCCTTAAACTTTTATTATTTCTTGTTTCTAATTTTATTTTTTTCTAGAGACTACAAATGAAATACTTGAATGCATCAAAGGTCAAACCAAAATAACGATTCGACAAGATAATTATCTTGCTTATATACACCATTCCTCTGCGGGTATTTATCTAGTTTAACTAAAATGCATGTATTCTAGTGAAGTTATCATCGTTTCTCATTGTCTTTCCTTATCTCGTTTCTTTATTTTGCCATATCTCACAAATTACACACAATATTTATCAAAAATTCCATTTTCCTTATTTCTTAAGTATCAAACAAAAAAAAGTATTACAAACTAAATATACCAAAACTCATATATATATTTTTTAGAAGCGACAATTTTTACAAATACACTACATGTCTCACAAATTCTATCTCATACATCTAGACTAACCCACAACCCTCTAAATACTGGACCACTCACATACCTGCTGAAGCCAAAATAATTTTGGTACCAAAACTCATAATATGAAATTATGAACCATGAATGTATGTAAAGAGCAACAAGTAAGTGTCCAGTATAGCAGTCCCTATAAATAGCAACAGAAGTTCCAAGATGACGCTGTCACTTTGACCACTTCTGATTTTCCTAGTCAAATATGGCCACCATCAATACCATTCAATCTTCAACTAGTAATTATTATTCATTCAAAACTTATATATTACTCCTTCATATTTTTAAGTCTTCATTCAACCATTTCAGCCCACTTTTTCTGATTTTTTCTAAGAATAATACCCCACATCCCACGTTAAGATAGCTCAGTCGTTTACTCAGTCTTTATTTTCTTCTCATAGTCAAGTTGTTTTAGGTGATATTTTTTATTAGTTTTCATATTTCTGTTCATAGTATTATGAGGTTAAGTTTATAGTTTATACATCTTTCCTAGAACCATCCTCACATGGGTTTAATCCACTTTTCAATATAGTACTTTCCAAGAAAAGATTTTGCTTTTCTAGATGTTGGGTGACAAGACCGGCAGCTGCAGCAGCAGCAGTCTGTTGCTGCTTCGGCTGCTGGAGGAGGAGATAATAGGAAGATATATTCCCGGTCAGTTTCTTGGGCTGGAAAGGCGAGAGCTTGTTTGCCGCCTCTGCAGCCACTTTCGGTTTCTAGACCGAGAGCTGAAGAGTGGCCTAGGGCGGGTTCTGATGATCTTGGTGTTTGGCCGAATGTGGCGGCAACTACACCTGGTGTTAAGCCTAGACCGCCTGCTCTTCCGTTGAATTTGAATAAAGGTTCAGGGAAACCTCCTAGAGAATTTGAGTTTAAGAAAGATAAGCTTTGCATTTTGATAAAGAATGTTCAAGGATCATGGATCATGTGTTTCTAGGAAGTGATGCTATTGCTAAAAATCGTGATGTGCTGCGTGAAAATGGGATTACACATGTTTTGAACTGTGTCGGTTTTGTGTGCCCTGAGTATTTCAAGAATGATTTAGTGTACAAGACGCTTTGGCTTCAAGACAGCCCGTCTGAGGATATTACGTCCATCCTGTATGATGTCTTTGACTACTTTGAGGATGTTAAAGAGCAAAACGGGCGGGTTTTTGTGCACTGTTGTCAAGGGGTATCGAGGTCAACGTCTTTGGTTATAGCATACCTTATGTGGAGAGACGGTCAAAGCTTTGACACCGCGTTTCAGCAAGTGAAAGCAGCAAGAGGTGTGACTAATCCAAACATGGGTTTCGCTAGTCAGCTTCTGCAGTGCCAGAAACGGGTCCTTGCTGTACCCGTAAGCCCGAATTCAGCTTTAAGAATGTATAGGATAGCTCCACACTCGTCGTATGCACCGCTTCATCTTGTACCAAAACTATTGGCGCGACCTAATGCTCAGGGTCTTGATTCTCGTGGTGCTTTTATTGTTAATGTTCCTTCTGCTATATATGTGTGGATAGGAAAGAATTGTGATCCTTTGATGTATGAGAGTGCTAGATTAGCAGCCACAGGTTATTCGATATGAAAAAGTTAGTGGTCCAGCGTTGACCGTTAAGGAAGGTGAAGAGCCCATAGAGTTCTGGAATGCAATCAGGAATGATCAAGATGAAGAACAGTTTCTGGGAAATAGAGGTGTTGCTGGTCAAAGGATAGTTGTTGACTATGATATAGATTTTGGTGTTTTTGCTGAAGCAGCAAACAGTGGGGTGGTCCGCCTTTCTAGATCTCAGGAACCAACTCTGAGATGTGTTTGCCGGCAAGACGAAGTGGCTGGGAAAGATTGAGAAGGAAGTTTGCCACTGGTGTCATGAAGGAGTTGATAACATCATCCAAAGAAATTGAATCTGAAGCGCCTTAGACTCATCTGATTCTTGTTCTTCAGTTTCAGCTCGAAATTGGGTAAAGACTACTACTGGTTCCAAAGGAGATGAAGATGATAATTACTCTGAATGCATGTCCCCGGATTCATTCTCTTCGTTTCTTGTTAAAGATCAAATAAATTTTGATAACATCGTCTCCCGGTTTCACCTTCAACATCTGATACCTATTCGTTCACGTTCTCACCCACATCATCTAACTGGTCTGATTTATCTGTATCCGCTCAACCATCCCCTTCTGGGTTGGAAGCATCAGACCCTAATCCCAATCTAAACCCTAACCCTAAAATTCCAAAGAGCCTGGTCAGAACCTGGTCATTTTCCATGGAGGATCAAAGCATGGAAGATGCTGCAGATGATGATGATTGGCAGGAGTGTATGAATGATGACATTTCGGCAGGGAGTACAGAGGCTGATTTTGTTCTTTATCAGTGGCCTACTATGGAGAAAGTCGAGATGGGTAGTACAGGGATTCCTGATTCCAGATCTGTGTATATAACTTATGTCGCGGATGTTTTGTATATTTGGGTGGGACGCGATGTCTCAGGCAGCAGCAATAACAGTCCCATCGAGTGGCAAATGGTTGGTCATGACTTTCTTGTTAAAGAAGGCCTGGCAACAAGCTCTACTGTTCAGGTAACGCGCTAAACCATGAAGGTTAAACATTATGTTACTTGTATTCTCGAATCATATTAGTAAATACTATCCAATTATTTTACAGATAGTTAAAGAGGGCGAAGAACCAGAGAAACTATGGAAGCATCTTCATTGTTTCTCATTTCCAAATACAGCGGAGAAAGATCAGAAGTGATGTATCATGTGGAATATCTTGTACAGTTTCTGAGCTATTAAAATGTATTTATTACTTTAATATCTTCTTAAGTTCAAGTGTAGCTATCGAATTTTTCGCTGGAATTAAAGCAGTTTCCATCAATTTTTATGTTATAAATTAGCTCATTTAACACTGGCAATTTAAGGTAGACACCACAAACTAAGAAACCACCTTTACACAAGAAAACATATTAAGTAAATCCCAGAACTGTATGATAGATGATGGCATACTTTATAGATTACACAATCATAACATAGAGGGCACTGGGTCCCATACCTCAAAATAGCCATAGTTTCCACATCTTGAAACAAAACATAGGCTCAGCGGCTCAGTCTCAGTTATCTCCTCTCAAGCCAATCATTTCCGTCATTTCCACCAAACATTTACATCATATCATTTCTCCGACATCATGCCACGTGCCACGACCATCGCCCTCTTGAGCCTACGTGACCATGGTTTCCCATTGCCACGCGAGAACTCCGCTATACCAGTTATTTTCTTGGTTCGGTTGTTTGACTGCACTGCTCGAGGGTGCTTAATGAGGACCATGGTCTTCCCCAGGAGCTCCCATTTTCACAATTATCATCAGCAGCCGGGCCAGTCTTCTGTATTTCTGTCCAACTGACATTACTCACTTCAGAAAGCCCTGGCTTATTTGCAGTTAACCATGGGTCCGAAGTATTATCCTTCTGCTGCTCATCTTTCTCCTTAGATAACTCTTCTTTATTAGTCATTTGGCCAGCTGTACTTGTAGTTGGACCAGCTGTACTTGGTAATTTTGGGCCAGCCGCACCGCCATGACTGCTGCAATTTCAGGTTTGGGCCAGCCGCACCATCTGAGCATTGGTTGGAGCTGCAGAAGCTACCATATAAGCTACCATATTCAACTGACTGGCTTTGGGGTTTGCCTTGCTGAACTGGATCCCACTGATTTACTTCTCCATTTCCTCCAAATGCTCAATTGACAGCAAAAATATATAAGTACATAAATAGGGTGTTTCACCATCCTCTGGAATGTACACGGATCCTCATATTTACTAGATTCATATGAATGCAAAAACATAATGTAAGTTAATGGATTAAGATCCAAACAAATATTTTCTCCATTTCTCATTTCCTATAAAATGTTGGGCCAGATCATAAATCTAAAATTTAACACTGTGCTCATTGATTCATATGCTACAAGAAACCATTTGCAACCAGGGAGCTTTTGTATAACTGTACTACATGAATCAGTTCCTTCAAAAAAGTCACCTTGCAAACTGCTGTATAATGTGTTACTGACAATGATATATAGATAAAATCCGGTTCCATGTTAAATGTCTTGCTTACCATTTTGATGGTTACTAAATCAAATGTTGTATTTATTACACTAAACATGCAAGATTTTCTACTCATACCCACTACATGATACTACAATCTCATAACACGAGTTCTCATTGTCATTCACTTCTTGTTGTGTTTACTTCAATGCTCATCGAGATGACGTTTCATGATTATGATCTAAAATTTAGATGCATGAATGAATAAATAAAATATACCTGGATTGGAGTCCTTTGGGACATCTGTATTGTTGTCATTACTGTTACATACCAAATTTTCAGAAGCATCCATGTCGTTACTCAGCAGTTTGGTTAACACCATTACTGACTGCTTTTGTAGCATCTGGAACATATTGCTCGACATTGCGGACATCAACAAGAGCTGAATAATTGATCTGCACAAAAAAATACGTTATCAGTAATCAAGAGACTAGGCATCTCACTAGTGCATGCTGAATGCTATACTACCTCTAAAGTGCCATCTTCTCCATAAAGAGATTCATTGGGCCCATCTTCCTTAATATCACCTAAGACAATAGGATACTCTGGCACTGGAATCAGAACAATGTCCTTGGCATCATAATACGATATTCTTCCAACCTGCAACGTAAATTGATTCTTTTACTAAAATAGAAAAATAGCTTACAGCAGTGGCTCACACAGTCACCTACACATATAGATGCTTTGAGTACTACTATTTTCAAATGAAAGTTACCCGGAAGGATGAGAACTCAGGGATCCAAGAAGAATTCAACTCTAGCAGACGATAAGCAATCACATCACCTTCCTGCAAATCATAAGATATATTAGCCGAAAAGAATTGTGGTTTTTTTATGGTGATGAAGTGAAAGTGTGAAACGTATGTCAGATAAGCATTTCCATATTTATTTATTTGGTAAAATGTGAAATATATTACCACGGACCTATATCAAAATTTACAAGTTAGATTTACTTTAGCCAGGGGGCATATCCCCTAGCACCAGTAAAACTAAAATCAAATAAGAACAAAATTCAATAAATTATATCCTACACACTTATTCAAACAGCATTCTATCAGCATATCAATATCATAAGGGACTTCAGTGATAGCTTTAACACATAATCCCACCAATTCTCCCCAATTCAGTCAATCTGATACATATTTTCCAACTGCAGAAGTCTATCTTAGCCTTCAGTAATTTCTCATTTTGTTATACATCAGAATATGCATAAGAACCTCAAAATGATTAGGAAATACTCTTGCATTTGAGCTACATTTCCTCATCAATAGAGCACTTCAAAGACCCCAATTAGCAGTCTACTCCAGACTCGCTAATAGAGCATCACTCAGAACAAGTAGCCATCTAACCATTAATCCAATATCCCAAACACTCCAATTCCTGTAACACCAGGAACTTTTTGCTTATTCTTATTATCTTTTCCTTTTGGGTTTTTCTGCGTGACATTCGACACCCAAATACTGCTCATTTATACCCACAGAATAGAAATAACTACTGTCGAAGGACTGCATTTCCTTGGACATTAAGCTCATAGCCAAAGACCAAATCCAGCATCCAACTCCAGTCTCACTAGATATGGTAGAATGGTATGACTCAACGCAACGCTTCATCCCAATAAGCAGACATCTATTCATAAATGTAAACCATCTCAAGAATCCAAAAACTTGCATTCTATTCCAGGAATACAACTAAAGTGACAGGGTTAGAAGCAAGGCATTTAACTATTTAAGCCAATTACCCAAACACTCCATGCTCTGTATCATCAGGCAGTTTTTGTTTATCCTTTTTCCTTTTATTGGGTTTTTTGCATGACATTCATCACCCATATATTTGCTCCTATTATACACACTGAATACTAATAACTATTGTACTAAACAAGGAACTAAATTGAATTCACAACCAAAGACTAAATCCAGTAGCTGACACAAGACTCACTAGATAAGGTAGAATGGAAGGACACAATGCAAGGATCCATCCCAAGAAGTAGACATCTATTCATGAAACCATATTATATTGTACTTCATTCATTCTTTTCCAGCAGACCCTCAAAACTGGACTCAAATCATTGGCTAGATCTTAAGTAGTCAGATTAATATAAGCATATTAAAATCTAGGCATAGTGTTTTTTTAAACAGAAAACAAGGAAATCCGATAGCATCACTAAAAAGGATAATAAAATGATTGTACGCATACACGAAGATGTTTTGGATCGCTGATTATCTACTTGTTGTGTTTTGATGCAACAAGTGGCAGTTTTAAAGGTCTTTGTCATTGCTTATCATCTAGTTACTTGTGAGTGATATAAGTTGTTTTGAATAAGAACTTTGGAGTTACTTATTCCAGACTGCTTAAATTAGAAAAACAATAAGCAGATTTAATTAAGAAATCCCAAACAGGCCCCCTAAGCATATGTGTGTGAAGAGAGAGAGAGACCTTTGGCTCGCAACAGGGAGGAAGCTTGTCAAATTCATTGGGATCAATTACAGGTACTTGAGCATCTTTGAACAACATTTTGAAAGATTCTTTACTTATTCTTTTAGATTCATTCCTTTGATAAGTCAAGAACCTTTCTCTGCCACCCCACTTTTGACCTTTTCTCTTGCTGCTAATGCTGTTCCGGTTAAAGGTTTCCTGAAGCACGACTCAAGTGTTAATATGGAAAGGTTTATAAGCCAAATTATAGCAAATTATAAGCCAATAAAGTTCTGGTGCAGATGATGCAGTTGTGTTACTTTACATGCAATAAAATGAAATCCTTGGAATGTGAGAAAAAATATGACTAATCATATGATTAAATAAACACAGTAATTAATTTGTCATTTTGACCCTAATTTCCGTTAATGCATTTAAGATAGTTAGAATCCAAGTCCGCCTAAGAACTTGTAGTTTTCTCTTCTTAATGGAATTCCTAATCAAGCTATTCAGCACAAAACTACACCCACACACAATATTATCAGATTTAACAAGAAGGTATTTGGAAAAGCAAAATGAAAAAAGTTAAGGGTGCGTTTAGTTGAGGGAAAACACCCTTGTTTTCCACAAAATGTTTTGTGGAAAACAAAGAACAGATAAGCGTTCAAATTGGTGTTTTCCAATAAAATTCTCTACAAAACACAAAATTCCTATTTCCAACTTTAATACACAAAAGTGGAAAACACTTTTTTTTCGTTTTCACCTATTTTCCTTTAAAATACCTAATTGATTTTAATGCTTTTATACGTTTTTTGGGTTTTATCCGTTTTTAAGCGATTTTATCCGTTTTTTAAGTTCTTGTCGTTTTTCATCAGTTTTACGTTTTCGTCGATTTTTACGTTTTGTGTTTTTCGTTTTAGTGACTTTTCGTTTTTGTGGCTGCGTTTAGTCAATTTTTTACGTTTTCATCCGCTTTCTACTTCGTTAGTCCTATTAGTCCATTTTTTACGTTTGGATTTGGATTCTTTTTATGTTTCGTCTATTTTTTATGATTACGTTTTGAATTTTTACGTTTTGTTACGTTTTTAACATTTTGTCCATTTTACGTTTGCGTCCGATTTTTCACGTTTTTCACCGATTTCTGCGATTTTTTTTACGTTTATGTCTTTTTTTTTATGTTTTAAGTCCGTTTTTTCACGTTTTAGTGCATTTACGTTTAGTCGTTTCCATACGTTTTGTCGTCCGTTTTAGTTCATTTTTAACGTTTTCATACGTTTTTATGCGTTTTAGATGCTGTTTTTAAGCTTTCGCCCAGATTTTTTACGTTTTCGTTGATTTATTTACGTTTTGCGTCGCGTTTTTAACCTTTCCGTCCACTTTTTACTTTTTTGTCGGATTTTTATGTTTTAACCGTTTTTGCGTTTTAGACCCTTTTTCGTCTTCGTCCGTTTTTTACGTTTTCGTTTCTTATTTCGTTTTGTCATTTTTTATGTTTTCATCCGATTCTTTACGTTTAAACGAATTTTTACGTTTTCATCTTTTTCGTTTTAAAATTAGTTTTAGGTTTTTAAGGTTTCGTCGGCGAAAGCGTAAAACGGCCAGCATTAAAATCTGGCAAAATTAAAGGCTGAAAGTAAATGAAAAAGCGTAAACGGCAAAACGTAATGCCGGCAATGTAAAAAGACAACATATTATGACGAAAGCGGACGGAAACTAATAAGCGGGGCGAAACGTAAGCGAAAAGAGTAAAAAAAGTGACAGCGAAAAAACGGATGAAAACACTAATTAGTAATGGTCGACCGAATCAAACCATACGTCCCAGCACGCTGGACCCATTTTAAAACATGACATATATGACCCATGATGACGACCCAACCCGACCCGTTTGCCACCTCTAATAAAGCGTATAAAATTGTTCAAAAACATATAAAAGCGTAAAAAGTGGATAAAACATAGCGTATAAAACGGATGAAATAGGGAATTTTGCTTTTATCAAATTTAATGTTTTAGCATGGTGTAATTGCAAGATTTTTTCATGTTATTTGATGTTATATTTTACTTTTTTAATTCTTTATTTTCTCGTATTAGATTTTTTTAGTTAATTTATAATTTAGTTTGTTAGTTTATAATATTTGTTTTGTGTTTTTGAAGATGTTTTTATGATATTACAAAGGTGAATAGAGAATTGAGATAGAAAACAACAACACTTAAAGCATGTTTTTAGTTTTGCAAAATGGAAAACATAAACACATGTTCTCAAACTAAACAACGTTTTCTAAATTTTCCATTGTTTTGTGGAAATAAAACTCCCTCCCTTTCCTACAAAACAAGAAATAGGAAATGAAAGAAAATGTTTTCTAACTAAACGCACCCTAAAAGATTCACGAAAATTAAACTTAAAGTTCAAGAAACAGCTGTGAAGATGAAAGCTGCAGGGCAAGAAAAGCTACAATAATATTAAGAGTTAGGGTTAGGCCTGCTCAATATGTGGGTGTACATTGCTGTTTATTATCTCCCACTATTCTACAATTTACCAAGTATGAAGATTTATGCTGTATTTTATGAGGATATTTAGGTGTTCTTATTTCCAAGGTCTCCAAAAAGAGTTGAAGTATTGATATTACGAGCATGTTATCATGAGTTTTGTCTACAAAAGGGAAACATACATTTGATATTCCGGTCTGTTTTGCAGGTTGATCTGCATAAAACAACAATGAAAATTAGCACTATACAAAATCTGCAATGACAGGAATATTTATGGTGCCATAAAACATATACCTTCTTCAGAAAATTCAAACCGAATATGTACTGGCTTGCTGCATAATAGGGCCCACATCCCCATTCTGCACACTGTTTTTAGAAACCTGTTTCCAGTGTAGCTGAGAATTAACAAAACTGTGTTAGCGAATCTGATACTTCAGTTCAGGTTTGGTGCACATTAGTTACTTACTAGTCCCTTTGGCTGACCATTGGCCTCTTTGTTTCCAGCTTTAGTTACTTCAGGCTTTGAATAGGCTTGTGGCTGCGATTTCAAATTACAAGAAATGTATACGAATCAGGACTTCAGGAAGCCGCCACAGATAGATAATCAACGTTTTGGGATATCCTTCTAATGCAGTTTAAAAATTAGTTACACTAGTCCCTTTGGGTGACCATTGGCCTCTTTGTCAGCTTTAGATTCGTCAGGCTTTGAATACTGTGGCTGCGATTTCAAATTACAAGAAATGTATACGAATCAGGACGAGCATACAGATAGATAATCAGCGCTTTGGGATATCCTTCTAATGCAGTTTAACAAATTAATACCCTGTTCTTTGCAATTTTAGCTAGTTCTTGTTTCCATCGTCTCTGCTCCTTTTTCCGTCTAAGCGGTTCTACTAGCCTCTAATAATTTGCTCCAACAAGTTAATTGTTAGTCCCATACATTAATGACAAATAAGTTGAATGTCGTAAAGAATCATTATCAGAGTCATTGATTAATTTACTAAAAACTCTCATCCAAAACTTCAGTAAAATACAAAAGACGGTTTTCAAAAAAATGAGTAAAATCACTGTTGTGACCATTAATCTCAGAAATCATGTCATACATCACTATTACAAACCTTTTTAGCCACAGGAGCATTAGATACTTGATTGGCTTCTTCAACATTCTCTTGATGTTGTTCACTCCTATAAAGCATAAAAACAAAGATTACTAGATAAAATGTAAGTATTTAAAGCGAACAGCTAAACCTCAATAAGGAAAGAAGATTATAAAGATATGTGACCTTTTAGCAGTGGAAGGAGATTGAAGGTTTTTGTTACTTGTTGCAGTTGTTTTGTTGGTCTCTTCATTTGGATTACTGTTACCATTTAGTAACTTCTTCTTACATCTGATGAGCTCTCTTAGATCTTCAATTTCATCAGTCAAGGTATCATCTTCCTCATCCAACACCCCCAAACAGCGTTTCTTCTTCCTGTGATTCAAATGGCAAACAAATAGGCAACATATAGAAACAGAAACCAAATTAAGGATAAATGTATTATATTGATGGTGTTTGACTCTGCTCTTCTAAAACATCTAATTATTGCAACTTGAAGTCGCATAATCAGTTTTTTATGTTTGAAAAAACACATTTGCATGTGATTATTTAGAGGTCAAAACTAATTTTTTGAAGATAAAACAAAGTTACCTATGTATACCAAATTTGGGAGATTTTTATTCTCATTTCACAATATTTCCCTCCTGTTTTCACAAATATGTTCTTGTTGGTCATTTATCTACTACTAAATTAACTAATGAGAACTTGCCAAAACACTAAAAAAATCTTATTGTTAATTCTGCAAACAGAAGCACATCCAGATACTATCTTCTACCCATTTCACTACAGTAAATCATTCAGTGTCGCATAAGCACTTTCAAAACGCGCATTCAAACACCCCTCATAATTCCACTCTAGTAAGGCTTCAGTGTAATGAAAAATCATAACAAAATGAGGGTACGCTAGATAGACTTACTTCAAGTTCTGAAGATTTGTGGTGGCTTTTCTTTTCTTACAAACTGCTTCTTCAGGTGAATCTTCATCGACATCCTCAGATTCACTTTGGTATACCTCCTTTCCCTTATTATTATTAAGCTAAGGTAGCAAACCACGATCTCCATTTTCAAACCCATAGTATTCAAGCTCTTCTTCAAGCAAATTACCTTCCTCTCCTGCCTCTAATGCATCAGTTGTTGCTCCCTCTTCTTTTTCACACTAAAACAACAAAGCGCCAGCTTGTTAAGTAGATACTTACAAAATACTCTGTAGACTGTCGACATGAAACTAACTGACCAGATGATATCCTTATCATTCAAGATTTCAGTCGACTCAAAAGGTGTAATGCAAAAGCCCTCCATCTGCAAGAAAATAAGCAGTAACCCATACACAAGAAATATATGAGAAAAGCAGGTTAACAAACACTAAATTTATCTTACTTTACACATCAAATCAACACATAATGCAAATTACCAACAGGTAATCCCCGTAAGTAAAGAATGGTATTGCACTAGATCAGATCAGATAATTACCCACAAAACGACATATTATAGGGCAACCTAAACTGAAGCCAACTTTGGTAAAATCAGTATCCTTGTTTTCGTACATTTTACCTTGTATAAAAAGCTACAATAACCACTGGAAAACATCTGAATATAAATTAGTATTTAATAGAAGAACAATAAGCGAACAACTCAAATTCCACGACAAAATAGATATTTACAATAACTTTTAAACAAAAGTAGCAACATAAATATAATCGTAACAAGGTTATAACAAGAAATACATATAGTTATAAAATCTTCTCAACTTTCGCGTTATGGTGTATACTGTAACAACCTTTTTTCATTAAGCCATTAAAGTGCATTACCATTCTAACAAGGAATAATGTTTTTAGAGGCCATTAAAGTGTTCGACTTTTTTCATTAAGCCACCAATTATTGAAACAACCGTATAGGCCACCCAACTATGTTTAGAGAAATGAATATAAATTTAACATATCAAAATGCTACAAATAATCGTTAGATATCAATTTTACCCTTCACGTTTATAAGTGATTTTAAAAGAGCATACTTGATATTAAATATCAAACTTTCCATTTTGTATCATTTAATTTAAAATGAGAAGGATGAGAAACAACTATAATCACACTTTTGAGATACATCGACTTGAATTAGATGCATCCCAATTAGTTTCGAAAGTGATTTTGAAGTGAAAACAATGCAAAGTAGTACTAGCAACAAATTTGACCAGCATATGACAAAAAATACATAAGACTTACCTAACTTGATGAAATGCATATAATATATGTATACGCATCTAATTTTTAGCTAGAAAATATATTAAGGTGCTTCTGAATCAAGTGGACGCATCTCTAATGTGTGGTTATAGTTATTTCTTATCCGTCTCATTTAAACATATTAAACGTTCATTTTCGTCATTCTTTACTTTCATACACAAATTTGACCAAATTTTATTTAGACGAAAAGAGTTTACGCGTAAATTCATTTCGATAAACGAACGGCCTTAATAAAAAAGTCCTCCCACTACATTTCCCCAATAATAATCCTTTTAACAACAAATTATTACAAAATAAAACAAAAATTAGGGCAAAATGAGAATTTACAGTGAGTAAGACGCCATTAGGGCAAGATCGATTCAGTTCAAAAACATGAACCAAATGACTGCACACGTCAGCAATCGTTTTGTGTTGTTGCTGTGGTTTAATAAGGAGCCAACAGTGATTCATTCCATCTGATCGTTGTTTTTGGGTGAGAATTGTACGGTCTTTGAAGACTAAACGGAGGCGTAACGACGGTGTGCCCATTTTCTACATGCAAAAAGAAACGGTTACGGAGATGGTGTGTGTGAGGGAGATGACGGTAACGGAGGTTAAAACCCAGTGGGTTTGGGGGAGTGTGAGTGTGAGTGTGAGTGAGTGGGAGTGGCAAATGGTGGTTGGGGCGTTATATAATGTCATGTTATTGTGCAATCATCCCTCAGTCGTCATGCTCCTTGCGTAAAATATTGGAGTAAAGTCAAAAAAGTCCCATAGTTTCTGCAGTCGTCTTTGATTCATCCCTAAAAGCTTTTTTGGAACAATTACATCACTTCGTTAGTAAAGTTGGCATGAAATCATCACTGGGGCGAATCTTTGCAAAGATGTCAGTTAAGTCCCGAAGTCTTGGTCACGTGAGGGTATTTTAATCCATTTCTCACTCAAAAACATAGATATGAAGAATCTAAATTCAAGAACTGTGCATTGATCTTAAAGAATCTAAATCCACCATGTATTTATAAAAAACACTATACTTGATAATTGTTCATAAGCATGACAATTTTGAAATAAAGAATCACTTATATTTGGTTTTGTATATGTCGAGACATACAAGTTTGAACAAGACACTGGTTTGATGGTGTAATGGCTTCTTAAACATATGCATATTTTGTCTAAATATCACAATCTACTCCATTTCAAAACTTATAATTAGTAACAATATTACATTATGTCCATACAATGGTTTTGATTCTAACTTTATTCATGTTCTTCCAAATGTATGCTATATGAAATACAAACAACTTACACACCTCAATTTTTGTGTTGCATTCGACCACTTTCTGCACCAGCATATGGATCAATTGTCACATTTATAACTTATGGATCAATTGTCACATTTACATGTCCATTTCTCACTCAAAACATATATATATGATCTCCTCGCTTTCTCTCTCAATCAATCTCCAAATCAACTCAACTTTCAATCCCACATCAAACTCATACAAAAACCAATTAGAGACCTATTGGTCTCGAACTCACGATATAACCACGAACCAAAGCGGACCCTATTAGTCCTTGGTGTTTCCAAGCTCAACCGTTTACAACCAGGACCTTCTTGGTCGGTCAACTTTACTAACAAAACAACAACAAAAATCAACCAAAACCGAACCCTTGTTCTTGCTTGCTCTCGGCTCAAACCAGAAACCAAACCGGACCCTAGTGGTCACGGTTCATCCCTAACGTCAACAACACCATCCAAGTCTCCAAACAAATTTTATTTGCGTTTTCTTTTATAAAAGATTGTTTCCTACTCGTTTTCCACTTAACCCAAACCAAAACAAGAAAGCGTACTCGGAGGTCACTAAGCAGTGAGGACTCGTTTTTCTCACCTTCCTTCTTCCCGTCTATCGCGTGAAATGGCGAAATAACAATAAAGGGTGGCGCGTTGGGTGGTTTGGGTGGCGGTGGTAGTGAGAAATGGCGCGTGGAGTGGGTGTAAATGGAGAGGAGGTTGAGACAAGCGTTTTGGTGAGTATTGGTGGTGTCATGGCGGTAATTGGTGGCGGGGTGTTGCAGCTGGCGGCGAAGAGGCGAGAGGATAATGAAATAAAGGGTGAAGATCATACCTTTGTGGGCTTGGAGAGAAGGGTTATTTAGGATGAGTGAAATGGACAAAATACCCTTGCGTGACCCGGCCGTGGGGGACTTACGAGGGACATCTTTGCACATTAGTCTTAGGGATGATTTTGTGCCAACTTTACTAACGAGTTGATGTAATTGTTCAAAAAAAGTTTAGGGATGTAATCAACCGAGCAGGGCAAACCACAAGGATGTTTTTAGGACTTTACTCAAGATATTGCTTAAAAGTCTTTTAAAAAAATTAAGAAAACAAAAAACGTGATCAAAGGGAGTATTTTTTTTAAATTTCTTTACTGAAAACAGAAAACATGTTTTCTTACTATTATAACTATGCTTTAAAGAATTTGAATTTTGAGTTTTTCAAAAGATTTCATAATAAAATAATAGTTACTTCATTCTTAAGGAAACTAAAAAAAATAGCAATTAAAAACACACTTATATTTTTAAGACTATGCTAAACTTTGTTGTTTGTTGCTACTTTGGGTTTAGAAGTGTCGTTGCTTATGTTTATTATCAGGGCATAACAGATTACGTGGAGAAATATGGATCATTGAGATGTGTGAAAGTTACGAACGTGTGTGTTAGTCATTCTACCTTTTAGACTTTTGTATGAGAACCATATGTAAGTTGATTTTATTTTCCGTAATAATTTTTTAACTGGTTTGTTCTGTGAAAGTATATACACTATATATGCACACTTTAAACTTCCTTTCCTTCGTTGTTGCGGAACAATGTAACTTGTTGACTTCTTATATTTTATACGCATCCATTAAAGAATATTTGCTAATCGAATTTATCATTGTTTTCACTCCTAATAAAAAAATCAGCCCTACCTATTGAGTGTTTTACCTATTAGGGGATGATGTTGAGTGGGTTCAAGCAATAACGGATGCATCTCAATGGCAGTTAGGGGATCAACTTAGAGATCTTTTTGTAACCATACTCTTGTTTTGTACTATATCGATCATGGACAACTTTTTGGGAATGTCTTCCTTTTCTATTGAAGATATTCCTTACAAGCAACATCGGTTGTTGCAGAATGACGGTAGAGTTTACAAATGAGAGATCCAAATTACACTTTAATGGAGATTGAGATGACTTTAAATGGTAATAACAGATCATTGACAATTTTAAGGTCCCTCGGATCAATCATAATCTATTGAATATGGGAACAAATAGGATTCTTTGAAGAAGAATACGACCGAGTGTGGAATTGGACGGTTTACCAATTTGTATCTTTGATTGAATCCCCACAAAATATGTGTATGATAACATTATGCAAGGTGTCAGCGCGAAAATGGAGCCTTTTTTGTATACGGTAGCGGTGATGCAGGAAAAACTTACTTGTGGAATACAATTATAGCTTCCATTCGTTCACAAGGTAAAATAGTTTTGTCGGTTGCATCATCAGGCATTGCCTCATTACTAGCAGGGTGGTCAAACATCACACTCAAGATTCGTATCGGTCGATCTTGGCGGTGACTCATGTTGTGGAATTGATGTTACCGGATCTTCTGAATTAATTAGGCGAATTAATTATTTGGGGCGGTAGCCATTACAACATCGACATGCATTTGAAATGCGACCGCGCGTTAAGAGATGTTTGCAAAGAGAGCAGGCGGGAAATCAAGTATTCGGTGGTAAGGTCGTTGTTCTTGGTGGAGACTTTAGGCAAATTCTTCCAGTTATTCCAAAGGCACGAGAAGGTGAAATCGTTTCTTCAGCTGTAAACAAGTCTGTAGCCATATGGGACCAATGCAAGGTTTTTATTTTGTCTACAAATATGCGACTCATTGATCCAACAATTGATCCTTGATATGAATCGGTCGAATTTTAATCAATGGCTTTTGGATATGGGGGCGGAAGACTTCCAGTTGCACTTGATCAAGAAGATGAGGCTACTTGGATTCGATTCTGATGATCTTTTTGATTAGGTAAATGATGACCCAATTAGTGCTATTGTGCAAAATGCATTCCCAGATCTTTTAAATAATATCAATGATATTGATTACCTAAAAGAACGATGCATCTTGTGTCCAACAAATGAAATTGTTGATAAGATAAATTCACACGTCTTGAGAAGATTCCAGGTGAGATGCATGAAATGCTTAGCGTAGATGAGATAGACCGACTACTTGGTAACTTGGAAGAAATGCAAATCATGTACCATATTTTCAAATATTGTATTAGTTTATATCCATGACAAACATTCATAACATTCAGGTTCTTTACTTATACAAACATGCTTAACTATCATATTTTCAAATCATGCATTCTAATTTTGTACTTTGAATTAGGATCTTCTTTGAAGTTATCAACGCAATGTTGGCAAATAACCACAAGCCGAGGTGATAAGTTTGTGAAAATCATGCGTTCTTAAAAAATTTTGTCGTAGTAGTTTTTCTCATTTGCTTTCTTCTATATCAGGATATCGGTGAAATGATTAGTGCTTGCGATCAACAATGAGGCAACAAAAAAGCGTGAAGACAATCTCGGAACTGGAATTGGGTGGCGTAATTGTTGTTGATGATCTTCGGATGATGAAGTTGAACTTCGCGCTAATGTTCCAAAGGCGAGAGGAAAACAACATGTGTTGATGAATAATATCTATGTACTTTTGTTATGATGAAAGTCTCACATACTGCATTAACTAATACTCTAACTTCTCATGAAGGAAATGAATGATGATGATGATATCCCAATGGGCCTATTAAGCGAAACAAGAAAAACCAAATCAAAATCATAGCAAGAGGGTGTGTGCGACTTTTTGATGAAGATGCTAATGAAGAAGATGAAGAGCAGATGAAGATGATGAATGGGTTTAGTTCTAGATTGCAGATATTTGGTTAGACTACCATCTTAGTAGTCTTTTTGTTATTTATTTTAGTCTCTTACACATCTTGCTTTAGTAGTATGTGTTTTACTATGTCCCTTTTTAGGTTTTGTTCAATAAAGTATCAATGAATAAACGGCTATTATCCCTTTTAGGTTGTCTCCCTTTTTATTTTTTCATTCAGTTACAATAGATAATTTGTAGTGTATCAACATATACAAAAGAAGCACAGTGGCGTATTTAAACAAAGAGTTGCTTGCATTTAGCTGTGACCAGAATAAACCATTGCCCTTGATTATTTGTAAAACATAATGAAGATATGCATAAAAGAATAATAATGATTCAAAATGAGTTCTTAACGAACCTTTTGGGTTTCATGGAGTTAAATATATAGAATGCAACAATGACAACATCAAAACCAGCAATGACATTTCGGTCTCATTTGCTTCCAATAAATCCATAATATTTCTCACCAAATTTGCAATAAACGACCCCTTAAACTAAATCTATCCAAACAGCCCCTCCACTGTGCAAATATATATTTGTGATGACAACAAAAAATAAGTTGTTGGTACAATATTTGTACCACTTTTAACAGCTTTATGGATGTAATACTTAGAAAACCATAACCATATGTAATGCAGACTTTCATGTTGATGGAAGTTTTAACATCTGTGTAATCTCAAACATAACTGACTGGGATATATTTAAGAAAGAAATGTCCTATTTATATGGATATTTGGTTATAGTTGATAGGATAATATAAATTTTAGTTGTTAAATGATCAAATGGATAAGCATCAACTTTCAAAAAAAAGAAAAATTTAACTAAAATACCGATATATTAGTGATATAGTGATGTAAAACTAAAAAAAATTAATTTTGGATATTGTGATGTTTGACATTTTGCCATTGTATTTGTAAGTACCTCCACTTTAGAAAGAACCATTTTGCCATTTTTTTGAATCGTTATAGCATGATGTGATGTTACATCATGTTGTTTTCATGATAGAGCATTTAGGTAGTTTCATGATAGTGCATTTAGGTAGTTTTCATGATCTTGCGCGTTTAATTGCTTTTAGTTTTGTTGCGACTATTGAAGATAAATCTATAATCAATTAAAGTTGGATAGCGTGTGACCAGGTTATTTTCTAGCTCTCTTTAAGCTTTATTTCGTTATTGTATAAAATACCAGCCATAACATTATGTAATTATAGAATCAACTTGTGGTTCACATATATTGTGTTGGTTCATAGAACTAGAAACCTTTCATATATTCTCGATATTGTTCTATCTGTCATTGGATTATAAAAAGTTAAAATAAGCTCTTAATAACTAAATGGCTTAAAACTAAACTAATTAAGCTAATTTAAGCTCTTGACAAAGCAACTTGATTCTATATGGCTGCTTTGGAGGTGTTGTTATAATAGCTTATTGGTTCATATATGCTTAGTGTCATCTTATTTATGCTTGAAAATAAGCTTAATGCTAGAAGCTTATGAGCAAACACCAAATGGAAATTCAAACTTGAATAGCTGAGAGCTTATATACTTAAAATTAGGCGAGGAGGGAGCTTTAATGAGCTTGATAGAAGCTTTTGAAATAGTAGCAGATGGTCAATTATCTTTGCGGTGCGAGGAGAATTTCTCCCAACAGCTCTCTTTAAGCTTATCAAAAGCTTAGAAAGAAAATTTATAAAAATCAAACAAAAATGCTAGCTTATAGCTTACCTTCCAAACTCTATTATCCCCAAGTTTTAACAGATTTGGACTCAAAATGATGAAATTAAAAATGCAAAAGTATTCCTACTTGTTTTGATTTTTTACTTTTTACTTGAAACTGTTTTTGATTTTTTACTACAAAAATTTAGGAACACCTTTCCAAATAGTTTCATAAAAGTAGCTCATTCCAGACCTCATTTAGATCTTGTGGGGTTGGAGGGTTCTTCGGATCTCATCATCACACAGTAGCGTGAACGCAAAAATGGAAAAGAACTAAAAATGGTCAGTCATAGCAATTGGACTGTGACATTAGTACACAACATCAGACATTTGACTAATACTCAAACAATGTCTTACTTGGACCATAAATGTTAAACCAAAAAATACTTTGTATCAGGTTCATAATTGACATGCTATTTAAATTTTAAAGAACTAATATGCGCATAGAAACACTTCGATAAGTATTATATAGAAAACCAAGCGGTATAAGTCTTTTAAAAGTATTACTGATTAAGTGAATACATATACGATGTACAAAGTCTATGAATAAATGGTTAATACTTACTTCCTGCTGCAAAGCCTCATCAAGTTCCTACTTATCATCGAGTTAATGTCTTTGACATATAACTAACCCAAATATTCCCGAATCCTAAGAAGCCCAAAAAACATAAAAGTAAGAAAAATGTGCAAGATCGAGCGAGGTATGATATTTTTCCGTACTTGACTATTCTATGATGAAAACTTTAGAAAAGCTATCGGGTTTCTAAAAGTTATTAAAAGTAAGTGGTAAGGCCCCACGTCCCAAAACATGGCCATATATCATTGTCAATTTCCATGTCGTTATTTTGAACCAATAAGCACTTATAACAACAACACCCCCAAAGCAGCCTATCTAACTAACTTTAAGTTTGAAAATAAGCTTAATGCTAGAAGCTTATGAGCTAACACCAAATGGAAACTCAAGCTTGAATAGCTTAGACCGCATATACTTAAAATTAGGCTGATAAGAGCTTTAATGAGCTTGATAGAAGCTTTTAAAATAGTAACAATGGTCAATTGAAGCTGCTGGTGCAGGGGAGAATTTCTCCCAACAGCTCTCTTTAAGCTTATCAAAAGCTTAGAAAGAAAAATTCCAAAAATCAACCAAAAATACTAGCTTATAGCTTACCTTCCAAACTCTATTATCCCCAACTTTTAACATATTTGGACTCAAAATGATGAAATTAAAAATGCAAAAGTATTCCTACTTGAAACTGTTTTTTATTTTTTTACTTTTTAGAAAAACTTAACAGATGGACTTTTGCTCTAGATACACATTAAATGATAAAGTCATATAATCGTGTATAGTATTTCAAATTCATCATTAGTTGTAATTATAGAATCAACTTGTGTGGTTCACATATATTGTGTCGGCCGTAGAACTACAAGCGTTTCATATATTATTATTGTTCTATCTGATAGAAATGAGGAGGCAAGTATATGAGAACTATGATCCAAATGCAAACATGAATGGACATAGTAACCATTTATTGAATTGTTATACTACTTCCACAACACCAAATGTGCAACCATTAGCGATATTACAAATATCGGTCGAATACATTACCTCCTCATAATGCCATTTCATCAGTCTTGAATTCTTATCAAACACCTCAAGTTAGGAGGGTCGGTGGGTCATGGTTAGGCACCCAACCTTCAAGTTTTAACAATAATACTACGGTTACACAACCACGGCGTCGTGGCGGGGCCTCCATCTCGAGTTGGTTCTCAATCGATATCTCGCAATGTTAGACAACACATAAATCATGATGTCGAAAATCTTTGGGTACTCTGCTCCTCGCTCAAACATAGTAGTTAACCGCGATGTCACATCGGGTGAGTAAACATTTTCAATTTACTTTAATTAACTTTTTCAAATGCTTTTTCCAGCCACTTTCAAGTTGTTATGTGATTTTTATAAAAAATGATTTTACTCGATACATTGCCATTGCCATTGCTCACATGATAATGTAACATTGTCATTATAGGTTTGACTTTCGATGATAACCATGTTCGTGTGTCAACCCGACCAACTCCTAGCTGTTATTGCCGAGGGTACATTGTTGATAGCTATGGCAACCCGGTTCATGTGGCCAATCAGGTTCATGGTGCTGGAAGTTTTAACACCTCTTTAAACTCGATGTCACATTTACATCACATAAGAGGGTCTACTTTCAACAACAACACAACTAATTCGAGTCAAATTGCACAACAACGACGTGCCCCACAAACTATTATTTGTTCGGGGTGTGGTTGATAACAATGGAAATCCAAGTTCAGCTCATTTGGCCAATACATTAGATGTGCCGGGACTAAATAACACATTAGTAACATCAATACCACGTTCAACGCCCTCAAGAAGGCCCGCTCAACCAACAGCAATAGCGATTCCAAGCGTGTATCGAAGCATACACAACAAGTAGAAACTAAATCCTATTCTTATTTTCATTTCAATTATGTCTAATCATTTATGTTATACTCATTAGACCTCTAAATTTTCTTTCTTTTTAGGTGGATGTTTGAATCTGGGATTGTGGCGGCAGCGTGCACGGTGTCCCCATTACTTGGCGATGTTGTGGTATGAAGAAGCGAACAAATAAATCACGTTCTCCACGTGTCCCAAAATTCTCGATATGTTGTAGTGAAGGAAAAGTTCAGATGCCTTTTCTTGAAGATCCTCCACAACTATTACAAGAATTAATGGATTACAATGGTGGTGAACGTTCTAAACTCTTTAGGAAGCATATAAAGCTTTTATGCTCGATGTTTTCCTTCCGTCAACGAGGAGGAAAGATAAACAAAGAGATAAATAATGGTGGTGCACCTTACCGCGTTCGGATAAGCGGCCTTAACCATCACAAAATCGGGACTCTCTTGCCAACACAGGGCCGGACGTCCTAGGTTTGCCCGATTGTACATATTTGACACGTAAATGAAGTTGAAAACGCGATCTCGCATTAAGCGAAGGCTAACCTCAAGTAATGAAGATGTGATGCTTCAAATGTTGGTTCGTGACCTTATAACCATGCTTAACCAAAACAACCCATTAGTGCAGGCCTTTAGGATGGCAAGGGACAGATTTAGTGTTGCATCAATGCAACGTTACTCTTCGTCTAATTGCTACCGACAAAGAAATGCAAGGCAATACAACCTACCAAGCTTAGGAAGTGGTCGCATTAGTACCGGAGATGGTAACCGCAGTTCTCGAGATGTAATCGTTGAAGAAAGGGGTGGCGAGGAAGGTCAAAATTCTGTGAAGCGAATTTCTGAGTTGCACCCGAGCTTTATGGCTTTGCAATATCCATTGCTATTCCCTTACGGAGAAGATGGGTTCCAATTGTACATACCTCTCAATGTACCTCCTTCAACGAGGAGGAAATACTTAAGTTTAAGGGAATATTATTCTTTCCGTTTGCACCACAGGCTTCACGAAGGAAAGACATTGCTTAAAGCTGGCCGTCTATTTCATACGTATGTTGTTGATGCTTATACTGCTATTCTCGACCATGATCTAGATTGGTATAAAAGAAATCGAGAACGACTTCGGTGTGAGTTGTATAACGGATTACATGATCGTGTTTCCAATGGAGAGACAGACTTAGAATCTCTTGGTCGACGAGTTATCTTGCCCTCATCATTTACCGGAGGACCTAGACATATGGTTCAGCAATATCGGGGCGCAATGGCAATATGTCATTGGGCGGACCTCTGACCTTTTCTAACCATGACGTGCAACCCAAATTGGCACGAAATTCAACGACATGTTGAAAATGCCATACCGAGCCAACCAGCGTGTGATAGACCGGATGTCATAGCGAAGGTTTTAAGATCAAACTAGACGTGAAAGATATAAGGAAAGCTAATCATTTTGGTGAGAGTTAAAGCTGGTGCGTGTTTTTCAGAAACATTTTCTCTTCTTTTGTTGTACATACTTATGATGTTTAGTACATTAATCTAGCTTTGTACAAATGCAGTTATTTACACAATCGAGTTTCAGAAACGTGGATTGCCGCATTATCATGCTCTCATATTTTTGGACGAAGAAGACAAAATAATTTCTCCTGATCAGATTGATCATGTCATATCAGCAAAATTGCCATCTGAAATAGATGATCCGATTGGATTTGAGGCGGTCCGTAGTCATATGATGCATGGACTGTGTGGAGAGCTTAACCCTTCAAATTCATGTATGTCAGAGCGTGGGTGTCAAAAGGATACCCCAAGGCATATTGTCCGGAAACTTTTATTAGCAGTGATGGTTGGCCCCATTACAAGAGAACAAACAATGGACGAAAAGCAAAAGTTGGTAGAAGAAATATTATGCTTGATAACACTTTGTGGTTCCACATAACCTTGATTTGATTGTGAAATACGATTGCCATATAAATGTTGAATGGTGTAACCAAGGATCTTTGGTCAAATACCTTTTTGCATATCTAAACAAAGGTCCGTCGTGCAACAATAGTAATAGAAGGTCAAAATAACGAGACCATCATCGGGACCACGAACATCATATGCTTCTATAGTGCAGCGTGATACTTGAATTGAAGAATACCTCAATTGTCGATACATTTTGTCTGAATCATGTTGGAAAATATATGGTTTTGAAATGCATTATCGTTCTATCATTTGTTGAAAGACTTCCTTTTCATGAAAAAGGTTGTAAGAGTTTACTTTAGAGATGATGGCGATCTTTGAAAATGTGGTTGATAGAGCTACCTCTGCAATTTCTAAGTTCACGAGGATGGATGAAGGCAAATATAATATATCGAGGGCGAACTCTAACTTATTCAGATTATCCAACGATGTTTACATGGCATGATAACGATAAAGAATGGAGGCCACGTAAGAATGGAATGGCCATTGGCCGTATATATTATGTCACTCCTTCAATGGGGGAGAAGTACTATCTTAGTATGTTACTAAATGTTATGCGTGGTTGCAAGAGTTGGGAAGAAATTTGCCGGTAGATGGTATAGAGTATCCAACATCTGAGGCTACTTGTAAGGCATATAGACTATTAGGGGATGATGTTGAGTGGGTTCAAGCAATAGGGATGCATCTCAATGGCGGTTAGGGGATCAACTTAGAGATCTTTTGTAACCATACTCTTTTTTTGTACTATATCGATCATGGACAACTCTTTGGGAATGTCTTCCTTTTCTATCAGAAGATATTCCTTACAAGCAACATCGGTTGTTGCGGAATGACGGTAGTGTTTACAAATGAAGAGATCCAAAATTACACTTTAATGGAGATTGAGATGACTTTAAATGGTAATAACAGATCATTGACAGATTTTTAGGGTCTCCCTCGGATCAATCATAATCTATTGAATATGGGAACAAATAGGTGATTCTTGAAGAAAGAAGGTACGACCAGTGTGGAATTGGACAGGTTTACCAATTTGTATCTTTGATTGAATCCCCAACAAAATATGTGTATGATAACATTATGCAAAATGTCAACTTGCGAAAAATGGAGGCCTTTTTTGTATCATAGCGGTGGTACAGGAAAAACTTACTTGTGGAATACAATTATAGCTTCCATTCGTTCACAAGGTAAAATAGTTTTGTCAGTTGCATCATCCGGCATTGCCTCATTACTACTGCCGGGTGGTCAAACATCACACTCAAGATTTCGTATCCCAATCGATCTTGCGATGACTCATGTTGTGGAATTGATGTTACTTGATCTTCTTGAATTAATTAGGCATCGAATTAATTATTTGGGACGGCGCCATTACAACATCGACATGCATTTGAAGGCTGTCGACGCGCGTTAAGAGATGTTTGCAAAGAGAACGAGGCGGGAAATCAAGTATACGATTGGTAAGGTCGTTGTTCTTGGTGGAGACTTTAGGCAAATTCTTCCTGTTATTCCAAAGCACGAAGAGTGAAATCGTTTCTTCGGTAAACAAAAGTCTGACCATATGGGACCAATGCAAGGTTTTATTTTGTCTACAAATATGCGACTCGTGATCCAACAATTGATCCTTCGATATGAATCGGATTGAATTTTAATCAATAGCTTTTGGATATGGGGCGGAGAAGACTTCCGGCAGTTGCACTTGATCAAGAAGATGAGGCTACTTGGATTACGATTCCTGATGATCTTTTGATTCCGGTAAATGATGACCCAATTAGTGCTATTGTGCAAAATGCATTCCCAGATCTTTTAAATAATATCAATGATATTGATTACCTAAAAGAACGATGCATCTTGTGTCCAACAAATGAAATTGTCGATAAGATAAATTCACACGTTGAGAAGATTCGGTGAGATGCATGAAATGCTTAGCGCCGATGAGATGAACCCGACTCTTGGGGTAACTTGGAAGAAATGCAAATCATGTACCCTCTGAATTTCTAAACACATTGAGATTCTCGGTATCCCCGAACCATAAACTTGAGCTGAAGATCGGGCGCTGTCATATTGCTCACGTAATACAAATTTCGCGGCGGGGTTTGTGTAATGGGACCGCGGTTAATCATAACTCAAATCACCGTCGGTTCTTGAGGCTGAAATAATACAGGAGAGACATATACATGAAAAAGTATTGATCAACGGTTGATATGACTCAACCCATAAATCATGGCCTTTGAATTTAGCGAAGGCAATTTCTGTTAAAGTTTGCCGGCATGACAATTAACAAAAGCGGGTCGGGACCTAATCATGTTTGTGCGTACCTTGAAAAACGGTTTTACACATGGTAAACTTTATGTTGTCGCATCGTGAGTAACTTCACGTGATGGTCTTCGGTTCTATATTGATAACGGGGGAATATGTGATAATAACATGACAAAAAATGTTGTTTATAAAGAGGTGTACTATAATTTGCCTATAGGTATGTTAGAAGTGTGTCTAAACTTTGTTCTGATATTTTGAACCTATTTGACACTATGTTTTTTCATATTTTGTAGCTAACATTCAGCAGCAATGAGCAACCGATATCGTTATATCAGTGAGTTGCAAGCTAATGTCACTGATAATTGGACCGTTAATGTTATGGTTTCACGAATATGGACTACTTACAACCCAAAAAACAATCAAGTTATCTCCTTGGACATCATCATAGTGGATGAACGAGTAAGCAAAGTTACTTTTTTTTTATTAGTTTTGTATCAAAATTACAAGTCGATC
>OU343219.1:208994807-209072525 GCA_910596185.1 Chrysanthemum makinoi | reverse complement strand
TTGGTATTTCAAGTTATATTTTTCTATGCGCACATACTCCCTCGGGTTTTGGCGTGCTCAAATTACTTTTAATCTGACACCGCTCTCTTTGGGCGTATTGTCCTTTATACGGACACGGTTTTGGCGAGTTGATTGGCAATGGAGACGCCACCTTTTTGAATTTGGGGGACTTGGGGTATATGCTGCAGGTGATGTCTTGAACTATGTTTTCCTTGCATCTAGACTTCAATCTGTCAGTTTACAAACTAAGCTCCTCCGACATTCTGGCATTATATCTTCTGGACCTTCCTTTGATGATGCCCTGCATAATTTTAATGTGAAAATGGAGACTGCCCTTTTGGACAACCCTTGAGAAATCACTGCCCCCAAACTCTTGAAGAAATTGGCAGATATACATTTCACACGTGTCACCAAAATGGCCGAATCCACCTTTTTCTTATCTTCTCGACAGATGGCTCTATGGAGGTCGCAAAAAGAAGACCACACTTCTGACTGGCTTAGGGTGGTTCCGATTTCTGGGTTGGGCCAGACCATGAATGCTAGAACTTACCGATGTGTGTTATGCTACCGGTTAGGTGTGCCCCTTTTTTCTGCTCAGATGCCATGCCCAACTTGTTCCAAAGTTTTTTCTGGAGACATCTATGGAGATCACGCGGTGTCCTGTGCTGGTATCATTGGTATTAAATACCGACACAATATGGTGCGTGATACCCTTGTCGACATATGCTCTCGATCTGGTATCTCAGCTCGCAAGGAGGTTGACATTGGGCTCTGTGGTGATAGGGACAAATCCTTACGTCCAGCTGATGTGTTGCTCTACTCTTGGGATGGTGGGCATGATACATGTGTCGATCTAACATGATCGTCTCCTTTGACACAAACTAATATGGTTGACTTCGCGCGGCAGTGGGTGTGGTTGTCGAAGCTGCTGGCAACGCGTGTTAAATCTGAGCTAAATGTGCGGACATTGGATACAGGTTTCTCCCCTTCTCATTCTCTTCCTTTGGAGAGCTTGAGAAAGATGCAGTAACCCTACTTAAGCGCATCCGAAGTTACTCGTTGACTCAAGAGATTGGTGTACGTGCTGCTGAGCATATTTTTAGTAGGATTAGCTTTGCTATAGCTAGAGGAGTGGGGGCCCAATTAGTTTCTCGGCTCCCTTCTAATTTCTTGTAAATCCTATAAATTTCTAATGAAGTGATGTTTTATAAAATAATAATAATAATAATAAAAGTGATGTTTCTATAAATAAAATTAAATTAAATTAAAAAAAATAAAATAATAATAATAATAATAATAATAATAATAATAATAATAACTTTTGAAAACGTATAAAAAACAGACGAAAACGTATAAAAATAGACGAAACTGAAAAACATATAAAAACGGAGAAAACGTATAAAAACGGCAAAAAGTGTATGAGACATATAAAAACAGGCGAAAACGTATAAGAACGGACAAAAACGTATAAAAAGAGCAAAAACGTATAAAAAGAGACAAAAACGTATGAAAACGTATAAAAACAGACAAAAACTTATAAAATCAGACAAAAACGTATTAAACATATAAACGGACAAAACGGATATAAACAGACAAAAACGTATAAAAACGGACAAAACGTATGAAACGTATAAAAATAGACAAAAACATATAAAAACGGACAAATCGTATAAAAACGGACAAAAACGTATGAAAACGCATAAATTCGGACAAAAATGTATGAAAACGGACGAAAATGTATAAAAACGGACAAAAACGGATAAAATCGGACGAAAACGTATAAAAATGAACAAAAACGTATAAAAACGAGCAAAAACGTAAAAAAACGAAATTAAACCCAATGAAAAAAAAAGTTTTAAAAATAACGGAGATATAATTTGCACCGTTAGTTCTCAAATTAACAAAAAAATGTATACTGGTTGACTTTGATTAACGGAGGAATGTATATGTCTAAACTTTTAAAAATATGATGTATGGTGTGAAATGAGGTAAACTATAAGGATGATTTTGCAGTTTACACTCCATACAATAAGTTTTCTACAAGGACCATGACTCTATTTTTGAAGTTTTAACAACTGCGTATGCACTTTGGACAAATTATAGGAACAGTTTTTGCAATTTACTCTTTAAAGGCTCGAGATGTCTCGCATAATAGCATCGAGACTCATCCACTACTTATCGTTAAGTTATGTATATTTTAGTTTTAGTAGTTAAAATAGAACACATGATAACAATAAGATATATAGTTGTCAGGACCCCGATCCTGATCTTAGGATTTTACGATTTTACGTTACTGTAAAGCATAAACAATCCGGATCTTACATAAGATTTTTGCAAGCTTAAAAGCTTATAAGATCCTGATTTTGACCATACGATCTTAAGATCTAATCTGGTCCGATCTTACTTTTCTTGGATTACAAACTAAAAAACCACAAATTTATGAGTTGTTGTTTTTTAGAATTAAAAAAAACATGTTAATCTTTTTAAACATTTCATAATCATAAACATTTCTATGAAATATTCATACTATTTTGTGTTTATAATATTACAAAAATTATTAAGAAGCAACATTAGAATAGGATCTTAAAATCTCGATCTGATCTTATGATCATGATTTTGTAAAGACGAAAACGATTATAAGTAAAATCCCGATTTTGAAAACCTTGATTAGATATTTGAATGAGCCTTATTAAGGAAAACCATTTTGAGATCACATCTTCAACCCAATTAGATGATAGCATATTTGCATGGGCCACAAGCCCACAAGACAGAATATTTCATATTTGCTCTACATATTTGAGCTTGTTAGTGTACTGTAATTGGGCCATTTTTATGGTTTCTTAATTGGGCTCTTTGACTTTCGTGTTGAATATCGTCAAAATAAAAGAAAGATAAACATAAGATTATGGGGACCCTTTAACAACCAAATATCGAAATATATTTCTTGTAGACCAGTTTGCACGACAATCGACTTCAAATTATTTTTTCTATATAGCAAATCTATAGTTATTATCAATGATATCGTTAAACACAAAACCTAGTCTTCAAGAAGATATATAACTTTATATTCTTGATCCAATCACTTTTCTATATATTTATAAAATTGTAACACGATTAAATAAATAGCAGTGATGGTAGTTGAGGATGTATATCTCACACATAATAGTAGTAGGTTGGGAAAAGTAAAATTTTAGGTGTTTGGTAGTCGTATTTGACCCTAGAACTAGAATATTGGGTGCAACAAACCAATTAAATATTGTACCCTAAGATGTTTTTTGTTTTCTTGGTTTTGTTTTGTTTCTATAAATAAACAATCCACGATGCTAAAAGAGACAGAAAGCAATCGCACCATGTTTATAAAAATTAATGCCAACTTACAAAAACTTACACATTAAAAATGTTTCACCTTTCTTGTCACATGTAAGTCATTATCATTAACTTTCGTTTACATTACAAAAAAGCAATATTGTAGAAGTAAGCAAATGTTGAAAAACTAGAAAATATTTCAATTATTTGGCCGACATCGGTCACCTTCACAAAATATAATTTGGTCATGTTCGTTGTTCATTATTTCCGCAGTTGTTAGGTTCAGTTTTCTACCGATCAACCATCGAAAATACCTAAACAAAACCGTATCTTAACACATCACGGTCCACTTCTAGTATAAAAGTTTCGTACATAACATACTCAGATGTCTATAGCTTCTTATTCGATTAAGCTGTGTCACGTTTTAATAGTATATATATTCTGTATTAAGTCTATAGCTTCTTATTCGATTAAAGTGTGTCACGTTTTAATAGCATATATTCTGTGTTAATATTTGTTAGTGATTTAAGAATAACGTTCTACTAAGGTATAAGCAATAATTATTGTGTTTGAGTAGTGTGAAATTGATTTTGATTAGCTACTTATTTTAAATTTTGAATATTCGTTCTAAATAGTTGATAAAAGTAGTCATAACAAATATTATTCGTTTTGTTTGACTATCTAAATCTTAAAACATCACAGGTACCCAAAAGGCCAAAACTATCTCCCATGGCCATCTTGATTACATCTTTTATGATTAATTTGTTCCAAAAAAAATTATGATTATTAAACTCATCATGTGAGCCCACAAGATGATGATATTTGTAATCTATAAATTATCTTTCCTTATCTAAATTGTTCGAGCAAGACAAGTATCTTAACTTACTATATATAAAGATGAATGATATTTAATAAAATTTTATAAGCTTAAAATTAAATAATGTTAGTGACTATTATACATTTGATTAAAGATGGTAACAACGTCATAATTAAATTAATATTTTAATATTGTTTAATCCTTAAACTTTTATTATTTCTTGTTTCTAATTTTATACTTTTTTTCTCGCAAGGACTACAAATTGAACACGTAATGCATCAAGGGTCAAACCAAAATAACGATTCGACAAGTATAATTATTTGCCGCTATACACCATTCCTCTGCGCGCGGGTATTTATCTAGTTTAACTAAAATGCATGTATTCTAGCTGAGTTATCATCGTTTCTCATTGTCTTTCCTTATCTCGTTTCTTTATTTTGCCATATCTCACAAATTACACACAATATTTATCAAAAATTCCATTTTCCTTATTTCTTAAGTATCAAACAAAAAAAAGTATTACAAACTAAATATACCAAAACTCATATATATATTTTTTTTAGAACGACAATTTTTTACAACATACACTACATGTTTCACAAATTCTATCTCACATATCAAGAGACTTGAACCCACAATCTCTAAATAGATGGACCACTCACATACCGCTAAGCCAAAATAATTTTGGTACCAAAACTCATAATATGAAATTATGAACCATGAATGTATGTAAAGAGCAACAAGTAAGTGTCCAGTATAGCAGTCCCTATAAATAGCAACAGAAATTCCAAGATGACGCTGTCACTTTGACCACTTCTGATTTTCCTAGTCAAATATGGCCACCATCAATACCATTCAATCTTCAACTAATAATTATTATTCATTCAAAACTTATATGTTACTCTTCATATTTTTAAGTCTTCATTCAACCATTTCAGCCCACTTTTTCTGATTTTTTCTAAGAATAATACCCCACATCCCACGTTAAGATAGCTCAGTCGTTTACTCAGTCTTTATTTTCTTCTCATAGTCAAGTTGTTTTAGGTGATATTTTTTATTAGTTTTCATATTTCTGTTCATAGTATTATGAGGTTAAGTTTATAGTTTATACATCTTTCCTAGAACCATCCTCACATGGGTTTAATCCACTTTTCAATATAGTACTTTCCAAGAAAAGATTTTGCTTTTCTAGATGTTGGGTGACCAAGACAAGGTGCAGCCGCAGCAGCAGCAGTCTGTTGCTGCTTCGGCTGCTGGAGGAGGAGATAATAGGAAGATATATTCCCGGTCGGTTTCTTGGGCTGGAAAGGCGAGAGCTTGTTTGCCGCCTCTGCAGCCACTTTCGGTTTCTAGACCGAGAGCTGAAGAGTGGCCTAGGGCGGGTTCTGATGATCTTGGTGTTTGGCCGAATGTGGCGGCAACTACACCTGGTGTTAAGCCTAGACCGCCTGCTCTTCCGTTGAATTTGAATAAAGGTTCAGGGAAACCTCCTAGAGAATTTGAGTTTAAGAAAGATAAGCTTGCATTTTTTGATAAAGAATGTTCAAGGATCATGGATCATGTGTTTCTAGGAAGTGATGCTATTGCTAAAAATCGTGATGTGCTGCGTGAAAATGGGATTACACATGTTTTGAACTGTGTCGGTTTTGTGTGCCCTGAGTATTTCAAGAATGATTTAGTGTACAAGACGCTTTGGCTTCAAGACAGCCCGTCTGAGGATATTACGTCCATCCTGTATGATGTCTTTGACTACTTTGAGGATGTTAAAGAGCAAAACGGGCGGGTTTTTGTGCACTGTTGTCAAGGGGTATCGAGGTCAACGTCTTTGGTTATAGCATACCTTATGTGGAGAGACGGTCAAAGCTTTGACACCGCGTTTCAGCAAGTGAAAGCAGCAAGAGGTGTGACTAATCCAAACATGGGTTTCGCTAGTCAGCTTCTGCAGTGCCAGAAACGGGTCCTTGCTGTACCCGTAAGCCCGAATTCAGCTTTAAGAATGTATAGGATAGCTCCACACTCGTCGTATGCACCGCTTCATCTTGTACCAAAACTATTGGCGCGACCTAATGCTCAGGGTCTTGATTCTCGTGGTGCTTTTATTGTTAATGTTCCTTCTGCTATATATGTGTGGATAGGAAAGAATTGTGATCCTTTGATGTATGAGAGTGCGAGATTAGCAGCTTCACAGGTTATTCGATATGAAAAAGTTAGTGGTCCAGCGTTGACCATTAAGGAAGGTGAAGAGCCCATAGAGTTCTGGAATGCAATCAGGAATGATCAAGATGAAGAACAGTTTCTGGGAAATAGAGGTGTTGCTGGTCAAAGGATAGTTGTTGACTATGATATAGATTTTGGTGTTTTTGCTGAAGCAGCAAACAGTGGGGTGGTCCCGCCTTTTTCGATCTCAGGAACCAACTCTGAGATGTGTTTGCCGGCAAGACGAAGTGGCTGGGAAAGATTGAGAAGGAAGTTTGCCACTGGTGTCATGAAGGAGTTGATAACATCATCCAAAGAAATTGAATCTGAAGCGCCTTGCGACTCATCTGATTCTTGTTCTTCAGTTTCAGCTCGAAATTGGGTAAAGACTACTACTGGTTCCAAAGGAGATGAAGATGATAATTACTCTGAATGCATGTCCCCCGATTCATTCTCTTCGTTTCTTGTTAAAGATCAAATAAATTTTGATAACACGTCTCCGTCGGTTTCACCTTCAACATCTGATACCTATTCGTTCACGTTCTCACCCACATCATCTAACTGGTCTGATTTATCTGTATCCGCTCAACCATCCCCTTCTGGGTTGGAAGCATCAGACCCTAATCCCAATCTAAACCCTAACCCTAAAATTCCAAAGAGCCTGGTCAGAACCTGGTCATTTTCCATGGAGGATCAAAGCATGGAAGATGCTGCAGATGATGATGATTGGCAGGAGTGTATGAATGATGACATTTCGGGCAGGAGTACAGAGGCTGATTTTGTTCTTTATCAGTGGCCTACTATGGAGAAAGTCGAGATGGGTAGTACAGGGATTCCTGATTCCAGATATGTGTATATAACTTATGTCGCGGATGTTTTGTATATTTGGGTGGGACGCGATGTCTCAGGCAGCAGCAATAACAGTCCCATCGAGTGGCAAATGGTTGGTCATGACTTTCTTGTTAAAGAAGGCCTGGCAACAAGCTCTACTGTTCAGGTAACGCGCTAAACCATGAAGGTTAAACATTATGTTACTTGTATTCTCGAATCATATTAGTAAATACTATCCAATTATTTTACAGATAGTTAAAGAGGGTGAAGAACCAGAGAAACTATGGAAGCATCTTCATTGTTTCTCATTTCCAAATACAGCGGAGAAAGATCAGAAGTGATGTATCATGTGGAATATCTTGTACAGTTTCTGAGCTATTAAAATGTATTTATTACTTTAATATCTTCTTAAGTTCAAGTGTAGCTATCGAATTTTTCGCTGGAATTAAAGCAGTTTCCATCGAATTTTATGTTATAAATTAGCTCATTTAACACTGGCAATTTAAGGTAGACACCACAAACTAAGAAACCACCTTTACACAAGAAAACATATTAAGTAAATCCCAGAACTGTATGATAGATGATGGCATACTTTATAGATTACACAATCATAACATAGAGGGCACTGGGTCCCATACCTCAAAATAGCCATAGTTTCCACATCTTGAAACAAAACATAGGCTCAGCGGCTCAGTCTCAGTTATCTCCTCTCAAGCCAATCATTTCCGGTCATTTCCACCGAAACATTTACATCATATCATTTCTCCCGCGACCGCGGCCACGGCCACGACCACGTCCTCTTGGAGCCCCACGTGACCATGGTTTCCCATTGCCACGAGAACTTCCGCTATACCAGTTATTTTCTTGGTTCGGTTGTTTGACTGCACTGCTCCTCGAGGGTGCGAATGAGGACCATGGTCTTCCCCAGGAGCTCCCATTTTCACAATTATCATCAGCAGCCGGGCCAGTCTTCTGTATTTCTGTCCAACTGACATTACTCACTTCAGAAAGCCCTGGCTTATTTTCATTTAACCATGGGTCCCGAAGTATTATCCTTCTGTTGCTCATCTTTCTCCTTAGATAACTCTTCTTTATTAGTCATTTGGCCAGCTGTACTTGTAGTTGGACCAGCTGTACTTGTACTTGGGCCAGCCGCACCATGACCAGCTGTACTTGTACTTGGGCCAGCCGCACCATCTGAGCATTGGTTGAGCGCAGAAGCTACCATATAAGCTACCATATCCGACTGACTGGCTTTGGGGTTTGCCTTGCTGAACTGATCCCACGGATTTACTTCTCCATTTCCTACAAATGCTCAATTACGACAGCAAAAATATATAAGTACATAACATGTTTCACCATCCTCTGAATGTACACAGATCCTCATATTTACCAGATTCATATGAATGCAAAAACATAATAAGTTAATGGATTAAAGATCCAAACAAATATGTTTCTCCATTTCTCATTTCATAAAAATGGTTAAACATTGATCATAACGAAAATTTAACACTGTCATTGATTCATATGCTACAATAAGAACCATTTGCAACCAGGGAGTCTGTATAACTGTACTACATGAACTGTTCCTTCAAAAGTCACCTTGCAAACTGCTGTATAATGTGTTACTGACAATGATATATAGATAAAATCCGGTTCCATGTTAAATGTCTTGCTTACCATTTTGATGGTTACTAAATCAAATGTTGTATTTATTACACTAAACATGCAAGATTTTCTACTCATACCCACTACATGATACTACAATCTCATAACACGAGTTCTCATTGTCATTCACTTCTTGTTGTGTTTACTTCAATGCTCATCGAGATGACGTTTCATGATTATGATCTAAAATTTAGATGCATGAATGAATAAATAAAATATACCTGGATTGGAGTCCTTTGGGACATCTGTATTGTTGTCATTACTGTTACATACCAAATTTTCAGAAGCATCCATGTCGTTACTCAACGAAGTTTGGTTAACACCATTACTGACTGCTTTTGTAGCATCTGGAACATATTGCTCGACATTGCGGACATCAACAAGAGCTGAATAATTGATCTGCACAAAAAAATACGTTATCAGTAATCAAGAGACTAGGCATCTCACTAGTGCATGCTGAATGCTATACTACCTCTAAAGTGCCATCTTCTCCATAAAGAGATTCATTGGGCCCATCTTCCTTAATATCACCTAAGACAATAGGATACTCTGGCACTGGAATCAGAACAATGTCCTTGGCATCATAATACGATATTCTTCCAACCTGCAACGTAAATTGATTCTTTTACTAAAATAGAAAAATAGCTTACAGCAGTGGCTCACAGTCACCTACACATATAGATGCTTTGAGTACTACTATTTTCAAATGAAAGTTACCCGGAAGGATGAGAACTCAGGGATCCAAGAAGAATTCAACTCTAGCAGACGATAAGCAATCACATCACCTTCCTGCAAATCATAAGATATATTAGCCGAAAAGAATTGTGGTTTTTTTATGGTGATGAAGTGAAAGTGTGAAACGTATGTCAGATAAGCATTTCCATATTTATTTATTTGGTAAAATGTGAAATATATTACCACGGACCTATATCAAAATTTACAAGTCAGATTTACTTTAGCCAGGGGGCATATCCCCTAGCACCAGTAAAACTAAAATCAAATAAGAACAAAATTCAATAAATTATATCCTAAACACTTATTCAAACAGCATTCTATCAGCATATCAATATCATAAGGGACTTCAGTGATAGCTTTAACACATAATCCCACCAATTCTCCCCAATTCAGTCAATCTGATACATATTTTCCAACTGCAGAAGTCTATCTTAGCCTTCAGTAATTTCTCATTTTGTTATACATCAGAATATGCATAAGAACCTCAAAATGATTAGGAAATACTCTTGCATTTGAGCTACATTTCCTCATCAATAGAGCACTTCAAAGACCCCAATTAGCAGTCTACTCCAGACTCGCTAATAGAGCATCACTCAGAACAAGTAGCCATCTAACCATTAATCCAATATCCCAAACACTCCAATTCCTGTAACACCAGGAACTTTTTGCTTATTCTTATTATCTTTTCCTTTTGGGTTTTTCTGCGTGACATTCGACACCCAAATACTGCTCATTTATACCCACAGAATAGAAATAACTACTGTCGAAGGACTGCATTTCCTTGGACATTAAGCTCATAGCCAAAGACCAAATCCAGCATCCAACTCCAGTCTCACTAGATATGGTAGAATGGTATGACTCAACGCAACGCTTCATCCCAATAAGCAGACATCTATTCATAAATGTAAACCATCTCAAGAATCCAAAAACTTGCATTCTATTCCAGGCATACAACTAGAGTGACAGGGTTAGAAGCAAGGCATTTAAGCCAATTACCCAAACACTCCATGCTCTGTATCATCAGGCATTGTTTGTTTATCCTTTTTCCTTTTATTGGGTTTTTTGCATGACATTCATCACCCTGATTCACCCATATATTTGCTCCTATTATACACACTGAATACTAATAACTACTGTACTAAACAAGAAACTAAATTGAATTCACAACCAAAGACTAAATCCAGTAGCTGACACAAGACTCACTAGATAAGGTAGAATGGAAGGACACAATGCAAGGATCCATCCCAAGAAGTAGACATCTATTCATGAAACCATATTATACTATACTTCATTCATTCTTTTCCAGCAGACCCTCAAAATTGGACTCAAATCATTGGCTACATCTTAAGTAGTCAGATTCATATAAGCATATTAAAATCTAGGCATAGTGTTTTTTTAAAAGAGAAAACAAGGAAATCCGATAGCATCACTAAAAAGGATAATAAAATGATTGTATGCATACACGAAGATGTTTTGGATCGCTGATTATCTACTTGTTGTGTTTTGATGCAACAAGTGGCAGTTTTAAAGGTCTTTGTCATTGCTTATCATCTAGTTACTTGTGAGTGATATAAGTTGTTTTGAATAAGAACTTTGGAGTTACTTATTCCAGACTGCTTAAATTAGAAAAACAATAAGCAGATTTAATTAAGAAATCCCAAACAGGCCCCCTAAGCATATGTGTGTGAAGAGAGAGAGAGACCTTTGGCTCGCAACAGGGAGGAAGCTTGTCAAATTCATTGGGATCAATTACAGGTACTTGAGCATCTTTGAACAACATTTTGAAAGATTCTTTACTTATTCTTTTAGATTCATTCCTTTGATAAGTCAAGAACCTTTCTCTGCCACCCCACTTTTGACCTTTTCTCTTGCTGCTACTGCTGTTCCGGTTAAAGGTTTCCTGAAGCACGACTCAAGTGTTAATATGGAAAGGTTTATAAGCCAAATTATAGCAAATTATAAGCCAATAAAGTTCTGGTGCAGATGATGCAGTTGTGTTACTTTACATGCAATAAAATGAAATCCTTGGAATGTGAGAAAAAATATGACTAATCATATGATTAAATAAACACAGTAATTAATTTGTCATTTTGACCCTAATTTCCGTTAATGCATTTAAGATAGTTAGAATCCAAGTCCGCCTAAGAACTTGTAGTTTTCTCTTCTTAATGGAATTCCTAATCAAGCTATTCAGCACAAAACTACACCCACACACAATATTATCAGATTTAACAAGAAGGTATTTGGAAAAGCAAAATGAAAAAAGTTAAAAGATTCACGAAAATTAAACTTAAAGTTCAAGAAACAGCTGTGAAGATGAAAGCTGCAGGGCAAGAAAAGCTACAATAATATTAAGAGTTAGGGTTAGGCCTGCTCAATATGTGGGTGTACATTGCTGTTTATTATCTCCCACTATTCTACAATTTACCAAGTATGAAGATTTATGCCGTATTTTATGAGGATATTTAGGTGTTCTTATTTCCAAGGTCTCCAAAAAGAGTTGAAGTATTGATATTATGAGCATGTTATCATGAGTTTTGTCTACAAAAGGGAAACATACATTTGATATTCCGGTCTGTTTTGCAGGTTGATCTGCATAAAACAACAATGAAAATTAGCACTATACAAAATCTGCAATGACAGGAATATTTATGGTGCCATAAAACATATACCTTCTTCAGAAAATTCAAACCGAATATGTACTGGCTTGCTCGCAATAGGGCCCACATCCCCATTCTGCACACTGTTTTTAGAAACCTGTTTCCAGTGTAGCTGAGAATTAACAAAACTGTGTTAGCGAATACGATACTTCAGTTTACGGGAAGTTTGGTGCACAATTAGTTACTTACTAGTCCCTTTGGCTGACCATTGGCCTCTTTGTTTCCAGCTTTAGTTACTTCAGGCTTTGAATAGGCTTGTGGCTGCGATTTCAAATTACAAGAAATGTATACGAATCAGGACTTCAGGAAGCCGCCACAGATAGATAATCAACGCTTTGGGATATCCTTCTAATGCAGTTTAACAAATTAGTTACTTACTAGTCCCTTTGGGTGACCATTGGCCTCTTTGTTTCCAGCTTTAGTTACGTCAGGCTTTGAATAGGCTTGTGGCTGCGATTTCAAATTACAAGAAATGTATACGAATCAGGACTTCAGGAAGCCACCACAGATAGATAATCAACGCTTTGGGATATCCTTCTAATGCAGTTTAACAAATTAATACCCTGTTCTTTGCAATTTTAGCTAGTTCTTGTTTCCATCGTCTCTGCTCCTTTTTCCGTCTAGCGGTTCTACTAGGCCTCTAATAATTTGCTCCAACAAGTTAATTGTTAGTCCCATACATTAATGACAAATAAGTTGAATGTCGTAAAGAATCATTATCAGAGTCATTGATTAATTTACTAAAAACTCTCATCCAAAACTTCAGTAAAATACAAAGACGGTTTTTCTCCAAAAAAAATGAGTAAAATCACTGTTGTGACCATTAATCTCAGAAATCATGTCATACATCACTATTACAAACCTTTTTAGCCACAGGAGCATTAGATACTTGATTGGCTTCTTCAACATTCTCTTGATGTTGTTCACTCCTATAAAACGCAAAAACAAAGATTACTAGATAAAATGTAAGTATTTAAAGCGAACAGCTAAACCTCAATAAGGAAAGAAGATTATAAAGATATGTGACCTTTTAGCAGTGGAAGGAGATTGAATGTTTTTGTTACTTGTTGCAGTTGTTTTGTTGGTCTCTTCATTTGGATTACTGTTACCATTTAGTAACTTCTTCTTACGCCTGATGAGCTCTCTTAGATCTTCAATTTCATCAGTCAAGGTATCATCTTCCTCATCCAACACCCCCAAACAGCGTTTCTTCTTCCTGTGATTCAAATGGCAAACAAATAGGCAACATATAGAAACAGAAACCAAATTAAGGATACATGTATTATATTGATGGTGTTTGACTCTGCTCTTCTAAAACATCTAATTATTGCAACTTGAAGTCGCATAATCAGTTTTTTATGTTTGAAAAAACACATTTGCATGTGATTATTTAGAGGTCAAAACTAATTTTTTGAAGATAAAACAAAGTTACCTATGTATACCAAATTTGGGAGATTTTTATTCTCATTTCACAATATTTCCCTCCTGTTTTCACAAATATGTTCTTTTTGGTCATTTATCTACTACTAAATTAACTAATGAGAACTTGCCAAAACACTAAAAAATCTGATTGTTAATTCTGCAAACAGAAGCACATCCAGATACTATCTTCTACCCATTTCACTACAGTAAATCATTCAGTGTCGCATAAGCACTTTCAAAACGCGCATTCAAACACCCCTCATAATTCCACTCTAGTAAGGCTTCAGTGTAATGAAAAATCATAACAAAATGAGGGTACACTAGATAGACTTACTTCAAGTTCTGAAGATTTGTGGTGGCTTTTCTTTTCTTACAAACTGCTTCTTCAGGTGAATCTTCATCGACATCCTCAGATTCACTTTGGTATACCTCCTTTCCCTTATTATTATTCGCTAAGAGTAGCAAACCACGATCTCCATTTTCAAACCCATAGTATTCAAGCTCTTCTTCAAGCAAATTACCTTCCTCTCCTGCCTCTAATGCATCAGTCGTTGCTCCACCTCTCTTTTTCACACTAAAACAACAAAAACGCCAGCTTGTTAAGTAGATACTTACAAAATACTCTGTAGACTGTCGACATGAAACTAAAACTTAGACTGACCAGATGATATCCTTATCATTCAAGATTTCAGTCGACTCAAAAGGTGTGAATGCAAAGCCCTCCATCTGCAAGAAAATAAGCAGTAACCCATACACAAGAAATATATGAGAAAAGCAGGTTAACAAACACTAAATTTATCTTACTTTACACATCAAATCAACACATAATGCAAATTACCAACAGGTAATCCCCGTAAGTAAAGAATGGTATTGCACTAGATCAGATCAGATAATTACCCACAAAACGACATATTATAGGGCAACCTAAACTGAAGCCAACTTTGGTAAAATCAGTATCCTTGTTTTCGTACATTTTACCTTGTATAAAAAGCTACAATAACCACTGGAAAACATCTGAATATCGCTTGAATTAGTATTTAATAGAAGAACAATAAACGAACAACTCAAATTCACGACAAAATAGATATTTACAATAACTTTTAAACAAAAGTAGCAACATAAATATAATCGTAACAAGGTTATAACAAGAAATACATATAGTTATAAAATCTTCTCAACTTTCGCGTTATGGTGTATACTGTAACAACCTTTTTTCATTAAGCCATTAAAGTGCATTACCATTCTAACAAGGAATAATGTTTTTAGAGGCCATTAAAGTGTTCGACTTTTTTCATTAAGCCACCAATTATTGAAACAACCGTATAGGCCACCCAACTATGTTTAGAGAAATGAATATAAATTTAACATATCAAAATGCTACAAATAATCGTTAGATATCAATTTTACCCTTCACGTTTATAAGTGATTTTAAAAGAGCATACTTGATATTAAATATCAAACTTTCCATTTTGTATCATTTAATTTAAAATGAGAAGGATGAGAAACAACTATAATCACACTTTTGAGATACATCGACTTGAATTAGATGCATCCCAATTAGTTTCGAAAGTGATTTTGAAGTGAAAACAATGCAAAGTAGTACTAGCAACAAATTTGACCAGCATATGACAAAAAATACATAAGACTTACCTAACTTGATGAAATGCATATAATATATGTATACGCATCTAATTTTTAGCTAGAAAATATATTAAGGTGCTTCTGAATCAAGTGGACGCATCTCTAATGTGTGGTTATAGTTATTTCTTATCCGTCTCATTTAAACATATTAAACGTTCATTTTCGTCATTCTTTACTTTCATACACAAATTTGACCAAATTTTATTTAGACGAAAAGAGTTTACGCACTTGCGCGACGCGTAAATTCATTTCGATAAACGAACGGCCTTAATAAAAAAGTCCTCCCACTACATTTCCCCAATAATAATCCTTTTAACAACAAATTATTACAAAATAAAACAAAAATTAGGGCAAAATGAGAATTTACAGTGAGTAAGACGCCATTAGGGCAAGATCGATTCAGTTCAAAAACATGAACCAAATGACTGCACACGTCAGCAATCGTTTTGTGTTGTTGCTGTGGTTTAATAAGGAGCCAACAGTGATTCATTCCATCTGATCGTTGTTTTTGGGTGAGAATTGTACGGTCTTTGAAGACTAAACGGAGGCGTAACGACGGTGTGCCCATTTTCTACATGCAAAAAGAAACGGTTACGGAGATGGTGTGTGTGAGGGAGATGACGGTAACGGAGGTTAAAACCCCAGTGGGTTTTGGGGGAGTGTGAGTGTGAGTGTGAGTGAGTGGGAGTGGCAAATGGTGGTTGGGGCGTTATATAATGTCATGTTATTGTGCAATCATCACGTCAGCGTCATATCACCCTTATAAGATATTGCTTAAAAGTCTTTTAAAAAAATTAAGAAAACAAAAAACGTGATCAAAGGGAGTATTTTTTCCACCATAAAAAAACACACTTTCTTTACTGAAAACAGAAAACATGACAAGACACCGTTTTGGTGTAATGGCTTACTATTATAACTATCCATTTCAAAACTTATAATTAGCTTTACGGTGTGTCCAAGAATTTGAATTTTGAGTTTTCAAAGATTTCATAATAAAATAATAGTTACTTCATTCTTAAGGAAACTAAAAAAAATAGCAATTAAAAACACACTTATATTTTTAAGACTATGCTAAACTTTGTTGTTTGTTGCTACTTTGGGTTTAGAAGTGAGGACTCGTTGCTTCCTTCTTTGATGTTGGCGAAATAACAATTATCGTGGCATAATGGTGAGGGTTTGCGGCTGACGTGGAGAAATATGGATCATTGAGAGAGAAAGGGTTATTTAGTGTGAAAGGACAAAAATTTCGGTGTGCATAGTCAGTGGAGTGATGTAATTGTTCTACCTAAGATATTGCTTAAAAGTCTTTTAAAAAATTAAGTGGAACCATGTATGTTATATTTTTAAGACTGAGATTTTCCGTAATACGTGGATTTTTTAAAGTTCGGTTTGTTAGTCATTCTACCTTTTAGACTTTTGTATGAGAACCATATGTAAGTTGATTTTATTTTCCGTAATAATTTTTTAACTGGTTTGTTCTGTGAAAGTATATACACTATATATGCACACTTTAAACTTCCTTTCCTTCGTTGTTGCGGAACAATGTAACTTGTTGACTTCTTATATTTTATACGCATCCATTAAAGAATATTTGCTAATCGAATTTATCATTGTTTTCACTCCTAATAAAAAAATCAGCCCTACCTATTGAGTGTTTTACCTATTAGGGGATGATGTTGAGTGGGTTCAAGCAATAACGGATGCATCTCAATGGCAGTTAGGGGATCAACTTAGAGATCTTTTTGTAACCATACTACTGTTTTGTACTATATCTGATCATGGACAACTTTTTAGGGAATGTCTTCCTTTTCTATTCGAAGATATTCCTTACAAGCAACATCGGTTGTTGCTTGAAATGACGGTAGTGTTTACAAATGAAGAGATCCAAAATTACACTTTAATGGAGATTGAGATGACTTTAAATGGTAATAACAGATCATTGACAGATTTTCCGGGTCTCCCTCAGATCAATCATAATCTATTGAATATGGGAACAAATAGGCTGATTGCTGAAGAAAGAAGGTACGACCCGAGTGTGGAATTGGACCGGTTTACCAATTTGTATGCCGGATTGAATCCCCAACAAAAATATGTGTATGATAACATTATGCAAGCTGTCAACCTTGAAAAATGGAGGCCTTTTTTTGTATACGGTAGCGGTGGTACAGGAAAAACTTACTTGTGGAATACAATTATAGCTTCCATTCGTTCACAAGGTAAAATAGTTTTGTCAGTTGCATCATCCGGCATTGCCTCATTACTACTGCCGGGTGGTCGAACATCACACTCAAGATTTCGTATCCCAATCGATCTTGACAGTGACTCATGTTGTGGAATTGATGTTACTTCAGATCTTGCTGAATTAATTAGGCGGTCGAGAATTAATTATTTGGGACGGCGCCATTACAACATCGACATGCATTTGAAGGCAATCGACGCCGTTAAGAGATGTTTGCAAAGAGAACAGGGCGGGAAATCAAGTATTCGGTGGTAAGGTCGTTGTTCTTGGTGGAGACTTTAGGCAAATTCTTCCAGTTATTCCAAAGGCACGAAGGAGTGAAATCGTTTCTTCAGCTGTAAACAAGTCTGTAGCCATATGGGACCAATGCAAGGTTTTTATTTTGTCTACAAATATGCGACTACGTGATCCAACAATTGATCCTTCTGATATGAATCAGATTCTGAATTTTAATCAATGGCTTTTGGATATGGGGGACGGAAGACTTCCAGCAGTTGCACTTGATCAAGAAGATGAGGCTACTTGGATTACGATTCCTGATGATCTTTTGATTCCGGTAAATGATGACCCAATTAGTGCTATTGTGCAAAATGCATTCCCAGATCTTTTAAATAATATCAATGATATTGATTACCTAAAAGAACGATGCATCTTGTGTCCAACAAATGAAATTGTTGATAAGATAAATTCACACGTTCTTGAGAAGATTCCAGGTGAGATGCATGAAATGCTTAGCGCCGATGAGATAGACCCGACTACTGGTAACTTGGAAGAAATGCAAATCATGTACCATATTTTCAAATATTGTATTAGTTTATATCCATGGCAAACATTCATAACATTCAGGTTCTTTACATATACAAACATGCTTAAGTATCATTTTTTCAAATCATGCATTCTAATTTTGTACTTTGAATTAGGATCTTGCTGAAATTATCAACGCAATGTTGGCAAATAACCACAACGACCATGTGACAGGTTTGTATAAATCATGCGTTCTAAATATTTTTTGTCGTAGTAGTTTTTCTCATTTGCTTTCTTCTATATCAGGATATCGGTGAAATCATTCGTGCTTTCACGATCAACAATAAGGCAACCAAAAAAAGAAAATGTGAAGACAATCTCAGAAACTGGAATTGGAGTGATGTCATTGTGGTTGATGATCTTCCAGATGATGAAGTTCAACCTGCTAATGTTCCAAAGACAGAGGGAAACAACACTGAACAACAAGTCACTATTTCTGAAAATAACAATGTCACAGATTTGATCCGTCAAGAACATGTAAGTAAAGAAAAAAGACTTACTTATCATACTCTTTGTACTTTTGTTATGATGAAAGTCTCACATACTGCATTAACTAATACTCTAACTTCTCATGAAGGAAATGAATGATGATGATGATGATATCCCAATGGCGCCTATTAAACGAAACAAGAAAAACCAAATCAAAATCATAGCAAGAAACAGGGTGTGTCGACTTTTTGATGAAGATGCTAATGAAGAAGATGAAGACAGTGAAGATGATGAATGGGTTTAGTTCTAGATTGCAGTATTTCAGTTGTTAGACTACCATCTTAGTAGTCTTTTTGTTATTTTATTTTCGTCTCTTACACATACTGCTTTAGTAGTATGTGTTTTACTTGTGTCCCTTTTTAGGTTTTGTTCAATAAAGTATCAATGAATAAACAGCTATTATCCCTTTTTAGGTTGTCTCCCTTTTTATTTTTTTCATTCTCAGATTACAATAGATAATTTGCAGTGTATCAACATATACAAAAGAAGCACAGTGGCGTATTTAAACAAAGAGTTGCTTGCATTTAGCTGTGACCAGAATAAACCATTGCCCTTGATTATTTGTAAAACATAATGAAGATATGCATAAAAGAATAATAATGATTCAAAATGAGTTCTTAACGAACCTTTTGGGTTTCATGGAGTTAAATATATAGAATGCAACAATGACAACATCAAAACCAGCAATGACATTTCGGTCTCATTTGCTTCCAATAAATCCATAATATTTCTCACCAAATTTGCAATCCAAACAGCCCCTTAAACTAAATCTATCCAAACAGCCCCTCCCACCTGTGCAAATATATATTTGTGATGACAACAAAAAATAAGTTGTTGGTACAATATTTGTACCACTTTTAACAGCATTATGGATGTAATACTTAGAAAACCATAACCATATGTAATGCAGACTTTCATGTTGATGGAAGTTTTAACATCTGTGTAATCTCAAACATAACTGACTGGCATATATTTATCTGGATGTTTGGTTATAGTTGATAGGATAATATAAATTTTAGCTGTTAAATAATCCAATGGATAAGCATCAACTTTCAAAAAAAAGAAAAATTTAACTAAAATACCGATATATTAGTGATATAGTGATGTAAAACTAAAAAAAAATAATTTTGGATATTGTGATGTTACAGCATTTTGCCATTGTATTTGTAAGTACCTCCACTTTAGAAAGAACCATTTTGCCATTTTTTTGAATCGTTATAGCATGATGTGATGTTACATCATGTTGTTTTCATGATAGAGCATTTAGGTAGTTTCATGATAGTGCATTTAGGTAGTTTTCATGATACTGCCGTTTAATTGCTTTTTCTATTTCTTGAAGCTATTGAAGATAAATCTATAATCAATTAAAGTTGGATAACGTGTGACAGGTTATTTTCTAGCTCTCTTTAAGCTTTATTTCGTTATTGTATAAAATACCAGCCATAACATTATGTAATTATAGAATCAACTTGTGGTTCACATATATTGTGTTGGTTCATAGAACTAGAAACCTTTCATATATTCTCGATATTGTTCTATCTGTCATTGGATTATAAAAAGTTAAAATAAGCTACGCAATAACTAAATGGCTTAAAACTAAACTAATTAAGCTAATTTAAGCTACTGACAAAGCAACTTGATTCTATATGGCTGCTTTGGAGGTGTTGTTATAATAGCTTATTGGTTCATATATGCTTAGTGTCAGCTTATTTATGCTTGAAAATAAGCTTAATGCTAGAAGCTTATGAGCAAACACCAAATGGAAATTCAAACTTGAATAGCTGAGAGCTTATATACTTAAAATTAGGCTGAGAGGAGCTTTAATGAGCTTGATAGAAGCTTTTGAAATAGTAGCAGTGGTCAATTATGCTGCTGGTGCAGGGGAGAATTTCTCCCAACAGCTCTCTTTAAGCTTATCAAAAGCTTAGAAAGAAAATTTATAAAAATCAAACAAAAATGCTAGCTTATAGCTTACCTTCCAAACTCTATTATCCCCAAGTTTTAACAGTTTTGGACTCAAAATGATGAAATTAAAAATGCAAAAGTATTCCTACTTGAAACTGTTTTTGATTTTTTTACTTTTTTTTACTTGAAACTGTTTTTGATTTTTTACTACAAAAATTTAGGAACACCTTTCCAAATAGTTTCATAAAAGTAGCTCATTCCAGCCCTCATTTCGTCTTGTGGGGTTGGAGGGGTTCTTCGGATCTCATCACATCCTGTAAGCAGCGTGAATCTGCAAAAATGGAAAAGAACTAAAAATGGTCAGTCATAGCAATTGGACTGTGACATTAGTACACAACATCAGACATTTGACTAATACTCAAACAATGTCTTACTTGGACCATAAATGTCAAACCAAAAAATACTTTGTATCAGGTTCATAATTGACATGCTATTTAAATTTTAAAGAACTAATGTCTGCATAGAAACACTTACAGTAAGTATTATATAGAGAAAACCAACTGGTATAAGTCTTTTAAAAGTATTACTGATTAAGCGAATACATATACGATGTACAAAGTCTATGAATAAATGGTTAATACTTACTTCCCGCTGCAAAGCCTCATCAAGTTCCTACTTATCATCAGGATTAATGTCTTTGACATATAACTAACCCAAATATTCCCGAATCCTAAGAAGCCCAAAAAAAAATAAAAGTAAGAAAAATGTGCAAGATCAGAACGAGGTATGATATTTTTCTGTACTGACTATTCTATGATGAAAACTTTAGAAAAGCTATCCAGGTTTCTAAAAAGTTATTCAAAGTAAGTGGTAAGGCCCCACGTCCCAAAACATGGCCATATATCATTGTCAATTTCCATGTCATTATTTTGAACCAATAAGCACTTATAACAACAACACCCCCAAAGCAGCCTATCTAACTAACTTTAAGTTTGAAAATAAGCTTAATGCTAGAAGCTTATGAGCTAACACCAAATGGAAACTCAAGCTTAAATAGCTTAGACCGTATATACTTAAAATTAGGCTGAGAAGAGCTTTAATGAGCTTGTTAGAAGCTTTTAAAATAGTAACAGTGGTCAATTGAAGCTGCTGGTGCAGGGGAGAATTTCTCCCAACAGCTCTCTTTAAGCTTATCAAAAGCTTAGAAAGAAAAATTCCAAAAATCAACCAAAAATACTAGCTTATAGCTTACCTTCCAAACTCTATTATCCCCAAGTTTTAACAGATTTGGACTCAAAATGATGAAATTAAAAATACAAAAGTATTCCTACTTGAAACTGTTTTTGATTTTTTTACTTTTTAGAAAAACTTAACAGATGGACTTTTACTCTAGATACACATTAAATGATAAAGTCATATAATCGTGTATAGTATTTCAAATTCATATTTATTTGTAATTATAGAATCAACTTGTGGTTCACATATATTGTGTTGGCCCATACAACTACAAACGTTTCATATATTATTATTGTTCTATCAGATAGAAATGAGGAGGCAAGTAAATGAGAACTATGATTCAAATGCAAACATGAATGGACATAGTAACCATTTATTGAATTGTTATACTACTTCCACAACACCAAATGTGCGACCATTACTTGATATTACAAATATCAGTCGGAATACATTACCTCCTCATAATGCCGTTTCATCAGTCTTGAATTCTAATCAAACACCTCAAGTTAGGAGAGGTCGAGGTCGTCCCCGGTTAGGCACACAACCTTCAAGGTTTAACAATAGTACTACAGTTACACAACCTAGGCGTTGTGGCAGGCCTCCATCTCAAGCTGGTTCTCAATCAGTACCTTGCAATGTTAGACAACACATAAATCATGATGTCGAAAATGTTGGTACTCTGCCTCCTCGCTCAAACATAGTAGCTAACCACGATGTGACATCAGTTGAGTAATTTCAATTTGCTTTAATTAACTTTTTCAAATGCTTTTTCCAGCCACTTTCAAGTTGTTATGTGATTCTATAAAAATTGATTTTACTCGATACATTGCCATTGCCATTGCTCACATGATAATGTAACATTGTCATTATAGGCTTGACTTTCGATGATAACCATGTTCGGCTGTCAACCCGACCAACTCCACAAACTGTTATTACTTCTAGGACTGTTGTTGATAGCAATGGCAACCCATTTCATGTGGCCAATCCAGTTCATGGTACTGCAAGTTTTAACACCTCTGTAAACTCGATGTCACATTTACACCACATAAGAGGGTCTACTTTCAGCAACAACACAACTAATTCGAGTCAAATTGCACAACAACGACATGCCCCACAAACTATTATTTGTTCCAGGACTGTGGTTGATAACAATGGAATTCCAAGTTCAACTCATTTGGCCAATACATTAGATGTGCCGCGACTAAATAACACATCAGTAACATCAATACCACGTTCATCGCGCTCAAGAAGGCCTGCTCCCGCCAACAACGCAACAGATTCCAACGTGTATCGAAACGCACGACAACATCATAAGAAACTAAATCGTATTCTTATTTTCATTTCAATTATGTCTAATCCATTATGTTATAATCATTAGACCTCTAAATTTTCTGTCTTTTAGGTCGGATGTTTGAATACTGGGATTGTGGTGACGCTGTGCACCAGTGTCCCCATTGCACAGCGATGTTGTGGTATGAGGAGCGAACAATTAAATCACGTTCTCCACGTGTCCCAAAATTCTCAATATGTTGTAGTGAAGGAAAAGTTCAACTGCCTTTTCTTGAAGATCCTCCACAACTATTACAAGAATTAATGGATTACAATGGTGGTGAACGTTCTAAACTCTTTAGGAAGCATATAAAGCTTTTATGCTCGATGTTTTCCTTCACGTCAACAGGAGGAAAGATAAACAAAGAGATAAATAATGGTGGTGCACCTTACACGTTTCAGATAAGCGGCCATAACCATCACAAAATCGGGACTCTGTTGCCAACACATGAGGATGGACGTCCTAGGTTTGCCCAGTTGTACATATTTGACACCGTAAATGAAGTTGAAAACCGGTTCTACGCATTAAACAGAAGGCTAACCTCAAGTCATGAAGATGTGATGCTTCAAATATTGGTCCGTGACCTTATAACCATGCTTAACCAAAACAACCCATTAGTGCAGGCCTTTAGGATGGCAAGGGACATATTTAGTGCTGCATCAATGCAACCCGTTACTCTTCGTTTAATTGCTACACGACAAAGAAATGCAAGGCAACACAACCTACCAACTGCTTCTGAAGTGGCTGCATTAGTACCAGGAGATGGTAACCCTACGGATTCTCGCGATGTAATCGTTGAAGAAAGGGGTGGCGAGGAAGGTCAAAATTATGTGAAGCGAATTTCTGAGTTGCACCCGAGCTTTATGGCTTTGCAATATCCATTGCTATTCCCTTACGGAGAAGATGGGTTCCAATTGTACATACCTCTCAATGTACCTCCTTCAACGAGGAGGAAATACTTAAGTTTAAGGGAATATTATTCTTTCCGTTTGCACCACAGGCTTCACGAAGGAAAGACATTGCTTAAAGCTGGCCGTCTATTTCATACGTATGTTGTTGATGCTTATACTGCTATTCTCGACCATGATCTAGATTGGTATAAAAGAAATCAGAACACGACTCGGTGTGAGTTGTATAACGGATTACATGATCGTGTTTCCAATGGAGAGACAGACTTAGAATCTCTTGGTCGACGAGTTATCTTGCCCTCATCATTTACCGGAGGACCTAGACATATGGTTCAGCAATATCAGGACGCAATGGCAATATGTCATTGGGCTGGACCTCCTGACCTTTTCCTAACCATGACGTGCAACCCAAATTGGCCTGAAATTCAACGACATGTTGAAAATGCCATACCAGGCCAACCAACGTGTGATAGACCAGATGTCATAGCGAAGGTTTTTAAGATCAAACTAGACGAGCTTATGAAAGATATAAGGAAAGCTAATCATTTTGGTCGAGTTAAAGCTGGTGCGTGTTTTTCAGAAACATTTTCTCTTCTTTTGTTGTACATACTTATGATGTTTAGTACATTAATCTAGCTTTGTACAAATGCAGTTATTTACACAATCGAGTTTCAGAAACGTGGATTGCCGCATTGTCATGCTCTCATATTTTTGGACGAAGAAGACAAAATATTTTCTCCGGATCAGATTGATCATGTCATATCAGCAGAATTGCCATCTGAAGTAGATGATCCGATTGGATTTGAGGCGGTCCGTAGTCATATGATGCATGGGCCGTGTGGAGAGCTTAACCCTTCAAATTCATGTATGTCCAGAGAACGTGGGTGTCAAAAAGGATACCCCAAGGCATATTGTCCGGAAACTTTTATTAGCAGTGATGGTTGGCCCCATTACAAGAGAACAAACAATGGATGAAAAGCAAAAGTTGGTAGAAGAAATATTATGCTTAATAACACTTTTGTCGTTCCACATAACCTTGATTTGATTGTGAAATACGATTGCCATATAAATGTTGAATGGTGTAACCAAGGATCTTTGGTTAAATACCTTTTTGCATATCTAAACAAAGGTCCAGATCGTGCAACTATAGTAATAGAAGGTCAAAATAATAAACCATCATCAAGACCACGGATATCATATGCTTCTATAGTGCAACGTGAAAATGATATTGAAGAATACCTCAATTGTCGATACATTTCAGAGTCTGAATCATGTTGGAAAATATATGGTTTTGAAATGCATTATCGTTCTATTGCTGTTGAAAGACTTCCTTTTCATGAAAAAGGTTGTAACAGAGTTTACTTTAGAGATGATGACGATGCAGAAAATTTGGTTGATAGAGCTACCTCTGCAATGTCTAAGTTTACAGGATGGATGAAGGCAAATATAATATATCCCGAAGGACGAAGTCTAACTTATTCAGATTATCCAAAGATGTTTACATGGCATGATAACGATAAAGAATGGAGGCCACGTAAGAATGGGATGTCCATTGGCCGCATATATTACGTCACTCCTTCAATGGGGGAGAAGTACTATCTTCGTATGTTACTAAATGTTGTACGTGGTTGCAAGAGTTGGGAAGAAATTTGCACGGTAGATGGTATAGAGTATCCAACATACAAGGCTACTTGTAAGGCATATAGACTATTAGGGGATGATGTTGAGTGGGCTCAAGCAATAACGGATGCATCTCAATGGCAGTTAGAGGATCAACTTAGAGATCTTTTTGTAGCCATATTACTACTTTGTACTATATCTGATCATGGACAACTTTTCAGGGAATGTCTTCCTTTTCTATCCGAAGATTTCCTTACAAGCAACATCAGTTGTTGCAGAATGACCAGGTAGAGTTTACAAATGAAGAGATCCAAAATTACACTTTAATGGAAATTGAGATGATTTTAAATGGTAATAACAGATCATTGACAGATTTTCCGGGGCTCCCTCAGATCAATCATAATCTATTGAATATGGGAACAAATAGGCTGATTGCTGAAGAAAGAAGGTACGACCCGAGTGTGGAATTGGACCGGTTTACCAATTTGTATGCCGGATTGAATCCCCAACAAAAATATGTGTATGATAACATTATGCAAGCTGTGAACGCGAAAAATGGAGGCCTTTTTTTGTATACGGTAGCGGTGGTACAGGAAAAACTTACTTGTGGAATACAATTATAGCTTCCATACGTTCACAAGGTAAAATAGTTTTGTCAGTTGCATCATCCGGCATTGCCTCATTACTACTGCCGGGTGGTCAAACATCACACTCAAGATTTCGTATCCCAATCGATCTTGATAGTGACTCATGTTGTGGAATTGATGTTACTTCAGATCTTGCTGAATTAATTAGACAGTCAGAATTAATTATTTGGGATGAGGCGCCATTATAACATCGACATGCATTTGAAGCTGTCGACCGGACATTAAGAGATGTTTGCAAAGAGAACAGGGCGGGAAATCAAGTATTCGGTGGTAAGGTCGTTGTTCTTGGTGGAGACTTTAGGCAAATTCTTCCAGTTATTCCAAAGGCACGAAGGAGTGAAATCGTTTCTTCAGCTGTAAACAAGTCTGTAGCCATATGGGACCAATGCAAGGTTTTTATTTTGTCTACAAATATGCGACTACGTGATCCAACAACTGATCCTTCTGATATGAATCAGATTCTGAATTTTAATCAGTGGCTTTTAGATATGGGGGATGGAAGACTTCCAGCAGTTGCACTTGATCAAGAAGATGAGGCTACTTGGATTACGATTCCTGATGATCTTTTGATCCCGGTAAATGATGACCCAATTAGTGCTATTGTGCAAAATGCCTTCCCAGATCTTTTAAATAATATCAATGATATTGATTACCTAAAAGAACGATGCATCTTGTGTCCAACAAATGAAATTGTAGATAAGATAAATTCACACGTTCTTGAGAAGATTCCAGGTGAGATACATGAAATGCTTAGCGCCGATGAGATTGACCCGACTACTGGTAACTTGGAAGAAATGCAAATCATGTACCCTTTTGAATTGATAAACACATTGAGATTCTCCGATATCCCAAACCATAAACTTGAATTGAATATCGGAGCCCAAGTCATATTGCTATGTAATAAAAATTTGTGACGGGTTTTGTGTAATGGAATACGGATAATCATAACTCAAATCACCCGTACGGTTCTTGAGGCTGAAATAATAACAGGGAGACATATACATGAAAAAGTATGGATCAACCGGATTGATATGACTCCAACTGATAAATCATGGCCTTTTGAATTTAGACGAAGGCAATTTCCTGCTAAAGTTTGCTTCGGCATGACAATTAACAAAAGCCAGGGTCAAACCTTTAATCATGTTTGTGCGTACCTTGAAAAACCGGTTTTTACACATGGTCAACTTTATGTTGTCGCATCGCGAGTAACTTCACGTGATGGTCTTCGTTTCTATATTGATAACGGGGGAATATGTGATAATAACATGACAAAAAATGTTGTTTATAAAGAGGTGTACTATAATTTGCCTATAGGTATGTTAGAAGTGTGTCTAAACTTTGTTTTGATATTTTGAACCTATTTGACACTATGTTTTTTCATATTTTGTAGCTAACATTCAGCAGCAATGAGCAACCGATATCGTTATATCAGTGAGTTGCAAGCTAATGTCACTGATAATTGGACCGTTAATGTTATGGTTTCACGAATATGGACTACTTACAACCCAAAAAACAATCAAGTTATCTCCTTGGACATCATCGTAGTGGATGAACGAGTAAGCAAAGTTACATTTTTTCTGATTAGTTTTGTATCAAAATTACAATTATGATCAATATCTTTTTCTACTACAGCGTAATTCAATTCATATCAGGGTCCCCGCAAAGCTTATTAACAAGTATAAAAACTTGATCGTGGAGGGTCGAATTCATATTATACACAGGTTCATGGTGCGCGAGTATACTATGTTGTATAGGCCTTTAGATCAAAAGATTTTTGTCCAGTTTTGTAATGTGACATCTGTACAACGTTCATCTCTCCCGCTAGATATATTTGATAGATACGTGTTTGAATTTATCCCATTCAACATGCTTGGTTCCCGTGCCGGAAATGATACATATCTCACAGGTGGTCAATCTATTATTATGTATAGTTTTTAGTTACATGTATGTATTAATTAGACAAAATGTAACTTATTTTAGTTCTATTATAGATGTTATCGGACTTCTTCGCGAATGGGGTCCTGTTGGAGAAAATGAGGGAGGGAGCAAAAGTGTTAATCCTCAAATTCGTAAAATTGTTGTCTGTGATACGAGGTATATTTATCATTCCAATGCATATTAGTATGTAAGTATGCATGGTTTTCTGAATTTAACTACATTCTTAAATTGTCACAAAAATACAGAGATATGAAACTACGGATTTCATTGTGGGGGAGGTTGGCTTTAAAGTTCACAGATGACATGATTCGGTCTCAAAAGGATACAAATATCATCGTTATACTGACATCTTGCAGGGTTCGCCGTTATGGAGGTACTCATTTATGAATATATTTACACTTGTAGATATGATCAAAAGATATCCCATTCGACGTGGTAGTCAATAATTAGATTTATGATGAAATGTAATCCCACATATGTAGATATGATCAGATATCCCAAATAATTTAGATAAGTTATGATGAAATGTAATCCCATTGAACATGTCTATGTAGGTTATTTGAACCAAAATGGGTCACTTTACAATATGGGTAAGTTTGGTTCAGATTTCAAAATGGATCAAATTTTAAAATGGGCTATTAATAAAAACGGGTAATTTTTAAAATCGGGTCAGCTTTTTTCACTATGGGTCACTTTCAGAAGTTAACTATATTTGTAATTTACTCAAAGTTTAATAAGAGTGTGAGTTACATCAATACAAACTTATTATGTTATGAGTGTTGTGTTTTTAAGTTGTTTTAAAACAAGTTCTATACTTTAAGGGAGTGTTTGGAATAGCGTTGTTTTTGGGTAAAAGAATGATATAGTTTTCAAATTCAATCTAACGTAGCTTTTAAATCTGTCCTAAGAGTAGTTAATTAGTAGTTTCAATTGTGTCAAGCTGATTTGATAAAGTTTTAGTTTATTTTGCAAAATTTTCAAAAGATCAGTTTTCACCTTATTTTATAGCTTAAAAATTTTGAAAACTGATTTTTCTAATTCTTCTTATATTGGCTGTTATCTTTTTTCACTTTTCTGGAATTACCTTAAGTGGTAATTCTGACCCATTTACCTCTATGTGGGTTTATATGAGTTTTTATAACCGGGTCATGTATCCTATGAGACTGACCCAAAATACATTTTGTTCCAGTTGTCTTAGTTGGATGAACTTATAGATGCATGCCAAAAACTCAACATATTTTGGGTAAATAACATGGTTGTTACAGTAGCATAACCTTTGACACAAATAAGCACTTATAACAACACCCCCAAAGCAGCCTATCTAACTGACTTTAAGCTTGAAAATAAGCTTAATGCTACAAGCTTATGAGCTAACACCAAATGGAAACTCAAGCTTGAATAGCTGAGAGCTTATATACTTAAAATTAGGCTGAGAGGAGCTTTAATGAGATTGATAGAAGCTTTTGAAATAGTAACACTGGTCATTGTAGCAGCTGGTGCAGGGGAGAATTTCTCCCAACAGCTCTCTTTAAGCTTATCAAAAGCTTAGAAAGAAAAATTCTAAAAATCAACCAAAAATGCTAGCTTATAGCTTACCTTCCAAACTCTATTATCCCCAAGTTTCAACATATGGACTCAAAATGATGAAATTAAAAATGCAAAACTTTTACTATTTAGAAAAACATAACAGATGGACTTTTACTCTAGATACACATTAAATTAGTTAAGTCATATAATCGTGTATAGTGTTTCAAATATAGTTAACTTCTCAAAGTGAGCCATAGTGATGAATAAAACGACACCTAAGACTAATTGTTTTGACTTATACCTGCATTGTCCAGTTACTCTGTCTACCATCTTGTACTCTTTTTAGAGCTGAACATATACCTTTTGAGTTTCGCAATAAGACGTATTAACAAACCTGTGACTCCTCATATGTGATAAAAGAAATGTAAGTTATATTATTTTTCCTTTGTTTTTAAGCATCAAATGTAGCTATACTCATGGATTAATAGCTCCTTCATGGACTGTCAACTTAATATCCATGTAAATTGCTTTTGTCAGCTCTGTATGTTTGGGCTGAATTATGCGACCTCTTTTTCGCTCTTATTTTTTCACATAATTATCTTTGATTTGGTAGCAGTATGACATATATGGATTAGTTAAGTTAATAATTATTGTTTCTATCATTACACCTTAATTTTGAGACATGCACTAACCTCTTTTTATTTTATTTTTGTACAACTTTAAGATTACTATAATGCCAAAACCCTTTATTTTGTACCAACAGTGGAATACTAATCACTATACAAGATATTGACATGATCATTTAACCATTAAAATGAAGAAAAGTCTCTTGCATGATCACATTATCACATATTCAGACGCACACTAACTGTATCATGTATTCGTTATCTGAAAAATGATGCCTTTTTTCTTCTAGGTGGTTTGCAATTGACTACGACAGTTGCAACACATTTCTACTTGAACCTTCCGATACCTAATTGTCATGCATATAACCAAAGGTGATATCTTAATGTTTATTGATATATTTATGATACAAATTTATGTCAATTATAACAAGTACTTATGTTTACCTTTATGATGTGATTTAATAGGCCAATTCAACCGGTTGAATTTTCATCCAATGTTCCAACGTCCAATGTTCTTAAAACTGAGGAGATTAAAATGACAACTATTCCGGATTTCTATCAGCATCTCGCTAATGGCGTTAATGTGGTAATTGACATTAAATATAAACCGGATCTTTCCTACAAAATGTATTCTTTTATATTCATGTTTTACTATTCTCCGTTGCATGTTAACAGGGAACATAATTCATTATCAGTTCAATGGTGGTTGGAATTGACTTGCAGAACGACTGGAAATTCATACAATGTCCCACGTGTTGTCACAAAGTCGAGTGGACGAATGTTCATTATTATTGTAAAGAATGTAAAAAAATTGTTACAAATCCGCGTCAAACGTAAGTTATTCATATCACGATGAACAAGCGTTTTATGTATTTCTTATTCATGTTCTTGTCATTACAGGTACAAGTTAGTGATATGTTGTACACAAGACGATGAGGAAATCAATTTTGTACTTTTCAATACAATTGCAAATCAACTACTAGGATATATGGTCGAAGAGTTGCTTACTAAGAGTATCAAAGAGGTTCGTTGATCACAATTTCTTTTCATCCAGCTTACTATATTTACATCTTATTATTACTAAACACATGCTATCCTTATATCTAGGGTGTTGATGTCCCGTATTGGTTAGATGATTTCTTTGTTGACAGACTCATTGGTCGAACTATTGTTCTCCGTATCAAGATTGATAAGTATAATCTGCCACCTACATTTGTTCGTAGGTATACTGCTACTAAGTATTATGAATCATGTGATTACCTGGAAAATTCATGGGTATAATGCTCAAATCCGTGGGTAATTGAGTGTTACCCACAAGTTACCCACAAATGTATGTGCATGGGTATATCCTTCGAGGCTAAATATTTAACCATGACATTCATGTTACATGGGTAATGTTACCCATGACATTCTCAAAGGGTAACTCATTTATTTCATGGGTAAAATTTTGATGGGATTTAAATAAAGACCATGAAATTACCCATGAATATAGTCGTGGGTATTCTGTGTGTAAATCTACACAGAAATTTAAAAGATGTTGAGGGTAAATATTTGAGGGCTCGCCCGCACTAACTCGAGGGTATAGTTACTCACAAATAATGTTGCGTGTAATATCAAAAGGTCGATATTAAGAACATACAGACGATAGTTCGTGGTTAAATACAAGACTAGACTACCCATTGTAGTTTTCTATATCGGTTAACGAATGCTAAACAATTGTTGATTTCATGTTCATACAATAACAATTCAATGAAAATCTGTGAGCAAATAACAATGATGTGTGAAGAAAAGAAAAAAACATAAATACACAAGCGCTAGTGCTATAGATTTACTACGCAATTATCCAATTCCCCAACCAATGCATCTTCTTATATCACCTACATAAACATAATTGAAAATTCTTCAAAACTCTCAGCGTTCGAATCTTCAAGCAAGAAGGCAAGTCATTGTTGCAATTCTTCAAAGCCTCATATAACACAATTTTTGAGTTCCTCTGTTATCTGCTCACAAGATAGCAAGCTTGTACATATTAGTAAGAGCATGATAATAGTGAAACTAAACATATGTTAAAAAGATATTAAACATCAAATGTGTCGTCTTACAATCACAGCCGTTTGCGAGTCATCTTTAATTAAATATTAATTAGTAAATCCTACGATCAAATTAAGTGTATTCCCGTTTATTATCAATTATTCTTGCCTAAATTGATACCGAAGGTAAAATTCAGTGACATAATATTGAGTAAATTATATATTAATTAATTTCATAAATCGATTTCAAATATACATAAAATTGAAAAGAGTTTGTATTACCAGCAGTCATCACAATTATTTGCAAAGTCATTACGTCCATAGCAATAAAATGCGTTCTTGCGTTGGAAACTTAATTTCAGTTCAACAAAGATAAACCACCAACTGCAAACAACAATAGTTGACTAGTTTAGCAAAATTACAAAGATATAATTACTAGAGACCAATATCAAGCAAAAATAATCCCTGTACTACTTCAACCCGTGACAATGAATGAACTGAAAGAAGGATTTTTGATACATTGGTTTAAAAGACCTCGTGTATACCTGAGTATCATTGTACAGTATCAAAAAGTGGTTGAACCAATTTCGACATAGGATAATGTTGCTAGTAGTTGGTACCGTGAGTCACTTGAGAAAGGTAAGGCGATTGTTGCTCAGAGATTGGGAGGCTATAGATGAAATATGAAATACGAGATTAAAAACACAGACGCAAGTCTACTTAAGATGTAAAGACGTGTGAGTCGACGGTTGTTATCAGTTCCAAAAGTTTATGAGGAAAAAATGGAATAAGAATAGGTGGGACTCGTGGAAGTTACAATAAATTTGGGGGGATTTCGAAATGTAGAGGGAGTTCAAAAATTGAACGGAAGTTTTAATTTTAACATAAAACAAACTCTTTTGCTTGACTTTTTGATAAATAAAATGAACTTATCATTTGAACGGAAATTTCGTATTTGACTCAATTTTTAATCGGGCTCACATAAATGTTCTATATTCAGTATATCTCATAAATACTTTATAAGAGTTTATAGAGATAATAGTATGATACCTTTGTGAATCATAGACAAAAAAAAAATTAGTTTTTTACAATCAAGTCGAGCAGAACTCGAGCTTGACAGGTCTCGAGCTCGGCTAAAAACATATAAGGCATGTTGAGCTCGGCTCTATAGCTTGACGAACCTTAATCATCCAGGCTTGAGTTTGGTTCAAGTAACATTGGATTAAGGCTCGGCTCTAAATGCTTGAATTTATATATAAACACTTACCCACAAATTACACATGCAAACTTACCCGTAATAATTTACCAACAAAATAATAAGTGGGTAAACTCATAAGTTTATTTTTACCCACAAATTACCCACACGGATTTACCCGCCAAAAAAGAATATATAGAATATGTGGGTAAAATAGATTTACCCGCGTTACCACAATTGCCCACGACTCATTGTGGTGACTAGTGGAAATCTTTTGCAGAAAAACTTACCCACATCATTACACACCAAATTAATTTCGCGGGTAATTTTGTGGGTAAATTCGTAAGAAAATCGTGGGAAGATTTGTTTGGTATCTTAATTAGCTAATTGTGGGTAATGAGTGGGTAATGAGTGGGTGATTGCCCACGAATCAATAAGCGTGAGTAAATTTCATGGGTATTTGACAGAATTCTTGTAGTGTATGGTGATACTGTTGATGTAGTGAAGGGAAATTATGGAATGATAGTACCTTCAAAAGTTGACTTGGTTAACTCAAAAATAACCGATGAAGATGAAAGGATTATGGATGAGATTCAGTGGGGTTCCGTCTCTGGATCAACCACTCATACAATTCCTAAAACTGCAGTAGACATTCCCCTTTCAACAGTACATGAGGTTCGTGATGCTAATATGGAATCTTCTGAAGATAGATCTCGAAATGTTATCGAATGTGAAACAACGTCAACTATAATAGATACATTTTAAGTCTCTCCTGCTCATGCTACAATGACAAATGAGGACAATTCGAGTGACACTTCAGTTTATGTATGTACTGAAGCTTTGAAAAAAGCTGATACGAAAGAATTTGATACAAACGAAGTTATTATGAAGGAGGTCGATAGGAAAGAAGGTGATATGAGACAAGTTGATGTGAAAGAAATTGTTATGGATGAAGAAGATTCGAAGGAAGCTTATGTTAACAAAGATGATATGAACGAATCTTAAATATGCGGATTTGACTAATCATGCATGGTCTTGAAAGAATCTCAAATAGTTGTTTGTTTTTTCCATGAATTGTTTTCGTTTTGTGTCGTTCTTTCTAACTTTTTTTACTACTTTCGTATGTTTTACATTTAATAATTCCATTAAATAAGAATGATTATGCACTTTTAGATGTTTGTATGTTTTTTTTATATAATATACATAAATGAGTTTATATAAAGATATATATTTATATTTTTATATTATTGAATCGTTATACACGGGCAACGCACGGGTATTGTACTAGTTTACCATTGTTTTCACTCCTAATAAAAAAATCAGCCCTACCTATTGGGTGTTTTAACATGTAGGCATATTTTTCTGGGTCTTTTTTTTTATATGACACGAGTTTAAAAATGTTTCTTGTAAGGATTACTACATGGATTTGTCATTTGATATAAATAAGATTAGATATACATGGTTTTGTCATTTGGTTTTTGATGTCTCAGTTTTCGTATAGATATTTTCCGAAGAAATACAAAGGTATGTATTTTCCCGGGTCGTTTTCCCAACGATGGATGAATGGAGTTTAACAACTCACGTTGCGTGATTCGGGATTCGAATTGGTTAAAAAGTATTTGAGTGATTTCTAATCTACAAAGCAAGGAATAATAAAGGAAAGCAAGTAAATCTACTGGATCTATAATGTAAACAAGGGAATTTAAACTAACAATGCAAATCTATACTAAAAACGCGAAAAACGTAATTTATAAAACGCGAATTAAATGCAACTACTTTAATTTTAACTTGTAAAAATGAACTTCTATTTTTCTACATGTAAAAATGTTGATTAAAACTTATTTGAAATTTAAAACTATTTTTTTTGGTTTTTCTTGATTTATTTTGAATTAAAAACTATTTTTAAATATTTAAAATAGAGCTAAAATACTAAAAATTAGGAAAACATGCAAGAAAATTACGAAACTATATTTCGAAAATCTATTTTAACTAAAAAGAATTTTTAAAACTGGAATCACATTTTTATGACTTTTTATCTAATTATTATGAATTTTAAACTATTTAAATCTAATTAAATTCCTAGAAAATACTAAAATAACTAGGAAAAATATGGAAAAATAATTTTTAAGACATTTTTATTTTTCTAAAACTGATAAAATTGAAATTTAATTTTTTATACCTTTTTCTGAATTATTTGAATTAAATACTAATTAAAAGGCCTAGAAAATGAAATTAAATGCACAAAAATAGCAAAAGACCATGGAAAAATATAAAAACTTCCAGATTATTATAAAATAATGCTGAGAATCAAGTAAAAATAAAATAAACAACTAATGATCACAGGAACTATGATTTGGACACATAACTTATATGAATAAGCACATGAAATTAAGCTAAAAGCCTCAATAAGCTACCATAAGCTACCACAGCCTAAAATCAACCTAAACTATCTTATTTTAAGCTACTGCAACTGAATTGGACCTAAATAGCACAAACTAGAGGCATAAAAGCTACATATCAGGTTTATAATGCTAATTCCAAACGGCCATAACTGACCTACTTTAAGCACTAATTAAGCTAATATAGAAAAATCAGAAAATTAAACTAAAAATACCCAGAAAACAACCACCAACCAAAGTCATAGATTCCAAAATTTCAACTGAATTGGACTTATAATGAGCAATTTAAAAATGCAAAAGTTCAAGCTGTTGAGACAGATGATAGAATTTGACTTTTTACAAAAAAAACTTTGCTATATGACTTTATTGAGATTTGACAGCTTCTATATACTCCTAAATGATATTTTAAGATGAAATGAGACTAAATAAAGCTAACCTAATTGATTTTATACCTACATGCTAGCTTATGCAAACTTAAAATTAACTGTTATGCTAGTTATATGAAATTTAAAAGTAATTTTGACTTTTTAACAAAAGTAATGTATTCTAATGACTTAATTTAGCTACTAGCACCTAAATATGAATGTCTACACTACTCCTAATCACTACACTAACCTCTGATGCAGATTCCTCTAATGATCCAAACACCCCTATTAGAAACTGATTTTGAGATTTGTGTACCAAAGAACCTCTGATGCAGATTCCTCTAATGATCCAAACACCCCTAACTAATCCTAAGCATTTCCTATTTAGAAAAGAAGCAAATTAAGCTAAGCACATACCTTCAACAAGTCTTTTGTTGGTGCTTCACAGCACAAGGCTCGAATGGGCAACTTGCAGCTTATAAATAAGCCACAATATGGCTCCCAAAGTGAAATAAAAGCAAAATCAGTTAACTTCTATACTACAAACTCTCTAAAAGTCTAACTTACATCTAATTTAGAGATCAAACTAAGCTAAAAAGAAAGGCATGAACAATGGCAGTTAGAAAGATTTTTAATCCTAATGACTACTAAAAAAAATTGGCAAACTGAATTTTATGACTGAAAGGCTTATGACATTTAACCACAACTTGTGACATGTAATTTCAACTGAGAATGGACCAAAAAGAACAACTCTTTAAACACTTTAACTGACTTGGCAAGATTTAAGAGCTTGAATAAAAATCAAAACTGCATAAACTAAAAAAATGGAATTAAAGACTGAAAATAAATTGCATTCAAAATTAAATGGTTACAGGAAAAGTAATGACAGTAAACATAAATTGGGACTAGAACTAAGAATTCTAGACTAAATTTTATATTAATCCCAAATGCCTATTTATACAAATACTAAAAAAAAGACAGCTTCTTTCTTCTTTTTCTTGTTTTCTGCGTTGTGTTACTTTTGTGAGTGGATTGAGCTTGTGAGCCAAATGTGCTTTTTCCCAACACACCACAGCCATGGATTCTTCCCTTGGTGCCCATTCCAATGATTTGACCATAGATGGGAGTTTGTAGAGGTGATTGCCAACGTGGAGGTGCAACCCGTGAAGAGCTAACATGTGAGTCTTTTCTTGGGTTCCTAGAAGTGAAAAAGACAGTGAGGAGAGGGGGGAAATTGTGGCGCCATTTTTATTTTAGGTTGAGTTATGTTTTGGTTTTCTGGATTAAGAAGTAAAGGGGAAAGGAGGGTTCACCAGGGAAGGGTTTAAGTAAATGGGGAGAGGTTCAAATAGGGTAGAGGGTTCACTTGGGTGAAGGGGGTTTAAAAAAGGAGGTGAAAGGGTTTAGTTTTTAGGTTGTTTTCCCCCTGATCACTCTCAAAACATATCTCGGGCTTCAGAAACGTAGAAAATTGCTTCCCGGCTACGTCTTGACTGCACTTTTTCACATTCAGCTCGATTTTTCCTGTTTTCGCTCTATTTTCAATCATTTTGTACCTGAAAGACATAAAACACACTCCGAGGATATTTTTAACATATTTTGAGCATATTTGGGTGTTTTTAGTCATTTTTGTGGTCTTAAGTGGGTAAAAACGATGAGTGAATAAGCACTCATCAGTTTTTAAACTAAGATAGGTGTTTTTAATGCACATTGGTTATGAAACAACACGTGAGGTAGCTACTTCAACTCCAACTCCATATGTGACAAACAATATATATTTCAGATGCAAAGGAAGATGGAGATTAAGTTGTTTATCTCAGCGTCATACAAATTTTGTTTATTATGAAATATGAATTAGGATAGGATAAGATAGGTGATAGCATATCAATATTAATGGCCTAAGCCCATTAAATCATGCTCGAATCAAGCTCATCACCTAGGCCCAATCAACACTTGATAAAAGGGCCAGCTAAAATCCCAGGCTGCGTAGAGCCTGGGAAGACCTCTCAGGCGTGACTAATTAAGGACAAAGCCTCTGCTCCCCAAATGTCACTAGCGGTTAAGATATACCATCTAACATTGCATAATGGGGACGCACGACAAACACCATTACGAGCTAAAGAACGAATGACATTTGTCCTCCTTGTATGCTTTCGGATGATTGATACTTGGCACCCTAGCGGCCGTCGATTACTCCCAAAGAGTTTATCTCTAAACCCTACAAGCCTCTCTATAAAATGAGAAAAACACATAACACCACATAAGTTTTCACACACTTGGGGAAATATTGCCTCACAACAGTGAAGTATGGTTCTTGTTTAAGTGTTAACCGAGCTTTTTGATCTACATCAATCTCATCGGGTCATTACCGTTCAACATGGGAAACCAAAAAACAAAATCATTCCCGTCCCATCTCTAAACCGATTTACACACCATACGTAACCATGACGCCATCCGTAAGGACATGATACAAAATAACCACAAATTTTACGAAAAATTTCACCTATTTTCACTAATTTCTCACTCAAAGTATCTAAAATATTTTCCTCAACACAACTAGTTTCTCAGTTAAACATGGCTGATGACCAACACCCTAAGATTTCAGAAACAATCAAAAACCACCTCGGAACTATTCGAGCGAAAAAACCTTCTCGTACGAAGAAACACCAAGAATAACCCGAAAAGGAGACTCACCGTCAATTTTGGAAACAAGACAGAGAAACTTATGAGGAAGACGCATGCAATAGAGGACCTTATAGTCCTACGCACATTATCCTTCTCAGGGAATTCAACATGGGTCAGCGGGAGATATCAATTTCTCAGGTCACTCACGCAAGCTCGAAAATCACAAACACGTGAGGTTCAAGGGATAACGAGGGACGCTGAGGGATGTCAGGAAGGGGGTCTGACATACGTACAACCCAGGTCACGATACACGCACTTATCGGGAAAAACTCAAGTAAACACATTCCAACCCAATTACCCTTATCCATATTACTTCACACATAACAATCAGTCCAAACCACGACATGGGAACCAACCTAGGTATAACATACAGCAAGACAACCTGACATCCTCTCCTAGCCTACTCCCAGGCCCTAACGTGCAACCCACCTTGCACCTAGGACATCTAGTTGGTTCACATAGACATACCTACCATGGCACACAACCTAAGGTAGAGAGCAATACCCACATGGAACCAAAATCCCTCAGGGGACAAATAAAAGAGTGTCAACATAATTCAGTCATGGCACACAAACACGAAAAGAAACAATGAGGTCATGGAGACCTCGCAACGTACCCCACCGAGAAGAATCCCGTGAGATGCATTCATACCATCATCTGATCCAGTGGGCATAACAACAATGATAACCTCACATAGGGTGAGCATAATATACATGGACAGAGGAAGTTCGGTAGACGTAATGTACGAGCATTGTTTCAACAAACTCCTAGAATATATCAAGTCAGGACTTAAACCCCCAACCACACCACTAATCGATTTCTCAAAGGAAAGATCATACCCTGAAGGAGTAGTTACCTTAGTGTTAATACAAATAAGCCGTAAAAACGTTTATTTATATTTTACGATCTTCTAATGTTTTGTCGATAACAAAAGTAAAATCATTTTAACGAAACAAATAAAATACGTAAATGGTTTGAACTAATAGTTTTCTAACACACTTACGTTTTCACATAAAACACTAAAACAAGAATAAGTGATTTTATGATTTAGATACATATGTACAACAACTAGTGTTTACATATTGGGTTAAACATATACTTAAACTAAGTATACTCAAATGGGTAAAAACTAAGTGTATGCTAAAATGGGTAAATACAAGTATATACTAAATGGGTAAATACTAGCAAATGGTTTTAACCCATAACCCGTGGTTTTATATATACCACTTAACCAAGTTCATTGTATCCTTAAGATACATTGTATCTAGAAAGAAAACCATGGATCAACCCATAACCCATGACCCATGACCCATGACCCATAACCAAAAATACCCATGGGCAAGAGGAGGACCACGGATCCCTAACTTTGTGCTAGCCGGATCCCTTGTGGTAGGGATCCGTGGGATCCGGGGAATAGTAGAGGTTTTTCCTCTATAAATAGTGAGCCATTTCTTCATTGTTTCTCACCCCTTTCCAATATACTTTATCCCCTGAGTTTAATCTCACTAACCTTAGATCCAAGAGATCTATGTTTGTAGTTTTGTTTTTGTGTGATCTTTTAGGTTCCTCTTAAAGGCAAGATCACCACCTTTGAAGTCGAGCAAGCTCAAGTCCATGAGTTGCCATGCTTCCTCATCATCAAGGCAATTGAAGTCTTCTTGTTGATGATTCCTTTCTTTCTTCAAAGAAGTGTAGTTTTGAAGACATTAGTGAAAGATGTCTCAAGTGTCAAGACGAAGATATTAGTGAAGGGTATCTATCGTCTATAGCATAAGCACTTGTAGTAGGTGCTTAGAAGTCAAGACAAAGAAGCATTAGTGAAAGGTGCTTAGAAGTCAAGACAAAGAAGCATTAGTGAAAGGTGCTTAGAAGTGAAGACACAAGACATTAGTGAAAGGTGTCTTGTAGATCTAGTCAAAGGCATTAGTGAAAGGTGCCTTAAATGTACATTCGATATGGTGTGTTTCGATGTACAAGATAGACTAGTATTAGATCAAGGATATTGATATCCTTGATGATGTTGTAAAGGAGTAGATCTCCTTTGGGATTAGTCGTTGGTGTAGTGTGGTAGTAGTTCCTCCATTGCAATGGAACTAGGTGCTTAGCCTAGTACCTAATAAAGGGTAGGCGACGTTGTGAAGGTGTAGTTCACCTTGGAGTGAAAGAACTAGGTACTTAGCCTAGTACCTTATAAAGGGTAGGCGACGTTGTGTACGTGTGGTTCACCTTGGAGTAAAAGAACCCGGTGGTTAGCCTAGTACCGGAAAAAGAGTAGGCGACGTTGTGAAGGCTTCTCCGCCATAAGGAGATTGGTGTAGTGATTACGAACTCTCGAGTAGGTGATTCGAGGAGTGGAGTAGGGCAAGGAAGGTGTCCTTGTAGCCGAACCACTATAAATACTCGTGTTGTGGTTTTGTGCTTCTTACTCTTATCTTTTCATTACTTACCTTTATATGCTTGTTTATCAACATCCAACACACACATCCAAATAGATTGACATAATTCGATCTAAATAGTTTAAAAGGAAGTTTTAATTGGTAAAACTATTCAACCCCCCCCTCTTCTAGTTTTCCACAATTGGCATCAGAGCTTCGTTACCAAGTTTCTTGAAGTATATTGTACTTTAAAAACTTGATACGATCCATGGTTAATTGAAAACTACAGAGAAGGTTTTTCATAAAAGCAAACACCATGTCTTTCAAAACTATATATTTGGATGTTGAGTTGATAACAACATTTTTTTTCCCATTTAAATGCACTAATCTTCTTTGTCATGTTGATTAGTCAAAGCTCATACCCACCAAGCTTTAGGAGTCGCTTGGTAACAAGAATACCTTTCTTAAAAAGGTATCTTAATCACAAAGGAGCGGGAATCGTCTAAGTGACATTTGTTGTGTCATTTGTAAAGACATTCCTAAGTACGCTAGAGGTATGATTTTCTTTTTATTTTGATTGATAATTAAGTATGCCTATTTAGGTATTTATACAATTATCTTTTGTGCAATTACATGTTTTACATGAAGCTTCATTAGGAAGCATTTTTCTCACATACGTGTTCTATTTCTCGTCTATAATCGTGGTATATAAAACTTATGTTTTATTTCTTTTAATCCTATAATAAAACAAAAACACGAATTTCAAAAATTTCTCCTTCCCTATTAATAATCCCACTCGGCGCCCACTTTATCCAATCCTCACTTTTTCAAATTTTCCAATTTCAAAAATTCCCTCTCATTCAAAAACTTCATCTTCCTCCTCATTCCATCTCATCCGAAACCAAGAAGATCCGTCATCAACATGGTTTACATCGCACTCGTGCTCATCGCCCTAACACTCATCGCACTTGTGTTCCCTATGATGAAGTTCACATACGGAGACATTTACTTTGTGTTGTTAATCTACATTGGGATCATATACCCAATCCTTTGTATCATCCTTAGTATTGAAATGCAATATTACTAATGATCTAGTTTATCTAGGTTATTATTATCATAATGTGTTTGTCATTTCTTTTGATTTATATGTTTTATTTTCTTTCGTGATACATTAGAAGTCATGTGTGCATGCTAAAAGAAAATGTAGGATAAAACATATTTCGTGGTATAAAACTGTAAAACCTATGTTTTTATAAAATCTGTTTCTGTTACTACAGATCCATGGATCCCGGAAGTTATACTAGCCGGATCCCTTTTGAAAAGGAACCGGGGGATCCGTCCTACTGGAAAACAGTTTTTCATGCAAATCAAAAACCTCTTTTCTTCTAAGAATAATACTCCACTTGTATGTTAAAACCATAAGTGAATTAAGTGTATTTCTTGTTAAAAACCATTGTTAATAAAAATCTAGTAAAAACATTAGATTATCATAAGTTGACCGCAAACACCTCCTTTTATTAACTTGTCATTTCTATAGGTTCAACTATGACGCATGAATATGAGTTTGATTTTTCACTCACTAGCGTCTACACTCCGAACATATCTCTCGAACCCAACACACCTGGCAATCATATCCGTGGGTTCAATAATCTCGAAAACCGTCACTTCCACGAAGGACGTATTGTAGACACCTCTCTACAATTCGAAGAAGGTATCAATACCTCCTTCCGAGCCATAGGACTAGAATGTCTTCTTGAAATCAACGAGAAGATATATCCAAGGTTCATAATGGAATTCTTCCGTCAAGTCGAACTCGTTCGTAACGAGGATCGCTCCCTATCTCTTTGGTTTTATATCAAAAACCAAAAGTTCACTCTAACCCTTGGGCACTTTGCTCACATCCTCCGGATTCCAAATCATGGACAATGTGCCTTCACCGAAGATTGGTCTCTTGATTCTCTCTTCAACTTTCATGAAGAAAATAGTCCATATTGTTCACACATACCCTCTCCGGAAGATTTAAATCGCATAATATGCAAACCTCGACCATATTACTCCGATCCAAACATTATCTTTACAAGGGATATCCGAGAAGAGTACAAGCCTCTTGCACTCATCCTACGTGAAAATGTTTGGAGTCTTAGGGGAAATTTAGAAATCCTTCCCGCTTGTTGTGCTCACATGTTGTACTGTTTGCTAACACAACAACCATACAATCTCGCCTACTTCTTCACAAGGCGAATTGCAAATCTTCAAAGCTCCAAGAATAAACTCATCCCTTATGGAATGTTCTTGACACGCCTCTATCATAATGTTATGCACTTCCATCCTCAATTTCAAAGTCCGTTGTACGTACTTGTGAACAAGATGATGGAACCGCTAAACATATCCTTCATGAAGACTTTCTTCATTCTTGATTCCACAAACACTCATCAATCACATAATGATCCTCCTAGCGAAAACACTCAAGGAAACTAGTAGTATTCTAAAATAGGATCAATTATCTTGTACTCGTGCTTTATCAATGTAATCCAATTTCTTTCATGAAATAAAACATCTTACATTTGATATCTTAGTATTAGAACTCTTTTTAGACTATCCTTGAGATATAATGCATTGTCAAGATCATTGCATACCTTTAGTAAAGGTCCTGTGAGATGGGCGGATCCCAAATTTTGTGCTAGACGGATCCCTACACTTAGGGAACCGTGGGATCCGGCAAATAGAAAATGCAATTGCAAGCATTATATTTCAAACATATCCTTAGAACATCTCACTAAGCTAAACATATGGTCTTAAGGCAGATTAAGTCCTTATCAAGATAGGTTGATCTCTCCTACTCATTCTAACTCACATAGATCACACTCTAAGACGCTTGTAGATCTACCATTTGGTTTATCCATTACTCTTCCGCTCTTAAACTCACACCTCATTTTCTACTTGTTCCCTCACATCTAGTCTTAGAAATCTTTCAATTATGGCAAAATTGATCATAAATCATCCTCACCTCCAAGTTGATAAAAGTTGATCAAAATCTAGTTTTCTCATCTCAAAGCTTCTAGGATATTTTCCAAAACACTATCCTAAGACACAACCTGATCTCTAGGATCATTTAGCTTCAATTGACACTCTAAATCTTTTGTGTCATCCTTGCTCATCCATTGGTACTCTTGAAAGTTCCAATTCCTTCCATAAATGACAATCATTAGCTACACCATTCATTACCTTCAAGTACTCAAGCTTCCCTTCATTTAAAACACTTAGGAGGACTGAAACACTCAAGATGATATAGGTCTTAGATCTTGGAAACATCATTTCCACTCTTTCATAGCTGCTGAGAGTCGGATCCCTAGGATTAGCCTAGACGGATCCCTCTGAGGAGGGAATCGTGGGATCCGGATGACAGTTTAGGTCAAATCTTGCTAAAACAATCATTTCAACTCATCTTCCTAACTCAAACACTCCATCTCATCTTAAATGAGTTCCTAGATCAGTGCAAACCCTGAAGTTGACTCTTGTGCATGTTAATCATCACATTATAATGAATCTTAGTGGCTTAAGACTTAAATGTACTTGCCAAATCTCTTGGTTTATAAACCACCTTGTTAGGACCTCCATAGTCATCACTCTCATCCTAACTTTCAGCTCTTCCAACCTCTTGAAATCATCTCATCATGAGGAAAACCCCAAGTGGTAACTTATCCACCAAAGAACCACCCACGAAAAAGGCTCGTGTTATACACGAAATCTCTTCAACCGAATCATCTCCGGTCAAGCCAACAAATGATAGGATCCTTCATCATCCAATCAAACCAACTCCTAAAAGGATAATACCCACAAAACTACCAATGCCAAACACCACCATACCTCCTAGGCCAAACAATATCATCTCCACTAAACCATCACCATTGGTTCCTAGTGCTATTTTATTTACATCCCCACTATCATCACCACACCTCTACAATTTAGAGGACTTGCCTCTTAGGCCGTCTCATCCGCTTCCGCCGACAACATTCTCCTCATTAGGATGAATAATGGTTCAAAATCAAGGTGTTGAGTCAATACTTGCTCCGGCTTCCTTCTCGGCGTTTCCATCATATAATCCCATTTGGATTATGACAAATCATCAAAGTCAACCACCCGATCGTATGGAAGTTGACACTTCTCTACCACCACCATCATTCTTGGTTGAGTCATTCTCAAATGCACCTCCACCAATCCCTCCATCATTTGAAGCTCCACAAGCCGCTTCACTTGACCCTTCGCATCAAGCCATTTCATTTCCTCCACCACCACTACCTAGCCATGACAAAGATTGCTATCATTGTCAACATGTTGAAAGTTTGATACATGAAGTACGAGAAGACCAACGTTTCATGTTCTATCATCTCCTCGAACGTTTCGACGAGATTAAACCTAAACAAAACGCGAGCTAGAAGATTTTAGTGGTGTCCTAGCATCAAACGATAGTTGGTTTAGATATTCCTAGTCATGTATTCTCTTATTTTCTTAGTTTTTAGAGTCATGTATATCATAACTCTAGTTTTATTAAATGGAAATTACATGCTACTTGTTAGTTTGTTGAGCATATGATTTTTGTGATAACATTACTTGTTATATCACCTTGGCTGTAATTGAACAGCTAAAACGGATCCCTCAAAATTGCCTAGACGGATCCCTACTAGGAGGGAACCGCGGGATCCGTGAGACAGAAAGCTTTCTTTCTACTAACTTGGACAACATTTGTAGGAAATTGTGAATTATACTTGCTTTCTAACCTTTGTTTTGTAGTTATTCAATTTACATATGAAGACTTTGACATCCTAAAGCTAGGGGGAGCTTTATGTCAAAGCAATACATTGCAAATTACTTGCAATACTAGGTTTACATTTCGTGACATCCCTTTGCAAATATTGCAATCATCAAGGGGGAGCACACTCGTCTTGTAGACGATATCTTTTGCAAACTTATTTGCAAACAAACTAGATTAGTATCATTTACTTGACGCCCTTACATAGGGATGGACTCGTCAAGGGGGAGTAAAAACGAGATTCTTTCACGGTATTTGCTCTCTATTTCCTTTTACTTTTAATTCTTTCACATGTTTTTCTTAAAAACAATGTGTTGCCTTCCTTCAAACACTTTTTGTTTCGACAAAAAGGGGGAGAAAAAAGTAAAAACTACAAATTCAAACTTTTACGAATTTTAGTTTTTCCTTAAAATAATTTTATGTTTTGTCATTAACAAAAAGGGGGAGATTGTTAATACAAATAAGCCGTAAAAACGTTTATTTATATTTTACGATCTTCTAATGTTTTGTCGATAACAAAAGTAAAATCATTTTAACGAAACAAATAAAATACGTAAATGGTTTGAACTAATAGTTTTCTAACACACTTACGCTTTCACATAAAACACTAAAACAAATATAAGTGATTTTATGATTTAGATACATATGTACAACAACTAGTGTTTACATATTGGGTTAAACATATACTTAAACTAAGTATACTAAAATGGGTAAAAACTAAGTGTATGCTAAAATGGGTAAATACAAGTATATACTAAATGGGTAAATACTAGCAAATGGTTTTGACCCATAACCCATGGTTTTATGTATACCACTTAACCAAGTTCATTGTATCCTTAAGATACATTGTATCTAGAAAGAAAACCATGGATCAACCCATAACCCATGACCCATAACCAAAAATACCCATGGGCAAAGAGGAGCGGACCACGGATCCCTAGCTTTATGCTAGCCGGATCCCTTGTGGTAGGGATCCGTGGGATCCGGGGAACAGTAGAGGTTTTTCCTCTATAAATAGTGAGCCATTTCTTCATTGTTTCTCACCCCTTTCCAATATACTTTCTCCCCTGAGTTTAATCTCACTAACCTTAGATCCAAGAGATCTATGTTTGTAGTTTTGTTTTTGTGTGATCTTTTAGGTTCCTCTTAAAGGCAAGATCACCACCTTTGAAGTCGAGCAAGCTCAAGTCCATGAGTTGCCATGCTTCCTCATCATCAAGGCTACTGAAGTCTTCTTGTTGATGATTCCTTTCTTTCTTCAAAGAAGTGTAGTGTTGAAGACATTAGTGAAAGATGTCTCAAGTGTCAAGACGAAGATATTAGTGAATGGTATCTATCGTCTATAGCATAAGCACTTGTAGTAGGTGCTTAGAAGTCAAGACAAAGAAGCATTAGTGAAAGGTGCTTAGAAGTCAAGACAAAGAAGCATTAGTGAAAGGTGCTTAGAAGTGAAGACACAAGACATTAGTGAAAGGTGTCTTGTAGATCTAGTCAAAGGCATTAGTGAAAGGTGCCTTAAATGTACATTCGATATTGTGTGTTTCGATGTACAAGATAGACTAGTATTAGATTCAAGGATATTGATATCCTTGATGATGTTGTAAAGGAGTAGATCTCCTTTGGGATTAGTCGTTGGTGTAGTGTGGTAGTAGTTCCTCCATTGCAATGTAACTAGGTGCTTAGCCTAGTACCTAATAAAAGGGTAGGCGACGTTGTGAAGGTGTAGTTCACCTTGGAGTGAAAGAACTAGGTACTTAGCCTAGTACCTTATAAAGGGTAGGCGACGTTGTGTACGTGTGGTTCACCTTGGAGTAAAAGAACCCGGTGGTTAGCCTAGTACCGGAAAAAGAGTAGGCGACGTTGTGAAGGCTTCTCCGCCATAAGGAGATTGGTGTAGTGATTACGAACTCTCGAGTAGGTGACTCGGGGAGTGGAGTAGGGCAAGGAAGGTGTCCTTGTAGCCGAACCACTATAAATACTCGTGTTGTGGTTTTGTGCTTCTTACTCTTATCTTTTCATTACTAACCTTTATATGCTTGTTTATCAACATCCAACACACACATCCAAATAGATTGACATAAGTCGATCTAAATAGTTTAAAAGGAAGTTTTAATTGGTAAAACTATTCAACCCCCCCTTTCTAGTTTTCCACACTTAGAACTCACAGTAGAAACATATCCGCTATCAAGAACAATCCTGTTACAATTTCACGTGGTCAAATCCACATCCAAGTATAATGTCATACTCGGAAGGACATCATTGCAAAAGCTCAGAATGAAAGTTTTCACCATTAGGTCGTTAGTAGAATTTCCAACACAAAGGGGAATCGCCATGGTTAAAAGCGATTACCGGGTAAGGACGCGAGTTTGGCAACCGCGATAAAAGAAAATAACATTAGAGAGATCGCATGAGCACCCGATCCGTGAGACAATTCCAAACATGAAAAATTTGTCATTATGAGACTATTTTAAAAGAAAAAATAAAAAGTAGATTTTATTTTGTAAAAACACACAACTAAAAATAAATCGTTACTACTTACGCTAAAAAAAGTAAACACCACGCACACTCAACAGCGAGTAAACAAAAACACACACACACAACACACACTGGCCTACAGTCCGAAACGAGCAATGGCGGAGCTCCGCCACTCAAGCTCACTCGGCGGCAGAGCAACACCGTCACCTAGAAAACGCGATGACGTCACTTCACCTTTATCATCATCATCCGACACTCATTTATCTCACGACGATGACGGCGGTCGAGATCGGCACCCTAGAGATCGTTTCCGATCACTTTTCTCAAATCATTTCCAGTTATTAGATGAAACTGCTAGAAATAACTTCAAGATCTTTATGTTTTTCGTTACTTTACTCGCCTTTGCTGGACTTTATTCCGTTTATTCTGTTATTAGTCATCTGGTTAGTATTTTTTTCATCTTCAGTTATTTATTGATTTTTAATTATTTAGTTTAATTGAACTGCACGATTACTGTAAAGCTGTACATTATGAGTTTAGGTAATATTGCAAGCTTATTAGATCTATCGTAATGCGGTAGTCTTATTTATTTTAATTAGTTTGATGAATGTGTGTATAGTTTAGTTTAATTGAACTGCACTAGGACTGATTAGTTAATAATGCGAGCGTATTGGATCTATCATAACGCGGTATTGTTAAAGTTTGTTATAATGTGTTTTTTTAGTTAGGTTTAACTCAGTAGTTTATTATACTTTAGTTGATTTGAGAGGATTTTAGGTTTATATCGTGATCTGTAAGGCTGATGCACTGATTTATATTGTGTGTATTATGTATATCGGCGTATTAGGATTAGTTTGTTAGTTGAGAGTTTAGTTGATATTATTAAGAGTGTTGGATCTGTTATAACGAGCTAAAATCGTGAGGTTGATTGCGTAGGCTCGGCTATGATTAAATGGAGTTGAGATGTATTATTCAGTTTATCATGTTATTAGTCATCTGGTTAGTATCTGAAATGCTAATGCATTGATTTAACATGTGTGTGGATGTATTGTGTTGTAGGTTTGATATTAGATCAGTATGTGATGTTGTGCATTAGGATTAGTTTGTTAGGTGAGAGTTTACTGTTTAGTTACTGTTGCTAGAGTATTGAATCTGTTATGACGAGTGGAACTGTGAGGTCGTGTTGACGGCAGTTTATTGGAGTTGACATTTTACCTACTTAATTCGATAGTTAAAAGCAACTCCGAGAGCACAATTTGCAATGTGTATATATAGATTGTCATATTAGGATTAGTTTGTTAGTTGGAGAGTTTAGTCAATATTGTTAGAGTGTTGGATCTGTTATAACGAGCTAAAATCGTGAGGTGGATTGTGTTTTCTCGGCCGTAGTTAACTGGAGTAGAGATATATTACATGTTAATATATTCGGTTTAGTCTGTTATTAATCATATGGTGAGTCCTTTGATCTTAATATTTTAATCAGTATTGAAGTAATTTGTAATGTGCTTTTATAGTTAGATAGTTAGATTAACTCTGGCAGGACTGATTAGTCTAGGTTTATATTGTGATAATATAGTTGTCAATGCATTGATTTAAATTGCATGTGTAGTTTGTGTGAAATATGCTGGCCTATTTGTGTTAAGTTTTATATAGATCAGTGTGTGATGTTGTTGATTTGGATTAGTTTGTTTGCGAGAGTTTAGTTACTATTGTGAGAATATTGGATCTATCACAACGAGGAAAAGTGTGAGGTGGTGTTGACGATAGTGAATTGTAGTTGACATCTTACATAGTTGAGCGTAGTTTTGTGGTTGATCTAATAAATTTGATTTTAATGTATTAAAATAATTATCATAGCACATTTTGCTTCAAGTAGTTGAAATTATTAGTTTTAAGACTGATAATTTTGAAGAAATTTAAGATTATTTCATGATGTTAGTGATAATGCACTGATGTATACTTCTTACATTTGGCTAGAATCAGGGTTTTAGTATGTCGGTGATATGGAGCAATGTATGTATGTATGTGTGGTATCATCATACTTGCTTTAGGTTGAGCATAGATGATAGATGATATCATCGATATTGCAAGAGTGAAGAGTAAATTTGTCAAACAAGGATAACCGGGAAAGTGGTGCTCACGAATCACCAAGTGAATTGCATATGCTTAGTCATAGATAAATGAAGTTGATGTTGTTTGTAATTGAGCATCATTGTTTATGCTTATGTTTAGGGATAGTCTAGTGTAAAATTTGTTTTACCTTTGTGAATTGAACAACTTCTCAGTATCTTCAGTTTTGTTTGATCCTAATGGTTATGCATACGATAAATGAGATGCTTGCGATTTTAGCTTGTACAATTATTTATCTTTCTCTGATGCTCTTTTTGTTATAGTAAGTATTTTGTATTGTGTAATTGAACTTATGTTGTTTTACTTTATTTAATTATCTGTAGAATGCTCCGTACTTGTGCACGAAAGATGGCATTACACTTCATTGTCCACGAGTAAGCTCAACTGGACTATCTTGTTTATTATAGTTTATACGGTCATGATCGTTTATTGATTTCAAAGATGTGTTTTTGTTGCCATTAGGTCAAGGAGACTCCTTCTTTATGGGAGAATCCGTTATCAGCTACCACTTCTTGGAAGTCATGTGCTGAAAGACGCGTTGGTGCCATTTCAGGTAACACCCTCAAAATATACAGAACTCTCTGTGGACCCTTTAATCATAAAATGATAATGATATGGAAGAGAAATGAGAATTTTGGTAGAAAAATATTGTATTACACAAAGTATAAGATCTTATGTTGATACGGAACACAATGAGAATTTGGGTTGAGAAAATAGAAGTTATTAAAAGTATAAATGGCATACATACTCTCAGAAAAACTAAATTGGGTTACGTAAGCAGTGTTTAACATAATAATATCAGGTAGATATACTTTTCTTTTTCTTCACTTTGTAATTACTTAGGCAATGATACTTCTGGGTTGGATATTTTGCTGAAACTTCCCAAATTAGATGTGATGAATACGAGGATACCTGACTAGATTGGTTTTAATTTCAAGTATACATAATAAACTCAACTTAATGAGAATATCCTTGTAACTTCATACACCTGAGTCCTGCCTTCCACTTTATCAGCGACTTGTCCTTTCTGTAAGTTCATCTATGTTTCAGTAAGTCATCAGTTCCTCAACTTGTTAATACGTTTGGAAATTCTATTTAGAATATGTTTTTGATCAGGTCAGTTCCAATCAGAACATATCACTACATTATTTTTTTTTACTTGATACACGTTCAGATGGGTTTACTTGATACTTTTGGTTGAACTAACACAAAATCTAGCGCGATTAGTTAGTAGGGTCTTTCATATTGCACGGGTTCTAGATTAAGAAGCATTTCTGGTTCACTTATTCTTGATCTTCTCATCTACCTTTAATCAAACAAAGATTATGCCATTTCCACTGATCGTTATGAATTTGCTTTTTGGTTATGTGCAGATCTTCCTGAGGCAAATGAAACAAATGGATATATATTTATACATGCAGAGGGTGGGCTAAATCAGCAAAGAATTGCTGTATGCTATACTTTTTATAACTCCTTAAATAAAAGCTATGCGTTGCTTTATTACAGTTGTCTGTATCGTTGTAAATTGTAAAATTGTAGTGATATGTTTCCACTATTTCTGCTTTCTGGTAATCTGAACTTTAAACCTGTAAGCGTGTTTAAACCTGAGTCTATGCCTACGTTTCCTTTAATTCTGGTAATTCTATAAATAAATAGGCGATTGTTGGGAGTAAATTTTTTCTGTGTCAACTTTTGTAGCTCATGGGGTGTAATAGTTACAAAATCTATTTTAGCTACACCGTAGCAAAAACATACATTTGTCATGATTCAAAAACGTTGAGTTGTTACTCGGTACCACTTGTATTAGCAGTTGTGTTATGTAGTCTAGTTGGTGAGTCTAATCCCACACACATCTATGATCTACCTGCTAGTTTCATTTTTTCTTCCTACCATGCAGTTAGTTTAATAGTAGTATAAAAACATGTAAAATACCAACTGTGTAATGATGTCTTTTCATCATTGTGACCTTACTGGTTGCGACAAACTGCTAATTGATTTACACGTCTTTTCACGCAGATATGCAATGCTGTTGCTGTGGCCAAAATCATGAATGCCACTCTTATCCTGCCTGTGTTAAAGCAAGACCAGATCTGGAAAGACCAAACGTGAGTAATCTACTAGACTACTTTATGCTTTGTGTGGAACTAATAAAAGTTTCACCATTGAATATCCTCATGTTTTATACATAATATATCGTGGAAGCAAAGTTGTGTATTGGTGATGTGTGTTACTGAAAAAAGCACCATGCACTTTTGTGTTTTTTTATATTGTTATTAGTTCTATCTATTTTTGTTGAGGCAATTCTGACTTGATCAAATCAAAGGCCCACTCAGCCACCAATATTATATTGTTAAGATTTATAATTGAACACTCCAATTAGTTAGCATGTTCTTGATTCATATATTTGCATATAATTTTAACCTTTTTTCAGAAAATTTGAGGACATATTTGATGTGGACCATTTCATCGACTACTTGAAGGATGATGTGCAAATTGTGCGTGATATTCCATCATGGTTTACCGACAAGTCAGAGCTGTTCACGAGTATAAGGTTCTCTTTCATTCTCCCTTTACGGACTGTACTTGAACCAAATAACACAAAGGAACCTATCTTTAGGGGGTGTTTGGGTAAGCTTAAGCTTGATAACCTATGCATCATCAGAAAGCTCCACATTTGTAGCTTAAGTTTATTGGCTTTTATCCTCACGAATAAGCTGATAAGCTTTTAACATTAGTTTATTGGCTTTTATCCACCCTTCTGTATAGACTGTATTTAGCTTATTGTGCATTTTGATAACACGATAAGCTATTAATAACCATGGATAAGCTTATTCAAATACCACCTTAATGTTTCTTTCAAGCTGATGAAGTCATCTATTATAATAGTTCTATAAGAAGTCATCTATTCCCGGGTTTTTCTCTCAGGGTAGGATCTGTCAGTTGGGTATGTTGTTGTTGTTGTTGTTGTATAAGAAGTCATCTATTATAATAGTTCTATCAGAGCGCCAGTAAGAAGAGTCGAAGAGCTAGTAGTAGATGGTGTGAGAAGAAGGGGTAGACCCAAACTCAGGTGGGAGGATAGACTCAAGCTCGACATGAAGGAGCTTCTCTTGTCGGAGGACATGAAGGGGTGGAGAGATAGAATTAGGATATGTGGGTAGTCCTTGCTAGGTGCGTTATGGGTTTAGGTTGTTTCTTTTGGGTGATAGGCTTTTAGGCGTCTCTCTGTTGCCTTGACCCTGCGTTCTAGGTTTGGGTGCCCCCCTTTTTGCTTTGCTGTAGCTTTAGGCCCAATGCGTTGCTTTTGCTTTGCTATGTGCGCTCCCTTTGGTTTTCCTGCTTTGCAGTGCCTTGCGTTGTGTTTTTGCTGCCTCGTTGGTGTCTTGCCTTAGCTTTAGGCCCCGCGCAGTGCTTGCTTTGCTCTGTGTGCTTTTCTTTGTGCCTTGGCTCTTTTTTGTTTGTGCTTCGCTTTTGTGTTCTTTTGCCTGGGTCCCATTGCCTTCGGGTCCCTTTCGTTTTTGCTCTATTTGCTTGTTTTTGCATGCTTTCTTTTGCCTGCTTTTGCCTGTGGTTGACAGTCTTTTTGCTTTCTTTTTGCCTGCTCTATTTGCCGGAGGTCTCTTTGGAAGCAGTCTCTCTACTCCCAGATTTATCCTCGGGTAGGGGTAGGATCTGTCTACATTTTGCCTCCCCCATACCCGGCGGGATTGGGCTTGTTGTTGTTGTTGTATAAGAAGTTTTACCTGGCCTGTTCTGACCCGCACTAAAAGTGTCCATTTCAAAAAGACCTTGTTTAGACCCGTTACCAACCCGCACGGCTTCTGATTGATTTTTGTAGGACAGCAAAAAGTTAATGCACATGTACTACTCTTTGCTAATAAATTGTTTTCTATGGATTCTAGACGGACGGTGAAAAACATCCCTAAGTATGCTCCCGCACAATTCTACATTGACAATGTCTTGCCCCGGATCAAAGAGAAGAAGATAATGGCATTGAAGCCTTTTGTAGATCGGCTTGGGTATGTTATGGTAAATTTGTTTTTTCATTAGTGAAAGTTCGCTTCATTGATTCTTTAACCTTTTGCATGTGTTCTTGTTTAGGTATGACAATGTCCCTCAAGAAATCAACAGGCTTAGGTGCAGGGTTAACTATCACGCTCTCAAGTTTCTTCCTGAAATTGATGAAATGGCTAATCGGCTGGTAGAAAGGATGAGAAATCGAACTGACAGTCCAAAACCTTTTATGTAAGTGTGTTCAAGTGTCAACAAATTTAATATGAAATCAAAAGGGTAGTCGCCCTGGGATTAGTCGGCTCGCAATGTCGAGTTGGAAACCCAGGTAACCCAAAAAAAAAAGTTTGCTAAAAGAGTACTGGGTCAAACTTGTCGAATACACCCAAATATTCGAAATGTAAAAAATGCATGTGGTGCACAATTCACCTCCGTTGTATATGATGCATACACTTCTCAAACCATTTCATAAAAAGAAAAAAATTATTTGAAATTAATACTCCATACTAATTAACAGTTTAGGAGTTGGTGGCTCAACTCGACCTGTTGTGTACATAGGAATGCCTTGTTTCAACCTAAACCCTTTTTAGTTTGTTACGCAACTGGCCCATCTTGTTACCTTTAGGTTCCATAATTAAATTCGGTTACTTGATATTCCATGTTCCATACTTCCGTAAAGACGTGCAACAATCTTTTCTTCAACAGGGCTCTTCATCTAAGGTTTGAGAAAGGGATGGTTGGACTTTCATTTTGCGACTTTGTGGGGACAAGAGCAGAGAAAGCTTTGATGGGATTGTACAGGTTAAAAGAATGGCCTAGGCGTTTTAAGGTCAGATGTCATTCTATGTTTCTGGGATCAAAATACTTGCATGCGTTTCCAATCTTTATCTGTCTATGGTCCAATGCAGGATGGTTCACATTTATAAGTTTCCACCTGTAACAAACACTTGACCACCATATTTTTTTACAGATGCAAAAAAAGATCAAATCCCTTGTACCTATTGGAACATACAATTTCTAAAAGTACCTGCTATTGTGTATTTTTATGATGTAGAATTATATGTTTGGTTAGAGTAACTTAATACAACCTAATGTTATTCCAATGCAGGACGGCTCTCATTTATGGCCACTAGCCCTGCAGAAAAGAAAAGAAGGACGATGCCCTCTTGAGCCTGGGGAAGTGGCAGTGATGCTCCGGGCAATGGGCTACCCGAAAGAAACTCAAATATATGTTGCTTCTGGCCAAGTCTACGGTGGACAGAACCGAATGGCTCCACTTAGGAACATGTTCCCTAATCTTGTAAGGACCTCTTTTCAACCAATACCTAAAACTTATGGCAGTCAGCATCATAAGCATATCTTAACAGGTGGCAATTAATGGGTTGAAACGGAAAGTTTTAATTAACAACAGATTGACCCAAAGCCCTTTTTGGTATAAAATGATGACTTTTACCTTACGAATATCTACTGTCAAATTTAATTTAAGAAATATATATTATTTTGAACAATGATCTAGAATATGGAGTATGATAGTTTAGGAGTTTATACTTTATATGCTTTTAAAACACATTTCAGGTGACTTTTGACACGTTCAACCTGTTATCGATATGACACTGTCCGAATTGACCCATTCATAAGTAATTGTTCATAAGTAAATGGGTTAAAATTGCCACTTCTTGTATTTCACAGTTTATCTTATTGTTATGGGGGTCTGTAACAGGTAACAAAGGAGGAATTAACTACAAAAGATGAATTAGATGGCTTCAGAAAGCATGTCACAAGCTTGGCTGCCTTAGATTTCTTAGTGTGCTTAAAGTCAGACGTTTTTGTGATGACTCATGGAGGCAACTTTGCAAAACTAATTATTGGTGCAAGAAGGTACATGGGTCACCGCCAAAAGTCTATAAAACCCGATAAAGGCCTGCTTTCCAAATCTTTAGGGGATCCCTACATGGGTTGGGCTACCTTTGTTGAAGATGTTGTCATCACCCATCAAACACGCACAGGACTTCCAGAGGCAACGTTTCCCAACTATGACATCTGGGAGAACCCTTTAACACCTTGCATGTGCAAAGCTTGATCAAATTGTATAAGGTAAGATCTTGATCTTAATGGGTGCTCACTCATCTTCAATTTCTTAACTACATTCTTAAAATCGAAAAGATCCTATTGATGCACATATGATAGGACAAAGATAAGAATGGCCAGTTGGGGATATAGATAAATTGCTGTTTTTTTAATCTTTGGAGCTCGAATATTGTGGATTAGTGACGTTGGTGTAAATTAAGATAGGAAAAAGTACAAACAGATTACCCCCCTTAAAGCCCTCTTTTATTTTGGGAATTAACATTTTGATTCTTCCTACTTGAGGCTTCATTGCGAATTGATCACTGTCTTTGTGTAATGTCAAAAAGACGCCACAGTTTGCAAGAGGTCGGTGCTTTTGGATAAATGTTGCAAATGCAAAAGACCATGCTGCATTGTTCAAAATCACTTGTTCTTGTAGAATAGTGTTCTTTTACATAATATTTGCAAGGAAGAGAGCAAGTTTGGTAGTTTAAAAAGTCAATTACCCATGTTTGTTGTATCTTGCTTTTATGTTTTGGTAAACCGTTAGTTATGAAACATTTTTATCTAGGCATGTCTAGTTATTTGATTCGAATTTGGTCATTCTATATATGAAAAAGGTTATCCATTATAATAAATCCGTGTGCCCATCAAGTATGGTACAGGCACCGAGTCAATTTGTTTGTTGTATTCTATCACAAGTTACAGGACGACGGATGGTTATTGTTCGTCCTTTTTGGTCGAAAACCGAATGGTGGTGATAAGGTTCTTGAAGAGATTCATAACTATTTACATTGCTTGTCCTTTTGTAACTTGTAGTATGATATAGACTAAAGTTGGTTCGTTTTATACGAAATAATGTGTTGCTGGTTTTTATGAATCGTGTGCAAATAAATTACTCTGTGTTAGTCATGATTAACCTTCACTGTAAAGAAAAGTTAATCGAAAAAAAGATACGTTTGGGAATCCTTTTCCAGGCTTGTTGGAATTGTCCGATAATGACTATAGTTTTGTAGGTGTAGAAATTAAAGTTACCCGAAACAATTTTTCTCATTCAGGAAAATGATGTTTTTTGTCTTTTTTTTTGCTTGCACGTCTGCGATGTGGAGGTTTACACTCAATCTTTACGTGGTCACACAAACTCTACCAAAAATACGTATTATGAAAGATATATTAATAGTCTTACTGTAAATGAGAAAAAAAATCAAACCTGATAGATGAGTAAAATCTATCTAACAACCAACTAAAAATCTACTCGTTTGATGGATAAATTTATAATAAAATAAACCAATAAACATGTTATTTAAAAAAAAAGAAAAAAAAGACATAATTTCATATATATCCTCTTTGGATGAATAATTACATGTATACCATTTGTACCAGTTTTTTATGTATAAAATACAATGTTTTTAATGCATCAAAAGAATATATATGTAATTTCTAAAATTTTCAAAGAATATATATATGTAAAAGCAAAAAAAAAAAAAAAAAAAAAAAAAAAATAAAAAAAAAAAAATACCTTTCAATAGCATAAAGATGGGACACCTTAAAAATGTAAGCAATGACGATATAATGAGGCCAAATGTGCATATTCAACTCATACAGTTTGTCTAGAAGGACAATCAAAATTGGTTTTTATCAAACATTATTATCATGCTTATATCACATACTATCACCGAATCTTGTATATACCATCATAGATTCATATTCTTCACCCTCCTACAATTCTTTCAAGTTTTCGCTATAACTTTTTATTCAATTATAGCAATATTTTATTTCATATTCCAATACTTTTCAATATAATATTGTTCCAATATACTAATAGAAAACTTACTATAAATAACACATTCATAGCCCACTTATCTTCAAGGATCACTCTCCCATATATCTACCGTATGCTTAACTAACTTTCCTCTGTTAAAAAAAAAAAAAAAACTAACTTTCCGGCCACCATGAGCTCCACCACCGCCACCTTCCGACCACCACCACCACCAAACCCTAACCCTAACCTCATCAAGTTCAAAGCAAACACACATCCAACACACATGACGTCACCAACCGTCACAAAAAAACTCAACTACCTAGTAACAGAATTCAAAACACTACATGAACCAATAGGCAGAGTAAAAAAACTCCTCCACTACGCATCACTCCTACCAGAATTCAACCAATCTCGTAAAATCGAGTCGAATAGAGTCACAGGATGCACATCACAAGTATGGCTCGATGCAACAATTAACGACGTAAATGGTACGATGAGTTTTCGTGCCGATAGTGATTCGGAGATAACGAAAGGATTCTGTTACTGTTTGATTTGGTTATTAGATGGAGCTGATGGAAGAGAAGTTGTGGAGTTTAGAATAGATGATTTGGAGGAAATGAACGTTGGAATATTGCCTATTAGGGCGAGTTCTAGGGTTAATACTTGGCATAATGTGTTAATTAGCATGCAGAATAGAACTCGAGATTTGATGCTCATGCAAAAATATGGTGGTGATAATGTGTCTGGTTATCCTTCTTTGTAATACTTAGGTAGAAAGTAAGTTCAGATGTCGAAGGTATTTGTGTAAGCAGTCATTTTTACTCTCGGATATGAGAGGGACTGTTTAAATCCTACTAAGGTTTTTATAGTTTGTCTGATCAGATTGAAAATTGTTGTTATTGTTAGAGCGTTGAACATTTTTAGGCGTTCAGGACGTTTGTTTTTTTTTCGTTCGAGGCAGTAAGAATCTTAATGGTTTCATCTTTTAAACACGAGAGGTGTGTCTTGAATGAGCCGGTATATAGTTTGCTCTTGTTGACACAAAGTTAAATAAACAAAAAATTAGTACTAGCAAACAAATGTGCGATTCAAACATATTTTAAAAAATCGAAAAAATTCGCAGTGATTCATTTAGATTGAGCAGAAGCATCTTAAAAAACAAACACAACCTTTTATAGTTTGTCTGATCAGATTGAAAATTGTTGTTATTGTGTAAGAAAATTTGGATAGGTCATTTATAGATTATGAGGTTGGGGATTTATTGCAAAATAGGTAAAATTAAAAAGTATAGAAAGCCATTCATAGTGTGACACGTGTCCCCCACTTTAAATTATACATAAAATCTGCTTAGGGGTAATATGGTCTTTTGACCAATTTTTTCTTTTCCACCTCAAATTTCAAACGCACATATCTCTTACACCATAAACTTTTAGAAAAAACCGATTTCACCATAATTTTTAAAATTCGATTCTCTTTAATTTGGTATAAATCTTTTTAATTATTTCGAAACTTTTTTTTTGACATATTCATTGGGTCATGATTTTCTTGATGTTTTTACTATTTTCGATCCTATTTTTTACTTTAAAAATTGCCGATTCATAAAATACTTAAAACACAAAAGTTTTAGATGTTGATTCACTCTTTACTCAGGAATTTGAATCACTCAAATCCGGTATGATATGAGTGAGATATCGCACGTTAAAGATGACGTTTTAGTCATATTTGTTGCACACAAGGTGTTTGATGAAATGTCTAGCTTAGATTTTAAGTGTTATAATTGAGCTAAATGAACTAATTTTTGTCCCTAGCGCATCATTAATCATTTTATTAATGTAAAACTCAAAAGTGATATTTTTAATAGTTAAAGTTTTTAACTATTAAAGCTGATGAACCAAACCAAGCCTGATGAGTGATGAATCAAACCAAACGATGAACCAAATCAAACGTAGTTCATCAGTTTATTTTGGTTCATCAATCATAGTTTCAGCTTAACATATTGGTGTTTGTTTTATTTTGTTCATCAGTTTATGTTGGTTCATCAATCATAGTTTCAGTTTTGGTTTGGTTCATCAGTTTTGGTTTCGTTCATCATTTTAGGTTTCGTTCATCAGTTTGGTTTGGTTCATCAGCTTTGGTTTGGTTCATCAGTTTTTGGTTTGGTTCATCAATCATAGTTTCAGTTTTAGTTTGATTCATTAGTTTTTGGTTTGGTTCATCAGTTTTGGTTTTATGCTTTTTTTTAAACAATTTGGTTTGGTTCATCAGTTCATCAGTTTTAATAGTTAAAAACATTAACTATTAAAAAACATCACTTTATGAATCTTACATTAATAAAATGATTAATTATGCGTTGTGGGACAAAAATTATTGCATTTAGCTCAACTTTAACACTAAAAATTTAAGCTAAATATTTCATCAAACACCTTATATGAACAAATATAGTAACACACCATCTTTAACGTGTGATATCTTACCCATATGACATCGAATTTGAGTGATTTAAATTTCGGGTAAGAGTGAACAAAAAATCTATAACTTTCATGTTTTAAGTTTTTCACGATTCGACATTTATTAAGGTAAAAATAAGTAGAAAATGCTAAAAAAATCAAGAAAATCAAAACTATTTGATATGTAAAAAAAAATTCGAAATATTTATCAAGATTTATAACAAATTAAAGAGAATCGAATTTTAAAAATTATGGTAAAATCGGTTTTTCGTAAAAGTTTGTCGTTTGAAAGTTATTTGCGTTTGAAATTTGGGGAGGAATATAAAAAACGAGTTAAAATGACAAAAATACCCCCTAGCCGAATTTAATAAGAAAAAAAAGAAGAGAGTGAATGGGGATACTTGTCACATTGTGAGTGGCTTTCTAGCATTTTTAATTATCTTTACTTTCTAAATGATCGCATCTCTAAATTATGATATGAGAGACACTTTATTTTGCATACTCAAAAATCCTTGCATACTAAGGGATAAATCCCCACCTTCCATCTAGTTTGATCTAATGATGGTAAGAGTTGAGATCAATATAGAACTCATATTTGTCATAGAACAAATGAACCAATTATAGCCCTCCGTTTTTTAACTAAATTAATACAAAATCATTTTTCACATTTTTTTAAAACAACATATCTTACAAACGGTAAATCTTCAAACTATAAAAAATACACCATCGCGTTGAGAATTAAATTATCTTTCTATAGATATGCACTTTTATATATTTTCGACAAACATTTTTTTTCAAAAATTTCGTCCGAAAAAATCATATATGATTTTTACGAATCATATATGATTTTCAAAAATCATATATGATTCGATTTTTACGAATCATATATGATTTTTACGAATCATATATGATTCTCAAAAATCATATATGATTCCTAAAAATCGAATCATATATGATTTTCACAAATCATATATGATTTTGTTGACGAAATTTAAAAAAAAAAGTCGTTAAAAATATATAGTAGTGCATATCTATAGAAAGATAATTTAATTCTCGTCGCGATGGTATAATTTTTATCGTGTAACGATTAACGGTATGCGAGATATTTAATTTTTTAAAAAAGGGCGAAAGTTTTTCATAATAAAAAAATGAATGACTATTATTGGTTCATTGAATCTATGGTAAATTTGAGATCTATATTGAACTTTTGCCATGATGGTAATTAACCTAAGATTTAATATGTCTAAACTTAAGTTCTTGTCTTTTTCTTTTCTTTTTATCTTTCTTATTTATTTTCTCATTATTTGTATTTTTTTAATCACTTTTTTTTAATTTCACTTTTTTTTTGGGGTCAGTTTTCATACGTTTTTTCGGCTTTTTATACGTTTTATATACGTTTTCATACGTTTTGTTTTCGTCCGTTTTGTTACGTTTTCATCCGTCATACGTTTTCGTCCGTTTTGTTACGTTTTCATCATATGCGTTTTATGTTTTCATTTTTACGTCCCGTTTTCATACGTTTTTATCCATTTTCATACGTTTTCATCCGTTTACATACGTTTTCGTCCGTTTTCTTACTTTTTCATACGTTTTCGTCCGTTTTCATACTTTTTCGTCTGTTTTCTTACGTTTTCATACATTTTCATCCGTTTTCATACGTTTTTGTCTGTTTTCGTTCATTTTCTTACGTTTTCGTCTGTTTTCTTACTTTTTCTTCTGTTTTCTTACGTTTTCGTCCGTTTTCATACGTTTTCGTCCGTTTTCATACGTTTTCGTCCGTTTACATAAGTTTTCGTCCGTTTTCTTACGTTTTTGTCCGTTTTCATACGTTTTCGTCCGTTTTCTTACGTTTTCGACTGTTTTCTTACATTTTCGTCCGTTTTCCTATGTTTTTGTTCGTTTTCGTCCATTCTCTTACACTTTTATCCGTTTTCATACATTTTCGTTTGTTTTCTTACGTTTTCGTCCGTTTTAATACGTTTTCATCTGTTTTCTTACGTTTTTGTCCGTTTTCTTACGTTTTCATCAGTTTTCATAGGTTTATATACGTTTTCGTCCATTTTTAGATGTTTTCGTCTGTTTTCAGACGTTATCATACGTTTTCGTCCATTTTCATTCGTTTTTATACGTTTTCGTCCGGTTTCAGACGCTTTTTTCCATTTTTATACGCTTTTCATTCGTTTTTATACGTTTTCATATGTTTTCGTCCGTTTTTTGCAGTTTTTATACGTTTTCGTCTATTTTCATATGTTTTCATGCTTATTATTAAACTTTATTATATTACATGTCTAACATCAATTGTGATAATTTATTATAAAAAAGTTAATGTCAAATATCACTTGTGATATTTCATAAACAAACAAGTATGTTTTTTAACCTTTAATATCACATGAGATATTTCATTGCTCTGTATATTTTAATATATTATCACTTATGTGTTTTCTAATATTTTTATAATTTTTAGTTACAAGATAGTTTTTTTGTGCCTTTCATCGCAATTGACAAGCGCATATTTTTTTAATGCAACCAATGTTATCTATCACTTGTGATATTATACTCTTAGTAGAAATAAAAGGGTTAAAGTCTCTTTAGGTGAATTCTTATTTTGTTCAAAAAAATGCTAATTTAATGCAACACTTGTTTGATTTTGAGAATGTCAAGTCTCTATTTTTATAGTTTGCTTCCTTTTTATTTATTTTGATATTTTTAAGTGACACTTATTTATCTCTTGTGATATAACACTGTAAGAAAGATGAATAGTATTACACTCTTCATCATATCTTTGTTATCAGTTGTGATACTCAACTAAGGATGTGAAATATTAAATTCATACTAAATGTGATAAGAATTTAGTATTTTACCAAGTATATATGAAAGAAATAATAATAAACATCACTTATTATATTACTGTGATGATTCTGTTCATTTTTCTTATTTGTGTTTTTAAAAATATTTAGGAAAATTTTTGTGTTTTATGATAATATGAAATATTAGAAAAAGTGTTTAACTGAAAACAAAATATGTTATGAAACTTTTGTTAGACTTGTGATGGATTTTTCTATTTAATGGATACATTGTGCATGTTTTGATAGGTTTCATAACAGAATGTAAAAATATCTATGGTTGAATCAGCAAACTAAAGAAGTTATGGTTGAAGAAAGCACACATCTTTATAAACAAACTGTGTAAGCTCAAACACCTGTGATATCACACATGATATAACAGGTGATATCACATGATATTACAGGTGATATCACAAGTGATATAAACTATGATATCACACATGCTATCACCGGTAATATCACACATGATATAACAGGTGATATCAACGGTGTTATCACACATGATACCACGTGTGATATCACAAGTGAGGTGATATCACCTGTGATATCACAAGTGTTTGAGCTTCCTCAGTTTGTTTATAAAAATGTGTGCTATCTTCAACCATAGCTTATTTAGTTTGCTGATTCAACCATAGATATTTTCAAATCCCGCTATAAAACCTATCGAAACATGCACAATGTATCCATTAAATAGAAAAATCCACCACAAGTCTAACAAAAGTATCATAACATCTCTTATTTTCAATTGAACAACTTTTCTAATATTTCATAATATCATAAAACACAAAATTTTTCCTAAATATTTTCAAAAACACAACCATCACATTCTTAGTTGAGTATCACAACTGATAACACATACATGATAAAGAATGTAATACTTTTCATCTTTCTTACAGTGTTATATCACAAGAGATAAATAAGTGTCACTTACAAATATCAAAATGAAAACGTCTGAAAACGTATAAAATCGAATACAAAGCGTATAAAAGCGTGAAAAACGGACAAAAAGGATGGTATAAAACGGACGAAACGTATAAAACGGATGAAAACGTCTGGCAGACAGCGTCTAAAATGGATGAAAGCGTAAAACGGATGACAACATATGGAAGCGTCTGAAAACGTAATAAAAAGGGACAAAAATACATGAAAACATAAAAATACAGACGAAACGTCTAAAAACGGACGAAAACACATGGAAACCTAAAAAAAGAGACAAAAACGTATGAAAATGTCCGAAAACGTAAGAAAACAGACGAAAACGTATGAAAGCGTAAAATCCACGTCGGCGTATGAAAAATGGGCGAAAATGAAAAGCGAGGCGAAAACATATGAAAACAAGCGTAAGAAAATAGACAAAATGTATGAAAACAAACAAAACGCGAAAGCGAGACGGGGCGTAGCGAAAACGTAAGAAAACAGCGTATGAAAGCGAGGCGCGTATAAAAACGCGAAAACGTCGAAAGCAGGGCGAAAATGTCTAAAATGGACGAAAATGTAAAAACGGACGAAAGCATATGAAAACGGACAGAAACGTTTAAAAACAAATGAAAACGTATATAAGCGTATGAAACGTATAAAAACGTCGAGAAACGGACGAGCGTCAAAACGGATGTAAACGTACGAAAATGGATGAAAACATACAAAAACGTCTGAAATCAGACGAAAACGTAAAAAAAGGACGGAAACATATGAACACGGACGAAAACGTATAAAAACGAACGAAACGTATGAATACAGATGAAAACGTATGAAAGCGATAAAAAAAACTTAAATAAAGAAACCGTGAATTCAAAATTAAAAAAAAAAGAAAAAAAAAAGACATGAATTTAAAATAAAAACGTGAATTCCAAAAAAAAAAGAAAAAAAATTGTTAATAAATAAGAAAGACAAAAAGACAAAGAAAAAGGAGAAAAAAAACATGGACTTAAGTTTTCCTATTAAATCTTAGACTTATCCCCACCATTAGATCAAACTAGATGGATTTGAAAATTCCCATAGTAAGCACTAAAATAAGAGTAAGCATTTGAAAATTCCTCTATGATATGGCTGAAGAGTAAATAATCCTATGGCTGAAAAATATTTGTCTTTCAAAGAATTGCGTGACTCAAATGTCTGAAGTGTCTGTTATTTTCTCTTTTTTGTTTATGTAAATTTTGTCTAAATTAAAACAACCGTGAAATCTAGGAATTTTTAAAGCAATAGTCTAAACAATAAGTTTTTTCTTTTTTTATACTAGTTAAAATACTCGTGCACGCACGAGGTTTGGACAAAAAAAAAAAATTATGTATTTATCTTTGAGATATTGTGTCTTTTTTTTATCTAAGGTAATTAAATATAAAAATACGTGAGATAAATTATATAGTTATTTTTCGAAAACATTTTTTCAAAATTCGTCGAAAAAAAATGCATATATGATTTTACTTTGATGTTTCGATACATAATCAAATTTAAAAATTTAACATTTTAGTTATATAGTAGTGCGGAAAGATATATTCTCGTCACGATATAATTTTTATCGAGTACGATTAACGGTTTGCGAGATATTTAATTTTTTAAAAACGGGTGAAAGTTTTATAATAAAAAAATGAATTTATTATGGTTGATTGGATCTATGTGGTTAATTGAATTTGTATTGAAAAGTATTGCAATAATTATATAGTCTCGGCTTGTGAAGTTTACTAATAAATTATGAGGGGTTTATAAGTACAATAATTATCTTGAGGGGGTTTTCACTATGCGTTAATATCAATTAAAATTTGGTAAAATATTTGTAAAATTTCTGTTAGGTAACTCAAGATTTAGTTTTATTTAGCTGACAAAGATGTTGATGTTGTTATTTAAATTTCATTACTGATATTATGTTGTACACATGATGCAAGTTTAATAGCACATAATGACCGTTGATAAAGTTAAATTATACTCCTTAAGTTTTTTAAAAATATTTTTCTAGATATCCTTATATAAATAAATAAGAATTACATGAGTCATTGTTATAAGTACAATCGCATATATTTATTTTTATATTAAAGTAACCCGTGCTTACAATTTGATAATTATATTTCCGTTTTTAGTAATTTAGCCGTATTTAAAATGTAAACTAGTGTCCACATAGGTTAAATTTTAAAAAATGAAATAAATAAGTCTTTATTGAACGTATATAATAAAAAAATTAATACTTATAATCTTATGCAAATTTATATGTTGTTATTTTAAAATAACTTATAGATTGTATTTTTTAATATATAAAGTGTAAATAGTATAAAGTATAAGGTGTTATTTATTTATAATTCAAAGTTATTAAAAAACATAGAGACTTATAGTATTAACTTAACACTACATAGCTTTTAAAAATTCAACCACTAAAATTTTATTAATTATCTCCTCTATTTTTAAGTTTTTGTTTTCACAAATTTGACAACTAACTTAACTCTACATAGTTTTCAAAAATTCAACCACTAAAGTTTTATTAATTACCTCATCTATTTTTAAGTTTTTGTTTTCACAGATTTGACACCTATATTTTTATATGTTTTTTTTATCAACCAAATTTCTCCACCAAGTTTATTAAAGTTTGACCAAAATCAATTTAATTTTGACTTTTATTAACCAATCACATCACACGATTTTGCTTACGTGGCGAAATCGAGCTCTCCTATTGGCTCAATCGTTTTTTCAATAAGAATGAATTGACAAAATCACTCCGAAATGATGTAATTCCTTTGTTATATAAAAGATTACACATTCAATAAAGAAACAAAACAAATCTACGAATTATGGGTAGGAAAAATCACGGTTCACAAATGAGAACAGATGAAAAATAAAACCCATCGTCAAATAACAGTGAAAAAACGTAGATTTAAACTAAAACATGTTCTATTTTAAGTTGTTGTCCATTCTTGTTTATTGTAAATAAGAAAATTTTGTAGATTGATTTCTGTTTAGCTTAAATAGTCATTTTCTATGCATCTGGACTTCTGATCTCTCACTTTTAAAGAACAACTTTTTGCATATGATTCGTGACTTATGAATCATTTATGGACGTCGTCAACTATAAAATATACTTAGAAAAACACAAGACAAACATACAAATGAATTTTATAAACTATTCTCAATCACATTGCATCCTCAAATTGCAACCTTGAGTAAGAGATCGCTAGACTAAAATTTTTTAAAACAAATTATTGATTGAAATTTTTTACTTATTAACCAAACAACATCAACAAACATTTTTAGTTTGAATTATACAAATAAAAAAAGGGTAATACTTAAGCAATAAAGTAGTTGATAGTACATCGATCGCATGTCCTAATTTATCCTTTAAACTACATTTAGCAAGGACGCATTGGTCAAGAGCAAGATATCATTTATCAACCTTGTCTTCCAATCCGATACCATCCCAGCAACCCTATGAAACAAAGCCATTCCGTTGAAGATTAATATTAAAACGTGGCAAGTAGTGAATGGTAGGATCAAGGTTATAAATAGCTCGAGGCGTGGTATGGCGGCATGATCAAGCCTCACGTCTTTGCGGCTAATTGACGAAGCTTTTACGTTTATAAAGCGTGGCATAAGACGACACAAAGTATGAAAATATTTATATATTCATATAATAATTCATATATATCGAGTTTACAAAAACATGTGGCATAAGGCGGCGTGGCGGCATGACCAAGCCTCACGCCTTTGCGAGCCTTTTAGAACAGTGGGTAGGATAGCAACTCATGCAATCTTGATTGAAAGAGCATTGATTTACACTTCGTTAGATGCCCATTATGTAATGAAGATATTAATTCAGTGGAAGAAAAATGAAAGCTTCATAAGATTGCATCAAAGCGCGGTCTTATAATCCTCATTTACACGTATCACTCAAAAAACGACAAACAAATACAAGTAACCAATAATCATATGAAACTCTTAAATTATTATACAATAAAAAACTTTTATAATTTAGAGGGGATAATCTGATTAAAAGAAACCAGTTAGCCACTTATACAACAACACTTATCATTTTTGCACTCCCCAGTTCTGCAACCTAGCCCGTTACAAACTGTTACACAATCGTCTCTGAGCCCCGCATCCGCACAGTTCATGTCAACACACTTTACTGCTAAGAGCACATACAAAGGTAACGCCCTAACGCCCTTAGGGGCGGTTTTAACGCCGTTGGAGGCGTTAAACTGTTGGAGACAAAGATGGGTAACGCCGTTATAGGGCGTGCGTTGAGCTTATAACACCCGTTAAGGGCAGGAAAAAAAAAACATTTTGAAAAAGTTACACAACTAGTCCCTCAACGGCTAGTAGCCGTTACAAATTCAAAAAAATTTACAAAAAACCCCCTAACGGCTAGTTTTTTTTAAAAAAAAAAAAAAAATCAAAAACATTTTTTTACCACTATAAATACCCAACTAAAACTCTATTTTTTCACACTTCCATTCACACTTTATATACTTCCTCTTCACACTTTCATAATTCAAAATCAAATTCGTTCAAATGGATCCAAATCAATTTGGTGATATTCCTCTGTCTTGGTGGGGCGTTGATGACCAAGAGGACTTTCAATTTATGGCGTCCGCGTACGAGTATCACCTTCAGTTGGAACAACAAGAAGGTATTGAATCTCAACATCCTAGTCGTTCTTGCTGACAATGCCCCAAAAGCACCTTATATGGTCAACGGAACTAGGTATGAATAGGGGTATTACTTGGTGATGGAATTTATCCGATGGGCAACTTTCGTCAAATCCTTCCGGCAACAAGCGATGAAAAACATCGTACTTTAAAAGGAAACAAGAAAGTGCCGAATGGATATTGAGCGTGCTTTTGGTGTTCTTCAAGGTGTTGGGGTATACTACAACAACCGGCACGTCAATGGGAAATTGCCACGATATGTAGAATAATGTATTCTTGCATTATTTTGCATAACATGATTATAAAAGATCAAAAATTTGCATTACGTGACTATGACGAAGTGTGGGTGGATCCGTCAGCAAATTTGAGGCAACGAAGATGGGTCGAAAGATGTGATACTCACGGTCGTAAGGCAAAAAGAAATACACGACAAACGCGCATACCCAACTCAACGGGACCTTATGGAGCATGTTTGGCGAGAGAATCTTGAACGACATGGACAACAACAGAGAAGCGGCGATGATGAATAAGTATTTGCTATGTTTTTTTTTCGTTGTCATTTCCTTTATGTTGTAACGTTTAATTTACGGCGTGTTTTTTAATTTCGATGTATTTTTTTTATTTGTTGTAATTTTTTTTCGATGTATTTTTTTAATTTCGTATTGTAATATGTTTTCAAATTTAATGTTATATTTAGTTTAATAAATGAAGTGTTTGTTTTAGTTTAGGGGTTGAAATTGAAAATATGAAATGTTATTGATGTTATTGGGATGTTATTGTTGTGGGTGTTTTTTGGAGATGTTAATGTTAAATGTTAAAGCTGATGTGACACTGACGTGGACGGTGTTATTGGTGTTATGGTGTTACGATTGTATATGCTCTAAACACTCTGTAATAAACAATTTTTTTTGTCAATTTCTATATGAAGTGAACAAAAGTAAATAAATAAAACAGAAAAGAGAGAGTAATGACATAAAGACATACTCGTATAATTATTATTTTCAAAATATTACAACAACAATTGTGAAACAATTTAATTACTTACAAAAAGCATGAATGGACAAATGTGTGTTTATTATTACTTCATATTAGAAATTAAAAACATAAACAATACCCCAACACACAACAGATGTCATGCAAAGAAAAATCATCACGTAAAGCACTGCAGCATGGGAAACATTTTTTGAAGCCATTAAATAGAATGCGATATCGTCTTTGTATGAATTTCCAAACACCTGCAGTTAAAGTCAGTAGAATCTCTTATTTTCCTTCATACAAGTATTTCAAATTAATTATATGAATAAGAAATAGATAGATTAACAAATCTATCCCCAAATTTTTTTTTTGAAAGGCAACAATATATTAAAACCGACAAAACAAACAATACAAATAAACGGCATCCCTTCTTTCCAAACAAGACGATTAAAGAGAAGGAACACGGGGAAAAAAAACATAAGTACAAACCAAATAAAGCCCCAAAGAGGCATTACAAAAAATAAAAACATAAACCAACCCACTCCAACTAAGCAAAAAAATATGCCAAGGACCACAAAGTCACCATTAGAACACAACCAAAATTAACAAACCTTTAATAGTGTTGGTTACCTGTTTTACCGTGTATGCTAATTGTTGTGAGTAAAGGAGGGCATGTATATTTTTGCTCATAATGAGAGACATATATAAGAACAAAAGTTAGGCAAATTGGTGGGCAACATGTGGCGCACATGTAAGCTAAGAGAAAGCTACAAGGGATTTTAAGCGGGGCGAGATAAAATTTGTGATAAACTTTAATAAAAAGGTCATAAAATTTTTTTACACTAAAAATTGGTCATAAAATTTTTTTCACTAAAATTGATTAGATTAAGATAAGATCTAACGTTTTTACCGTTGTTTGAAAGGTTTTGATTTTATAATGGGGTGCTATAATAAAATGTTAAAAAAATTTTTGGTAAAAATTGCATAAAAAAAATTTTACGCATGGAGCCTCAAAATGACTATCCTATGGCGAACCTTATCTCTCTATAGTTCCGCCCCTGCCTAAGACCATGGGGTACCATGGCTTGATGTTGCGCCAAATCCCATGTGGCCAAGCAATTGGCGCCGCCACCTCCAAGTGATGACACCCCAACCTTCAAAAATCTTGTCCAGCGCCACTAAATTGGCGTGTGTGATAGGAGGAAAAGGCCAAAAAAGAAAAAACTAAACCTTTGGGTAATGGCTAGTTTTTAGAAAAAAACATTTATTTAGTTTGAAATTTTTTGAGTGTTCTTTAATGCAAATGAGTTGTTTTTTCCGGTGGTGTTTACTCATAAAATATAAACAGGAAGAAGAAGATAGAATGTGGATTTGTGAAAGTAGGTGTGATGGTAGAGAGTGAGAGGTACAAATTAATCTCATACTAGCACGTGGATATCATGTGCTGCAACATGCATTTTATACAGTAACATGTTAATGCTCCATGTAGCTTTTTTATTGGTAAATATGATTGAATAATCTTAAAAATCTATTTAATTATAATATATAGGGTTGTGTGTAAGCATTCCAAAATTATAAAACTCACAATTAATGAACTCAAATAGTCCATAAATATATACTTTTAGTAGTTATAAAAAAGGTAAGTGATGTTAACTGTAAAATGTTTAAAGTTCATTAAATGTTTATTATATATTTATAGAAGGCTTAAAGACAACCCATAGGGTTGTCTTTAACAAAACCCATATTATAATAGTGGAAATTGCTTGCCACAATTAAGTCATTTAATTACTCTTTCTTAGGTGTAACTCTTTCATATCATTGGTCCATGTGACGTGTTTTTGTTTTAAAATGCCTCACAGTACTTGGCTTACAATGGGCGAATGTCATTGGCCAAAAGAAAGTGCAAATATTACTATTCACAATGCTTAGAGCTTAATTACTACTTAAGAGAGATTCAAAGGTCATTATTGACCAAGTGTACACCTAAACTATGTTGTACACACGATCCACCATACATTTATATATCACACACACTCTCTCATATCTTCCACCCACACACAAACTCCTTTCTCAACACTTACAGAAAAATCTCAACCCTAAGCGACCTATAACCTTCCTCACGAAGACTCGGTTTAGCTCAATATCCAGAACCAAAAAGGAAAAGAAATCAAATAATCTGTTTCTTCTCTTCTTGGATTCATTCTAAAAAAAAAAAAAAAAAAAAACTTTTGATTAGCAGGTTTCTTCATATATCGATCTATTGTGAACCTTAGCTTCAGTGTATATCTGAATGAAAAGGAAAGAATCATAACAAGTGTGTTACATTCTTCCTTTTATTAGTTTTGAGAAACAAGAAGATCACATATACGAACGAGGAACCCACATACAAAACCAAAAAAAATTTGAGATTCGATTTAAAGATGTCGAAAAAGAACTACAAATGGTTCGATTTAAAGTGTTTCTATTAGTTTTTGATTTTTTATGATTTTGGAAAAAAATTGATTGCTATTATGTGTTAATTTTTATTTTTTCAGGAAGTTGTTACATCTAAGTTCTTATGAAGCTTTCTTTACGTTTATGTCATTATCATAGTGAAGGTGAGTTTTTTGTAATTTTTATTGTTCGGAATATGAATTTCTTTTGATGGTGGTATAGGGTGGTTTAGAAGTTTTATAGCAGACTATGTGGTTCCACTGATGTTTGATGCATTGTATTACTACTAATGTTTGTTTACGAGTGTGGCTAGTATAGCGGCGATAAAGTAGTTAGGTGTTGACGGGGAGGGAAAAAAATTGTACTTGGTTTATTGGTAATGACTCTTGAAGAGCTGTTGAGATTTTTCTCGATGTGTATGCGCTTATTTGCTTCTTTTTAATATGAAATAAGCCCATAAGCCGACAAGTCAAGCTAACACAAACACCCCCTTTTCATGGGTTAAAACTGAAGAATAAGTAGAAAATGGCTTTTGACATATATGTCTCATTTATGTGTTGTGTTGTTGGTTTTCATGGTGTTTATCAATTGGCTTCGGGTTGGAACTAAACAGGGGTCCGTTGCGCACTTGATGTGTAATATGGTTGTTTTTTAATCAACCCTGAAACGCCACTGTATTCACTTATCTATAATGTAGTTGATTGGAATCCGTCTAAGTTTAGTTGTCCATATCTTGGCAGGGAAACTTTTATGGTGTGTACCTATCTTGGCAAGGAAAACTTTTAAATTTTGCAGCCATTTGGCCGCACCGCCATCTTTTATGACGATTTTGAATAGGTGATGAATATGAATATGTTTGATAAAAGTGGTGATCAGCGAGCCTTGCATGGCAAACCTGTAGTTTCACCATCAGTCTATCTGACTTTTTTTTGACGAATTTTAAAACATTCGATTAAGGCTGTCAATATCTGCATTATGGCGGGGCAAATTGCCATGTTTGCAGCCATGGCCGATGTGTCAGTTTTATTTGACCTTTAACCTTTCTTAGCCTCATAGATACATATATCTTATGTTTCAAAATGATGTAATATTATAATATATTATAAGAATGGTTTCCACAATTAAGTCATTTAATTACTCTTTCTTAGGTGTAACTCTTTCATACCATTGGTTCATGTGCGTGTTTTGTTTTAAAATGCCTCACAGTCCTTAGGCGCCCTTGGCGGAATTTCATTGCCCAAAAGGAGGTGCAAAGATTACTATTGACAATGGTTAGAGCTTAACTACTACTCAAGAGAGATTGAAAGGTCATTATTGACCAAATGTACATTCTTCCTTTAATTCTATTATAAATGGAGGGAAACAATATCGTTTAAAGGGTGATTAGGCAACAGATTTTGAATTAAGTATTAATACTTTATTTGGCTGTTGGTAGGTTGCTGTATATCTATTTTGTTTTTTGGTTCTGGTAGAATATTTATGGAATGCGATATTTGGAATGAAGGTTTCATTATACTTTTGGCCTTTTACGTTACTGCTACTGCCTTATAAAGGCGTAACTGGATTTAGATTATGGCTTACCAGATTAAATATTATGTTGGCCATAATTAATTAGTTTCAGCCACTTTTTCAAGGTCAGTTGGTCTCGCCATGCAATGCTTATATGACAAGGTATGCACTTGACTACACACGTACATCGCGGCACTTGATATAGCCGTTGACGCATATTGGGTACTTTGAAACCCTTCTAAGAATCAATGCCATAGTCGGATTTAAAAGTATTTATATTGTTTTTTTTTTAGAAGCTGTGTTGCAAGTATCCTTTCTGTTTTGACTTTGACAATGGCCAATGGTAACTGGTAAGAGAGCATTGTGCACATGTTTATTTATAGTATGAAGCATATAGGTAAGTTGTTGATATGCTATTTTTGGGTAGACGGTCACTGTTTTTGGTTTGGTGTTGCCGAATTATGTATTGCTATTTACGTTTTTAATGTTTTGCATATTCCAGGAGAGTTTGAGATGGCTAATGTTGGGTTCTAAATGTGATATCAGTTCCTGGGTTCATGAGTATGTCAGGTGATTATTCTATGTTTTTTTTTAATAATAATAATAATATTATTATTATTATTATTATTATTATTATTATTATTATTATTATTATTATTATTATTATTATTATTATTATTATTAAAATGAGCACTCTGTTAAGTACTACCTTTTAAAAAGAAATAGAAGGTTCATCCATAGCAAGAAAATGTTTAGCACATTCCTTACTCAACGTGAGAGACATACATATGACAATTGTAGGCTCACTTTATCGAAACATGTTAAGTACTTTCCACGGATATAACTCCTGTGGCCCGCCTGGTGTTTGCCTTTTATTTACCGGAAGGTCACGCTAATAGAGACCTCTTGGTCAATTTTCTAAGATAGCTTTTACATAGTCAGTTTGATTCCTATGATGCGGGATAACCTATGGTGGCGTGTTTATGCGATGTTACCTATACGGAGCTGGCCTGGATAAGGGGGCATGGAAAAGGCTTCGATGCAAAGCAAGAGAGTAAAGATCAAGGAGGAGAAAGTTGAATAGCGTCTAAACAAACATGCGCATCAAGCTAATGTGCAAGCTGTCAATGTTCTCTAATAATATTAATGTAAATATGCATCTACCTTTGTATGCATGTTCATATCTATTTGATATTTTATGATTGTAAACATAAATGGGAAACATACAATTTGATATTTTATGATTGTAAACTAAATTGAAAGTAAGATGTTGTTTTTACTACATGGGTCAATTATCAAACCGGGTTAATAACTAGCATGGTGTTGTTATAAGGTAATGGGTAAAAGTTGCAACAATGATCGAAAATAACATTCTGTAAAGTTAATACCAAATTTTAGTATGTCGTGCGGCATTGTGCAATACCATTAAATGTGAGTTATAATTCATTTTGTAGTTATCATATCAAATCATTTTGTATGTTTTTTGTCTTGCACAAAATAATCTTCAATCCATTAACGATGACATAAAATATACATATGCATTATCACGAATGTTTTATTCACCGATAAAGTATCCCGCAGCAACGCGCAGGCAAACTTGCTTGTTATTTATATAGGATAAAGTAAACTTTCAAATCTTGTCAGGAAGGGGAGGGGTGTGTTGATTGTTGCGTGTGACAAAGAAGAATCGTCATAAAATTAGGAGAAAGAGTCCTTTTTATATAAAAGGTAGATATGTGAAATTTTAAGATACAATGTTTTCTATATCATGCTTGTAATGGTGTTTATATACTACTGCTAGTTATAATACCATGCATGCAGGTTTTACTAAAAGATTAAATGGAAATTTTTGGTGTTTATTTGCTAATTTTCGGTTAAGATTTTCTAATAAAGGACTTTTCAGTTAAGATCCTTTGTAAGATAAATGTGTATGACAACATTTTTGCCAATAGTATTATGCATGGTGCCTCTACATCATCGAAAATTTAAAGAAAGTATTTATTTTGTTAACTTTATTTAAGATATATTATATTTTCACAAAGCACCTATAATATTTTTATGTGTGACTTTTATTTTGGTTATAAATTGTGTGGTAGATAATGATCTAGATTGTGTCCTAGTAAATACCTCATATGGTGTAATAAGTTCATTATTTAATAGAACTTGATATTAACTCGTTGCAGGTTCAAAAAATTCTCATCTTTCCCTCGTGACCATGGCATCATTATAAACTTTCAACAAGTAAACACAACAACTAAAATAAAAACATCTTCATTATTAAGATTTAGGAGTAACCTCCACAGACACAATGGGGCCAAGATCATCTTGTATGAGCTTCAAATGATTTGTTATTACATCGACACAACAATCTGATGCTTTGTAAGATAACATTTTCGTAAACATGCAATATAAAGAAATATAAGATAACATTTTCGTAGTGCAATTGGACATTTAATCTTGATCAGAGAAAGTTCACGCCCACGATATGGAAAAGCCACCAGCACCCTCCTAATAGATGAATTATCTCAAACTGATTGCACTCACACACACTCATCTGTACATCAATCATTAAAGGTAGCAATATCGATGGGTTGGGTAAAGGGTCGGAACGGGTTAGGTTTTAGTCTTACCTTTCATGTAGCTTATGAATAATTAACGTGTTACTTATTGTTAAAAAAAATAAAAAAATCGAGGTTTGAACATTGAATACACTTAAAGAAACTATATGTCGGGAAAAGATCCGTCGTCTTACCTTTATGACTTTGTATAAAAAAATATCGGTTTAACTGAACTTGACCCGTTCCAACCTGTATTGAAATGATTTGACATGTTTCCCAACCCGTCCTAACTACCCATATTGCCAACTCAGTTTAGGATTTTAAGTGATGTGCAATATTATGAAATTGAGACTTACCCACCAGGGAAACCATGATATGTGTCGGAGAAGCATCAGAATCAAGTGATCATCAGTAGGGTATGTATCAATATGCTATGCATCACCTGGCTCGCATAAGGGACAATTTCCAAGCTCTTTA